>JAOWCC010001679.1:9149778-9801411 GCA_030867875.1 Actinernus sp. WN-2022 | reverse complement strand
CGTATCTCACCTATCATCCCAGTCGTGTTCCACAATCTACGTGGTTACGATTCTCACCTACTGATGCAATCTATTTCCAAGACAGAGGGTGATATCTCTTGCATTCCAAATAATATGGAGAAATACATTTCATTCTCACTTGGCAACCTACGGTTCATCGATAGCTTGCAATTTCTACCATCCTCTCTGGGCAAGCTGGTAGAGAGTTCTACCCCAGACACCTTCCAACAAACTATGAAGTATACACCCGACCCAGAGAGAAACAAGTTGCTACTACGCAAGGGCGTTTATCCATATGAGTACATGGACTCTTGGGAAAGATTCACTGAGACTTCCCTTCCACCAAAGGAATCGTTCTATAGTAAGCTAAGCCTAGAGGACATATCTGACGAAGATTATGAACATGCACTAGAAGTTTGGAACGTATTTGATTGTGAGACATTAGGTGACTACCATGATCTTTATCTTCAAACTGACGTGCTTCTTCTGGCAGATGTCTTTGAGACCTTTCGGGCAACATGTATGCAAAACTACGGATTAGATCCTGCACACTACTACACCAGCCCTGGTCTCTCTTGGGATGCATTGTTAAGGAAGACCGGAGTGGAGCTGGAACTACTAACCGACTACGACATGCATCTATTCATTGAGAAAGGTTTACGTGGTGGTATATCCATGGTGTCTCAACGCAATGCCAAAGCAAACAATCCAAACGTACCCGATTTCGACCCTGATAAGCCAAGTAGCTATATACTCTATCTTGATGCCAACAACCTATATGGATGGGCCATGAGTCAATATCTACCAACTGGGGGATTCGAGTGGTGTATGCCAACAAAAGAAGAAATCATCCAACACGAAATCGATTCTGATGTAGGTTACATCCTAGAAGTTGACCTTGAATATCCTCGAGAACTTCACGATATGCACAACAACTATCCGTTAGCTCCTGAAAGAATGCAAGTGAATAAAGCTTGGTTCTCAGAGTATCAGACAAATCTATTCGAAGAGCTATACAAAGGAAATGGATCCTTGAAAGCGGAAAAGCTCGTACCTAACTTATATGATAAAGAGCGATATGTGCTCCACTACCGCAATCTACAGCTATATATATCTCTTGGTATGCGTTTGAAAAAGATCCATAGAGCACTACGATTCGATCAATCACCATGGATGAAGCCATACATACAAATGAATACAGAATTACGCAAACAAGCGAAGAGCCCATTCGAACAGGAACTCTACAAATTGATGAACAATAGTGTGTTTGGTAAGACAATGGAGAATCTACGAAAGCGTGTAGATGTCAAACTAGTTCGCTCCTCAGAAGGAATCAGACTACAACGTCTCTTGAATAAACCTAGTTATGCTCGCTCTACGATCTTTGACGATGATCTAGCCGCCGTACACAATTACAAAAGTAAGTTATATCTGAACCGCCCAGTATACGTTGGAATGTCGATTCTAGATCTCTCAAAACATCTGATGTATGACTTCTACTACAAGGAGCTCAATCAGCAGTATGGACAACGTTGTAATCTACTCTACACAGATACCGACAGTCTTTTACTACACATCGAAACTGAAGACATCTATGCAGACATGAAAGCCAATGAACGTTTCTACGATACAAGCAACTACAACGAAGACCATCCATCATACGACGCATCCAACAAGAAAGTACTTGGCAAAATGAAAGATGAATGTGGAGGTGTTCCCATCATCGAATACGTTGGACTACGATCAAAGCTCTACTCAATCTTAAAAGTAGGTGGCGAAGAGATTAGGAAAGCCAAAGGTACGAAGAAGGCAGTTGTGAAACATCGCATTCGTCATGAGCAATACAAAGAGTGCTTGCTAGACAAGAAAGTATTCCGCCATGGCATGGATATGCTTCGAAGTGAAGGTCATAGAATGTATGGCATGCATATGAATAAAGTATCTCTCTCACCATTCGACTCCAAGCGATGGATTGCAGAAAACGGAATCGATACATTAGCCTATGGGCATAAAGACATAATTCCAGACATGGATGATTTCATAGATGAGTTACTATCTTAGAATCCTCACCGCCATAGCCATGTCTTTCTTCCAGACCCGTATCGGATAGAACATTGGCCACCTTCCCCAAGACCCACAGATATCGTCCCTAGGTACGTGTTGAAGAGACATATACATATAGATATACAACGATACAATGACAAACAAAAGAGTCCTTTCGCCAGAACAGATCCAAAGTATTGCTTCGGGAGAGATCGGTATTCGAGAGGCAATGCGACTCTATGGCATAGGACAAGGTAGAGCCTACAGAATCCAGAAAGGTTTGGAAACGCCTCCCACTTCTCCGACTATGCAACCCGAGATCGAAATCCAAAAGCCAACGCAGGATATAGCAATCCTAGATCGTATACTGGAGCTAGAAGAAAAAGTGCAAATCCTAGAGGAAAGCCAACAATCCCCTATCCTAGAGATGGATGCAACCGAGCCAATGCAGGATGTAGACCAACAAATACTGGAGTACATACAAAAACTGGAGACAGATCTAGACGCTGCAACCCTGCGAGCCGATATGGCAGAATCGAAAACCAAAGGAGTAGTATGGCTATTTGTGCTTCTCGACATCCTTGCTATATCATCCTTTGCATTCTTAGCGTATCGAATGGAAGAAAAGAGCACCGACATAGGTTCCACCAAATTGAAAGAAGAAAAGAGTAGACACGTTGGTTCCACCAAATTGAAAGAAGAAAAGAGTAGACCAACCCCACATAGACCACCACTCGAAATGGAATAGAAATTGCCGATGTAGACAACCACAAACGAAGTGCAAATGAACACGACATACAGATATAGATGTAGACGACCACAAGCAAAAATAGAAAACAAGTAGCATCGCAAAAAGAAAAAAAGAAAAAGAAATGAGTATAGAAAACAAGTAGCATTGCCTAGTAGCTTACTAGTATCGTATCGTATTGTATCGTATTGTATCGTATTGTATCGTATCGTATCGTCGTATTTTATGCATGTAGCTGTATCTTCAACGCGTACCTAGGGACGATACGATACGATACAATACGATACAATACGATACGATACTAGTAAGCTACTAGGCAATGCTACTTGTTTTCTATACTCATTTCTTTTTCTTTTTTTCTTTTTGCGATGCTACTTGTTTTCTATTTTTGCTTGTGGTCGTCTACATCTATATCTGTATGTCGTGTTCATTTGCACTTCGTTTGTGGTTGTCTACATCGGCAATTTCTATTCCATTTCGAGTGGTGGTCTATGTGGGGTTGGTCTACTCTTTTCTTCTTTCAATTTGGTGGAACCAACGTGTCTACTCTTTTCTTCTTTCAATTTGGTGGAACCTATGTCGGTGCTCTTTTCTTCCATTCGATACGCTAAGAATGCAAAGGATGATATAGCAAGGATGTCGAGAAGCACAAATAGCCATACTACTCCTTTGGTTTTCGATTCTGCCATATCGGCTCGCAGGGTTGCAGCGTCTAGATCTGTCTCCAGTTTTTGTATGTACTCCAGTATTTGTTGGTCTACATCCTGCATTGGCTCGGTTGCATCCATCTCTAGGATAGGGGATTGTTGGCTTTCCTCTAGGATTTGCACTTTTTCTTCTAGCTCCAGTATACGATCTAGGATTGCTATATCCTGCGTTGGCTTTTGGATTTCGATCTCGGGTTGCATAGTCGGAGAAGTGGGAGGCGTTTCCAAACCTTTCTGGATTCTGTAGGCTCTACCTTGTCCTATGCCATAGAGTCGCATTGCCTCTCGAATACCGATCTCTCCCGAAGCAATACTTTGGATCTGTTCTGGCGAAAGGACTCTTTTGTTTGTCATTGTATCGTTGTATATCTATATGTATATGTCTCTTCAACACGTACCTAGGGACGATATCTGTGGGTCTTGGGGAAGGTGGCCAATGTTCTATCCGATACGGGTCTGGAAGAAAGACATGGCTATGGCGGTGAGGATTCTAAGATAGTAACTCATCTATGAAATCATCCATGTCTGGAATTATGTCTTTATGCCCATAGGCTAATGTATCGATTCCGTTTTCTGCAATCCATCGCTTGGAGTCGAATGGTGAGAGAGATACTTTATTCATATGCATGCCATACATTCTATGACCTTCACTTCGAAGCATATCCATGCCATGGCGGAATACTTTCTTGTCTAGCAAGCACTCTTTGTATTGCTCATGACGAATGCGATGTTTCACAACTGCCTTCTTCGTACCTTTGGCTTTCCTAATCTCTTCGCCACCTACTTTCAAGATTGAGTAGAGCTTTGATCGTAGTCCAACGTATTCGATGATGGGAACACCTCCACATTCATCTTTCATTTTGCCAAGTACTTTCTTGTTGGATGCGTCGTATGATGGATGGTCTTCGTTGTAGTTGCTTGTATCGTAGAAACGTTCATTGGCTTTCATGTCTGCATAGATGTCTTCAGTTTCGATGTGTAGTAAAAGACTGTCGGTATCTGTGTAGAGTAGATTACAACGTTGTCCATACTGCTGATTGAGCTCCTTGTAGTAGAAGTCATACATCAGATGTTTTGAGAGATCTAGAATCGACATTCCAACGTATACTGGGCGGTTCAGATATAACTTACTTTTGTAATTGTGTACGGCGGCTAGATCATCGTCAAAGATCGTAGAGCGAGCATAACTAGGTTTATTCAAGAGACGTTGTAGTCTGATTCCTTCTGAGGAGCGAACTAGTTTGACATCTACACGCTTTCGTAGATTCTCCATTGTCTTACCAAACACACTATTGTTCATCAATTTGTAGAGTTCCTGTTCGAATGGGCTCTTCGCTTGTTTGCGTAATTCTGTATTCATTTGTATGTATGGCTTCATCCATGGTGATTGATCGAATCGTAGTGCTCTATGGATCTTTTTCAAACGCATACCAAGAGATATATATAGCTGTAGATTGCGGTAGTGGAGCACATATCGCTCTTTATCATATAAGTTAGGTACGAGCTTTTCCGCTTTCAAGGATCCATTTCCTTTGTATAGCTCTTCGAATAGATTTGTCTGATACTCTGAGAACCAAGCTTTATTCACTTGCATTCTTTCAGGAGCTAACGGATAGTTGTTGTGCATATCGTGAAGTTCTCGAGGATATTCAAGGTCAACTTCTAGGATGTAACCTACATCAGAATCGATTTCGTGTTGGATGATTTCTTCTTTTGTTGGCATACACCACTCGAATCCCCCAGTTGGTAGATATTGACTCATGGCCCATCCATATAGGTTGTTGGCATCAAGATAGAGTATATAGCTACTTGGCTTATCAGGGTCGAAATCGGGTACGTTTGGATTGTTTGCTTTGGCATTGCGTTGAGACACCATGGATATACCACCACGTAAACCTTTCTCAATGAATAGATGCATGTCGTAGTCGGTTAGTAGTTCCAGCTCCACTCCGGTCTTCCTTAACAATGCATCCCAAGAGAGACCAGGGCTGGTGTAGTAGTGTGCAGGATCTAATCCGTAGTTTTGCATACATGTTGCCCGAAAGGTCTCAAAGACATCTGCCAGAAGAAGCACGTCAGTTTGAAGATAAAGATCATGGTAGTCACCTAATGTCTCACAATCAAATACGTTCCAAACTTCTAGTGCATGTTCATAATCTTCGTCAGATATGTCCTCTAGGCTTAGCTTACTATAGAACGATTCCTTTGGTGGAAGGGAAGTCTCAGTGAATCTTTCCCAAGAGTCCATGTACTCATATGGATAAACGCCCTTGCGTAGTAGCAACTTGTTTCTCTCTGGGTCGGGTGTATACTTCATAGTTTGTTGGAAGGTGTCTGGGGTAGAACTCTCTACCAGCTTGCCCAGAGAGGATGGTAGAAATTGCAAGCTATCGATGAACCGTAGGTTGCCAAGTGAGAATGAAATGTATTTCTCCATATTATTTGGAATGCAAGAGATATCACCCTCTGTCTTGGAAATAGATTGCATCAGTAGGTGAGAATCGTAACCACGTAGATTGTGGAACACGACTGGGATGATAGGTGAGATACGTAATTTGAGATTGCATAAGTTGTGTGCGGCACCTCGAAACTCACCTGTGATGTGGCAATGGTCACGTACTCTATCTTTACCAACCAATGGTTTCTGACAGATATGACAAAGAATTGCTCTTTCATAATCTCTATTGTCTTTCATTGACATGTGTAGTGGCTTGGCAACTTGGTCCTTTATCTTCGTTTCTTCTTCTTGTACAGACTTTAGAAAGCATTCGATTGTATCCGGACCTCGATATATTACTGGTGGTTCGCTATGACCATCGGAACGTACGACGATGTAGGAAAATCCACAGGGAATGTGTTCTTCCGTTTTCAGCGTATTGCTCTTTCCAGGGTCTTGGGCAGGTCCTTCGATCTTAGTGGTTAAGGCCTCAAGGTCGGCATAGATAACGTATGGAACTTGGAGCTGTTTGTGGATGTTCTGAAATGAGACTTTGTTGTTTTCCTCGGTAGGCATTTCAATTCGAATGGCTCGATCGTTGACTCCATTACATTCTGGGATGTGCTTTTCGAGGAGAGCTTCAGTGGTGTATCCATGTAAGCAACGCTCACAGAAGTGCTTCCTACATTTATGTTTTGTCTGATCGAATAGTAGGCGGTTGAAATCCTTGATCTGGCAGTAGTGTTGTATACCGCTATCTGGGCACTCTATAAGCAGCATGTTGATGCGCTTTGAGAAGGTCTCCTTCGATATGTGGTGTACAATCAAACACTTTTCCTTTGGATCCCAACCATACACGTTGATTGAGATTTCATTTTGCTTCTCCAAGAGTGGTATTTGCGAAATTGGTGTTGGTGAGTCTACCCCTTCGTGTTTCGGCCAATCTTTCTTTCGATACTTTGATATTCTCTCGGGGTGTATTGCAACTGGATGCAGAGTTGCCGTTATCACCCAAAGTGCGCAGTGGTCGTCATAGTTCTTTACATTGATCACGGCTTTCTTATTCGCGATTTCTTTAGGTAGTGGTAAGTATGAACCTCCTTGTAGTGGTTGATATCGAGCGATGTTCACCCATAGAATGTTGACTTTATCTATGACCCAGTTTGATCCTCGACTGATCCATTTCTCAATGTAGTTATAGATCTGAGCATGCGCTTCTACTATTACTCCACGGGTATAAGAACTGTCGGTCAGAACTTCTTGTGAACTCCGAAATATGCTTGTATCGTATACCGAACCCTCAGGTTTGTCGAGACGGAGAGTTACATTCAAAGCTAGCTGAACCTTGATGTTATTTAAGTCTTGTAGCTCTTCATTGATCTTTTCGGTAGTCTGCTTTCGCACACCGGCAAGGAAAGCAGCTGGGTCTGCTTCTAGAGGATTACCGTCGGGAACGTCCATCTTCCATCCGTGTAAATAACCCTTAATGCCGGGCACTTGGATAAACGTTAGTATATGTTCGGCCATTGTATTTAATTTTCGTTGTGGTAGTCGTCCTTCTTACGTCTCCATGAATTGGACCACACTTTTCACGTTCAATCTCCTAAGGTGGTACTATATCTTAATGTAGAGATGTGTTTAACAGGGACTATCGCGTTGGGTAAAAAAGCAAGGATCAAACGTCTAACGGAAGGAACCCTCCTATGGAGCGGCCATCGCATTTAATCTTCGTTGTGGCAGTTGTTCTTCTTATGTCTCCATAAATTGGCGCAGCAGCTTAGCTCTCTTCCGCAATTCTCACAAATGAAGCGCTTTGGAATCTTAACGCATGGGGTCTTGCGATCTTCTAGGTGACGTTTCAGATGCCCAATCCTACCGAATTCCCTCCCACACTTTTCGCAAGTCACACGTATGGGGAGCTTTGGAGTTTTAACGCAGGGGGTCTTGCGATCTTCTAGGTGATGTTTCAGGTGACAACTCCTCTTAAATACTCTTCCACACTTTTCACATTCCATCTCCTAAGGCGGTACTATATCTTAGCATAGCGATGTGTTTAACAGGGACTATCGTGTTGGGTAGAAAAGCAAGGTCTGCAGTACTTCTTTTTTTGATTTGCTTTGCTACTTGTCTTCTACTTTTGCTTTGCGATGCCTACTGCTTTCTACTTTTATTTGCTTGCCTTTGTCTTGTTGCTTTGCTTTTGTTTTTTGGCTTTGCATTCGTTCGTTGGCCGCTTTGCTAGTTCGTTGGCAGCTCTAGAGAACGGTAGTTGAAACCTAAACATATCGGGGACGGCCTTCGATCTGCAGTATTATGTCGGGAGCTCTAGCACGATCTGAGCAGCCCTAATCCAGAATAATGCGCCCTAAACCGGATCGAAACTTTAGGCTTCTCAATGTCCCCGTGTCCCAGCTCCTTGTTTTTTTTTTTTTTTTTGCATCGAATTGTTGAAAGCTTCCTTGTGTCATTTTTTTTTTTTTTTACAACAGATTGTTGAAAGTGACGTTGAAAGTGTCCCAGTCCCCCCACTTTATATACTACTGCCATTAATGTGACTACTAATGGGTTAGATTAGCAATAGCTTAGGTTTGGTTAATTATATAGCAGGGAAGGGTCACAAGATTCTGGCTGCACGTTTAGGGGAGGTCAATATATTTTAAGCCCAGGTTTGGGGAAGGGCCACAATTTTTAGGCCTGAATTTATATAACCTTATTAGCCCTCCCCCCATAATTACTAACCGCTCCCTAATAGATTGGAACACAAATTTTTGTTTTATTTTTAGGCATTGCTCACACGATTAAATGGTCTGAGACTTACTGTATCCAGTCCTCACCTGCTAAGAAAACTTGATGTATATGCAGAGGCATTCAAGGAGAAGGTTAAACAGGAGAAGGAAGTCAGAGATCACAATCTTCAAAATCATGGTTCCCTGAGTAATGATGGAAAGGTTGCAGACACACAAGTTACAGCTACATGTATATTACAACCATCTGAAGACCCTCTTCCTGTATCTTCTGGTCACAGCAGTTCTGTTGGAAGTTGTCCAAGTAAAGCACAGCTCACCAATTTGGCAGCCCCACCACCAGTCCCCACTTCTTCATTGTCCTTTGGTTCATATGCCATATTAGGTGGTAGGTGTTTTCCCAGCTGTGCTGCATCTTCATCTGAAGAGGATAACCCTCAAAGTGGCTTCAACATAGTTATTGACAATTGGGACATGAGACAAAATGTAAGGGACATGTCTTTAGAACACCAAAATGTAGACATCCACTGGATGAATCACAACATAGTACATAACCGTGTCTCTGGTAACCATTTACAAGAAGACAGACCTAGGAGAGATATTTTGGACTTGGAAAACAGAGTTCTAATTCCATCTATGGCTGATCACAAAGAACTTGATAAGAACTACTTGGTGCACATCCAGAGGATCATCACCAAAAGGATACCAGCATTGCAGATTCTGGAACAACATGTTGCCAAGCACATAAAGCACAAGCATTCAAAGGAAATGAGCCAAGAAAGCAAGAAGGTAAGTTGTTACTAAATTTATGCTCAGAATTAACTTGATTACATTTATGCTCATTAATTTAACTGCCTCTCGGTTAGCTCAGTGGTTAAGCGCCAGTCTTGTGCAGGAGGTTGCGGGTTCAAACCCGGCTGGACCAACACTCAGGGTCTTAAAATAACTGAGTATTAGGTGCTGCCTTTGTGAACCAATTTCATTCATGAGCTACAAATGGTTAGACCTTCATGTCTTCTCAGATAAGGACATAAAATCGTAGGCATATTAGTGGATAAAGAGCCACCTTGTGGATATGCCACTGATTAATCCCATTATATTATATGTATTATATTACATGTATATTATATTAATGAGCTTAACCAACATACTTATTCTACATTTCTTTAATCAAAAACAACTTTGTTCTTAGCTGCAGATGGGGATCATATTTGAATCAGAAGTGTCAAATGATGGAATTGTGAAAGTTCTCCAACACATTCACCCTCTTCTCCCCTCAGCAGGTAATATTGTTAATTATAGCTTGTGCCTTCACCACAGAGAACCTGGCAGACATCTTTATAATGTGGGGAAATGAATCTTTATTTGAATTAGGTGACAGCGAAGAGGTGACTTTTGGAGAGGAGGGGGTTATAGGGGACCAGTTAACCATTGAGAGATCTGTTAATGCCATCAGATCAATGTCAAATGGCTACACACCATTAGAACGGCTAGAAGGGTTCCATCTTTGGATAGCTGACTGGCATACATGTGTCAAATTTCTAGATGTGAGTAAATAAATGTATAATATAGATACGATAACTAGTACACACATTTTGATTCCAAGGCTAAAAGCCATGTTTTATGCATAAATCTGTTCTATGAAATAGAAGAATCCTTATAGCCGTGTATTATTCTGTCAGAAAACACTCCATTTGACCATACATGCTGAAGGCATACATGTGCATTAATATTTATCTTCTGTTCTCAAAGTCTGTTGTGTTTTATGACAGTACATGTATATACATGGCTCAGGCTTCTTTATTTGTTAAATAGGGGAAGGTGAAGCGAAGGGGTAGCTCCCTTCCCCTGTTGATGATAATTATTTCCTTACTCCCAAATCTCCCTAGAATCAAATGTTCTCAATATTTGAAATCATTTCCATATCATTGTTTAAATACAGGAAATATTTAAAACCAGTAAGTTATAGATCGTTATTTTTCTTATTTTAGATCATCTTTAAAAACCTATACTCACCAAAGTCTTGTAGTGATGGATGTACAATGTACAATGTACAGTGACAGAAACCTGCTCAACAGAAGAAATGTTAAACAAGATGTACATCAAGCCTACACTGCATGCAGAGATTTCTTCATCATGGAATTTGAAGCAAGAGTTGTAGCTGCCACTTTCAAAGTGCAATTCCTGCCTGTCTTGTGAGCTGTACCTCCACAAAGTATCAAAAGCTGTTTTGGATGCTTTTGTTTGTAATGATGCCTCAACCATTGTTTATTCAGTTTTAAGAGAAGACGAGAAAGAACGGGTTCAGGCATTGCAGCCAGTCACAGCAGATGGGAGATATCCCTGTAGGTCACCAGGTTGCCTAGCAACATTTAAGTATGATGGAAAGAGTCGCCAGAATCACGAATTGAAGCATGATTCACCACCTGTGTGGCCTGAAATCAATTATGATGATGGTAAAGTTGAACCACCCAAATCTTCTCTGAAACAAGATGATGCTTACAACTATAATTGCTGTCTGCTGAAGTATGGTTTATTGTATAAAGAGTTCCTAGATGCTATCGCTGAAGGGGATGGTGACCGCAATGTACGTTGCTGGAAGATGCTTCTTCTTCATTTTAAGAATGACAAGGGCAGCAGCAAATATGCTCTTGAAGCATTATACTATGTTCTTCAAGTGAACTGTTTGCTGACTCCACGCCAAGGGTACAGACTGATGTGGAACCGATCTGTAAGGGGGAAGACATCCAACATCCCACTAGACCTTGATCTGGAGCATGACAACAAGATGCTGAAGGAACAAGTCAAGCATCTGGGCAGGAACCTAACAGAGAAGGCTGTAACAAGAATCTGCAATTCACAGTTGGTTACAAGAAGAGTAGTTGAGAATTTTGACACAGCAATAAAGAAAGTCAAGAGATCAGGTAAACATACCATCAGAACTGATTCGAAAGATTTTTCTGTCATCTTAAACAAGCTATCTGAAGAGAACATATTTGAATTTTGTAATGGCAGAGTGCTAAACGGTTTTCCAGGAATGCACAGTGACCCATTACACAGCCTGGACATGCATTCAGGTTATAAGTGGATCAATGATCATGAGAAATACATCTCTCTTGACAAGAAGGCCAGATAAGTTTAATATAGACAGTTTAAAGTGATCATAACTGACCGTTAGCTATGTAAAGTCATGTGAAGAACTCATAAAGTTTTGTTGAATTTATACAACATACGTTATGAAACTTAAATGTAAATATACAGTGCACTCAAAAGTGCAAACCAAAAGACAAATGGAATTTACTGGACCAGTATTAAGCCCTGGCTAAACAGACAAACAATTTCATCAAATATCCTGTTAGAATTTCAATTTTAACATTTTATTTAGGTAGCTAAATGGTCATACATTGTTTGATCAAAAAGCCACATCAAACATAATTTACTCAAACATTTTACAAAATAGAGCCCGCCACACGTTTTTGTGCTATGCTGAATCAGTCTGTTTGTGATTGGATAAATAACACCTACTAATACATGATTGTTTGGTTGAAAGAGAAATGATAAACATTTAATGTTGGATGAAAGTGTTTAATCTACATCAAACTTGTTGGAAACCCATTTATAAGTCAATTCAAGAGGTGGTGGTTACATGATAAAAAATGTTCATCCAATATTTGATGAAAATGTTTGATTGTTTACCCTGAAACTTTACTCTCATTAATATTGTAACTGGTACATGCATGCTGGCTGCAAATTAATCTTAACAATAACTTAATGTTATATATGGGTGTACACTGCATTGTTTTCTGTTGCCTTCATTAGACAATAATTATTATTAACAGAGTTAAATGATCAGGAATGACAGAGATTCAGGCTACATTTCATGTCAGTCATCTAACAGGGTAGAATCCAAGCCCATAGAACCATGCTTCATTGTCAGAAATCGAATAATTGTGTATACACCACTAAATTAAGTCTTTCTTTTAAGAACTTTGATAGTAGTACTGTGATATTTTGAGAACACCTTTTAATAACTCTTACTAGCATCAGCCAGCCATGGGCTATTGGCATTCTGATTGGCTGAATAATGACTGGCTATCGATCAATAGAATGATGGTGCACACACTAGAACCTGACTGCAACGTTGATAGAACAGTACATGTAGCTGAGTGACGCTATAACAATAAAAAATATTATTAGACTGGCTCACTTCCGATTATAATTGTCTTTATCTTCTCAGGGCTGCACCCCTCACCAACTACATGTATCTGCCAAAAGAAATCTGAAGCTTGCACTCTAGTTGTTAATAATTATTATTATTAGACTGAGTATAAGACTACTGTGTATCACATGTTCACTACATATAGTTGCAGTCCATTATGGTACTGAATCTGCTGCATGTACATGTATGGGAGAAAAATAAAACAACATGAGTAAGTATTGTACTTTCTGGAATATGGACATGGAATAACTGGAACACTTTCTATTGCTAGGTAGATCAACTATTTGATTTCACGAACCCAAAGGTAATACTATAAGAGCAATGGCTAATTAGTACATGTATCTGAAGGGTAGTTTGGGAATCACACTGGGACTGGGTTATGTCATGATGAGAATCTGGGCTTTACATTATCATGCAAAAATTACTAACAGTGTGTAGAAAAGATACTGGTATAATCAACCAAGTGGATTAAGGTAAGCTAACCACCATATGGAGTGAGTAGCAACTGGTGTTTTGAGCATACATCAAATCTTAACGCATGGGGTCTTGCGATCTTCTAGGTGACGTTTCAGATGCCCAATCCTACCGAATTCCCTCCCACACTTTTCGCAAGTCACACGTATGGGGAGCTTTGGAGTTTTAACGCAGGGGGTCTTGCGATCTTCTAGGTGATGTTTCAGGTGACAACTCCTCTTAAATACTCTTCCACACTTTTCACATTCCATCTCCTAAGGCGGTACTATATCTTAGCATAGCGATGTGTTTAACAGGGACTATCGTGTTGGGTAGAAAAGCAAGGTCTGCAGTACTTCTTTTTTTGATTTGCTTTGCTACTTGTCTTCTACTTTTGCTTTGCGATGCCTACTGCTTTCTACTTTTATTTGCTTGCCTTTGTCTTGTTGCTTTGCTTTTGTTTTTTGGCTTTGCATTCGTTCGTTGGCCGCTTTGCTAGTTCGTTGGCAGCTCTAGAGAACGGTAGTTGAAACCTAAACATATCGGGGACGGCCTTCGATCTGCAGTATTATGTCGGGAGCTCTAGCACGATCTGAGCAGCCCTAATCCAGAATAATGCGCCCTAAACCGGATCGAAACTTTAGGCTTCTCAATGTCCCCGTGTCCCAGCTCCTTGTTTTTGTTTTTTTTTTGCATCGAATTGTTGAAAGCTTCCTTGTGTCATTTGTTGTTTTTTTTACAACAGATTGTTGAAAGTGACGTTGAAAGTGTCCCAGTCCCCCCACTTTATATACTACTATGGCTGCTGATGTACTGGTACAACAGTGTTGGAGATGTAATAATGTACAAAAAAAAAATTCAACCATTTGGAGCATAACAAATTGTGATGCCTCCCCTTATATGCACTCAAAAAATGTGCCCCTCCCCAAACTGGCAGCCCAAAAAACGTGACACCCCCTCCCCCCCCAATAATTATTGACCACTCCCTAACCGGTACTAGAATTATGACATACAATATGAAATCTTCAAACTGACATTCTCAAACTCATTAATAATTCATAAGATCAAAACATTGAAATCATGGCCATATATTATAGTACCTCAAGTTATTACACGTCTAATAACTTGAGGTTAATGAGGAACCAATAATGTTACATCTTTATCAGTTTAACACTGACCTGATTTGAACTTGATCTTACAATGATTGAGACCAACATCTGCATGGCATCCATGCCTTTTGACCTTTCCCTCAATAAAACAGCTCCAGCCAAAGCGACACTTGCTGTCCATTTTATTGTCTCCACATCTTTACGCCTCCCTGATAAAGCTAAGGAAATCAGAATTGAATAGAAAATAGGGGCCTTTTCCATCCACTCTTTGCACATATCCTCCATATCAAACTTCAGCATGTCTTTAGTTCCAGAAAGTCTTGCTTTCGTCTGTTTTTTAGTAGAACAAAGCTCAGAGCATTCTGAGGCTACAGCCCTCATAACAAACTTTACTAATTCTACTTTTAGAATTTTATGCTGCCACATCTTACGGGCCATTTGTTCATAAGTTCCCCTAAGCATTGCTTTCCCAATTGGCTCCATGTCTGTAGCCAGCTTTCTTCGCCTTGTCTCAGATGGCCAGACTACCTCAACCTATTAAGGGAACAAAATTAGCTTAGTTTTTGTTCATAAAGTGGTCATTTTAATATTTTCATGAGTTGTGAGTTATACCTAGTACATTTTCAAAAGTTTATTATTATTTTTATTGTATTACTATCTTAAACTATTAGATACGTACAGCAGTACTCAAATAGTTAAAGGGTCGACTGTTTTACCCAATTAAATTAAAGGTCCCGTTAACCGTGCAATTTTTCTCAAGAAAAAATACCTTGTGCAACAGGACATAAAATGGTAATGCACTATCCATGTTAAACACTTTGGGGGGGAGGGGCAAGGGGTGGGGATTTTGGCATATGCTGCCTGCCCCAGGCTAGGGTTATTTATTGGAAACATAAGGACGATAGGGGTAGGGAATTTTGTTATTTTTGATCAAATGTGTTGTCCCAAGAATAGGGAATTTGACATTTTTTGGGAGAAGTTTCAAATCTCCCCGAGCTTAACATTGACAGGTGCATAATCATTGATGTTCTTGGTAAAATAGAAATAATATTTATTGTGACTGGTACTGTTAACGTTTCGTTTTTATATTTTGGATACACTAGTGTGGACTAGAGTGCAATGTGTCATCCCGGACTCGAACCGAGCCTCCTCTATCACTATAGGCCAGGGGAAAAAATGTACACAGCACAAGAAATGAGAATAGGATAGGCATAACATCTAATCATTTGAGATAGAGAAATTGAAACAAGGCAAAACAATGCACATGTACGTAACTGCTAATACAATTACCAACATTTTAATTAGATTTGCCTTTGGACTTTTTAGTCTTTTGGCCGTGTCGAAAGAATGTCGTTTTCTATATATATATTGTAGTCTTGAATATAAATAATTTATATCTTACCGTAACACCTGGTTGAGGTAAAGAAGTACAAGTGGTAGTGCTACGTGTAGATTCGCAGCAATTGGTGGATCTCGATTCTTTATTTCCCGCCTTTATTGGAGTACTCGTCATCAAACTCAAAGGGGCAAAGTCCGTTGCTCCTGCTATTTTACTGTCATCGGTTATGATGTCCACTTCACCTTGGCCACTATTCTCCTTGGAATAATTATTGGACAGTTCTTCAATGGAAGTTTCTAAACTATCTTCAAGGGTCTTCTTTTTACGAAGTCTACGCAAACATGGAGGACAAATGCGGCTATCCGATCCCACCGCCTCTACTTCGAACGGTAATCTATGAATCTCTGATTCTATTGGAAAGGTTGAACGACCTCGAATATTTATGCGAGAGGAAGACAACTCAAGTTTAGAATTACAAAGAAAACAATAAACGTCATCCATATTCATAGTCTGTGTATGCCGCCATCTTGTTTACGTTTTCAAATTATAACTATTATGCAAATTTATTTACATAATTACATCGGACGACATTATGTCGCTTAGATTTCAGGCGTCTCTTTCGCCGAGACAGGGAGAGCGAATTGAGACGGCTGACATTCAGGCTAAATGTGTGTATATTAAAGCAATTATTCCAGTCATCGTACTGCATGAACTCATAGCCAACTCGACATTGCGCGCGACTCGCTGGAGTTCGTGCAATAACTCTGAAACTGTAGCAGCCTGTGGCATTCACGAAAATACGATGCATAAATGCATTTCTTATGATACTTTCTTTATTAAATCTGTTTCAAACATACTCCAAAAAGTTAATGTTTAGATTTTGTGTGTCCTACAAGCAATTGCATTGTAACATGTGTGCAAAAAGGCACTAAAGTAAAGTTAATGTTCAAGCCAATTATATGTTACCTCAATCGAGTTTAGTTGATTATACACCAATTATATGTTAGTCAGCATACAAGTATGAATTTCAGCTTGATTTGGTATGATACATTTTTCAACATCAATATGGAGCGTAGAATTGTTTAATTGTCATAATTAATAGTCCAGATTCGTATTCGAAAAGTAATGCTGAATGCGATGACTACAGATGTATTTATACAGGGTTAGCCTCGTTCTTAAGTTAAACTTTCATAAATACCACCGAGAAGGTGGGCTATTCACGACTCTGCGTATTGTTGTAGTTTCGCTGATATTTATGAAAGTTTAACTTAAGAACAAGGCTAACCCTGTATAAATGCGTTTGTAGTCGTATTCAGCGCTAATTTTCGAATACGAAACTGAACTATTCGTGCATTTTCACTTTACAGATAACCTATGCTGGCAAAGCAGCACTTGTGGCTAAAATCCAGGTTGCCCAAGGTACTTCATAGTTGTTTCAGTTGTTTACTGTTTGGTAATAAGTTGAAAATAACTCACATTATTTTGATTACTAGTAATACGTTAAATGCAGAAGCCTCGCGACTATTTTCTGGCCATCCTGTACCGCTCGAGTTCTTTGATTCAGTTTCTGTCGAAATTATTTGCCGGTGATATTCGGGTATTTCATAACATTATTTCGAAGGTTTCAACCTGTTGAATGTATTTATCTTCGCCCTGAATTGATGTTTGGGCTCTCTTGGCTCGTTGCATGTCAGTTTTCCGTAATATAGGAAATAAAGGCAAGCCAAATTACTGGTAAATCTCTAAAGCGGGGGTGTTTTGATGAGGTTTTTCTTCTGACATGACAACTCACCGACCTGATTTCGTGATAGCCTGTTGGAGCTAGTTGAATCTCCGGTTGAATTAGCATATTGTACGAGGGATTTGCGGAAATGTATCAAAAGGATTCCGATGTTTAACGTATCAACGTAAACGCCAAAAATCAAACCGAATATGCGATCACATGAAACCCAAGCGGAAAGAATCAGAAGCCTCACGTAGTTCGGCACTTCGGTCGTGAAGCAACCAAAAATAAATAACAATTCACGTGCAAACATAGTATAAACAAGACTATAATGAGTTGTGTATACGAGGAAATCAAAGGAGTGCTGCTGAGGAACCAAAGGGTGTGTTGAAAATATAAATGCTGTATATATAGATATATGATATATAGGATATATATAGGATATATATGATATATATAAAGAGCTTATTACACGAAAAGTTGTGTAATACGGCTGGGTATTTTTACGAGTCAGTTTAATTTTCTCGAGCCTGAAAGGCGAGAAAAAATAATATTGACGAGTAAAAATGCTCAGCCGTATTACACAACTCTTCGTGTAATAAATTGTTTATTATACGACAGCTAACACGAACAAAAAATGTTTGTTTTCGCTTACCTTACTGCTCTGTTTGAAGAAAATCTTGAGAAGAAATCTCGAGAGAAGAAATCTCTCAGCTTCAATTGAAGTCCAATGTCGGGGGCGGCCGCGCACTGAAAAAAGTTTTTTTCGCGCGCTAAAAGCTGATTGGCTGTTACTCAAACAGCCCCATTTCGATTGGCTCGCGCGCCTACAAAACCTTTTAAGTGTACGTGTTGAATAAACCTGTGCAAACCTGTTCGCGACCCGTGTAATACCGTCTCATATTTGCACTCGTTTTAGCCCGTATTTGCACTCGAAAACGCCAAGTCGTATAATAAATATATATATATGATATATGCGATATATTACGATATATATGATATACACGATATATAGGATATATATGATATATACGATATACATGATATATGTGATATATACCATATATATCATATATTACGATATATATGATATATATACGATATATATGATATATATACGATATATAGAGGATATATAGAGGATATTACATGGCAGCGCGGAGATACGGATTTTATCTTCGAGTGTTGAGATATTTCATCAACACGAGAAAATAAAATCCGTATCTCCAATCGGCCATGTAATGTTCTGTTTATATATAATTATCGATGAAATACCAGTTTCAATCTCTTTTTAAAAAGGCTTGAAATCTTTGAAAGCAAGTCATATTTTCAAAAGTGATATCTTCACGTGTGAAGATATCACTTTTTACAAAGAAATATACACTGGTATTTCATCGAAAATTATATATTAAATATGATATATACGATGTATGCGATATATATGATATATACGATATATATGATATATACGATATATAGGATATATTACGATATATAGGATATTATTACGATATATATCATATATATGACATGTTACGATATATATGATATATATACGAAAGTTGCATTGTATATCATAGAGTTTTAAGAAATAATTTTATATTTGTGTAGCTATTGCTCTCTTTGACAAAACTCTGATGCCAAAAATATATATTAAATATGATATATACTAAATATATCATATATACGAAAAATGAGACATATTAGGATACATATGACATATTACGATATAAACGATATATACGATACAGTATATACACGACTTGGGTACTCTTAATTTCAGAGCAGGCAAGTTGGATACTCTGAATTTCAGAGCGGGAAAGTTGGATACTCTGAAATTTCAGAGCAGGCAAGTTGGGTACTCTGAATTTCAGCGCAGGCAAGTTGGGTATTAAACTAAAGTCTAAAAGGTTGTATTTCCCTTCGCGTTGCATGTATAACATTGTTTTATCTTTTTAACGACTCAAAACGATGCATATTGCAGAGCAGTTGAAAGCCCCTCAAGTAAGTTTATTTTTAATTGAATTTGCAGAGATAAAATAGTTTAGAAAATGACACAATAGTTTAGCATGCGTTACAGATAAGCGGACAGGAAGTGATGGACAACACGATTACTCAGCTAGAGCTGCTGCTGGTGGTGGAGTCGCTGCAGTCATAATATTGTTCTTAGTGATGGCTGGTGTTATATTCAGGAGGCAAAAGTAAGTTAAACTAACTGAATAATTTTCAACAACACTTAATCAAAGTAATTCTATATAATCACATAGTCTCAGCAGAATTGTCATAATAAAGGTACATGTACACGGTGCTAAAATAATAATAATTATAATTTTTTGCTAATTGACATACCACTCCAGGTTTAGCTTGGTGTTCAAATGTATTATTTTGGAACAAGAGACTGTTACTGTAAACAGGGAATACTTATCTCGGTATGTCCCAAACAACAATTTCTAAGCAATTCTACAAGTTTAATCGTAAAGAACTGGCCAACGGACCTCCTAACGCATTACTTAGTTATCCCACAGAATAGTTTAAATAGGTTTTAGTTCAAAAGCGAACTACAAAAAAAATAAAAAGACACGGGGTACGATATGCTAAATATGTTATGTGATTAGACGCCATAATCTGTCTGATGTATATTTTATATATTATAAGACGCAGACAAACATGCTGGTTCTGATGGCAACGACATAACATTGGAAAACCTTGATGCAGAATTGAACCGTAGACAGAATATAGCGAACCCGTGCCAGGCAAGTCTAATCATTATTTATTAATTCCAATTCAATCAAGGATTAGCCGGGTCCTGGCTTTGATCAGCCCCTATGGTTGTTTCAGGTCTCGTTAGGAATTCAGAGTTGTTGTTGTCAACACCAATAGGTATTTTGCAGGAAATATTCACGTGATGATATAATACTTCGTTAACGAATGAATTGAGCTCGTGATTCCCGTGGGAAATGCGCTGCCATGGCTACTGGAGGAGAAGCTATCTTTAAAAACGCTGTTTTAGTAACATCGACAATCGATTGGAGGTGGAAAATAGCATTTACAAACAGGTTTGCTAATAACACTACCGATCTCTTGCAAACCCTTTAAATATATTAATTAATTTGTTTTGCCCTCCACTACAACCACGTAACTGCATTCCAGCAAAACGCCCATTCCAATAGCAAGTATTATTACGAGTGTATAATTATTGTTGTTGTTGTTTAGTCGTTTATCTTTTCACTATGAACTCAAACAACCATAAAACGGCATGGGATCAATATTTAAAAAAGTTTTCAACGTAGAGGATCGCAACTGGGTAGATGGTTGAAGGATTGTAAAAGGCACATAACCTAATAAGTTAAGCTATGTTGATGTCAATATGACGTCGCAATGCCATTTATTCATTTCTTATAACTTTCTCATAGCGTTTCATTACGTAATGCCGTTTTGCTGACAGGCACTTTACGTCATCGCCACCATGTTGCTGAACGTTAACAAAAGATTCCTCGTTAGCTTCTCTTCTTAGTTTCACCAACATGGCCTCTGTTATTTGAATTTCTGGGAATTGGTTGCAAGTCAAGAATATTGTTAAAATCCCCTTTTTACAACGTAACAACCGCCAAATTTCTCGCAATCTGACAGACAACAAAAGCTGACGTCATTTGTCAAGGAGTGCGCGCGCGGCTTTCGTTTGAAGCTAAAAGTGTTTTGTTGTTGTAAAATTAACTATTTAGTTTGTTGTTGTTGTAAAAAACAAATTGAAGATAGTTTTTTTATGTGTCTGTCCTAATATTGACAATGATTTTCGTCATAACATGGTCAAAATAGCTGTGGATCCACAAGGCGTCTTCGCCGATCAAAACTTGGTCAAAAGTTATGAAAGTTTAAATTTTGCCAATTTTAAATTTGGCGGGAAATAAACAACATAGAAGCATTTATGGGAATATTTTTCAGTTGAAAATACTGGTGCATGACACATGATAGGAAAATTCGTACGTTTTTAGAATTGATTATTTTGACGATAACCGGTTTAATATTTAAGCCGTGTCTAAATGTATAGCTAAGAAAAAAAAATCATTATTTTTTGGTCCTTTCACACTTATCAGCGCAACTATATGGCACTAGTACTAATGATCATAGGCCGATACCAACAACGTCATTTACAGGATACGTGTCAACTATGAAAAGTAACGACGCCTTACAACTGAAGGAAGCATATAAGGTATTAATAACTAGGATTACACTATTTTTAATATGAGCCCATTAATTTCTGCAATCAGATTAGCTAAGAGGAGTGGTAATAGTGGCATTACAAGGCACCCATGTACATAACGCAATATGATCATGTGCGAATCCGGGGTTCCAAGAGCAAACAAGGTTTAGTTTTGAAGCAAAACTATATGTCAATCCGGTATGCTTTTCAATAAATGTTATTAAAATTCTGGTTAATCCGCTCCCCTTTTCAATTTCAGTATAGCTCGAAGCGGATGTTACAAAGGAAGAAAATTCCTTGCTTTTGACGGCCAGAATTGAAATTTGTGGAATTCAAAGGAAACGGATGTGTGGATTGATCATTTATGCCTCTGCTAGTGGAATCTGGGCTAATTTTAAAAAGCTTATTTAAAGTTATATTCAAGACTTCGGTGACGAGCTAACTCGCCGATAATCTATTTTGATGGTAGTTTGAATAAATACTGATCACGGAACCGGAAATAGACCTTCATCTCAGTCAATATATTGCTGCCCAGGAATAGCTAAGAATATCCAAGGACAAATAATAATAATAATAATAATATTTATTGAGGATACTCCACTCATCATTACAAATGCTTTTCAGGGAGGTCCTAACAAAAAGAGCAAAATAAATGACAAAAATAAATATAAATGAAAATTGAATATAACGTAGATAATACACGATTGAATAAAACTATAAAATAAATAAAAGTTTGGTTGATTGATGAATCCTAGTAATATAGAGTCTTACAATTTATGAAAAAATCTGAAAAAGTTTCTTTCTGAATAGTTCCAAATTATCGATGTTTCTGATTTCTAATTCTAGAGAATTCCAGTATTTGGAACAGTGGGGAACTGTTCTAAACAGACGCCAGTTGGTTTTAACACTTTCAAAACTGAGATTTTCTTTATATCTTGTATTATAAAAGTGGACTTGTGATAATGAATAAAAACCAAAATCATGATTAATTACGTTATTCAAACATTTATAAACAAAAATAAACAAAAATACAGCGATCTATAGTTCTTTTCTTGGCCAGTGGCATCCAGTTCAACTCTTTCAAGGCTTGAGTCGCAGATGAGTGCAATTCTCTTCCAAGGATCGTCTTTGCTGCCCTATTTTGGAGTATTTGAAGAAGATCCATCTGTACAGAGTTACTCTTATCTCCCCAGACAATGCTGTTGTATTCAAAGATAGGCTTGATCATAGTGTTGTAGTAGCTTATTCTGGCAGATAGAGGGAGTAGAAACTTGATTCGATTCAAAATAGCAATTCGTTTACGTATTTGGACGCAATGCTGAAAATGTGATCGTCCCATGATCAACGTTCGTTAAGAGTGATACCCAGATATTTGAAACTATCGGCACGCTCAAGATTCTCTCCACTGAATGATAGGGACATAATGGAAAAGAGACCAGTTCTTACAGAGTGTCCAAAAAGCATAAGTTTAGACTTAGATGCATTAAGTGTTAATTTGTTCCTGTCAAACCAGAGAGCCAGATTACGTACTAATGAGGTCATTATTCATTTTCGTTTGCATATCCTGGGGTGTACTCACTCTCAGAACAATAAATAACTGAGTCATCGGCATATAGTGTTACTTTGCAGTGTTTTAGTGACTGTGGTAAATCATTTACGTAAATGATGAACAGGAGCGGGCCTAGTATGGAACGTGCGGTACTCCAATTGTCACTGGAAGTGCCTCAGACTTGATATTACCAACTTTAGTGACTTGAGATCTTTGGGTTAGGTATGAAGTTAACCAATTGAGATCACCTTCTAGAACTCCAAAGGACATTAATTTCGTGCGAAGAATGACGTGATCCACGGTATCGAACGCCTTCGAGAGAGTAAGCCAACTTAATGTTTTGAATTTTCTTTTATTCTGTGTTGTTTATGAGCCATTGACAAGAAACGTGATCGCCTGTGAGCCGTTGCGGTGAGACAGTTGATTCAAATCTTGTTCACGTTTCCTTAAGAAAAATAGTTGCTTGTACTAATTTTTAGAACTGGACTTTCCCAACTGAGAACTTCTTTAATTTTTTTGTTCGATTATGAAGTTTTTTTCTTGGAGATTCAACTGTCTTAAAAGTGAAGATTTTGTCCGTTGAAATGAAATTAACTTTGCTTTTTACTAGTGTACCATCCTGGTTCCAGGGGTTTTCTAGAGAGAACAGCCGCGAGCTGCGAAGCAGCGAGAAGCGAACTGCGAGAAAACCTCTGGTATTGGTGGGTGAGAATCTCACTTTCATGTTTTGGATTTGGTTCAAGATCTGACTGTCTTTTCTGATTGGAAGAATATTTAATGATCCCAACAAGAACTGTGATTGGTTAGGTATGTTGTTCTCAGGGACGGAAGGATAAGTATTGTCAACTAGAGAGGGGATTTGAATTATTTACGTTTGCTGGCCCAGCTTCGATCGAAGTCCGCTCGATCTCGCACGTAGCAAATTGTAGCAGTATTCGTATGGCGATTTCTCAAAGCATCCATGAAGACATCGTATCATATGTACTAAAAGACTGATGAGCAAGACAAAGCATAATTTGGCGTTATAAATCGGAAATCCTACCGACTGGTCATACTTTTTCAGTTGCTGCCAGATATAAGCAAAGAATTATCATTGAGAGGGTTTAGTTATCCACGGAACGCAACAGTTATTGTTCGCATCTGCCTTCTAAAATCATAGGTGGACTCTCACATTGATCTAAGGTCTTCTCGAACTTTAGAATAGTTCTGTAGCATAATTTTCTTGACACCGGATCACTTGTGAAACGCCATATAGGTCGGTGTTTGTTGTAGATCGTCTACGTGCTTTGATGTTTATCCTACAGACTCTGCAATGGTCGTTCGAGATTTAACGGCTTTGAGTAGTGTTTTAATTTTATGGGGAGTTCTCTGCTTTGAAAACATCCCCGGGTCGACGAACTGATCTTGCGAATCGCATTTGACATGTACACAAATTAATCTTCTGACACAGCATTATTTTACTCTGGCTACCACAATGAACTAAATTATAATGTGACGCGCACGAGGTATCTCTCTCCTGGTTGGTCGATTTATTAATTACTCAGTTGACATATTTGACAGTTTTCAAAACATGAAAGTAAGATTCGCACCCAGCGATACCAGAGGTGTTCTCTTCTCGGTGCTTTGCAGCTCGTTGATCACCGCTTCGCGGCTCCTTCTCGGCGGCTTTCCTCTCTCTAGAAAATCTCTGGAACCAGGATACTAAGTGTACTTGTTGCATAAATGATGTTTTGCTGTTTGTGTTAAAAGGCAATTTATTTGTCAAGCGTACTTGTAAAAACAGGCTTTTCAATTTTATTTATTTGAGCTCGAAAAAGTAAATAAATCTGGCGGACATGAGAAAATCTTGTCGTCTTTTTCAGTAAATTTCTTGGCTCATATTATGTAGGTTACCTTTCAAGAACTCCGTTGCTACTTTTGACTTCCGGTTTATGTTAGTCTGAGAAAACAGCCGAATCGGGCGCTATGAGTCGGCTGTTTTCTCAGGCTAGTTTTATGCGTGTCCACCAGCCACCCAATAGTTTTAATACTTACACATGTTTGTAAGTTTTATTCGTGGTTTGCCCGAAAGGTTTTCATGAATGAAGGAAGTAAAGTGTTCAAAAGTCGGAGCAAGGCGTAGCGCTTTTGTCTCTGGAAAATGAAAAGTTTCGTTTATGTGTGAAAGAAAATAATACTTGACAAGAAACTCAATCCGAAAATTTTGAAGGAATCGTTCAGGACTCCAAAAGCGCCTAACTGTACTTGAACCTAGAGAAAGGGAATAATTAATAATATGTACCGAGCAAAAATGTAACGGGAAGCGTACGGCTCCGCCAACACAGTGATGAGTGAAAGCCGATGAATGGGTAAGCAAACCTGTATTGGACTCTCAGATGTAGCCGAGCTCTTTCCGCCGTTGATAGATTGAAAGAACATCTAGTAAATAGTATCTATAGTTGTCAAAGATATAGAAGCTGAAATGGCTGCTTCCAGCGAGAACATGGCTTCTAAAAACACTAAGAAAAGTACGGCCACTCAAGAAGTAAAGTGATTTACGACCGGCAGGTTTTCAACTCAAATCTTCCACAGACATGCACACTTTTGTCTCCAGATCATGCTTTCGGGTTCCTGGTAAAGTTGTGATCGAACCTCGGTGCAACTAATCAAATACATGTCAGTTTTCATCCTTAAAAAAGTAATTTTGATGTCGGAAAACAAACTGTTGTGAGCGCCACGAGATTGAACTTCAAGTGAAATTTAGGTCTAATTTTAGCTTGGTTTCTATTGGCTCTTCGGTTTGCCGCGAAATGGGTTCCTGGCATGTGCTCCACACAGTCCGAAGCTCATTGCAGACAATCAAGCTAGCTCATTGTAGACTGTAGTATTCAGCCAAGTCCCAAAACTGGCCATTGTCGGAGGAATAGGAGAAAATGCACATTCTGTTCGACCAATTATTGTACACTTTATTCAACAACAGTTCTGCGACTATTTCACGACCACAAATCAGGCGCATTTCCGCAGCGTTAATTTCTTCACTTCCGGTTTCAAAAACTAAATCCTAAACATTTTGCGCGCTTTCACTAAACACCAAACTTTTTCCCGTTAAAATGTTGTTGACCACGTACTCCACAAATTCGAGCATGGATTTTGGAAACCGACAATAAATGCCAAAGTGATGGCTTTTAATTCGCCAAAAAAGCTTAAAATTTGTAAAATCTTCATTATTTGTCGTAATGGCAAACGCATGCTCGGTTTTATGCACCTTAAATCGTAGGTTCGGAAAATATTCATAAATTACTAGTAGATCAAAAATCCTTGGAGAGTTTAGAATTTTTCTGATTTTGATGACGTCATCATGACGTCACTTGATGACGTCATCAGACTACAAGACTTAACAATAATTATTGGCCACTCATTAATTTTCTGGGTTTTACGAGGCTTCAAACTTTCCCTAGCAACGGCCGTTTTAAATATGTCAATGGGCCCTTCAAGAAGAATTTTGTTAAGAAAGGTCGGCCAACTGTCGGCCATTAGGTGGTCGAGCGTCGGCCGAGAGTCGACCGAATGCTGCCCGCTACTCGGCCGACATCCGCCGACTATTCTGTATGTCTGTCGACATAGTTAATGATTAATCGACAGTCGGTCGATTGATGACCGACACTCTGTCGATAGTTTACCTACAGTCGAGCGAGGTATCGGTGACCCTTACATTTTCAGCCAATACATATGTACTTTATTAATTGTAAAATTGCTCACCTTCAAGTTCCGAAAGAAAACGATCCCCAAAGTAACGATAAAATGTTATGCTTATTAGTAAATCGCGAAAGTAGCAATCCCAATATTTGAAAATGTTCAGTTTAATTTTTTTAAGTCGCCGGGGCCATCGCAGGGTCTCCCTAGCCAGAGGATAATATTTAGCTTCGACGAATTCCGGATCGAACAGCCCACTTCCGCGATATGATTTACTTGTCACGCACAAAGGTTTCAATAAGAGGCCCCGTGCTAAATTAAATTTATTCTTTTCACAGAGAAAATAATAAATTTAATTGAGCACGGAGCCTCGTATTGAAAACTTTGTGCGTGACAAGTAAAGCATATCGCGGAAGTGAGTTATTGGAATTTAAAGTTGGTTTTTGAGGAGGGAAGAAAGCCAGAGAACCTGGAGAAAAACCCTCAGAGCATTAGGGCGAGACGCCAACAAACTCTTTTGCTACCTATTCCAGACTAAATGTGATAAAACGATACCTATTCCATATTCGAGCCGATATATCTCCCCTCCAGATTTCGGGAAATTGATACTGATGTTTCAGACCAAAACGGTGTGCTTCTAGTGAATTATATGGTACTCTGCTCCAGACTGAAATGCGATTTTAATGCACGCTATAACGCAACCGATCTTCGCGAGTGGAGGTATAGTACAACTAAATCAAAATCAAATCAACATCCCCATAATATAAGTAGTCGGGTCGCATACAACAACGGTCGTCTACCAGAGATTTTAAATGCTTTTTTTGACGGGACTACTAGTCCTAGCTGGTTTGGTACAGTAAACAGATATAGTACAGTAAACAGATATTTTACAGTTGCAAGGTATAGGCGAATCCTTGCTGACGTCATTGTTTACATTTTTGCCTCATTAGCATAAATTAAACTTCAAGCTACAAACAAACAGACTATATCAGTTGAAAGAGAATTTTAAACTGAGTAACCACCGAAAATTTGAGATTGATATGTTAAATATTTACGGAGAAATTGACTTTTCAAAACTATAAAATGGGCTGGGGGCAAGAGTTGCTGACAGCCATACATTCATTGTAAATTTTGAGCTTTTTAAACGCTCAGTCCTCAAAATATATTTCTCATATCACTCTCAAAGTTTCGGTGATTATCAAGTGTGACAATCTCTTTCGATTTATGTACTCTGTTTGTTTGTATGTACGTCGCTTAAAGTTTGATGTATGCTAATGAGGAAAAAACGTAAACAAGGATTCGCCTATAGTACAGTTGGCTAAATGCCTTATAGAACAGTCGCCAAAGGGCCTGGTCGAAAAAGCTAACAAAAAGTTGTTCGGATTTGTTTGCTTTGCTTCCCCCAATAGATATTTGCGGTATATTTAGCGCCGGCCAATTTGAGTTTAATTATTTGTGTGTGGACAAAAAAAACTCGACTGTAAAGTACAGTCGAACCTACTTTTGTCATATACCCATGTTAAATACCTCTAAAGAAACTATGGAACAGTACTATGCGTATATGCGTAAGGACTAGAGAAAAACTCGAGGACAATGTGGACTCGTACCTAAGTTAACTTTCTTCAAAGACTGATTTTGACACGCGATGCCTTGAACACACTTTACACCTTGTCTTTCCAAATGTCCTTTGTTGCTTCATTAAAAAAGTCGCCCTCCTTAGCACGTTCCAATAAATTAACTTCTTAGCGAAGGAAACGGCAGGGTCTCGGTTGATCCAGGCGGTTTCTGTTTCAGTAGCGAAAATGTGAGTTCAGCTATATCTGTGCGTTCGGATCGGAGAAACTCGAGGTTTCGAACCTACATTAAGTTTGTGTTATTGCGGAACACTGATTCAAGTTCTCAGCGAGCTAACAAAAGTGTTCGAATTGCTCAGTTGCTTTGCCCCTGAGAGATCTCGCGGGAACACAGTTTATGTTAAAGGAGAACTAAACCCTAAAATCAACCCAATGTCTATACAAACATATATTCGAAATAAATAGGTTCTGCTATTTAATTTTTCTGTGTTGCGCGTCTATGAATAGAAAATCCGAAAACCTTACTCACACCCTCCGCTATGTACAGACGGCTCAAGTCTCGTAATTTGTGACGTAGTATATGGGGAATAAATTAGTTTTGCCATGCTGTCCCCGACATTGAATAGCAGGACTAATGGCTTCTAATTGCGGACCGTTGTGTTTTCTTTGTGCTAGAGGTGTGATCGTTCTTCATTGGTATGTGTGACGTACGTTATGGGGAAATTTGCACTGAATTGAGCCGCCACACAATATAGATTTTTCAGCGGAAAATCGAACTTGGAGACTAATTTTCTCCTCATAGACGCGCAGCACAGAAAAATAAAATAGCAGAACTTATTTCTTTAGAATACATCTTTGTAAAGACGTTGGGTTGATTTTAGGGTTTAGTTCCCCTTTAAGCGAACATCTGAGTTTAACTATCTATTTGTGTGCGGTGTGTTCGTATATTGGAGAAACTCGAGGATCCAAACCAAAATTAAGTTTGAACTCTCTATAGTAACTCAGAAAAACGTTTTACCTTTATTCATTGGATTGAACTTACTAGAGTAAATATGCGCCACGCTTTGTTAACTTATACGCCAGCCTCATCGTGATTTTCCCACCCTATGAATGACCGGGAATCCCAGATGTGAAGAAGTAGAAAATAATGTCAGGAAGGATTGAAATTTAATGCCTCACTAGGGGAAGGAAACTCTAGTGATGAAAGATTTATATTGCATGAGTTCGAAGTTAATAATATTGCACGACATAGTTAACAAAAGAGAACCAATATTTACCCTATGGAAGACACGTTTTAAACTGACTACTGAAATTGTCACACGAGACCTAAGTGAAAACGTTGAAAAGTAATGTATGGTGTGTTATCATTTCAACTGGAACTAAAATCAAATCCGTTCAACTCACCGACTCGAGGATAAGACTACTAGCATTCACTTTCTGTGGTGGTACTATGGTAATTAAGATTAGAATTAGTTATAGATTAAATCGGTTTGTTCTGGTTCGATGTTTTACTGTGTGGTTAATCTAAACTCGAGGGAAATCCAGTTCAAATCACCGAACTCGTGAACGTACAACGAGGTATAAACAAAAGAGACTAGGTCCTACCACTTCGATTATCTTATTGAATAAAACAAATTTAAACCATCGAAATATCAATTAGACTAAGAAACAAAAACATGCACGATAAACGAGTAAATTACAGAGTAGATTCACTTACTTCTGTTTCCGTAGACTGACTAACCGTGTCGATAAACTGTACGTAACCATCATGAAGTCCGACTGGCTCACATACATAAAATTGGTCACTTAAATATTAACATTAGTACCATACATAAGCAAAATGGCACAGTGACTAAAAATATAAATGGTTGCTTAAAAAAGATACCAAGTGCAATTAAAAAAAAAATCGAAAATGAAAAGGGTGACACCACTTTCATTTCCTAGAAATTAGCCATACATCAACGGAGGATACATCAGTCTTACCCAAATATTTTATTAAGAGAGGTATGAATTAAGAGGTCTATATTATATATTTATCACGCACTTGAGAATCATCGTTTGCGAAAGTCAGTAACCACAGATTTTTTGCACATGGCGTTCATACACATAGAAACTTGTACAGTTTCGCAACCAGTTTTTTAAGTTTAAACATGTGCAAGAAACGGAATAGCAATAAAGAAAATGTTTTGTAAAAGCGAAGTCTTTGATGAAGCTGAAATTCGGTTTTTTATTAGCTTATATGTGAATACTTCTTTTACTGAGTGCAGTTATTTTATCAGTTACACGTTTGTAGTACAATGCTTTGCCGTTAGAACAGTTTTCTTCTTAATGTACCGTTGTGGATAGTTACCCTGTGAAACATTTTATTGTCTTGAAGTTTACCTTTCTCCAATGATAGATTCCGAGGTCTGTAACGGGATATTTACATACATACATACACTAACTCCCTAAGATGTGTACAATATGCTACGATCTTCTGTTTCACGAACCCGGGGACACGAAGTAGATACGTTTCTGGGAAATATTTGGGAGCTATGCGACTATTCAAGTGGCTATTTTATGTTTCTCGCCAGTCTCACTTTACTTAGGGCATACTGAACATGACGGTCAATTCTTGTCTTTCCGGCAGACATTCCGATTTTACGGACAACCCCAGCTATTACGACAGCAGCTGAAGTTAGGGAAGTTTTACTGAAAACAGCGCAGCTTAGCTTTTTTTTATGCACACTCCGGCGGCGCTTCGCCGGACGGAGTTACGGAAACATTGCTTGACGTTATCAGTTGAACTTGTAAAGAAACAGTAGTTCATTTTAACTATTGCGTATTTTGTTTTTATTAGTGGTTATTTTTAATAATTTCCCAGAATTACTCATTGCAATCTGCCGCGATCTTCATTTTATTTTGTTTGTAACCTTGAGATTGATTTTTTTTTGGTATTGTTATAATGCGAGTTAATACGTTAGAGGACACGGTCGAACGCATTCATTACTGATCCTGTGGTCGGTATTATTGTGGCCGCTCAGAAATGCAAATGAACTGGATATAAAAGAAGTCGTTTGGGGACATACCACTGGGGTCTACATATCAAGGTTGGCTTAGTTATATTGAGGTAATACCTGACAGACCGAAGCTTCAAAATGCTGTTGAGAAGTTGCCGAAACCTGAAACTTTTGTCTCACACAAAAGTAGATGAACAATCCACAAACAAAACAAAATTCGAAAAGATAGGAGATCTCTGTGACAAAATATCAGCAAAAAACAAAAAAAACCGAAGAGCAAGAAACAAACGAAATTAGTTATCTCAAAACATTGTTCCGATTTCTGTTTTACCTCGTCTGTGAAACAATCGGATGTGAAGAAAGACTACAAGAGCTAAGAAGCAAAAACAGGAAGAAAACTCACTCTGAGTAACCTGCTTGGCTGGAAAGCCGATGAACAGTTTTGGAAAAACGCGTTCAATGCTGTACAAATTCGTTTGGAAGTTCAATTTCCGCAAAGAAAACTGTTTCAGCTGTTTCCTCATATTATGGAACAAGAATACTCTACCAAACCTGAGGACCCGAAGTACGAGGAGACTGAACGAATCTTGCACCAGTTTGTTAAAGATCTGTATGAATCCAAAAGCTGCAAAAAAAGGTTGTGCGATTTACACCTTAGATTATACGTTGTATTCTGTTAGGAAATCAAGACCAAGAACAGACATAACATTGAAGACTGAATCAAAAGCTTTAAAACTATGTACAGTTTGTGAGGAGTGGTGTGAATTTGGTAATAAAACGCTGTAGGCATTTCAGTGTATTTATTAGAGTTCCGTACTTCATAGAAATGCAGTTTTGTGGAGGACATTAATTCAGTTCTGTTTCTCTGTTTTCATTAGCATCCCTGGGGACTGTAACATTTCTTGCTCAATTATAAAAATCATAAAGTACCAGTTCAAATGTTTTATTTAAGCAATATAACACGCTTTCCATGTCTTTGTTCTCTTATATAAACACGCGGGATATGTTGGGAGAACAAAGTAAAACTTGAAAATCACGAGCCGCTAGGCGAGTGATTTTCAAGTTTTTCTGCGTTCTCCCAACATATCCCAAGTGTTTAAATAAGAGAACAAAGACATGAAAAGCGTGTTATATTGCTTTTATAAAATAACGAACAGGAAAAACACGAGAGAAAATCGAACGCACGCACGATCAGAAGATCAATTCTCCTAACCGTAACAGTCGTCAGAAATCGACCGACGGTGAGTTTGCACAGCGCGGGAAATCCCCCGATACAGAACTCAGAGAAACGAAGGAATGCTCTGTGTCCTCTGGCTCTGTGTCAGTGTGTGGCTCTATTTTAAAAACCTCTGCTTCAACAGTCCCCGAAAAGACTAACTCGGAATTCAAGACATGCTTTCCCGGAAATTTAAGGCGAAAGGCATTCAAGGAGTGGAGGACTTGAACTGGGTGTTTTTGTCGCTGAACGTACATGAGGAAACATGATTCCCCTGTTGAACTTTGAAGCAGGTTTTAGTTGAATGAACTTTTATTTTCACCAAACTCAATGGAAAGATCTAGCTGTTTGAACTTTCCTTCCAATGAGATGAGGCTAAGAGTGCAAGGTAAGAGGGAAAAACTCATTTTGTTCTGTGAAAAAATCAACAAAATATCAACTTCACAACTGTCGCACGTACGTGAGTTTGCAAAATTCATGCAGTTGTTCATAAAATGGCAAGGAGAAAGCTAAAAACCTTATCTGTATTATCTAAGACCAAACAGGGTGAATGATAACAATTGGCCTTATATGAAGGCTTATTATTTCGTGACTTCGTCGCCGACAAATACGTATATGTCCTTTTAGTTTTAGTTTGGGATAAAAAAAGACAGAAAAAAAAATTGAAAGAGTGTTGCCTTGCTTTTCCCTCTCGACTACTCTAGTCTCTAGCTCCATTCTTTGCTCTATTCATCTATAAGGAGGTTGTTTAAAAACTAGACTTGTTAGCCGTTTGTGTGTTTTAGTTTTACCGTACGAAATAAGTTAGACGAAAAGTGGTTTCGACTTTTGTTTGTTGGACCACAAATAAAAATATATTGGCCGGGATGGTTAGCAAATTTGATAACTTCGTCGGTTGGTTGTATTTGTGTTAAATATATATGTCGATTTTGCTGATTACAATCATATTATTGAAAGTCAACGTTTGGTGAAAACATTCTTCCTTGTCGTTTGCCATTTTGATCAGTTTATTCACAATCGCGTGCCAGCGAATTTCCATGTCTATGGACTCTCATATAAACACGGCTTTCAGCCAATCAGCGCGCGAGTTTCCTCTGGGTTATTTCATAAAGTAATTTATAACATAACCTTGGGAATTTATTTTATTTTGCAAATGAATATATATTTCCTTGATGTAATATTTATTTGTTTACCATACATTGCTTTTATATTTCAGTTTCACTTTGTGAAGAACGCGGAAAGAAAGCCATTCACGAGTCAACTTGGTCTCAGGGCCTGTTCACATGCAGGCAGGTTGATCCTAGAACTAGGGCCATCTTCAGCATTGGATTGTAATCCCTCGAGTCAGTTTTCCATATCAACAATAATGCTGCTGGCCCTAGCACTAGGGCTATCTTCATTCTATTGTTATCCCTCAAGACTGTTTTGCATATCAACAATACAGCTGGGTCAACCTCCTTTCGATACAAAGATCATCAGATTTCAGATCTATGTTAGATTTGCCTCCGACAATTAACGCTTGTTTCAATAGTCGTATGCTTCACTTGTCACGCACAAAGGTGTCGATATGAGGCTCCGCGATAAATTAAACATTATTCTGAATATACCCCGCAGCCTCATAATGAACATTTTGTGCGTGACAAGTGAAGCATATAGTGGAAGGCTGGTTATTTACTGACGCATAAGAAGACGGCGATTAGCTGTGTAATTATTAGAATGTTTATAAACGCTTACAATAAATTTGCGTGAACTCTCATTGAAATGGCTTCGCTTCTCTGCCAAAGGCTCGTTTTTGAATTCATTTCTCAGCCTCGATTATTATCATTCGATATACCATTCAACAATTATGAGCAGGGGTATTTTTTCTAACTACTTCCTACTTATATAGGACAGGCAGTCAGATTATCGGAGGAAATAAATAAAGAAACAAAAAAGGTCTTAAAACCGTAGAAGGCGGACGACTTAGGGTGATTTCCAGTACTGATAAGAGTATTAATTGCGGCAAAAGTATAATGAAATAGGAGGAAGTATAATGAAGTGAAATGAGGTCTTCGCTAAGAATAATGTGTCTTAAAATCGTTTGCAGTTAATTTCATTTATGAAAACCGCTTGCATCTGACGATGAAAAGCCCAGGCGCGGGGGGGAGGGGGGGGGGGAGTGAGACTCCCATATAAAAGTGACGGGGATGATCGTCGGAAATTGTTGAAAGGAACCCCTAAACGGTACGAGAATCTCGTTTTGTGCGCGTGGCTCTAATTCATTTTCACCCCTAAGAGGTACCGATTCTAAACCAAACCATCCGATATTTCACAAGACGATCATCCACGTCACTTTTATATGGGAGTCCACATCCATATCATATTAAACGACTAACAAATTATTTATATGCGCCAAAACAATGCTTACGAACTAGAATTTAAAGTATAAAACAGAACATCGGAAATCAAACTAGACTGTTAAATTAGCTACTCCCATGAAAGCTGAATAAAAATATTTCTATGAAATGTTTATTGCCTTTTACACCTGATTTCAATGTACTGCAAACTCTCCGATTTTTTTTGTCATTCGACAGACATCTCTTGATGGTCGCTTGGTACCCAGAACTTGGTAACCAGAGAAACTAAACTGCCTAATCCTAAAGAAACCAAGCTATAAGCCTAACTTAAAGCCAAAGTGCCATTGGCATTTTAAGTTTACTTCCATGCCTTCCTCACCTTCTGAAAGGAAAGGTCAAATACTGAGACCCATTTTTACAAGGAAATATCGAGTTCGTCACTCATATTCCTTTTCTGGTTGAATTTATAACATACGCAACAAAATATCTGGATTCGGATTGGTCAATAACTAGTGAAAAGCACAGTTGCATTCTCTCAGCAAATGTTTGTTCAGTATATTTTATTAAACAAAAATTGCATGAACTGCTCGTGCTATACTTGATTTATAGGCACTGACTGATATTTTGAAAGTTGTCACTGAAGTTGCACTCGCCTTTAACTTGTGCAATTATTAGAACTTTCAAAATATCACTCACTGCCGATAAATCCCGTATAGCACTCGGCGCGTTCATGCGATTAGCTCTACGTATCGCATGCAACCAACCTTTCTGTGCTGATACAAAAATAGTAAAGAAAGATTTATGCGAATTTTTATGGCATTAGAGTGAATTTTAAATCGTTTAGAAATTGTTTGTGTGGGCTGATACTTGCACGCAGGGAAAGTTTGGCAAAGTGCCGTATTTGTCTGTAAAATGTGAAAGAATGAAATTAATGACGCGTGTTTAAGTTCCTGAATTAAAGTCAATACAGGGGAATCCACCGCTAAGACAAGTTCTTGAAATACTTCTGAGAGTTCCTTGGGAATAAAAAGATTTTCATTCGCCACACTGCTCCCGCCAGACTTTTTGCATACTGACTATTCCCTGAGATCGGCACAACACAAATATATAGGCCTTAAAATTCGCTCAAATCCTATTAAATTTCGTTTTTATTCTTCTATACAATTTTGATAGCTGCACTGTAAGTTTGGTTGTGAAACATTCATTGAAAAACGAAATATCAATCCTATCTGACAAGAGCGCCCTTGATCTTGAAAACGCGACGAAAGCATGGTTTCTAGTACGTAAGCGTAAGTAAACGTAAAACACCAATGACATTTTGACTTTGTTAAAGCGATATGGCTTGGTTTCTTTAGGAAAAAACAACCAGGAATAAGGTAGTTTTGATTTTATAAACATGTCATTTGGTTTCTCTGGTTTCCAAGCGACCGTAGAGAGATGTCTCTCGAACGACATGTCGAGTGCCAACAAAATTGCAAGACTTCACTTATAGTCTGGCAGCATATGTAATGAAAAAAAGTCCCGTGGGATTTTAATGAAGAAAGCAAGCCACTAGTCTCCTTGCATACAGGGGACCCTAAGGAACAAGAAAAATGTTGTCGGCAATTTTCTAAACTGTTAGAAGGGTCTAAACAGAGGGTTTAAAAAGTGATGTGTATAACTCAGCATGGAAACGAGGCTGGAATATGAAATTGCCTATAACTTTTCTAAAAACCAACAAATCATCACAAAACTTGTCAGATATGCGAAGAAGAGTGTCTTTAATACTATGAAAAGGATTAATTCAGTTAACAAGGGTCACGTGATTTATAGCATGAAAGCGAGGCTGTATCCATATACGCATCTTTCCAAACATCGAACATCGCTATTATTGTGGGTACTATATTTTTAAACTACTTTAAGCAGGACGTTTGAGACATGTGGGTAAGATATGCGACACACTATCATTTACCATAAACATAAAAATACGAGGGCATATAAATGATACATCCCCTATCTGAACTGAAAATTACCTTACTTTATAAACTTGCTATGAAACATTTCATTCTACTTCATTTTACTGTAATTATACATAACATAACAGTCCAGTGTATCGCGCATTTGGGATATTTTCAGAAGACGAGTTACCCATTACAGTGAGATTACAAGATTATGCATGATTCCTAGCACGCAGTTTCACGAGATCTCCCGTCGGCCGTTGCCAGGATACAGTGGAGCTCGTAGAAGAAGCAGAAGAAGAGCCTGTCAGACCCGCGCATGTGCCTGTGTGGTCAGGATACAAATCACTCATTAAGTAAGTTGAGTACTATTTATCTTATTTTATGTTTGGCCCAGGTTGTTGATGTAAAAGTAATTTACAGGACACTACTGTAAATGACCATTGGATGAGAAGTGTCTCCTGATACTAAAATATGTGTCGTTTATTATTATCAGTGATACGATGCATGTTACACGGGTCGCAGCACCGCCTTTGATAGCCGTACCAGCACATGAGTGGCAGATGTTGCTGACCATCCTTATGCAGGCGCAAGGAATCAACACAAAGGTGGTAGGACCGGACAGGAAGACAATCATTTCCCTTGACATGGGGCTTTATTAGCCAGCCAAGAAGCTCCAGATGGCTCGACGTGATCTAGACCACCTGATTCTCCGTCCGGGTGAACTCCACGTAGTTATGGCTCAATTGCGTACCATCGGAGCATTCGTCGAGAGCAGCGGGCTTGACATGTGCTGGACCGAATCCGATCTCTATGGTCCAGTCACAGTCAAGCAGATTCTAGATGGGAACCACATCAAGAGAGGAGAGACAGCACGTGTAATAACATTGCAAGCGCTATTTATGCTATACCAAGACGCCTTCTTTGGAAGTTCTCAGGAAGACACTAAGACTATTGAAGATTTGTCGAAGCAGGTTTCAGAGGCGTGCACCAAGGGAACAAAGGAAGAAGTGAATGAAGCGAATGCTGAATTGAAGAGAGTGATCGAGTCACAGCGTATCATAGATAAGCTGACCGAATTTGATGCTGTTAACGAGAAACGCCCGATGTTCAAGGTGACGAGGCAGTATATGCGCATCGTTATGGAGATGTTGGAGTTTATACGAGCAGTGAGAACTGGAGACTGGGAGCTGCACCTTAAGGCACTAGATATGTTTACTAAATATTTCTTCACCCACGATCGTTTGAACTATGCTCGGATGATCCCACACTATCTCGCAGAGATGCAGTCACTTGCGACATCTGACCCTGAGATCTATGCTAAAGTTGTGCAGGGGAACTGGGTGGTAAATAAGAACGCTAATGGTCCGTTTTGCGCAGTAGGTGCAGATAATGGCCTTGAGAATATCAATCGCTCGATGAAAGTCACTGGAGGATTAGTAGTGATCACTCTCAATCCAAATGCTCGAACCAAGTTCTTCCTAATCGCCCCAGAACTCTCCAAACTTGCTCAACAAGCCAAGGATATGGCGGGTGTCTCCTCAAAGGCTCAGACACGGCATCACAATCTGGTAACAGCAGTTCTCACTCGCGAAGAAAGGAGTTTAGAGTCACTACTGGCGACAATTCAATTAACGCTTTACCAATCCATTCTTGGAGGAATTGGAGAGCTATTCAACCTTGTCACGAAAGTCGTCATGCCCGAAAAGGTAAAAGAGGACCTGTGTAATCAGAGAACCATCGGACAGACACTATATACAACGTTTGTCAAATAGCGCACCCAGTCAGGAAAGACAAATCTCTGGTCACCGATGAAGAAAAGGAAGCTTTTGACATGGAAGAGCAATGCAAAAGTAGTGAAAGTGATGACGAAGGACAAGAAAGTTGAACTCAGAGAGGACAGGTCGCTGTTTGCGCGAATGATGATGGTGTATAAAAGCCGTTCAGAGATTAACATCAAGGAGACGGTTGGACAGTACGAGTTCTCCTTAGTCCCGCGATCGCTTTTTGTCGCAGACGGATCGATGCTTCACTGTTCTTACAAAAGTGCACTACTAGCTATTCTTGAGAAGGTCCTAGGCGGAATACCTCGTCAAAATGTAAACAAAGAGAATAGCCCTCGAATGGGCAACGCACAGATGACAGTAGACATCGTAGACGGCATGGCTGAGCTACAATCCCTGGATAAGCCTGACTGGATCAAGAACTGCTGCCAACTGGCTGAGCACTTCAACAACCAAATTGACGAGAAGTACAGACAAAGTAAGGAGCTGCAGTTGATTTTCGACCGATATGACGTGCCGATGTCTTTGAAATCAGCGACTAGGGTAAAATGGCAAGGTGGTCATGATTCTGTGTCCGGCCATATCACTGACTCTACACACATCGCCAAAGTGCCAATGAAGAGGCTGTTATCAGACACTAGAACCAAGATGGATCTGATGGTGTATCTAGCAGAGAAGGCCATCAATGCAATGAGACAACAGGGCAGGAGATTAGTGGTAGCATGGGGAAGTGAATGTAAGCAACCCACAAAGATATGACAGATCTTCAGAGCAGCCAGGAAGAGGCAGACACCAAGATCTTGCTCCACGCCCTTAATGCTACAGCAGCTGGCACAACGGAAATACGCATTCATTCTCCTGACACAGATGTCTTCATTCTAGCATTGAGACAGTTTGCGTCAGTTTCATTCGTCTGAGGGACGGGCCAACATCACTGAGTAATCAAGTTGGGGCCGATTGTCCAAGCCCTCGGTGAAGCTAAAACAGCCGCACTTCCTGCATTCCATGTCATCTGTAGATCGGATAACACCGGGAGCTTCTCGAGCTTCTCCTCAGGGGCATTAAGGCATGGGTCTCAAACTATTCCAATATGGCCGCCGCAAATCAAGAGGGGGTGGTCTATCTCTTCGTGCTTGTTAGATATAGTCTTGGTACTTTTACAGATTCCGTAAAGTCATAGCCTTAATACCTTGTTGTCGCAGTTTCCATGGAAACGTGTTATGTGACCTTTGAACTCTAATTTTAAGGAAAATTGACAAAAGCCTCCTGGAGGTCGGTAAAAGTTGTTAATATAGTGGATATTTTTATGCAAGCGAATCAAGGTTAGTGCACACGTTCCTGCTCCAATTTGAAAAGTTGGTTATTTTAAGGGGAAGGCAATTTAAGGCAAGTGTGAAATTTGATATCCTCAAGTTTCTACCGAATTAACAAACATTTCAATAATAACCAACTTTTCAAATTGGAGCACTGAAGTGTGCACTAACCTTGATTCATTTGCATGAAAATACCTACTATATCAACAACTTTTACCGACCTCCAGGAGGCATTTCCCAATTTTTCTTAAAATTAAAGTTCAAAGGTCACATTACACGTTTCCATGGAAACTGTCACAAAAATGTGTTGAGGTTGTGACTTTATCAAATCTGTCAAAATGTCAAGATTACATCTCACAAGCACAAAGAGATAGACCACCCCCTCTTGATTTGCGGCGGCCATATTGGAGACCCATGCCTTAACGCCCCTGAGTCGGAGACCATTGATGTGATCGAGAGGTTCGTGTGTCAGCTTTACCTACCAAAGACAACCTTCACAAAGGTGAAAGATCTTCAATGGTGGCTATTTCGCAAGAAACAAGCCCAGGCTGAAAGACTTCCTCCAAAACTCGCCGCACTGCATGAGGGGATTCTGCGTGCTCACTACCAAGTTATGGTCTGGAACAACGACCGAGTACCGAATCCTGACCTGCCGCCGCCAGATACCTACGGATGGGAACGTAAAGAAGATGAATGGCAACCTGTCATGACACAGTTATCGCCAGCACCCGAGGCCATCATCCAACTCGTGACATGCAACTGTGTTAAGGAACGGTGTTCCAACAACCGATGTCAGTGTCGCAAAGCAGGGCTCAACTGCACAGACCTTTGTACTTGTTATGATGAAGAAGAACTCTGCGACAATGTTGATGATGATCTTGTGGAGCAATTTGACGACAGTAGCGATGAAGATGATGAGTAAGAGTGAAGATATTCAGCGATGGACAGCTCAGTTGTATCGTGTACACAACTGATATCTTTATATAGATTATCCACCTGAATTTGTATTGCTGTATCAACGAAGCGATAGCCTCGTTTCCATGTCAGGTTGACACCTGATCTCTAACAAACCTGATCTAAAACAAACGTTTCACAATAACAGAAATTACGGAGATTGTCTATGTATTTTGGTCACAATAATAGCGATGTTTCATGCTTGGAAAGACGTGTATATGTGTTCAGCCTGGCAACGGCCGACGGGAGATCTCGTGAAACTGCGTGATAGGAGCCATGCATAATCTTGTAATCTCGCTGTAATGGGTAACTCGTCTTCTGAAAATAGCCCAAAATTAAGTAGAATGAAATGTTTCATAGCAAGTTTATAAAGTATTTTCAGTTCAGATAGGGGATGTATCATTTATATGTCCTCATATGTTTATGTTTATGGTAAATGATATTGTCGCATATCTTACCCACGTCTCAAACGTCCTGCTTAAAGTAGTTTAAAAATATAGAACGCACAATAATAGCGATGTTTGATGTTTGGAAAGATGCGTATATGGATACAGCCTCGCTTTCATGCTATAAATCACGTGACCCTTGTTAACTGAATTAACCCTTTTCGTTGCATTTAAACCACTTTTCTACGCATATCTGACAAGTTTTGTGATGATTTGTTGGTTAACATAACAGTTATAGGCAATTTCATATTCCAGCCTCGTTTCCATGCTGAGTTATATACATCACTTTTTAAACCCTCTGTATAGACCCTTCTAACAGTTAAGAAAATTGCCGACAACATTTTTCTTGTTCCTTAGGGTCCCCTGTATGCAACTAGACTAGTGGCTTGCTTTCTTCATTAAAATCCCACGGGATTACACTTGCTGCCAGACTATTATGTAATTATTATATTATTCTAAGTTCGCTCTTCTTTCCGTCATTTTCAATCTTTAATCAGACATAATTGTCATAATAGCATAGCTAATCCCGGCTATGGTTGGCAGCGGTGTTACGCATACATACACAAGAAACACAATAATAGCCGTCAGAAAAATAGACGATACACGCAAAAGATCGATGGTCACCCCGAGACGGATACCTTACACGTACCCAAAGATCCACTGCTATTACGACCGAAGTGGTACATACATACACACATACATACACGCACGCATACACGCATGGGTTTTATTTGGATCGTGTACAAACCTTGTACCTTGATTGTTTGTTCCAAATAACGTTAGTGTTACCATAATTTAAAAAGATAATTTTCCAATAATTTACATTTGACTTTATAACTAGTTTTACAAATTCTATTAGAGATAACTATATAATAAATTATATTATCGGACTCTCTTTTTTTTTTAAACAATCGCATCTCAACAATCGTAAACATATTTAGCTGATGCCTTTTGCAGTATTTTGTGGGTTTATCAGTGCGAGAAACAATTGTTTCTCTGTCATTGTCTCTGGTTTTTATTTTGGCAAGTCTAAATGTTGAAAATAATTTTTCTCTTAGCTTATTATAAATTGGGCATTTTATCAAGAAGTGCATTTCGTCTTCGATATCTTTTTGATCTTTTAAACAGATTCGTTCTTCCGGTTTTTTGTATGGCCTTGCGTGTCTTCCTTTTTCTATTGCTAGGTTGCGATTACTAATTCTTAGTCTATTTAGGGCCGTTCTGTGTTTCAGATTTTTAACTTCTCTAAGGTAATTCTCATATGTATATGTATATGTATATGTATATGTATATGTATATGTATATTTAAATAAGCGGTATCTTCTTAATTTATTTCGCTGTTGGGTGTCTTTTCCTATCCCATTATACACTTCTCTTAGCCAGAGTTGGAATTCATTATCTCTGTTTGATGTGCTTAAGCCATACACTTTGTTGAGTAATATTGTCTTGATTTCCAAAGATTTCCAAAACCGCAATGAAATAATATTTCTGTGACTTTCTTACTCCAATACGCTTTGTTATTTTCGTTTTTTGTTTAATGATAGATACAGTAAGATAAATTTTGGACGTTATCTAGTTCAACAAGTTTTATCCATAATTTTATGCATCTATGTTTTGCATCCACATTTTGGGGAAATCGACGGCTTAGCTCTGCACGGCACGCATTATTGCTCGAGTATTTTCCGGCTCCAAGTAACACTGTACACTGCGTATAGCCGCCGCCCCCCCCCCCCCCCCCCCCACGTTTGACCGTGACACAGTCGCACTCTCCCTCAGCGATACCAAGGCGGGGACATGCCAACCCCAACCCCTATCGCCTCACAGCGGCAAAATGACATAGAGGGAGGAGAAAACTAGCGCCACCAAGGAAGAGTACAACCGATCCCAAGTACTAGAAAATTGTCGATAACTTAAACATTACAAAAACATTGAAATTGACTGACACAGGGAGCATTAACAGCTGTAGCAGGTAGATTTTTCCATGTTGGAATGGTACGCACAAAATGACTATTTTAAGGATTTACAGTTGGGCTTAAGTGATTAAACTTAAAGTCATGATAGCATCTTGTTGGACTGCAGATTTCAGAGTTACTTCGGGTGGCAAAGAGATATTTACAAAGTTGTACTGGATTTTAAAACTTTATAAGTGCATGAACATTAGGCCTTGGTTTAAAGCAAAGTCGTTTTTTCGTACTTTATTGAGTTTGAAATCAAATTCAATTTGACTAAACATCATATGTAAGACAATCCTTCTTAAATGTATCCAAAATTCTGTCTCCCTTTTTTCAATAAGAAGATCGCACTTCGGACGCTAATTTATTGTTTTGAATAAAGACAGTCACATGACAGTGACTCCTATAACGTATTTTTCTTTCCTGATCTGTTTCGGTATTGTAATTTACAATGCTTTTCAGTACCAGAATAAACAAGACTTATTCACTCTTTAAATAGATTTACTCAAAAGTACAATCTAAACATTAATGCATGGGTCATATTTGTGCAATCTTCTTACAGACCAAGTAAGGCTAATACTTTAAAAAATAAACCTGATTTACCCTTATACACTTAGCATATTTCGAGCTTCTGCTAGTCCTTCTAATGTTCGATAAGCGGCAATGACTAAAGTCTAGACTTCTTAATAATAGGGACCTTAAGCATTCTCGTTCCCAGTGCCTCCTCAACTAACTGAAAAATCAGAGGCTCTGGTAAGACACGAAACCGGATGTCCTAGATTCTAGGACTTTGAAACTGCGCATGCTCTTAGCATTCTCAGTAATGGCGGACTTCATCGAAGCTATTCAGTTCGCACTTACAAAGCTAAATACAGTTTTCTTTAAAAAGTAAGCAGTTGGAAGCTATTCGTGTAATTAGTTTAGATAAGGACTGATTCTGTGTCCTTCAGACCGGTTATGGGAAGTCGTTTATTTACCAAAGTTTACCGTTTGTGTTTGATGCACTTCAAGTTCAAGAATCATCCAAGTCCAACTCAATCGTGGTCGTTGTATCTCCCCTGCACACAATTATCGAGGAGAAAATTTCTAAACATAGGGCGAAAGAACTTCAGTGTGCTGTGTTGAGGATTGCTGAGGACTTTGAAGTTACGGTAATTTGAAACACCCTGAGAATATGTGCCTTAATTGCATGGCCTTGCCATAATTTGATAACAGCAGTTTATACAATATATGAGGCTGAAGTTGCCATAATTCAAGCTGAGTGCAAAGTGGATTTGTATTGTACTTGGATTGCTGTACCATTATTTTGTATAATTGCCATTGTCTTATTTTTCTACTTTATACAACAAGTAAAGACAGAGGTTTGTGCAGATAAAAATAGTTTTCTTGAAATGAGGTAATTTCCCTTGCCCCAGTTATGGTCAGGCTACATTGTATTACATTGTATAAATTCGATCAAATGTTAAACGAAATTTGTGAACAAGATTTTGAATAACTCCTTAAAGTATACGTGCTCCAAATAGGAGTCTCTCCTGCTGGTCCTCAGTGGTTGAATTTTATCAAGACATTTGAAATATGGGTTCAGAAATCAAAGTAAGGGACCGGTCATTATTTATGAAGGAGGGGGGAATAGGGGTGGGTCATGTGCATTTTCTTTAGTCAATAAGGGGTGGGTCATGTAATTCTGAGTAGTAAAGAAGGGGGTGTTGTGATGCAAAATGTTATTACCACCAACCGAGAAAACGACCCAAAGTGGATGCAGAATGGTTATGTGCAGTACTAAACTTAGTTGACTATCAACACGATCGTAGATTTACATCTTCCAACAGTGTTCCACAGGTAAGATCACATTGCTTACAACATGGTCTCTTAGTGCCAGCCCTGCTCCACCAGTTGCCCAATACCTATTAGAATGGTTCTCCGGAATGATGTGTGTTGTGTGTGTTGGGGGATCCCCGGCCCTCTCATGGACTTTGAGAGGGGGGTCACTTGTCATTTTCAGGCCTGAGGAAGGGGGGGCTTTAGTGAATTTTGTCTTTAATAATATTTTTTTCCCCGACCCCCTCCTTCATAAATAATGACCAGTCCCTAAGTGTGTTCTGACATATATACCATTAAACTAGTAAACTTGTGGTGGCCATATACAATTTTAGCCCACTTTTGTATATTAATTATGGCCTCTACATAACTATTTTTACAAAGAAAATAGGACTAAATTCATTGTTTTAATTTTGACAAATAGATTCTAACTATAAGGTTTTTCAACAATAGCATTAAGTTCACTGCCCATAACTTCTAAATACATAAAAAGTGACAGCATTTATAAGAAAATGATATTTTGCAGTAAATCTGGTAGATCTGCTATTTAGTATAGACATACATGTAGACATTTTATGGTATGGCGGATGGACTTGACTGGCCTGCACTGATACAAACCCTCTTTCTATGAATATGGATAGCTTTTGATTATCATGCTAACTAGATACAAAGCTCTAACTAAGCTGACTCAACTCCAGCCTCTGTTGCCTTTCAAAATGGTGGTCCCAGAACTATAAAGTAATAATAGGATTATTGTATGAACACAACTGAATATACCCTGTGTGAACTTAAACTATCTTGGGAATTCTTCTTCCTTGAATAAGTATAATGAGGGAAACTTTATGGGGGGTGGGTGAATATATTGAGTGGACTCTTTATAATAAATAGTTTGGTCAGTTAAAAGGGGAGCTCTTGAAAGTGACTGGAGTTACAAGAGGGGCTTGGGATTTGTCCAGCTTAAAAAGCTGAAGAGATGCCATTGGAAACATCATCCTCCCTTCCTCCCCCCTCCCCATGTCATATAAATAAACTTTTGTAAGCTTCAAAAGGGATATAAAAACTTCTAATTCATATGGGAAATTCATGATTTGATTTTCTATTTGATAGATTCGTACCAGCCTTTCAAGTTACCCATGCTTTATTTCCTGCAACGATCTCTGCACTGCTAATGCATTTGTCCTAGGTTCACAGGGATGGTGGATGTGGGGTTAAAATAATATTTTGCCTAGTTACATTTTGTACTTCTCAGTCAGTTTAAGACTATAACTTGGTCACACTGGCTCAATGACAATTTTTACCCCCCTCCCCACCCCTCCAACTTGAAATTTTGCTCTGCCGTCCCTGGTTCAATGTAGACTCCCAACTTGTGCTTGATGTAGGCCAGGGCAAAGGGAAACTGTCTCATATTTGGCCAATTTCGTGTATTAATTCAACTAGCTTGTTTGTCACACTAAGACGTCAGGGCCTAGCTGGTTGTTCGAAGCAAGGTTAAGCGCTAACCTGGGGTTAAATCGCTAACCCTGGGTTAAACTGTACAGATTACAATTATTACAGATTTAGCGCTAACCTAGGGTTAAAGTTAACCTTGCTTCGAACAACCGGGAGCTGTGTACTACTAGTCCTCAATATTGCTATAAGACTTGCTTTGCACTATAAATCACTGGTACATAAAATCCATCATCAGTAAAAAGGAGAGGTTGGGTTGATCATTGACTGCAATGAGGTATGAAGCATAGATTAATTGGCACAGATTACAAGACAATTTTATAGTTTAAAAACACTGGATGTACCTGTTTTGTTGTGCCTTTCAATGTCATCCAGCTACACAACTTTGAATCCCTTGATGTTTCACAGACTTTTCAAACACTTTTTAAATTATTTATACTGTTTAACTGATCGTTATATCCCTATAAAGTTACACCTGATCATGAAGAGCACAAGACTTGGATGAATTACAGAGTGGGCTAGTGCTTGAAAAAGATATAATAATTTCATAATTTCACATTAAAAATATTTACAGAACTGCACATTTAATATTAGTGGTTACTGTTCGAATTGTAAGTCGAATTTTTATGTTGGCTAGCACTTTAAGTGTTAGCAATTCAACTCCTAGTTCCCTTTGCTTTTGCAATGAGAGTTCTTGATCAGCAAACGTTCGGTTGCCCATATGCATCAAAGGCAACGTACATTGTACCTTGGCTCCACGAGTGTGTTATCAGTTTCGTTCGGCTAGTAGGCAAAGAAAAACTTTATATCTTGACTTTTGAATAAAATCGTTATTCTGTTCAGTCATATTTTTAAACACATAACTTCTTCTACTACAAAATACTCGTTCTCATGCAGGAGAATCTGGGATTTTTTTTTTTCGTAAAACCGGAAGGAAGCGCTATGCGCAGCAACTGTTTTATTTTTCTTCATCGCGCAGCGGATTTGGCTAGCCAATCAAATTAGAGCCTGGTTTGTGTCTTACCAGAGCCTCTGATTTTTCAGTTAGTTGAAGAGGCACTGGGAACGAGAATGGGACCTTAAGCACCCACGACGACGACTTTCTTACGCAGGCGTAATGGTAATGATAATCAAATGTTTTGTATCTTTCATATTCAATTCCATCAGCATTTTCTGCTAAACAGAATGTTTCGGTTTCATGATAGTGAAACGTCCGATCATATTAGACTATAAACGCAATCATGGTGGTGAATAGGTATGGAGGAATTTTGTGGGTAGTACTTTTCTTCTTGGCTCTACAGGTTGCATCAGGTAGGGTTTATTAAAACATTGTCTAGCCGCATTGGATTTATGTTTATTTTATATACGTTTATTTGGTTACGTATTGAAAGGAAACTTCGAAAACTTTTTCAGGGTTTAAACACAATCAAGAATCTAATTCTAATATTTGTGGAACTACTGAATGGTTTATACAAAATAAATAATTCAATTCGAAGATAATGATAAAGTGTTATGTTGTTAAATATCCCTCTTTATATAAGTCAAAACATCCTTCAACAGTAATTTATTTGTGTGAATGTGGCCATTTTACAAAGGTGTGATATTTAAATGAGGCCAGAAAACAAATTAACAGAACCACCTCTTTTATAACGTTGTCGTTTATAAGATGCCATTCATTATTAATTCAAACGCCAATTTGTTAAATATTGAATTACAGATGTATCATGAATGTTCTACACCGCTAATTCAAGTTTCAAGTTTCAAGTTTCAAGTTTTATTTCGCACTATTTACATAAATAAACACAACAGTACATTTTGAACAAGAACAAAAGTGAAGAAGTAAATACAGATTATATTTCAAATAGTTGGTGGTGCTCAGTGAGCAAAGGAGCAAAAGCTTTCGAGTTGATCACTGCAACGAATGTTCAACTGTATATTGTCTTACCGTGTTGGTTCAAGGGCACCCGACGAAGTTTTCGGTTAAAAAGCTGTTCGGGAGAGTAAGTTAGCCTAAAATTTCGGATTTGAAAAAAGTGTCCCTAGAAAATTGTTTTCTGAAATACTGGCTAGAAAATTTGTTTTCAATCCCTAGAAAATTATAGAAGAAAAGGGAGACTAAAAGGTTTCCCTAAAATATTCGTACGTCCCAATTCGTCTAATCAATAGAGTCAGAACAGGAAACAAGAATCCTTAAAAAATTCGTACCTCCACAAAACTTTGCAACGTGAATTTACTTGGGCTAGAAAATTATTGTTATGTTCTAGACTACTAACAAATTCGTAGGCCGGGAATATTTAGCCATAGTATTTTCGGTTGACGCGATTTCCACCTAGAAATTCCGAACAGCTAATAGCTTTCTAGAATACGTCAAAAGACATAGTAGGCGCCTTAAAATGGCTAGATAGGCTGCAGACAACTGGTTTTAAACGAATTTAAAAAAGTATTCGTTGGGTGCACTTGTTGGTTAACTGATTTCTCCAGCCTTACTCTACGGAAGTCATTTTACTAACAATAACATGTTGTACATCTACGTTGCTTTTTATTCGTCGTTATCATACCAGAAATAAATTCTATATTTATTGCATAGAACTTAGAAATGTTGCGGAATGTGCAGAATTGACAATTTGTTTACAAATTTCCACTTATAAATTGTTCAAAAAAATGTTTTTTAATGCACATAATTATTTATTTTATTTTCAAACAAATGATCATAGCCGATAAACCTATTTCCGCAATAAATTGTTTTTAATATGTTGATTGTTTCCTGTGACGATTAGACCTGCTTCCAGCTCTCCGTTTCGGTATCGTATTTCTTTAATCGGTTTATTTTGGGTGCCAGCGTAAAACATTATAAAGGCTGAAGCGATGTCTTACTAAATTTCTCAAAATAAAGAAAACGTCTATGATTTTTATTGTTGCCATATTGTTACACTTTGATAACGTCAACACCTTAAGGTTTATAAAAGAGAGAGTCCAACGCACAGTTATTAATGAAATTGATATTTGATATAAAAATCACTTTAAGTGCCTATGAAGTAAACAAAATCGTCACGCATGTCAGGCATGTAATTTAAATAGCATATCTTTAAGTAAAAGTTAAATACCGAGAACCGAGGCATTCGTGCATATACATCCCGAGGGCCGTAGGTTGCCGAGGTTCGATGTATTTAACTGACTTGTTTCATTGTTATTTGATAACATTCCAGTGAATTTCAATATACAGACCTAATTAGGTTTTCAAGAGCCTTTATATAGCTCATTAGATATTCAAGGTCATACAAAGACCTCCATATAAAATCCTTGAATATGTAATGAGCAATATATTGAAATTCACTGGGATCTTAGTGAAATAAAGGTTATCGAATAACAATAGAAAATGAGATTACGGCATATAAATTATCAGAAGCGAGAAGTCAAAGGACTATAATAGCAAGGCTGAAACAACGTGCATAGTTTTAAACGTACTATATTTCGGCTAGCCAAACTAGCCCTCTTCAGGTACTGGATGTTGTAAGTAGAGAGTTCTAAAATAGGGGGTTATTTAAAAAAAAATTAATAATGATGATAAATAAAACGTACCGGTATGTGAATAAATATGTAGAAAATGAGGTGAAAGTGAGCTAGGTTTCATCACGTCTATTGATGCCATGAGGTTCAAGTGTTTTAGCCTTTGCCTGGTACATCAACGAATGTCACCGACAACTTAGTGACACTAAATTCTACAAACAACTCGACGTAGATATTACTAACGACATACAAAAACGCATTATCTTCTATGTCCATCGCATGTCTAATAATAATAATAATAATAAAATATTTATATAGCGCTATTTCCAAAATGTCCAAGAGCGCTTTACAATGTTTGGCTAAATAAATGAATATATAGAACTATAATCTAAAATCACACTAACTAATGTTAAAAATTGATGCTAAAATTTGTAAGTTAAGAAATGGTGATTGATAAAAATTTGATAAATATAATTAATATAATTAATATAAAAACATTTGGCTATAAAAAAATAATTTAAAAAAATAAAAAATAAAAAAAATCAGCAATAAGCTTTCTTAAAAAGAAATGTCTTCAGATCGTTCTTAAAACTAGAAACTGAGGGGCTACGTTTCAATTCTAACGGCAACGCATTCCATAGACGCGGCGCACACACTGAAAAAGCACGGTGACCGTATGTCTGTAAATGATAAGACGGCTCCCTTAAAAGCATCTTGTTTGCAGAGCGAAGGCAGCGCTGCGGTATATATGGCTCCAAAAGTTCCTTAAGATAACTAGGCGCAATATTATTAACTGCCTTGTAAGTAAAGAGCAGGATCTTAAACTCAATGCGCTGCTCAATAGGGAGCCAATGCAGCTCAACTAAAAGTGGTGTTACATGATCGGACTTACGAGAAAGTGTGACAAGCCTAGCTGCAGCGTTCAGAACATGTTGAAGGCGCTGAATTAAATGCTTAGGTAGGCCATATAACAACGAATTGCAATGATCAAGCTTAGATGTGACAAAAGCGTGCACAAGAATCTTAGTGGTGTTCAAACTTAGGAACTTCCTAATTCTAGAAATGTTCCTAATAGAATAAAAGGCAGATTTACACATTTGAGTAATCTGCTTGTCTAATGTTAGTGTATTGTCCATCACAACTCCAATATTCCTAGCAAATAAGGAGGAGCAGACAGGTACGTCCACCACTTGAATGGTATCCAGGGACGGAGCTGGGCGATGCTTAGCGTGAAAAACGATTATCTCCGTTTTATCGTCGTTAAGCTTCAGATTGTTACTTAGCATCCATCTATCGATGTCTTGGACACAAGCCTCCACCTTCATCCGGGCATGCTCTTGGTCGCCAACAACCGAAGTCTTGAAACTAAAATAAATCTGAGCATCATCAGCGTATAGATGGAAAGATACGCCATGATGCCTCATGATGTCCCCAAGCGGCGCTGTATAGAGTGAATACAAGAGCGGGCCAAGTACTAATGAGAACTTAATCGACGCTAGAATTAAACAATACCTCATACATACTAATGCTAAACCTGGACGTTTCTACATTTTACCCAAAATACATAAAACTGGTAATCATGGACGCCCGATAATTTCATCTCACAGCCAACCCACTGAACGCATTTCTGAATTCGTCGATTTTTATCTCAAACCTCTTGCCTCTTCTCTCCCTTCGTACATTACAGACACCACTGATTTTCTTAATAAACTCTTAAACCCTGGTAAGCTTCCTGATAATGCCATTCTTGTAACTTTAGATGTATCATCCTTGTATACTAACATTCCCCATAAAGATGGTATTGATGCATGTCATCATTTCCTACAAACTCGTATTAACAAAGATATTCCTATTGATACACTTTGTGACTTAATATGCATGATCCTCCCTATGAATAATTTCTCTTTTAACAACACACATTACCTCCAGATTCATGGCACAGCCATGGGTACTAGAATGGCTCCTTCTTTTGCTAATTTATTCCTCGGTAAATTTGAAAATAACGCCCTTTCTCAGACTCCTTACACACCACTCACTTGGTTAAGATTAATCGATGACATTTTCATGATCTGGACCGAGGGTCAATATCATTTAAACACTTTCATTGATTTTCTTAATAATCGTCATCCCACTATCAAGTTCACCTCATCACATTCATTTACTCATTTACCATTTCTTGACGTAACCGTCTCCTTGCGTGACTGTTACATTGAAACTGACCTTTACACTATGCCCACTGATAAACACCAATATCTTCTTAACTCCTCTTGCCATCCCTTGCACACTAAACAAGCCGCTATCCCTTTTAGTTTAGCTCTCCGTATCCGCCGCATTTGCTCTAACGACAACGCTTTTAAACTCCGCACTAACGAATTGAAAACTTATCTCCTTCAACGAGGTTATAACCGCACATTTCTTAACAGACTAATAAAGCGCGCAGCTGATATTGCTCGTAACGACGCGTTACATACTAAACGTTCGCAAAACTCACAACGTATACCATTCATTATGACTTATAACTCAGCACTTCCTAACATTTCTCGTATAATTCACAAACATCTTAATATACTACTTTCATCCGATTGTTGTAAAAACGTTTTTGTTATCTTTCCTCTCATTTCCCACCGACGTTGTCCTGACCTTCATGACCTTCTAGTTAAATCACAATTACCCAATAACACTACTAATCATTCCACACACACTCCCACTAGGCTCATTCCGTTGCGGGCAAAATTGTGCCACTTGCCCCTACATCGTCAACGGTCTTAAACAATACACTTTCCATTCCACAGGTGAAACCCGTTTAATCCATTCTAAAACTAACATGCAACTAATTCCCTTAGTACTCAGCATTCCTCGCGAGAGTCGATTCGTAAAGCCAGATAATCCTACCTTATAGACAAGGCCAAACACTTGAGCCTCATGGCATCAGTAGACGTGATGAAACCTAGCTCACTTTCACCTCATTTTCTACATATTTATTTACATACCGGTATGTTTTATTTATCATCATTATTTTTTATATATATATTTTTTGCATGCCATTAGTTAATCGTAATTTGTTACCTTGCTTTATTTACCTTACCTATGTCACTTTATTATTTCATCATTTTTTACTTTATCATTACATTGCGTCACTTCCTATTCACATATTGTGAAATCCTATATATTGTGAAATTTGCTTATTCGCGAGTCATAAATTATCGCATGATTTTAGCAATTATACCTAACTTCGACACGAAAAAAATTATGTTTGCGCTCTCAAAATTGATTATTTATTGCACAAAATGACTTAGGAAATACTAAAATTTCATACAATAAAATAAAAACGGGGTCCTTTTTTTCACTTCATAGGCACTTTAAAAAATAAACTGATAAACTTACCTTACGTGCTAGGTGCTTCTTCATCACAATTTACGCTTGAGGAGGAAATACATCAACGGGTTTCGCACGTGTCAACAGAGCTTTTGATCGGAACATTCAGATTTACTAGATAACTACGTTTTGAAAAGTATATGTTGCATTATTTTTTTGATGAAGAATAGAAGCGGTTGACATTTTCGTTATGGAATTTTAGAATATTTCTAATTTTTTCAGCCTAGCTGCCATGTTGGTGTACAGTTAAGGTTACCGGATAACTTCGCGGGTCTCTCTCGTTAATAATTTTGTACGCGTGTTGTTTTAAAGAAAACAATAGAAACCTATATACCTCTGTAAAGCTTATGAAGTGCAGACTACGCTGAATTGCTTTGTTAAAAAAAATATTTAATTGTAAAGCAATGCTAAGCCAACAAACGCAAAACTGACAAGGTTTATAAAAGTGAATTAGCAGCCTTCGAGTTAACGCATAAGAACAATTCAACTGTACAATGTCAATCAGCATATGACAGCCTAAAAAAGAGTGTGAGCATTTGTTAATATTTTATTTCATTCAAATGCAATTCATTCCTAAAGTTTTAGTCTCCAATAATGTCCGAGTCACATTACGCGGGATACTCTACGAGGAAAAATAATTTGAATATTGCTAAACGCTCACATCATTTTCTTTGTCATTAACTTATCAGTCTTTCGGCCAGTTTTATCAAAATCTGGCAAGTCTGCATACCCTATTAATTCATTCAAAGAGAGGGGATACGAAGAAAAACCTAGTCGGAGATTTGGCGTGTAAAGTTTTGTGAACATTTCACACCTCATTAAAGGAAATGTCAACACTTCGAACCAACTAGCCAATGACTACGCAAGGACCACTGGAGTTCAAAGCAGTAGTGAAATTCGCGGGAAATTGGTAAATAGGACATAAGAAACCTTTCGCTCTCACAACAATTCAACAGTTTCGCTGAGTTTGAGAGCCAATAGTTTCATTCCCAAAGTTCCACGACAACTTCAAGTTGATGTCCTCTCAAGCTCACGATTGAGAAGTGAGGATTGACAACGGCCCAGGAGTGAAACTCGGATCTGAATCAGACTCCGATGTGAACTCATCGCTGTTCGCGTCCTCGGTCTCTTCAAATGACTTGCTGGTTCCTGTTAAGCCAAACGACAGTTTAAGCCTGCTAGCGCTACTTATATTTGGAGTTGACCCTGAAGTTGAAGGTTGTTCTTCGCTGCCTTTCGCACGTTCTTCGAACCACGAGCCTTTAATTTGTCGCTGTCCGCGAGCTCAATCCTCGTTTTACCTAATTCCTCCTTATCGCCGGTTTCCTTTCTTTTTCGGTCCAGGGTTCGCTTTGTTTTACCCAAGGACTTTGCTTTTCTCTTTTGAATTTCCCCATAAAAACGATTGATAAAAGACTCTAAATGCACGTTTGTTATTTCGAAGAAGGGATATGCAAATGCTCGGGTAACAACTCCTGCTTAAAGTCCACGGGGTGCCCATGGAACGTAAAGGAATTATAACGCCTCGGTGATTTATTTAGTTTCCTTCCACTTTCTTGCGTCCATCACGTCAGCGCGTGCCCAATCCAGTCTCTTTACGATCCATTGTTGAAGTATAAAGAATCTTAGGTAAAACAAAAGGTCTTAATGCAGTATTCATAATTTTTCGTTCAGCGTACAGTCAGCGCGTGCCTGTATTTGCCGATAAAGTACTCACATACTTCAGTATCTAACCCTTAAATAATGAGTTCTTTCGTATTTTCTATGCCCTCCACGCGCTTAAAACTGCTTGACAAGCATATGTAACAATACTTGCACCAAAGCAAAATAAATGTGAATGAGCATTCCTTTGAAGGTTAGCCATGATGACTAATTTATTACAATCCTTCAGCCTGTACCAGTGGACCTGTTGGAGTATCAAATACAAGAACAATCCCTGACAGCTCGTTCAGTGGAACGTCATCCTATGACAATTCGAGATACATATACCACAAAGCGAGACTTAACGGTCCTATGGGCTGGGGTCCTAAGGCCAAAGATGGTGCTGACTACTTACAGATTGATCTTGGTGCTGTATTCAATATATGCGCTGTTGCTACTCAAGGGTCCGGACCAAAGTTAGATAGTGAATGGGTCACTACATACAGGATTGATGTCTCCATCGACAACAGAGAATGGCGATCTTACAATGGGAATCAGGTGAATGATAACAAAACTATATTAATAGTTTATTTCAATCAGATTATGATCAAAGTAATATTTTTGTAATTTTATAGTACATTGATGATGGTGATGTCAATTCAAGCTCAAAAGAAAAGTTTAATTATTAAATTTTAACATTTTCTAAATTGAGAACTCGATAAACACATTAATACTATAGGTACCGCGGCAATATATAAGTTAATGGCTTTCTATCATTTGTTGATATGTTTTATGTTCATCTATTTAATAGATCTTCACCGGAAATGAGGATAGGAACAGTATCAAGAAGAATATCCTTGATGTGCCAACCGTACTGAGATACATTCGCGTTGTTCCCCTGACGTATCACGAATTTAAAACTCTGCGTATCGAGGTTTACGGAGACAAAATGAAAGGTACAGAATGCCCAAAAATACATATCATAATTTACCTCAGTATCGAGAAAAACAAACAGCGACTGCTCTCAGGCGAACATTTTTTTTTTATAATTGATATCAGAGCGAGGCTAGCTGTCCAAGAGATCGCAGAATTGGAGCCGGTCAGAAATGTCTTAGTTTCTATCGTACCGCACTGTTGTATTCTTTTGTGTCAAAAGGAAATTAACGTTGTTTCCGCCATCGACTGTCAATATTTATCTTACTATTTTTTGGCAAAAATATAAATTTAACAGATTTAACAAAGCCTAAGCATGCAGCCATCTTTCAGAAATAACCGAGTTGGCAACTTTTCTGCCTTCAGTGGTTATAGCTACAACGTATTATGTGAGCCTAGTAATGTACATAATGTATATAAAGAAGCCATACTCTGACTTTGTTGCTTACTTTGAAATGTCCCACATTATAATCGCTACATTATCAAAACTACATTGTCTCATAGATAACGCTGCTTTTTCCTGTTTCCTATGAACTTTGAGCATTTTGACGCTGCTGAATTTGAAATGTCATACAGTCTATTGGCTTAAGATATTGAAGTAATGTACGTTCTCATGTATGTTATGTACAATTGCAAATACTAAACTTTGTAGGAATGATCAAAAATTACATCATACCTAATTTATTTCAGCATGTATAAGTCAACCTATTGGTATAGAGAATAGAGATATTATTCCTGATGCATGGTTCAATGCAACATCAATCTACGACAAAAGATTCAGACCTTACAAAGCAAGACTTAACGGCATTGGGGCCTGGGCACCTAAAGACAAAGATGGTACTGACTACTTACAGATTAACCTTCGTGCTGTGTTCAATATTTGTGCCGTTGCCACTCAAGGTACAGGATATCAAGGGAAAGGTGAATGGGTGACTAGATACCACATTGAAACATCAATGGACAACAAGCTCTGGCAGCCATATCGTGGAAATAGGGTACGTGACGGTGTATAGCGCTCTATAACATTTATTTATTACATATTTAGGGTCGATATCAGTGTGATAAAGTCGTGAAGAAAATCGGTATCAAAAGTAAAGTGATATGATATTACTTCACGGTGAAGTAATACGATCATATCACTTCACGGGTTGTATCGCCCACTTCCGAGATATGTCTCACTTCCTACACACAAAGGAATCAATATGAGGCTCCGTGCATAATGCTCAGTCGATCGTGACAAACTACAGAATTCCTTTGTATGTAGGTAGTGAGGCATATCTCGGAAGTGGGCGCAAAAATCGGAAGTGGGATATTGCCCAATCAAATTTCCCATAATAAATTACCTAGACCAATCAAATTGCTTGTATTATATTTTGCTGAATGCTGACGCCAGTTTCCCGACAAGATAGGCTTGACGGCGCGTCCGCGCTGGCTTTACTGTTTTCTGAAAGGAATGGCGAAGACTCGCAATATGGCATTAAAAACTCGTGATTAAAAACGATATCAAGCTCTTAACATGTAAATATCTCTATTTAGCTTTGCCATAAAAAAATATTAAGAATTCGTAATAGGGCAGGAACACCACAACAGCTGTTGCCAATTACTGCTGGCTCGTGTTGAAAATATACAACATTCATAGATATAAACCCAATTTAATTAAAAATATGTGTTATTATTATACTAAAACAAATTGCTATAGTCATTATTATCGCATTACGTGGTTATCCTTAGCGACCACTCTTCTCAAGCGACTGTGTTTATGAAAAACGTATTTTTCTTTTCTTTGCTGATCATATTGTCTACTTCTCTTTTATATTTTAACATTATAACTGAAGCAGATATCAATAAGTATACAACCACAATTACAAATGCAAAATAATAATAGAAAAATACAGAACTAAGTAATTACATTCTCGTATCTAATTAAATAAACTATGTAATAAATACCAGCGGTACTAATGAAGATGTGTTTTGTTCTATAGAGTGTAATTTTTTTTATAACAATTATAACAGGATAAGTTAAATCTTTAATAATTCATAAAGTGCTAACCAATCTAAACGTAGCATTCAAGTCACATGGATACCCTTTAAACCCAATCCAAAAGTGTAGTTAGCTCTAGCAGGATCCATTATCCTGAGCGTCCATATGTACTATATCTGTGAGTTGCCGAATTGACACCCTGCGCTATTTTTATATTTTTTTCCACGAATAAATGTCTTTCCTGAATGTTTTTTCACCAATAAATGTTTTTGTTGGTTTGAAGGAAAACAAATTACAGTTCATTCATGTATTCAGTGTTCGCAAGAAGGTACATTGTCTGTAAGACAATGAAATCTGGTTCTATAAATAGCCCAAGGTGTAGATACGCTAACTCAAAGATATAGTATGGGAGATGGACGCTCCGGGTAATGGGCTCCAGGCTCAAGGACAGAATTCGACGCTAATTACAAACCTGTATCAGTTACAGAATATGGGACAACATTATGGGACCTGTTTAGTGCACACTACGCATGTGCGTGACGCAACTGATAGCGCCAAACTCACGAGCAATTCGTGCGCCAATCTAATCAAAATTTCAAGCATGTAACGCGGGCTCATTTTGTGAAGTAATTTATGGGTGCGCTATTATTTGTTTCTTTCGCCCGAATATTTGTGTGGTCAAAGCCGCGTATATCCGCCGGTCATGCCGGCCGGTTTGTAGTTATATATATCGAGATTTTTTTCTGTAGGAAAAAAAGGTGAATGTGTGATCTGTCAAACATTAAGTACATCTAGGTTCGTACATTTGACAACGTTTCCTGTCGAGCAGTTTTACTTGAAAAAGGAGCCTTGGTGATGTTCAGTTGTTTCGATCGCTCGGAATAATCTTAGACTTCAATCAATCAGTTTGTCGATTATCTAGGTAAAACGCAAATTGTAGGGCTAAGGTAACCGAGTTTTGGTGCAAGGAGAAGTGTAAAGAGAAGAGATGGCCACTCACCCCACAGTTCAGACTCGCTTTGCCAAAACGCCCACTGTTCGTACTACTATATACGAGCCCATTTAGACAAGCAGCTCTAATGGTAATATACACAATGGAATGCGGCGCATATACTCCATATTATATACAAATAACTCCATTATAATATACCGAACCAATATGGAAGAACAGATATACTAACATTAGTCCGCGCTATCACATTCCAATTAGAGAAAGGCTATTATAAGGTATATATCACACTATGGCGGATGAGATAATAACTTGTAGTTGGTTGATGCGAGGTAAGGACACTAAATGTGTAAGGAAGTGTTCTAAGACGACAGAGTACTGTGCTCAGCACAACTTCCAGATTCAAAGAGGGAGCGCCTTATTCATCCCATGTTCGAAGTGTGGTCGTGGTTGTCGTACGAGTTACGGACTTTGCACGAAGTGTTGTGCATCACAGCGCCGTATCATTCGCGAGACGAAATATCGCGAGACGAAATGCCGCACTAAGGATTGCTTTTCAAAGGTGTTGGCGGAATTGAAGAACCACAAGGTATTCCTAGATGATTAGAAATCGCGATATGAAAGAAAGAAATAAAGGAAGATAAATTGGTATACCACTACTACCAGTCTATCTTCCTTCTTTTTCCATATATCGACGAGCAATTAGATAATAGATAGACCTATAGCATACACCACTAGTATGGATGATCCTCTTGGCTTGCTTTGTGCCAGCCCATATATGTCCGTCACCCCACGACTACATATCAATCCCCCGGAAACGTGCTCCGAATGTCTATGACCAATGAAAGTGCTAGGAACTGAATTCATATATCCCACCTGTGGTCTAGTTTCCGAGGCCGAATTAAGCGAAGAAACTATCAACGTTGTTACACGGTTGCGTATAGTAGGTCCGGATAGCTCTCAGTATCAACGCGATCTCGATCGTATGAGCCCAACGGATAACCTTGAATTTCAACGACGCACTGTTATGAGAGAACTACAGGCATATAATACTGCTTATAAACAAGACCACAACCTCTCATTTCCCACAAACGTATTAGTAATCGTAGCCGACGCATTCATACAATCGAAGAAAGTTTGTGTCAAGCGTAGTCATGCTAAGAGAACTATTTTGGCTGCTCTACTTTACCATATATGTATACAATGTGGGTTCGTTCGCTCTAAAATCGAGGTTGCTCATTTCATGCAACTCAACAACCAGAGTATCTATCGAGGTAACGTCTTTATACACTCGCTACATGCCGACGGCAAAATCGATATTGACTACGAGGTGCTACGTCGTGCAGGAGAATATACGTTTTATCAACGAGTTACTTGCTTACCATTCACACTTCAAACCTTTCTATGATAAGCACGAACTAAATAGTAGTTGAACGAAACATTTTGAGAAAAGACGAAAAGCAAAACTGGTGTCACCAGAACCTCTCTAGGAACCACTTTCACCTTTTTCCTTCCTTCGCCATTTTCGTTCCTAGAGAGGTTTTTGCTTTTTGTGTGCCGGGCCCGGCTTTTATTGTATTTGTTCTACTGTATTTGTTCTACTGTTATTTGGATCCTGTCCTAACTGGTTGAGGTACAACCGGCACTCCTAGGAACTCTATTCGAGATCCCGTAAGCTCTAAACCCAAGTACCCGACCCAGTATTGACATTATTTCTACTGTAATTAATCAACTTCTGCCACATCGACAGACCCGCTACGATATGTGTGGGGCTGGAGGCTTTTTACCCCACACAAACCGATCTACCACATGTGGCCCCCGCAGGATTCGAACTCTGGTCTAAAGGGGCCTCCATTTTCACTCAAGACCAGCGCAGAATCGTGAGGCCACATGTGCTAGACGAAAGATTTGGTAGCAAAAATCGTATTTATGTTTGGCAGCTGCTCCCGTATGTTAATTAGCAGCCCGTGACGTGACTAGACAGAAATTTACATACGAACCAAAACAACACGGTAATTTATACGAATTAAGCGCAGCTGTTCTTAGCGAAGTGAAAATAAAACCCCCGTTTATTTCTCTCATAGGACATTTCAATTTTTATCCCACTAGACTGCCAAGTTGTGCTCGCAGTTCTTGCTTGAGTTCGGCTCGAATTTGTTCCGCGCTTTTTTCACCTATTCGTTCCGAACCGACCAAAGTTTTGTGGCGAATTTCAACTCTCATAGCCTCGTATTTTTCTGCCTCAGCGAGGATGAGATTGTATTCGGCGTCAGACACATTTTCATCGCGTAGGGCTTTTGACACTAGATCGCGAATCGTATTAATTTTCGATCTAGCCAACATGATGGTTTTCTCGTGTTTAGAAACTTTTATTCCAAGCTTTTTAGCCTCGATAGTCGTAGCGGCCGAAATTACCCCACATAGTCCGCCGATAACGCCAAGGGGCAGGTCAATCACGACACCAACCCCGAGCCCGAGCTCGATAAAAGCACGGATAGACTACCTGTTGCCACAGCGACGCTGTGAACTATTCTCTGCGCACGGGCATATTTTTTTGCGCACACCTTCGTAATGTTTTTCTTGGATTTCTATATCCGAAAGCGTATCGCGGACTATCTTCAGCCGAAAAGTATCTCCAGTTAGCTGGGGATAGAGATTTGGTGCCGTTGGAATTGTTTGAATTGAATCGCTTGCCATTATATAGATATGCTATAACTTACTCAATCTTCAATACGTAGCCTATCGGACGACCACGAAAGTCTATGGTGTTGCCTTTCTCGTCGCAAATTGTCAGGCGAAGGCTGTTTCTAATCGACTCTAGAGCTTTGACAGTTAATGGTAGTAGTGAAGCATATGTTGCTTTCGCTAATCTTTCACCTCGGATCTCTATTCTAGCTAAGACTTTCGATCGTTTTCCATCTCGAATCGAGAAGCTAGAATCTACCACATCGCAGTTGACATACGCTGTGTGGATATCTTTGAGTATCAGACGCCAGGGACCTTTTTGCAGGGCTGTTTCGGTAGCCGCACTCACCCCATCTGTATTAAGACCCAACAGTGTTAAGAGATTTCCGCTAAATATGATCGGTTCCTTGGCTTCTAGGGTCCAACCCCCCGTCGATAAGGTTTTCACTAATTTTATCATGCCAGCATCGATCGCAGTTTTAAAGTATATTTGAAGGCTTGCCATATCGTGGTACCCCATAGCAAGAGTTGTTGGGAACGACATGCTTTCTGAGGTAACCCACCGGAAAGTCGCATCCTCTGCTAGGTTCCACCAACTATTCTCAAAAGTGACCTCAACTAGCGAAATGTTGTTGATATGAATAGGTTGATCGAAGTAGACCGTATGGTCAGCCGATGTGGTGGTGACAAATAAGAGCATATTGAAGTTATAAACTGTATATACGTATAGCTTCAATACGATGCCACCAAAGAAGTATCAGTTCGAGGATAGACTTCACCACTCAGGATTCATTCCGTGGCCTAAGGAACAACAAAAATCCGCTCTCACAGCACAACAAAAATCTGAGTCTATATGGCAAGAGTTCAAGAAGAAATATCCACACGCTGACTACTCTAAATTTAGAACTCAATCCTCCGAGTTCAATGGGGAGAGCAATTCATACATCATATTCGTAGACAAAGGTCAAGAACGTATAGGCATAGCATATGGTTTATCAGGCTACCGGAATAAGGCCGATATACAAAAACGCATCGACGCAGCATTAGGTGTGGAAGAACCCCAAGAATTCCCACTACCCCTTCAGAAGAACTGATTTTAAGTATCCAGTTCCAGCTGTTCCCTGGGGGAGCACCCACAAAGACATAGACCCCCTCATACGAACTTTGAAGATCTACGTAGCAAGGGATCAGTACTTCATAATGAAACCGTGAGATATCCTTAAAGAGCTGGGCTTTGATTTTCCTACCGGCAACATCGACGAGGGACGGCGACAAAGACAAACAAGCACAAGAATGGTTAGATGCTCTACCGATGAGACACTGGCAACAACAGCTATGCTTTGCCACTTGGTGCGCGACTGCAGGCTGTGGAGTGTCATTCGATGATAATCTTTCAGATGACGCACCAATCATTGACAACATTCGTAGCTTTTATCGCTTTCATGTATACTTCACAATCAGGAGAGTACTGTATGAATTGGAAATCCCCCTTCCAGACGACTCTATCTTCAATAAGAACAATAACACTCCATGGAATGCAGTTGCATATAACAGGCTCAGGAAAGAGTTCGGAGTCGATAAAGTTAACTTCGCCCTACGCCGAGCAAGCGATACTGATAAGACGTGGGGGTTTGACACCAATGGGCCACTTGATATTCCGGTGCGGTTCTATCGCAACGATATGGCGAAGAAGCAGCACAATTGGTTCGTTCCACAGAAGGGAAAGGGATTGACAAAGGCTGGGCTAGCCAGAATCAACTTGTCTATAATGGCTTACGTGTATTGTGTCCTAGATCCCAGGCTACCCACCGCCTCCCAATCGTAGGGAAGGCAGCCACATCCATCAACGTTCAAAATGCCTGCGGTGAAAAGTTGAAAGCTATCATCCGTGAATCGAATCTCCATAGTCTATTGAGATATCAAAATGCTCTACAGAAAACGAAGGTTCGTCTCGACCTAGCGGTTGCCAAGTGGTGTCTGTTAATACCTAGTCGTATGATTATCAACACTGAGATTAAAAATGGTTATAACAATAAACTGCAAATTGCAAATGCGTCGGGCATCTCCTTCGGAATAAACTACCATATCGACCTCGATAAAGCAAAAACCTCTATGGAAGGACCCCCCTCGAAGAAACAATTACCACACAGCGCAAAGCAACAAGTTCCACCTCCCACACGTAGCAAAAAAGCCACCCCTGTAGTAGAGCACGCACCAAGGCCTACTCCACAACACGAGATAAATCTAGCAGTGGTATCTATTGCTGCAGCTGGAACTAGCTTTGACCCTGTCCCACAGTGGCATACCTTCTAGTAGGGCCTAGGCGTGTAAATTCCTTTTCGCTTCCAAGCTCGCGAACTTTGATTTCTTTGTTTATTAATAATATCTCGATATTACCACCTCTAATCCCCCCTGCATCCGGATAGTTGTCCGTGACAGTTTTGACCAGCATCTCTTTTGACGCTTCTGACATCTCTTGTTCGAAGGTGAATCCTCGTAGGGAGCCAGCAGTCTTACCCTCGATAAACGAGGTTTCCTTATGCTTAGGGCGAGCACCTTCTAAAGAATGGTCGCGGAGGGTTTTCATGGAAATCGCCTCACCACCCGTGGCCCCACCTTCGTTTGATAACAACCAATCTACTAATTCATCTCCATCATCCTCGTCGTAGTCTCCACCTGTTTCAGCTCCACCAGGATTTTCCCCTCTGGGGTCAACCTCAACATCTATATTGAACTTAACTATATATCTTGCTATATTCAATATGATATCGTCGAAGTTAGTTCCCGAACAAGCACGAAGAGAGCCTCGAGCACTAAAAGCTCCACGAACCCTATATAGGACAACTTTCACCCCATCATCTGCCAACCCAGGAGAGACACTCTATGTGGAAGTACCAACACTAGGAGAAAACATTGTACTTGTACCTGGTAGCTTAGCACTATTGGGTGACATCGTATTATCTGGTGGACATGCCAATAATCGTGTGGTTGCCAATGTTGGGCGCTGCTTGGTAGTACATCGAGTTTGCAAAATAGGTGCTGAAATAGTAGAAGACATTGCTCGGTCTGATCTACTACAGACATATTACGATCTATATCTTTCTACACAGGATAGAGAAGCTAGGACACAACAAGGTATCCAATCAGAGAACACAAACAAGCTACGCTCGAATAAGGGGGATGTAGGCACTTCGGATGTTGGAGAAAACGCGCTACTAGCCGCATATGGTTCCAAATATAGAATTCCGTTTGATGTTGATATTCTGACACAACATGGAGTTCTATATCCTCACGCCCTACAAGACACTATTTTATTCGAGTTGACTCTAGCACCCGCTGTTGACATAGTGGTTGGATCAGACACCACAAAGATAGGTACGTACAAGCTTAACAACATACAGTTAGAATATGAAGCAATCAAAAATGAAACTCTAGCTAGGAAAGCACTTAACGCATACGAAACGGGTACTGCTTTCGTATACAACCACGCTGTCCACTTCAAGACCGTACCTATCGCAAAGGCATCAGATACTTTGATATCTCAGAACATCAATGTCCCACGACGATCCTTTACTGGGCTACTTCTACTATTCGTAGATCCACCTATCGTCGGTACGCGAGATAGCGAAGCATTCTCAAATCCTGATATTTCGAAGATAGAGGTAGATGTCAATGGAGTTCCGAACAGATTCTTTCCAGGAGGTATGTTACCACCAGATTTCTGGGAGGCTGCAAAAGGATGGTTTGCCACATCCACTACTTCTATGACTCCTACCAAATTTCACAACAACAGATTCGCCATTCTAGTCGATTGTCGCACAGCAAAAGATTCCGCTGTTCATGGCGATGGTATGGCGCAAACAGGTGGTGGAAAAGACATTGACCTTCGTATACATAGGCCCGCAAAAGGTAGTGGAAACGTAAACATGCATATCTACGTCCTTGCAGATGCTCAGCTCACGATATTGAACGGAGCACTACAGAACATAACATACTAATGGATTCCCTGGTAGAACACATCCCATTCAACACACTCATAGTAGGTCCAACAAACTGCGGTAAAACAGCATTTCTCATAGAGCAGCTTCGTGGACCATTTCGTCGTAAGTTTGACTACGTAGTATTAGTGTGCCCCACGTATGCCCATAACAAAACCTATCGTGGATTTGCCAATCGAGATCCACACTTTTATGTTGTATCTCCACCACAGGATGCTATCAATGCCGCATTGCATCTTTGTGCAACCTTTTGGGCAGGTACCAATAATACACTATTGATTCTCGATGATTGTGCCGCCTCGAAAGATGTAAAAAGAAGAACTGACAAGCTAGTAGATTTAGCATTCTCTGCTCGCCACATCGGTATTTCAGTTTGGGTGCTCTCCCAACAATTAACAAGTATATGCAAACCTTTCCGCGAAAACGTAGCTGTCGTAGTTGCCTTTCACACCGCGTCGGCTATAGATGGAAAAAGGCTATTCGAGGACTATGGAGGCTCACAAGAAGATAAAGAGTTCCAAGCAGTGCTTCGGTCTCACAAGTTTGCTCGCATATGCTTTTGTTTACGACATCCTTTTGCAGTAGTGTTAGAGCTACCCGCACCTATAACATATTATCATGGGTGATAACGAAATATTTGCCCTACAAGGTGAGGATGTAACAGGCCCACCACCCAAAATAGAGGACGCGCGTTCATCTACAACAGATAACCGGGAAGCACTTTCCATTTTGGCCGCAACAGGTACGACAAAAGATTATCTAGGAAAGAATTTCTCTATAGGAGATATTTCTAGACTACCTGAAAAAGAAGTAGATAGATTATATAGAAGGTATCAGGCCGTTCTAGCTCAGCAAATAACAGAAAGCTTAGTCGATGGTGTGATGCGTCTAGCTACCCGCTTAGTTGCTTACCTAATACCCACAGATTCTCAAGAAGCACTGATCAAAGACCTACAAGGAGACCATCTAGTCCGCAACGAGATCGGTGCTGCGGCTGGCCTATTATCACTTAAAGCGGGTCGCTTTGTAGCGCTAGCTAGCGTCTTGTTCCACGTATCTGGTCACATAGTCATTCCTGGTACACCTATTGAACCTCCACATATACCTACTATATCGAAGCAAGATGGAGGAACAGACGGATCGGATAACCGCAGATCCTCCGAAGACGGTACCTGAGAAAAAAGAAAAAGATCCGAAGCGCGTTGCTGCTGGAAAAGCATTAGCAGCAAGTAACAAACTTGCCAGAGAGGCCCAAAAGCGGGAGTTAGCACGTGAAAGCGAATTATCCAAAGAAACTGACGTAGAGGAAAGTTGGCTAAAAAATGTGTCTACTAATACTACTCTCGCAGCTATTGGCGTAGGTGCTGCATTGGTAGGGTCGTACTATCAATATAGAAGATACAGAGACGATACCTCTAAGAACGTTAGTATGATACGACCCGCGAGTCCAGTAGAGACTACACATGCAGCATTGCCGGATATGGAGTAGAATGATACAACATTTGAAGACTAGGACCATAGGTTATATGTTATAGGAGGATGGTAGAGAATAAATCGATGAAAGCGGTAACTGATGCTGCTATAGTTACTGGGCTTGCTACAGGCATTGGTTGGATTGCAAGAAAGGTCGTTAAGGAACCTATGCTCAACGATCCTTCTGCTTCTATAGTGAATTACGTGAAGTGGACGGCCGTGGTGGCTGGTAGCATAGCTATAAAGCAATATCTCGAGGACCAAAAATACATCCCAAAGGATCTGTGATGGCAAGCGCAGTTATTATGGTGATCGTAGGAGCAGTATTAAATGCTTCGGCCTTCATAGGGGGAAGCTACCTCCTAAAAACCCTTACTGAAGAGGATCCCGAGGCAATTGCTATAGAAAACGAGAGACACGACAAGGCAGCAGAGAAGGCCCAGGCAGCCCTTGTTGCTTTCCAGGAGAACCGCGAAAAGTTGGCAGACTGGGCTCACAAGCGGGCAAATAGGAAGTATGAGGATTCTAAAGGTTTCAGCGAAGACGATAGGGCCTTTGCGCTATTTAAAGCGGCACCCGAGAAAATGCACGAACCCCGTTCATCCGACTACTATCGACCCTCAAGTGATCAGAAGATGGGTGAGTTGGTCTACGTCGGAGGGTGTATGCTTGTTGCTGGCTATAGCTATGCAACAAGCTTTTTAAAAACGAGCTTTTTTATGTTTGTTGAGGTTACTAGGTGATTACTAGTAATTACTAGGAAAGTACTGGCAATTACTTACTAGGTTACTACTAGATTACTAGGTACTTACTAGGTTACTACTAGATCGCTACTAGATCGCTACTAGACCACTACTAGATCACTACTAGACCACTACTAGACTACTACTAGGTTGCTCCCAACAATCAAGAGTCTGATCGGTAGATGCCCATGCCTCATACTAACGGGAAAAAAAAGAATAAGAACTAGTTGTCTAGACGAGTTTTTATTCTTTTTTTGTCTTCGTATTAGGGCCTCATTGTTATGCTATATATAATGGATGCTATCCTTGCTAATATCTTCTATGGTCCTGAGGGATACTGGAAAGGTTACGCTGCAATTGGTAAACTAGCAGTGGCAGCAAAGGTATCGGAAGACGCAGCTAAGAGTTGGTTAGAGAAACAAGCACTATGGCAGATATACCTACCACCACCACGATATATCCCACGACCACATTGGACTTTATCGAAACCCAATGAGGTTCACCAGGCCGATTTGATCTTTCTACCTCACGATAGACCTGGCCGAGGACGAAAGCTATATAAATATGCCTTGGTGGTAATCGATGTGGCTTCTCGATATAAAGAGGCTGAGCCTTTAGCCTCGAAAGATAGCGGCGAAGTTGCTGCGGCGTTCGAACGAATCTATAAGCGTAGTCCACTCGAATGGCCAAAAACGTTGCAAGTAGATCCTGGTAGAGAATTCATGGGGCGTATGTCTGAAACATTAGAACTACGTGGTACGAAAGTCCAACGAGGTGAGGCAGGCAACCACAGGGCGCAAAGCTTCGTTGAGCGAGCAAACAGAACGCTAGCTGAGAGGTTGTTTGGATATCAATATGCACAGGAAATAGTACTTACTTCGGAAGGCTCGGATGTACGTAGTAGAGAATGAGTCCAGCGTTTGCCTGCAGTTATCAAAGCCATGAACAATGAGGTGACTCGACTTACGGGGAAGGATCCTTCGAACACCATATTAGCACAGCAAGTTAACATCGAAACTCCTACATATTCGCGGACTGTTGGATTAGAAGAAAAGCGTATACCATTCGATGTTCTAGTTCGATATCTCTATGCACCTGGAGAGTTGGAAGGTGGAGCTAAGCGAGCAACTGATCCTGTGTGGAGTTTACAGACATATGTCATTTCACGTAGTGTGATATCTTCGAACCAACCAGTTCTGTACTATTTGGGAAATGATGCACCAAAGCGAGGGTTCGTGCGTGAAGAGCTACAAATCGTGCCACCAAATACTGAACTACCTCCAAAGGGAATTCTGTTCGTACCCAACCGATCTAAGATAGCAGCTCGCAAATAAGATCGTCAAAGTTTACCTCCTCTGTAGGGGCGTCTTTGTACCCATATGCGAATGTATCCACCCCATTTTCTGCAATCCACCGCTTGGAGTCGAATGGTGATAGCGATACCTTATTAAGGTGCTGCCCATAGATGTGGTGGCCTTCCGAGCGTCGTACATCCATCCCATACCGAAAGGTTTTCTTAACAAATAGCGACTCCTTGTACTGCTCGTGGCGGATATGCTTCTTCACAACTGCCTTGCGGATACCTTTAGCCTTCCTAATGTTTTTCCCGCCGGCCTCTAGGATGGAATACATCTTGGGTCGAAGTCCTACATACTCGGCGATTGGACGCCCGGCACACTCGTCCTTCATCTTTCCAAGGACTTTCTTGTTTGCCATGCTATGTAGTGGATGCTCCTTAGGGTAGTCAGATGTGTCATAGAGATCTTCGTGGGTAGCCATGTCGGCATACACATCATCTGTCTGGATCTCAAGTAGTAGACTGTCCGTGTCTGTATAGATCAGCTGGCATCGGTCTCCATACTGCCCAAGCAGCTGGTTGTAGTAGAAATCATACATCAGATGCTTTGAGAGGTCGAGAATGCTCATACCCACGTAGACTGGGCGGTTCAACGTCAGCCGACTCTTATGCATTTGTAGGGCTGCCAGATCGTCGTCGAAGATATTTGCCCGCGCGAAGGATGGGCTGGCAATCAGGCGTCTGAGTTTGTCCTCTTCGCTGGCACGCACTAGATTGACATTTACACGCTTACGCAAGTTCTCCATGGTTTTGCCGAAGACGCTGTTGTTCATCAACTTGTACAGGTCCTTTTAAAAGTCATTGGTTGCCTTCTTCCGTAGCTCAGTGTTTTTTCGGATATAAGGCTCCATCCATGGACTTTGGTCGAATCGTAGTGCTCGGTGAATCTTCTTGAGATGCATGCCTAGGGATAGGTAGAGCTGTAGATTGCGGTAGTGTAGTACATATCGCTCTTTATCACGGAGGTTCGGCACCAACTTTTCTACCTCTATTGATGTCCCTATGAGGTTGCATTGATACTCTGACATCCACTCCTTTGGAATCTTCATGCGCTCTGGTGCTAGAGGATAGGCATTGTGCGAGTCGTGTAGTTCTGGGGGGTATTCGAGATCCACTTCTAGTATGTAGCCTTTGGGGCTGTCAGATGGATAGTCTACTATAGTGTTGGATAATTCTTCGAGATCCTCTACCCATTCAAAGCCACATGTTGGTAGTGGCTCACTCATTGCCAATCCATATAGGTTATTGGCATCGAGGTACTGGATATATGTTGTGGGCTTGGATTGGTCGTAGCACTCAACCAGAGGATTGTTGGCTTTGGCATGTCTCTTGGATACCATAGATATACCTCCGCGAAGACCTTTGGGGTTGGCCAAAACTGCCTTGATTTTCAATTCTTCTTGTTGCATTGCTTCCAGGAACCTTTCTGCCGCATCCAGACCTCTGTAAACGACTGGAGGCTCCGTATAGCCATCACATCGCACCACGATGTAGCCAAAGCCACAAGCCTCATGATGCTGTGTGTTCTGAGTGTTGCTCTTTGTGGGATCCAGCTCTGGTCCTGCGATCTTAGTTGTCAAAGCCTCAAAATCTGCATAGATGATGTATGGGGCTGGCAGCTGTCTGTGGTGGTTTTGGAAGGAGAGCTTGTTTTCGCCCTCTTCAGGCATTTCCACCCGAATCGCATTTTGCCCTATACCTTGACACTCGGGCTTGTGGGCTTCTAGGAGGTCTTCTCGGGAGTACCCATGTAGGCATCGCTCACAAAAGTGTTTCCTCCCGTGGTGTTTGCTATGATTGTAGAGGAGGCTGTTCAAGTTCTTGATCCAGGTATAGTGGTACTTTCCGGACTTCTCTATGAGCAACATGTTGATGCGGCGGATGTCCCCATGTTGCTTGCTAATCCTGTAGACTACCACCGCGCCTTTCTCCCATCCAAAAACGTTGATTGCAAGGTTGTTTTGCTTCTCCGCACGTGTTATTTGTGAGATTGGTGTTGGTGTGCTTATCCCATCTAAGTTCAACCCATCGTCTTCTTGATACTTTGATGTTCTTTGTGGGTTTTTCGCGGCTGGAAACATTGCTGCGCGTAGTTTCCAACGAAAACAGTTGTCATCGTTGTTTTTTACATTGATCACGGCTTTCTTATTCGCAACTTCCGTAGGTAGTTCGATGTAGGATCCACCTCTCAGAGGTTGATAGCGAGCGATGTTTAGCCAGAGCAGGATTATGCGGTCAACAACCCTCAAAAAGCCTCTATGCGTCCACTTCTCGAGAGCCTCTAGAATCATTGGGATAGCCCTGTCTAAGGTCTCACGAATCTCGTGTGTCTGCATGACAACCTCCTGTTTATGGCGCATAGTAGGGTCTGTAGACTCTTGGCAACCGTCTGGATGGTCCTTCCTGAGAAGCACCTTTAGAGCAAGTTGAAACTTCACACCATGTAGGGCTTGGATTTCTTCCACCAATTTCTGACGAATCTCATGGCGCGCGTCTTCTAGAAAGGCCCTTGGATCGACACCTAGTTCGTGACCCTCGGGGACATCCATCTGCCACCCATGTAAATAGTTGCCGATGGCCCGTGGGGTTCGCTTCAAGGTAAGATGTGGTTGCTGTCCTTCCGTATTGGTTCGGTATACTATAGTGGAGCTATTGTCTAAATGGTATATATCATATGGAGCACATGCGCGTGTCTAATTTTCGTTAATGATAGGGTTAGGGTGGTAGGTGGGACAGTTATTCTTCTTATGTCTCCACAAAGCAAAGTAACAGCTTAGCTCTCCTCCACAATTCTCACAAATGTATTGCTTCGGAACTTTAATGCAAGGAGTCTTACGCTTCTCCAGGTGGCGCTTTAAGTTCCACTTCTTATTAAAAGTCCTGCCACAGGCTTTGCATTCCATTGTGTATATTACCATTAGAGCTGCTTGTCTAAATGGGTGTATACGAAATGAGAAAACTGGAAGCTCGAAATATGGTGCAACCTCGTATATAGTAGTACGAACAGTGGGCGTTATGGCAAAGCGAGTCTGAACTGTGGGGTGAGTGGCCTCTGGGCCCGAACCGCGCAGTTCGGGCAGATGGATCATCTTGCAGCAGTTGAAGTGGTTGTCATTTATACCTCCAGAAATAGTTGTGATTTTAAGTCATCTTGTTGTAGATGTAGATCTGGTTGTTCTAAAACATGCACAGCATTATGATTTTGATTGTATTGGGAAATAAATGGTAAATGTTCTTTCCCTGACTCTTCATATTTTGTCTAAAGATACTCTTGGAGAGATATACTACAAACTGTTACACAAAACCAATGAAAGGTTTGGAGTTGTTGTTTTTTGGAATAGAGAAATGATTTAATGAAATCCTCAAAAAAATTCATTCAAAATTAAGGTTCCATGAAAATTAGGTGTGGCTAAATTTTTGAGAATAACTGATATTAAAGAAGTTCTTTCAAAGACAGATGTAGCTATAAAATTTAACTGACTTTGAAAGAACTTCAGTGCTTCCACCGATATATCCCAAATAACAGCCATCAACATTTGAGTTTACTAATTTGTGGTGAAAAAGGCATTTACATCAACAAAACTTCTCCTATAGTTTAAGAATGCAAAGAAACATCCTAAATAGAGCAAAACTACTGGGAACTTTTGAAGGGCTTTTTGTCCTATAATTAAACTTCCATGTCCCACTCCCTTGCCAGCAACTGCTAATTTCAGCAAATCTTTAAATTCTACACGAAAGCCCTGAAAATCTGAAGAAATAAAACCAAAACTCCTTTAAATGCATCTAGATTCAAACAATAAAATTCAAAGACTTTCGTGAAAGTATTGCAAACATATATTGAGGCCAATAACACAATCTGAATCAGCTGAATATATTTTTTATCAGCAAATGTTGTTTTAGTGGAGACTAGCCAGGCTACTTGGTCTCACTTGGCCATTTTAATCAATTCAATCTATCAGTTGTGCCCTACGGTATACCTCATGCTCCTCTAATTATTCAAAAATATCAAAATAAGAATATACCTGAACAAAAGCTTGAAACTCTAATGGTGAGAACAAATGATGTTTTAAACAGAGTAGTTGCAAGAATCCAGACTTTGATTAGCCACTATAGTTGTTTCAAGGCTTATTAAACTTAAGTGTTTTTTAATCTAGGTAGAAAAAATTGAATGCAGTTGGTGTATATCACCATTCAAGAAAAAGAAGCTCAGATGTCACTAGCTGCTCAGTAGCAATAGCTTCACAGCAATCCCAGTGCCAAATCGGAGGGGGGAAAAACAGAGGAAATGTTCCAACTACAGCAACATATTTTTAAGTGTATATCCATGGCACAAGTATAAACAAGCCAATGCTTCCTTTTAAAATGGTTATTGCTCAAAGGATAGCAAAATTAAAAATACATACAAAGACTGTACTAATGTTAGAGTGATTTTCATAAACCCGTGAAACAATTATTGCTTGTTAACATCTAATTGTCAAATATACACAAAAGAAAACAATAGAATTAGCGTTTAATAGCAATAAATACTCTTGTTTCTGTTTCACGGGTTTCTGAAAATCACTCTATAATACTCAGATATTGTTAATACTCAATACTCGGATAAAACAATCTTTTTAAAAACAATGTAGCTGAATTTTGATTTGAATTGTTTCATTTTAACATCTTTTCATATCAACATACATGTTCATGTAGTTTATGTTCATCATTACAATTTGTTTTATTGCCCAAGAGCATGCAGGTGTATAACTTGTGTAACTTATGTAAATAGACACGCCAAATAATAATAATTTGTTGTTTAGCTTTCAATAAAATTAATGAGTGAGACAGACACAATAAATAATAAAACTGTAAACACTAAATATCACAATCAGCGCAGCTACCAACATTAAGTAATATTTACAATGTATGTGGCATAAATCGCGCGTGTAAAACTCATAAACACAAGTTCGATAATTTGCATATTACAGAATTTAAAAGAAACTAGCATGATCTGAACAGGGCCTCATACCTGTTCAGAAATGATGAAATGGTCTAGTGTTAGCCATCAGCAACGACAATCCGACTACAACAATGCTACCCAGTGTGTAAAGTAAAATATGTTTTTACATAATATATTAAAAGGGTTCTCCTTGCAGTTTTCGTTCCACAAAGCCACAATATTTATATTTACATTTATAGTACAATGCTAAAGTTGTTAATATTAACAACATTCGGTCAAATTTAATTCCAGTGCGAAGCAGTCTCTAAAGAACGTTGCCAAAACATAATAACTTTCAGTTTTGTCTCACAACTCTTCCTCATGCTATCCATTGTATTGCCTACGAAATCGAAACACTTTCTAGCCAGCACTTCGTACTTGGATACTCCGTTCTGTTGAAATAGCCTGAAAATGAAGTACCTTTCATCACAGAAGATTTAACCCAGAAAAAGGTTATATTCTCCATCAGATCAGAAAAAGTCCCAACTTCATCTGATTCCTCTGAAGAATGGTGAGAGAATACACAATTATGACAGTGGTTCTTCTTGTAGTTCATGTGTTATACAAAAGTCAAAATCTCCCTTGTTAGTTCATGTTAATTTCGACCGTGACAACTTTTAATTGCAAAGAACAAACTCAGTTAAGGCTATGAAGATCCGATAATGTGGCTAAAGTAGGTTGAAAATGTAAAAAATAACTTTCTTCTCCTTTTGATCGCGCACATGTGACGAACTAAATCCAGACGCGTTGCCACAAACGCTCTGCGAACGATTATATCCGCCGGGGGTGGTGATGGACTCGAATATCTAATGCGCATGCCTGTACTAGATATAACTTCCAAAGGCCAGATTTATGAAGATTATATAGTTTGTGAAGGAACCATGCTTGCGAATTGCTCGTGTGTTACGCTTTTCTTTTTTTTTAATCAGAACATTGTTCAAGTAATATGTAAACACTCAGAGCTGTTTTAGAAGCGATTTCTAAATACAGTGAGAAGGGGTTGAAAACCGAGGTTTTTCAACCCCTCACTCTATTTAGAAACTCGCTTCTAAAACAAGCTCTGAGTGTTTTCAGGAGCCCATAACTAGGAGCGTCCATCCCACATACTAGGCCTATGTCACAGTGTTAGGAATGGTTTCCCGCTATTGTTGAGTTGCAATTATTCCTAATTATATAAGGGAATCAAATCATAAAAGCGTAGTATCCATGTTGTTTAGTATAACACAAGTAGCTAATGAGGCATCTTTTGTTTCGCCACGGTGCAATCTACCAATTGGCAAGGAAAATAATCTAAAAATAGCACAACTTGTAAAAATGTTGTGACAACTATATCGGCCAGGAGCCCATTACCAGGAACGTCCATCTCCCATACTAGGTCTGTGAGTCAGCGTATGACCGGATTGAGCTATATTTAGAATAGTTCTCACGGGAGTTCACGTGCCCATACTTTGGGAATCCAATCAAACCATAGTCAGGACAATGCAGCGTTGGTAAAATTACCTCAAAGAACAATAGATCATTCTTAATCTCGATAATTACGGCAAGCATATGCACGATCGCAGCAGAAGGCAGAAGGCAGTTACCCAGGAAACATGTTTTAAAATAGTTCAAACCGGTCATACGCTGACTCACGGGTATAGTATATATGGACGCTCCTGTTAATGGGCTCCTGTATGGACCCTTTGCACTTTACGTCATAGCCGCCATGTTGGTGTACAGTTAACAATATATTCTTCGTTATCTTCTTTTGTTCTGCACACCAACATGGCCGCCATGCCCTTTGTCATTTGAATCTCTGGGGATTGAGTGCAAACCATCTATAGGAGATATCGGACGCTCCCAGTTATGGGCTCCTGGTGTTTTGCATGGCTTCTCAAACTCCACTTTAATGATAAAATTAGCGATCTAAAAGTCTAGAAATGCGAGCTGTATTTGGAAACGATTTCTAAATACCCGTCATGGTCATGACTTCTATTGTATTCACCTCATGAATTATTAATGAGTTTGAGAAGTACTATTTCAAACTCATCAGGGGATCCAAATATTGAGAAAACAATTGAAACCCGAGAGGCCTAGCCTCGATGGTTTTATTGTTTTCTCGATATTTGGATCCCCTGATGAAACACGAACAATAAGCGTTTGAAATTACTTCTCATGCGAATGGATAAACCGAAAATTTACATACGCCAAGATACGCTTCTTTTCAAACATCATTAGCAAGTATTGTTCACCGTTTGGACTGTTGTATATAATTATTAAATATATGGCTTATTATTCTTTGCTATCAAGCGTACCAATAGTGTAGTGGTGACAAGTTAGTACATGCCGGTTGGAAGAGTCGACGTTCGAACTCCAGGCACATTTCTTCTTTCTATGTCGTTTATTTACTTCTTAACTTCTTACTTGTAGTTTACCAGTATGTAAGTAGTTAGTGGTTCATGAATATGATGATTAAGAAAACAGTTTCATCACTAGGGATGAAAATATGGTCCAAACACTAGTGATTTTCAACTGGTGTTTCATTGGGTTTCCAAACTCATCCACCTGACCAAATGTGGTCCTCTGATTCACTAAAAAGCTCATGAATTATTGGTTGAGAATTTTATATAGTTCACTTCGTAATACATTACTAACTTCGCGTTCGAATTTAAACGGATAGGATACGTCGATTTTCGTACTTTTTAATCTTCGATAGACATCACTCTAAATAAAAGACTGTCTAGCCTGATTTTCAGACGGTACGAGGTCGTCCGCTCACTTCCTCCCCATCCCCGTCTGATGGACTTCATAGACTTTCATGTTCCCAATTGTCTATTTTTCAACCAATCAGAGCGAACTTTACACTTTTGACAAAGTCTGGAATTTAAGGAATGTGCTACAATAAAATACAAGACAATAACTTTTATTTAAACTCGATAAAAGATTAAAACGTTACCGCTTGTAGGGTCGTGTATAATGCTAAAAGAAACTAATTAACTATATACAAATTTCACATTAAAATACTAACTATGTATAATATTGTTAAAAGTAACTATTTAAAATTAACGCTAGTATAGAAGTAAAAGTTAAAATCTGCTCTGTCCATATCATTGTTATTTTAAAAGCATCTATATTTAAAATCAATAATTCAGTAATATATAAAATTATCGTTATTGGCGGTGATTCAGCACCGAAATCAAAACTATACAGGGTCTGTGATTTAATAGCCATACTAGTTCTTGACATTAGAGGTATCCGGTAAGTCAGGGGTGAGCAGGTTCCACACAATTAACGCTCTATGTGCTATCGAATTCTTCATGTAATTGCTATTGAAGCGTGGCACTATAACCTTATTCATATTGCATAAATTGTTCGTTTGCTCGCATATCTTTTGCTAAATGGCGTTGGTGAAGAATTTGAGCAGTGTGTCGACCGAAGTTGAAAAGTTTTTGGGATTTCGAAGCTACATCCAGAGCAGAAGAAAGCATTGGAATCTTTCATCCATCGAAACGATGTGTTTGTGAATCTACGTACGGACTTTGGAAAATGACTAATCTTCCTCTGCTCATAAATCTCATGGTTTAGATCAAACATTCTCCTATGGTTTTGGCTCATGTAAAAGGCCAAATCTTTCATGGAATCAGTATTATGATTTTCTTACAGGAGTGAACACACATACTGAGTATGTTATGGAAAACGTTTCATGGCATCTGGATGAATATTTATGTTTTCAGAATTATTAACACACTTGATTTTGGCAATTTGGTTTTCCGCCGTAAGTTCATGTTCGGAAATGGCATCTAAACTTTGCACAAAAAGTCCGATTAAAACAATCTCTGATACAAAAGAACAACTAGAACAACTGTAGGGTCTTGTATGACTAATCGGCATAAATATCAAGCTTCAACTCGTTTTAAGAATAAAACTAAAAGCGTAAAAGTTCTAAGGTCACAGCAATAAACTTTACGGCATGGAGTCGAGGCTGATCTTTCTTGTATGCATTCTCATACACTGTCCTGCAAATGCTGCACACAAACTTCCGCTTTAAAAAATCCTGCTTTCCAAAGAACCACAGCAGCTCAAACAAGATACGATTCTCAGAAATCGACAGAAGTTTGAATCTGTAGAATGTTTTTACAGTGCATGAAAGCTGATAGATCTAACTAGTAAAAGCCTCTACTTCACGACTGTTCTACACTTCTGTAATGATATCAGGAACATGAAAGTCTATGAACATGAAAGGGAAGGGGGAGGACGTGAACGGACGACCTCGTACCGTCTGAAAATCTATAGACTGTCCTGCTCTTTCTTCGATGTTAAATTGCGATGTTGGCGATGTGAATTTCATTTTATAATATGATAATAACTCTATCCAACTGCACAAATTAAAAGCGAAAGTATATATTGTGACATAATTAATTAATTGTCACAATATATACTTTCGCTTTTAATTCATGCAGTTGGATATAGTTATTATCATATCATACGATACTTAATAGACCGGTTACAGCGTCATTGGTTACCGTTGTCAAGGCCGAACTGGAGGTCAACCACAATCAAAACAACAGTCAAACACAGTGAATACACCGAGTTAATGCAGCGAAAAAAGTACCGTTTATTTCTCAGAATTGTCATCTAAAAGTTTTATACCCGACTATTTTGAAGGTTTACAACCTGAAGAGTCTCGAGAAAGATATCAAACGAAGCTGAAGTCCGGGGCTGAAGTACGTAGATGGACAGGATCCATACGAGAGTCAGAGGGCAGTGTGGAAAGACGATCTGGAGACTTGGCCTAGATGTCGGAAGGTAGCTGCTGTTTAAGGAAAGCCCGTATACACAGGACCAGCTCATGAACTATAAAAACCTTCAGTGCTACCAGAACTTTGCAAATGGCTGGGTCAGGGAAGTCATTTGGCGACAAACGCGTCTGATGGTAGCTAAGGTAAGTACGTGCGTGACGATTGTCGCGTCGTTGTTTACTCGATCGAGTGTAATCCCAGAATCCTTTGAGTGAGTCACGTCGTTCAGCTAAAAGAAGACTGCAGCTTTCCCCAAGGCCAGCCATACAGTCACAGTGAGCTGCCAATATCTTTCCCGATAGATCACATACAACCCAGGGAGTATTAACTATTCACAAAGAATGTCCGCTTAAACCTGCTGAAGAGATAAATGTTTGTATTTCGTTTGAACGTCGATCAGATTTCACGTTCACGAGTAAACAACGACGCGACGGTCGTCACGCACGTACTTACCTTCACTATCATCAGACGTTTGTCGCTCAAACCTTCCCTGACCAAGCCATTTGCAAAGTTCTGGTAGCACTGAAGGCTTTATTTTATAGTTCATGAGGTGGTCATGTGTATACGGGCTTTCCTTAAACAGCAGATACATTCCGACATGTATGTAGGTAACGCTAGGCCAAGTCTCAACATCGTCTTTCCACTGCCCTCGGAAACTCTCGTATGGATCCTGTCCATCTACGTAATTCAGCTTCGTTAGATATTGCTTTGTTTTAGTATCTTTTTTCCATTGATATAGAATGGAATTAATTAAACGTGACCAAAGCAAAACGTTATTCGGCGATGCCTTTTGCTTTAGCGGATTCGCAAGTACATGATTGCGTTTGTCACATATATCTGTTGTTGTTTGAAATAACTTTGATAAAAGCTAGCATAGTACTTATTGTCAATCAGTCCATTGATATATCTATTGTCCCAGACAAGTTGTCTTAAAACTTGTTAATATCGCAGTAAAATCATTATAAAAGTGCACTGATATGAAACGAAAATTAAGTTGATCTAATTTTAAGATGCTTTCAAATGAGGAATAATGGGGAGGAAAGGTGGGGGTCTAATACTCCTGATATCTTTGAGTAGTATAAACAGCTGATCTTTCATATTGCCTTATTAGGTATTCATCGGCAATGAGGATGAGCGCACGATCAAGAAGAACAACCTTTATTTCCAAACCGTACTGAGATACATTCGCTTTATTCCGTTGTTATATCACTACTGGAAAACTATACGTGTAGAGGTATATGGAGAAAAAATAAAAGGTATGAAGACAAAGGAATACAAAGGTGAGAGTATTCAAATAGTACCCATGAATTTGTCAAATTCATTTGCAATTTCTTTAAAAATCTCACACCATAACTGCGGTTACACTAGACCAGTTTTACTAGGTATATTGGAAATTTACCTGGGTCAATTCGTGTTTTCGTGTCTAACCGATTTCCCCAGGAGAAAACGTACCTAGGTATATTTCCATAGTTACGAAAGAAAGAACAATGGAACCTTCCCTTGATAGCACCCCAGATAGGTCTTAGGTTTCGCTGCCGATTCCAGACAGTTTAGCCAATGATATTTCGAGGATCTGACAGCTCTCAAGAGGCGTGATTGTTTTGATCAACGACGCGAAGATCAACGAAGCCACAAAGTTACTGGGGCGTGATATTCAACGGTCTTCGTGTAACCGCTGTACCCAGGTAAATTCAAACCCCAGATGGATTTTATTGGGGCCAGTTTTACTGGGTAAACGACTTTATCTGGGATAGTGTAACCGCAGCTATTATATTCAGCATTTAAATGCTTACGCAAAGTGAGGTTCGTGTATAGAGGTTATTGTGAGGTCAAGTTCCTTTTTGAGTATTGATGAGGTCCGAAACCGGGCTTCATGACTGGCAAAGTGTTCTCTCTTCGGGAGATAACATTCAGGTGAAAATAGACAACTTACAAACTGCGCTCTCGTCCATGTACAACGACTGCTTTCCCATCAAGTCTGTGCGAGTGTTTTCCAGAGAACCCCCTTTCATGTCACCAATTGTAAAACATCTTCTGAACAATAGGCGCAAATTAATGAGAATGGGACATACCGAGAATAATAGCTCTGTTTCTATTCTTCAAGATAAGATCAACAAACTGATTAGAGAGAGCCAACTACGTGCTGTCAAACAAGAATCCAACAAGCATGATAAAGGGACTAGATCATGGTGGGCTACTGTGAACTCTATTACCGGGAGGAAATCACATAACCAGTCCATCAGTTCAATTATTGATCCTGCCAGCATATATAAACAAGTATTTTGCTGACATTAAGGTGGCTCGCCTGGATTTTCCAGGGACGCACCATACCCAATTTGAACGGCTGCTACTCCACTGTCAGAGCACGGTCGAGCTAGCCACTTCACCCATTTACTAGAAATAGAATAAACTTTCCAAAAATGTAGGTTTGTTTGACATCGGTGTTACCATAGCAACACAGCGTTCACGTCATGTGTTTTACATATCAGCAATTTTCTTGAAATCTAGACCTAAACTTTTAAAACGACCTAGTGTCCGTTGTAGTCTAAATGTAGGCCTTCAAGACTGCAAAGTTTAAAAAAATTATATGAGAGCATTTTCGAAACAAACTGGGTTGAATATTTTCATTCCAAAAATAAACAATTCGCCTTACTTCCTGTTTAGTCGTCGAGAACTGTGTGTTCCGGACCGATTCAAACGCTGTTTTTAGCGTATTTCATACCAGTGACATAGGACTACTTGCCATGAAAATTTCATTCCATTTGCTTTATTCGATTCCGGTTTATGGAATAATAAGTAATGTAATAAATATGCTCATTTTACTCAGAATAGTAATGTATTTGCTAAGGAAGCTGTAATTCGAAAACTAGTCGATACAATTTTGTTTTAATCTTTTCACCTGAAATTCAACATGTACTACCCTTGCCCTGTAAATTTCAAGAGCATTGAATCATTTTAAGGGCGCGAAATAAAAACAAAAACACAGGGAACTTTTACATTCATCCACGCAAGCTTCATTGCTGTATCATTTTGTTTATAGCTTGTGTCTTTCCGAAATTTCTCTTTTGTCTAGATTCTACATACTTGTGTGCTTTTGAACTAACAAGTTTACCATGCACGCTTGCTACACTTCGCTAATGCCGGAACGCTCGTGCAAATTCTGTTTTTAGTACAATAGTCACGCTGCCAGTTGTAACGCTGTTATAATATAACTTATAATATTTATTTACAAAAGGTTTTATAATATCACTAATACAAAATCTCGTTTTTAATTTATATTTAGAAAATGTGGTCTAGACGTCACGGGCACTTTTTCCCGATCTGGTTACTAAAAACACACTTATTCAACATTATCATCCCGCACTGCCAAACTTCATGGTTTAACTAATTTGCATGTCATTGTCCTAAGAACAGAATTTGCACGAGCGTTCCGGCGGTAGCGAAGCGTAGCATGCGTGCATGGTTAACTTGTTAGTTCAAAAGCACACAAGTATGTAGAATCTAGACAAAAGAGAAATTTCGGAAAGACACAAGCTATAAACAAAATGATACAGCAATGAAGCTTGCGTGGATGAATGTAAAAGTCCCCTATGTTTTTGTTTTTATTTCGCGCCCTTAAAATGATTCAATGCTCTTGAAATTTACAGGGCAAGGGTAGTACATGTTGAATGGCAGGTGAATGGATTAAAACAAATATTTATCGACTAGTTTTCGAATTACAGCTTCCTTAGCAAATACATTACTATTCTGAGTAAAATGAGCATATTTATTACATTACTTATTATTCCATAAACCGGAATCGAATAAAGCAAATGGAATGAAATTTTCATGGCAAGTAGTCCTATGTCACTGGTATGAAATATGCTAAAAACAGCGTTTGAATCGGTCCGGAACATACAGTTCTCGACGACTAAACAGGAAGTAAGGCGAATTGTTTATTTTTTGAATGAAAATATTCAACCCATTTTTTTTCGAAAACGCTCTCATACAATTTTTTTAAACTTTGCAGTCTTGAAGGCCTACATTTAGACTACAAGGAACACTAGGTCGTTTTAAAAGTTTAGGTCTAAATTTCGAGAAAATTGCTGATAAGTAAAACACATGACGTCAACGCTGTGTTGCTATGGTAACACCGATGTCAAACAAACCTACATTTTTGGAAAGTTTATTCTTTTCTAGTAAATGGGTGAAGTGGCTAGCCCGACCGTGCTCTGACAGTGGAGTAGCAGCCGTTCAAAGTGGATATGGTGCGTCCCTGGAAAATCCAGGCGAGCCACCTTAACACTGATCCACATTATTCTCCTCCTGAAGCTGTTGTTATAACTGAAGGCACTAGAATTCCTGAGTTTTCTGTACATGACGTCACACAGTTCCTACTTAGAGTAAAAAGGACTGCATCTGGTCCAGATAACCTCCCCTACTGGCTCTATCGTGACTTTGCTTACCATCTTGCCCCTATAGTGGCTGATGTTTTCAATTTATCCTTGAGGCTACACACTGTTCCTCTAATATGGAAGGAAGCAAATGTCAGACCCCTCCCTAAAGAGTCACCTTTAAGCTCCTGTAATCAGCTCAGACCTATATCTCTTACCAACATCATTATGCGTCTTTTCGAGCGCCTGGTGTATAAGCGTGAGTTATCCAGTATGTGTAATAGCTATATTGACCTGGATCAATTCGCTTATCGACAGGGACATAATTCTACTATGGCCCTGATCAAGTCTCAACACTACTGGTTAAAATGGCTCGATCATAATGCTGACTTTGTAAGAATTTTCTCCTTCGACTTTAGCAAAGCTTTTGACAGTGTATCCCATAGTGTTCTTTTTAATAAATTAAGGGATATAGGCATAAACCCCTACGTTTTTAATTGGCTAATTAGTTTTTTAAGTGACAGAAAGCAGCGCGTTGTTATTGACGGCATTACAACCGATTATTTAAACATCAATAGAACGGTACTGGGTCCCATACTATTTTCCATCATGGTTAATGACATTAAGACCATAAGTCACAACAGTTTGCTAGTTAAATATGCTGATGACCTCACTCTTAGCATTCCAGTAAATACTAAAAACAACAGAAATTGTAATATAGCCGACTTAGAAGTACAATCCATCATACAGTGGTCAGAAAATAACCACATGAAGCTTAATTTTAGTAAGACATGGGAAATGTTGCTTAAGGGTAGATGTCCTAAGCAGCCACCTGCCCCTCTTCCTATTATTGAGTGCAAAGATCAATTGAAACTACTTGGAGTTACTTTTGAAGACCGTTCCACTAATTGAATTACTCGTGTAGAATTCCTTTTGAGTAAAGCTAGTAGTCGGCTTTAAATACTAAGAGTATGTAAATATTATAAGTATCCAATTGAGCATTTAGATCTGCTCTTTCATAGCCTTATTATTTCTGTATTCACCTATGCCATCGAAGTATGGGGATGCTGTTTCTATGATAAATATCTCAGTAGAATAGATAGAATGTTTGCTAGAGCTTTTAGATCAGGGTATTGTTTGGAGAAATACAGTATTTGCAGTATTTTAAACTCTAGGGATAAGAAATTATGGAACAGAATCTCTCAAAATCATACTGCCCTTGACGATCTATTTCCACCACAGAGATCCAGACAACTCCGTGATAGAGGGCATAACTATATCTTGCCTTGTGTGAAAACTGAGAGGTTCAAATCCATTTTTATAAATAGATGTCTTTTCACTTTGTGAGAACATAATTGACTGTTACTAGATTCATATTTTTATATATATGTATATATATTTCTTCTTTTTGTTTTCTTTTTATATATTTTGTAAAATATTGCACGTTTGATGTGGTATATTTGTTAATAAAGACTATTATTATTATATAGGGTAAATTACTGAAGATTATTGTTTCAAGGAAGGGCGTTTTCTAAAATCCCATTGAAACCTGATTAAAGATACGTCAAGTCACATTTAGGTCATAGAATTATTGTAGGATTTACTTTATGATTATGATATACTTTATTGGTCTTAATACTAATATTTATAATTTTCAGTGGGAAAAAACTTTAAACTTGAAACAATTTTTTTTTAAGTATTGTTTAAAATGCCGAGGAAATACAGCTTTATATAGTATTACTTTTCTATTGATTATAATCATAGAACTGAGCAGCACATGGAACTCATAACAATTTATAAATCTAGTTTGCTGTTTCTGCAATAATGTACAGCTGGTATATCAAACATAACATTTAGAGCCGACGAGAATGGAAACGTATACATTGGGAGCGGGCGCAGACCGATATTTATACCTTTTAAGATATTGATATAACAAATAGTTTAGTTATTGATAAATAACTTTTATTTATTGATAACTGCAAAATGTTGCCTCAGGTTGTACTTGATTTGTTTGTACTATGTGCTTAAGAATTGGTATTTTAATTTGTTATCATTATCTTATTACTAAAAAATTATGCACGAAATTTATAGCACCCACAGCCATCCCCGCCATTGTCAACATAACATCACCAAACTCAACTACTATCTGCATCAAATGGAAGGTATAAAACAGTTTGTTTTTAGGATCATTAACAATTAAATTTGATTCTATAATTCTGGGTCAAAGAAATACACGTTTATAATGAAATACTCTAAGTACGTTTATTCAAACAATAAACTTAATATTGTGATGTGACATATAATGAATATAACACTTTTTCTTGGCCCAATGTTGTCCCATTCCAAATCTTTCGGGAATAATATTATTTGTTCGAAGTGTATGTCCAAATCAATGTCTCTCCTCATGCGTCGACGTTACATAGAATGTTTAATACACAAGGGGATGGTAACGTCACCTAACGGTCAAAAAGAACGTCAAAACGGCATCATTAAACGTGACCACATAATTGAAATTAACACTATTTCTTTACTTATAGGCTGAATTTGAAGAAATGTTGTTGACTTGGTAACAAAATGAAACTACATATTTTAGGTGTTTTATGTTAGTATGATGACGTCGCTGTGACGTCATAAGCGATGCCTCCTTTTTTGATGAAATTCCCCCTTTAATAAACGTTAAAAACAGACTACCCAACAAAAAGCATTTATGACACATTCATTTGGTGCAAATTTGAACATTCTACGACGATCACAGCCATAGTTATAGTCGTACCTAAATAAGGCTGCCTATTGTTAAAAGAAACAATAAAATAAAATAATGTGGCTTTTGTGTGCTAGACTAATGCCTTTCATCAATATGGATAAAGGACAAAGGACATGTATAAAATGATATAACGTCATAATGACGTTGTCGAAAATATGACTTCAATTTTAAGCCGGTTATGGACAAAAAGAATCAAAATTCTAAAAACATAGATTTCAGCCACCAACGTATTTTTTGAATGGACAAAATGTCATTCAACAGTATTTAAAACTCTAAAAGATGAATCAAGCGATGTTTTCATAAATGCTTTTGTGTTGTTTATTTCCCGTCAAATTTTGGCGCGAAAATTGCAAAATTCAAACTTATATAACTTTTGATTTCCTTAACCAATCGACATCGGGTTTTCGATTCCTTCATTTTCATCACGATGAGATTTTAACAATATACGACATTCCGTTTTTAGAGGTAATGAACAGTTATAAGAAACGTATTACAAATGAGTAAATGACGTAATTGTGACGTCATAATGGTATTAACATAGCTTAAATTATCAGATTATATTCCTCTTACAATTCTACACCGGTGCACCTACCAAAATTCAATCGTCTGCGTTTAAAACTTGTTAAAATAATGAACTCATGCCGTTTTGATAGTCGTTTATACCCACCGTGTAAATAGAGGTTACACTGATGCGCCAGAAACCCATTGCGTGGTAGACTGAAGAACGAATAATAATCAATCTAAGTTTAGATTGAGTCTCGACGACTTTTCACTTGAAGTTCAACCTTGTGGCGTTCAAAACAGTTTGTTTTCTAACGTAAAAATGCGTTTTTATGGATGAAAACTGACCTGTACTTTACTTCAGATGTACTGAGTTTCAATGACAACTTCATCAGGAAGGCCGAATGCATTATCTAGAGACAAAAATGTACAAGATTTGAAAGTTGAAAACCAGCGTTGATATCACTCGAGTGGCGATAACTCAGATAAGCACAATGCAAAACTTGACAAATAGAGCTATAGAAGAATACAAACAAACGTGTAAGTATTAATTAGTAAATACTCTTAATTTGTAAGCCAGTTACCAAATGTGAATGCTGAATTTCTTAGCTCATACAATATAAAACCTGCTTTCTTTGATGAAACTGTGTGCTAAGTAATAATTGTATTTCTTTGTACCAGGATTGTAGTAGCGTTGTGAGGTAGCCGAACTTTTGTTTGTGTTTTTGAAGTCACGGCCATTTCAGCTTCGCTATAATTTTTTATCTCCTAAGTCCAGCTTCATTCAATTCAGTCGCTTTTGCCTTTTGGCTTGGTTTTGCTGCAGTTGTTTTCATCGAACTTGCGAGAGCCAGAAAAACTGCATTAATCCTTCTATAAAGTTGAATTTTAGCTGTAAACGAAACAGCAGATTTTTAAATTAGTATTTGCCTTCATGTCACAAATTGTTTAGTTTCTTCCAAAATGTATGGGTTCTATCGCTATTTGTTTACGAAGAATTGTGAGCGAATTTGGAAAATCCTGAGGCAAGATGAAAAAATCTTGCCCGCTGAGCAACCAATCAGATTGCAGCATTCAGAGTCTTCTTGCCCGCTCACGGAGCTGTCATATAATAAAGAGATATATTGTATGAAATGAAAAAAAAAATTATTACCCTTGTTAATATGAAGTGTTCAATAGACATCTTTGCTATACATGTATGACTCAATTCGATCACGCACAAAGGTTTCAATATCCTCATATTTCCCGGGTAAATGAAATATATTATTTGCGCAAAGAATATTAGAAATATACCTTTTTCGCTTGGCTCAATGTTGTCCCATTTCAGATCACGTGACCATCCCTTTGTGCATTGTTTCTCTTATTTCTGGTTAACGCATGAGGAGATACATTCATATGGAAATACTTCGCACAAAGAATATTATTCCCGAAAGATTTGAAATGCATGGGACAACACTGAGCCAAGCGAAAAATATATATTACATTTTATTTATTCCGCAGCTTCATATTGAAACTTTTGTGTGTGACTAGTGAGGTATAGATCGAAAGTGGGCTAGCCTATTGATTGTATGCCTTCCTTACTTTGAAGACTAATAATAATGTCTTTATTTCTCAACCGGTAAAATACATACCGAGTCTTACATTAATATAATAATACACCAAATAAAATATACTATATCATACTATAAGTTATAGTAAGTGTAATAATTGTCTAATTAAAGGGCCAAGTTATATCTTAAGATTAATCTAACGTATAACAAAATGTTTTGCAGCATTCTACTTTGTTAATGACGCGTTCATTATATCGATAAAGTACAATCATTTATATTTTTCCAAAAGTGTTAGCTCGCAGTTGAACGGTCATTCTGCGGTCAGCAGTCACTATTTTCTCGCGAACGTTTCATAGTTCTCATGAAAAGATTTTGCGTTACCCAACTTGGATTAGGGAAAATAGTTCGAATGACGGGGACGAGTATACTGATCATTTATGCCTCTGCTCGTGGAATTTCATGGTAGTTTAACTTAAGAAGATTTCGAGCGACGATATTTCGCTAACTTGTGTAAATCGATCGAAGAAAGATCATTGTTTAATGCTCAAAAACGATAGAGCGCTACCTTCTCTCAGGTTTTTATCACTATTACGCTTTTGTTTAAGGATTCGCCGTAGAAAACTACCAAATTACAATTATAATTTTTAGTTTGATTGAATTTGTGGAAATAAAATAAACGTCCACTCAGAGTTGTTTATTTTATTACATGTTCTGCTTCTCACAATTATTTCTCGATTATTTCTCGGGATTTCGCTGTTATGAACGATGCGAAAAGCGTACTCTTTGATCATTCAGCTGAGCTTGCGAATGAAAGCATACACATGAAGGAAAACTCACTGTCTTTCGAAGCATCTAGCCTTTTAAGAAAAAGTTAAAAGTAGTATTTCATCAATAATCATACACCTATATATTTCAAAACGCGTTGATCTCATTAAACAATGAACTAAAAACATTGAGCATACATACATACGTAGACTTTACTTATACTCGGATTTACAGAGTAGCTACAGAATAGGCTAATATCATTTTCCGATCTAAAACTTGACTTGATAATATTATAATACGGAATCATTAGCACCTATTGTTTTATTTTCTTGTGCTTGCATTTATTTTACTAGTTTGCACCAGGCCCGCTGTTCGATTTTGTAAGTCCCGTTCAAACGGATGCAACATCGTGCAACATGATCCATGCAACATTGTTGGATGCAACATGCTGCATCCGTTTGAACACCCTGTTGCACGATGTTGCATGAAGTTTGGAAAGTTTCAAACTTCATGCAACATCGTGCAACAGGGAGTTCAGAGGGATGCAACGTGCACGATGTTGCATCTGTTTGAACGGACCCTTAGGCCCGTTTCAAACGTCGAACTTTTCATGCGCCGAACCTAATTAGATCAAAAGAAGCCGCCTAATTATCTTTTGTTTCAATTGCGTTTGGTGCATGAAAAGTTCGACGTTTGAATCGGGCCTTAGAGTAGTTGCAATGGCCAACTGCGACAATTGTGAAATAAATGAAAACGAAATATTTCAAGGCTCGTGTGTTTATTCCAAATCAATGTTTGTAGTTCATTGTTCAATTTGCCGGATCAACGGTTTTTTGAAATAGGCGACACGTATATTAATGGCCACTTTAGTTGTAGTTAGAAATATTATCTTCTCGTGTTGATGTAATACAGTACTCATTCGCTGCGCTCACTTAGTCCGTGAAAGACTGAAAAATAAAATTCGTATCTTCGCTAGGCCATGTAATATCTTGTATGTGTACTCATTGCCTTAACATTGTTTTCGTTTTTTTGTTTTCCTTAAGTTAAACACGAGCGAATTAGGAAGTCCACCTTATATTGGATACAAGATTGTGTATAGACCTAAAGAAGGCTCTTCAAAGACGGCCGACGTGTATGGAGCCAAAGAAACTTCATATCTGTTGACATCTCTGAAGAAATATACCACGTATTATGTAACGATAGCAACTAGAAATAGATGGCTTGTTGGTCCACCGGGTGCTGAAAGGAGTATTAGAACTCAAGAGGATGGTAACTATGAGCTACAATATCTCAGTTATGGAAAAGGAAACTAATCAAATTATCCGATTTTCCCTAGACCGGCTCTGAAAGCGGATGTGGACAGCGTTATTATTTTTCCTATCATATTTTCTTGCAAGACATATATAACTACATGTAGCTAATTTGTGATCTAAAAACTACGGTAGTTAAGAATATGAAAAGAAGTAAAAATTGGACTGTATATTTCTTCTTGAAAGAAAATAATTACTGGTTATTTCATGGTTTTCTATGAAATACGGACGAATATTTCACGATAAATTTGTATTATTTTGTATACAACGAGCCTTTAGGCGAATAACTCTTTAGGTCAATAACCCTTACTTATCTATTGTTTCAAGGAAGGGCGTCTTCTAAGATTCCATTGAAACCTGATTTAAAGTACCCTGGTTCCAGAGGTTTTCTAGAGAGAAGAGCCGCGGCGAAATAGCCCCGAAGCGGCGATCAGAGAAAACCTCTGGTATCGGTGGGTGCCAATCTCACTTTCATATTTTGCAAACTGTCAAACATATCGACTGAGTATATGCATGTAGCTATGATATGAAATCATGTTTGCCGCGTAGGGTTCGTTGGGTTCGAGTCCCACTTGAGTCAGAGATTATTTCTCTTTCCCTCGTAGGGCGTGCACACATAGCAACTTTACATCATATTCTTTATATCAACTGAGTAATTAATAAATCGACCAATCAGGAGAGAGATGCCACGTGTGGGTCACATTATAACTTTCTTTAGTTGGTTAGTCAAAGTAAAAGAATGATGTGCCAGAGGTTTTCGAGTTTAAAGGCGCTGTGTCACGGTACTCGGCATGTCACAGTCTTCAGACATTGAATTGACAGCTGTATTGTGTAACATCCGCGCCAATGAGAATCAATCAAAATAAATTACCGGAAATGCCACACTGTTCGGGTGATTCACAGATTGTGGTTTTGCGCAATATATGGCGAGAATTACAAGGATATTATTCTTCCTATATCCAAGGTAAACAGCATTGAGTAAAGAATGGTATCTGTATTTCATTACTTGCTTGTATTTTTTGCTGTTTTCAGTCGTAAACAGTCCGAATTTGACCAAAGTGAAACAAGCTGCTCGCGTTCTTTGATATACATTTCTTCGTTATGCACTTTTGACATAAACTAATTCTCCAAATGGCACCATTGTTTTATTTCTACATGTTTAATAATACAGTTCTGTGTTGTAAAAACAATAGAACATTATATGAAATATTTATTGTCTTAAAGTTTGTAAACGTAACACATGCATTTGACGCTAGAAAATTCAGTACTCGCGGAAGTACACAAGGTTTATAATTATTAGTTGGCTGTTTACTAGTTTGCACTATCGCCGGGCTGTTATGGACTGGAAACTTACTTTCACAGCTTAATATGTATGTTGATTGGTCAAAAGGATATCTTGTTTAAGATGCTATCGCCGGGCTGTTATGGACTGGAAACTTACTTCCACAGCTTAATATGTATGTTGATTGGTCAAAAGGATATCTTGTTTAAGATGCTATGGCCCTTTCGGCATCAGGAAGTTTTTAAACGGGCGTTTTCGTACAGTATTTCAAGCAATGCTATAGTGTGAGTTCAGTAGTCACAAATGTCCGTGAAATAATAGCGAATTCATTATTATCAGTTTGCTCTATGGGTTCTCATGTATTCAATATTAGCTTCATATGTATGTCGAATAGTCACAAAGATTTCCTCTTTCAGTTTTCCCCGTTAGTTTGGACATTAGGGATTTATTTTTGGAGATTTCGTACAGTTTAGCGACCGTGTGTCGAAAGTAGAAAAGTTCGCTTGTCACAAAAGTGCGTAAACTGACAAGCGGTTTCATAGCAGTTCGATGTTTGACTCTCATGTAGTCGATAATAACTTCTATCAAGAGACCATCACCTAAGAGAACTGATCTCGTACCCTATGGTACTCTGCGCCAATCTATTTTTGGCTCAGTGGACGCCACAATGCTATTTTAAGATTCGGTTCCAGCTCCTCACGGATTTTCATCGCTCCATCTCATGAATTCAACCTTGATTTCAACAAAGAAAGAGGGGCGATGGATGCGAAGCTTCAAAACTGGCCGTATTCCGTTCAGTTTGTAGTCGGAGCGCGCATGAAAAGTCTTCCAAAAATTTGAATAAATTAACAATCCTGTATCGTTGTTATTGAAACTTCGCTTACCTTATAAATACTCGTTCCCTGTAGTTCATATTCATGTATAGCTAGATAACGTACCTAGGGAACTGACCGGATTATTTGCTCTATTTCTTGCTACTAATTTTAGAAACGTTCAGTTTATAGCAAGCAAGCACGCATCGACTTTTGACCACAATTTTGCGAAAATATAAATCCAGTTAATCTGAAACACTGACTGACTGAGTTTGGAATTATCGTAAACAGATGCAGTACAGTAGTATAGGAATTGGCGGTTCTGGCCCAGCACCCCTCGTTGTCATATTTTGACCCCATCCAGCACCTTCGTTCTCATATTTCGACCCTATCCAGCACCCCGGTTCTCATATTTTGACCCTATCCAGCACCTCCGTTTTTTATTGCATTTTGACACCCAATTAGAGGAGTGATTAGTATACAGTATATACTATGGTGCTAACGTATATTCTTTACTTCACAATATTAACGTATGTCGTTACTTTAGTACGTATTCAATACGTAATACCACACAGATAAGTCAAGTGCATGAGTCGAACGGACCTCGACCCAGACGCCTCAACTAAGATACCAATTAGAGACATAACATATATAGGTATTCGCAACGATGGAGAAAGTCACTTGTAGTTGGTTGTTGCGACAAACAATTAGATAATTGACATTATGTCCACACTATAACGCCAAAACTTCGACAAGCAGAAAAAAGTTCGTTTTTTAAAAAGCCAAGCGACTAGCAGCATAGCCAGCAACAAGCATTCCACCACCGACATAGATCAACTCGCCCGTCTGTTTCATATGCAAATTTCCGTTGTTTTGTCACGTACTATCGTTTCATCAGCCAAGGGGGCTAAATGTATAAATTCCTAAGTTCCCCCTAAAATTCCTAAGCACCCCTAAAATGCCTTAACGCCCCAATTTACTTCGAACGAGTGAAACTGGGGCGCTAAGGCATGCAAATAAAATTTGGCGACCGAAATTAGAGACTGAATTTTGCGTACGACTTTGTTTCGTCACAACAGACAACCTCCAACGCGCTGTCTCGAAATTTGCATACGAACAAGACATACGAATTAAGCGCAGCTGCTCTTAGCGAAGTTAAAATAAAATCCACGCTGGTTTCTTTCGTAGGAGATATCGATTCTTATCCCATTAGACTGCCAAGTTTTGCTCTCATCTCCTTTCGGATCTCGGAGCGAAGTTCTTCTACGTTTTTTAACCCCCCTTCTTGTCTATTTTTTCGTCGTATTTCAAGCTTAAGCGCTTCATATTTCAATTTCTCACCAATAACGCTTCCAAACTCGGCTTCTGAAACGTTACCATCGGCTAGAGCTTTCGAAACTTTAGCTTCCACGGAATTGGCCTTAGCCTTTGCCAACATAACGGTCTTTTCGTGCTTGGAGACATGAACCCCCAGTTTCTTACTAGCAACAGCCATCGAAGCCGAAACGACGGCACAAAGAAATCCAATTGATCCTAAAGAAAGACCCACAGGCAGCCCGATTCCTGTAAATGACATACCCAACGCAGAGGCGGATAAAACACCACTCAGGCTACCTGTGGCCACAGCAACCCCGTGAACAATACCACGCGCTCGGGCATATTTTTTGCGAACAACTTCGTAGTGCTTTGCCTGTTGCTCGAGTTCGGCAAGCGTATCGCAGACTTTCTGCAGTCGAAAGCTCGCTCCAACGTCGCTCAGTTCCTTTAGACCTTCTGATGGATAGATATTTGGTGCTGTTGGAAATGGTTGAATTGAATCGCCGTCCATCGTATGTATATGCTATATACGTATGATTTACTCAATCTTCAATACGTAGCTAATGGGTCTACCACGGAAGTCTATGGCGTTGCCTTTCTCATCGCGAATTGTCAGGCGAAGGCTGTTTCTTATCGACCCTAGAGCTTTGACAGCTAATGTGATTAGTGAAGCATATATTGCTTTTGCGAATCTTTCACCTCGGATCTTTAAGCTAGCTAGTACTGTCGAGCGCTTTCCCTCAAGAAGGGAGAATTCGGAATCCACCACATCGCAGTGGACATATACTGTGTAGATATCTTGGAGTATCATGTCGTGGCTACCCACTTCGATTATCATATCATTTACCCCCTCTTTTTCACCTTTAACTCCCAATAGCGTACAGAGATTTTTGCTGAACCGGATTGGTTTCTTGACTTCTAAGGTCCAAGCCAGCGTCGGTAAGGTTTTCACGAATTCTACAACGCCACCATCGATTGCGGGTTTTAAGTATGTTTGAATGCTTGCCATATCATGATGTCCTGCAACGACAATGTGTGGAAACCCTATACCTGGGGTAGTCTACCAGAACGAAGCCGTCTTTTCTAGGTTCCACCAACTGTTCTCAAAAGTGACCTCGACTAGCGAAATATTATTGATAAGAATAGGGTGGTCAAAGTAGACTATATGGTCAGACGTAGGACAGGTGACATTTAAGATTACCATTATATATTAAAGGTATAAACTGTATATATGTATAGCTTTAATATGACAGAGGCGTGGCAACAGTTCAAGTATCTATTTCCTGAGGCAGTACTTGGTTGGTTTGAACCCACTTCTGACAATGTCAATTTCAATGCCCGTGGGATGTCCCACCGAGTGTTCACAGATGAAGGTCCTCCTACTAAGACAGGTGGAGGCAAGTTAATGGGTTGGCTTGGGCGCACAGGCAAGGCGCTTAGCATAGGACTTGGTGACAAAACAGTTTATGTTGGAGTACTATTCGCGCGGAATCACGAAGGTCTTTCCAAACACGATTGGAGAGAAGAAAATGAAAAGGTCGCAACATTGAACGCCGAGCTGTTGGCTAAGTTCGAGAAAAGATACCCACATGCGGATTTTCACCAGTTCTATGCATCCACGGATATAGATGGCCCCGGCAAATATTCGACGAGTATTTGGTTTCGAGATGGGGATTCTAGCTATGTGGTCTATGGCGATAATGTCTCCAAGTTACCTGCCACCATTCAAAAACGCATTGATGATGTACTATGGGGTGTGCAGGGAGGTTTCCCATCTACCTTAACGCTAGACGAAAGTGTGAAATATCCTGTTCAAGCAGTTCCTTTTACCGAACCGGCACAAGATATCGATCTCACCAAGCTATGGATATACGTCACACCCACGAAAAAGTTCGAAGCAGGCGTCCCGAACATATTCAAGGAGATCGTCGTTAAGCATATAACAGCAAATGAGTCTCGTAGATGGTTATCGGGTCCGGATTTCAAATATTGGCCTCAACAGCTAAATTTCGCAACGTGGTGTGCAACTTCTGGATGTGGAGTGTCGTTGTTCGACCCCGCGTTCAAAACATATCCACCCGTTGTTCAAGGGTTCCTACGATTTCACGTTTATTTCACAATACGAAGAATTCTGCATGAACTTGGTGGTGCTCATGGAGTGCCTCTACCTGATGACTCTGCTTTCAAGCAGCTCGATAACCTCTACAGCAAAGCAGCTCTTGAGAAATTATGCATTGAGTTTGGGTTATCTCGAACGCCAGACTTTCGACGGAAAGAAGGTAGGAATGGCGGATTAGGTGACGTATACGTATACATACATGGAGGGCTGGTGAACGCCAACGATAAATGGGGAGCGCATAATACCTCATATGATTCGAAGTGGCCCGGTGGCGATTTCAAGTTTCCTGATGAGAGTCGCAACGAATATCAGTTTCCGCTAAGGTTCATTCGTAACGATAGGACTGAGAAGCAATACAATTGGTTTACGCCACCAATCGGAAGGGGTTTGACAGATGCTGGATTGGGTAGGTTGAATAGATCTGTCGAGGCCTTTGGATATTGCATGCTGGGTGCTCAAGCCGACCTGAAGGAATCCATCATAGATAGCCATAACGTCAAAGAAAAGTTTAAAAGCTTGGTTGAAGGCGCTATTAAGGTAAACGATTTAAAGTTAAGCTATGATAATTATCTTACAGCTATAAAAACAACGCATAAGAGGCTTGATCTAGCAATAGCTGTAGGGGTGCGATTACTGCCAAGCAATCTGGTGTACTACCTCGGTAAGAAGGATGGTTATAAAAATCCAATCCCGAGGGCCACGAAAGATATGGTGTTAGGTATGAATGATATCAATACGGAGGTTAAAGAAAAAACATACAAACTAAAATCTATGGAAGGATCCTCCGAAAAGAAACAACTACCACACAATGCGAAGCAACAAGATTCGCCCCCCACACGTAACGAAAAATGCACCTACGTACCAAAGCCCACTCAACAACACGAGATAAATTTAGCGGCGGTATCTATTGCTGCAGCTGGAACTGCATGGGCGTTGTTTCGTTAACGTCGTTTGTATTGCTCTATTACGAACACAACTACTGCTACGATTAACAACCAAACATTATTTGCTAGGAATCCCACGACGTCACCAGCCATATTAAATATGAAGCTTGCAATTGATCCAATCATCGTAGGTAGAATCTCAAGCAGCTTTTTCCCTATTGCTTTTAACGCTTTGGCAACAGCTTTGGCGAAAGCTTTGGCAGCATCTCCCAAGCCCGGTGGTATCGCGGGAACTGCCTTCATCAGATTGGAAACTATTGCACCAACTATGGCACCTGCTACGGCCAGCACGCTAACTATACCAACCCCGTACTTCTTGAAAATAGCTTTGACCCTATCGCGAAGGGGCAATAGTTTTCGTAGGGCTTCTTCTCTACGTTCTAGGACTGCCATTTCCTCATGGATGGTGGCTATATCATTCTTAGCTGCTTCTTTCTGAGGCTCGGTCGATGTAGGGGCTCGAAGTATGCCTTCTTTTCGTTCGAGACGCCCATCGAGCTGTTTCCAAGCCTTGACGACTTCCTGATCTGCCTCATCGCGCGTAGGCCCCAGAGCTGCCTCGAGGGACTTAGTAAGCCTCTTATATCTTTTAATGTTCCCCTGCTTATCCGGCCAGGTGGTCAAAGGGGTAGGAGCCTTTTTACTTCCAAACTCGCGCACGTAGATTCTACCCGTTCCCTTTTTAACGTCGTATATGGTTGCCACCTCAACTGCGTGCCGAACCCCCACATCGGGATAGTAGCTACGTACAGTATCTACTAGCATCTCTTTCGCACTTTCTGGTATGCCTTGTTTGAAGATGAACCCTCGATAGTTGACTTTCGGAGCTAGGATTTCTTCCAATAATTCATCGTTGGTAAATGAGGTTTCCTTATTCTTCGGCTTAGCACCTTCTTTGCCGTAGTCGCGTCTGGTTTCCATTTGTATCGCTTCGCCTGGCACCGTAGTTGTGTCGTCTGAAAATGTTGCGTTCCACTCCTCTTTGTCGACAGTATCCACATCCTCGTAGTCTTCACCTGCTTCGGCTCCGCCAGCATTTTCCTCGGCGTTAACATCCACATCTTCCATATTGAACTTAACTATATATCTTGGTATATTCAACATAATATCGTCGAAGTTAATTCCCACGCAAGAACGAAGAGAACCTCGAGCACTCAAAGCTCCACGTACCCTATATAGGAAAACTTTCACCCTATCATCTGCCAACCCAGGAGAGACGCTCTATGTGGAAGTACCAACGCTGGGAGTAAACATCGTATTAGTACCTGGTAGCTTAGCACTATTGGGTGACATCGTATTGTCTGGTGGACATGTCAATAATCGCGTCGTAGCCAATGTTGGGCGCTGCTTGGTTACACATCGAGTGTGTAAAATGGGAGATGAAATAGTAGAAGACATTGCTCGGTCAGATCTCTTACAGACATATTTCGATATATACCTATCTACGCAGGAGAGAGAAGCTAGAACACAACAAGGTATCCAATCAGATAACACAAACAAGCTACGTTCTAAGGCTGGTGATGCAGGCACTTCAAACGCTGGTGAGAACGCGCTCCTAGCTGCATATGGTTCAAAGTACTGAATTCCGTTAGACGTTGATATTCTGACACAACATGGAATTCTATATCCCCACGCCCTAGAAGACACTATTTTATTCGAGTTGACTCTAGCACCCGCCATCGATATAGTGGTTGGATCAGACACCACGAAGATAGGTACATAAAAGCTTAACAACATCCAGTTAGAATATGAAGCAATCAAAAATGAAACTCTAGCTAGGAATGCACTTAACGCATACGAAACGGGTACTGCTTTCGTATACAACCACGCTGTCCACTTCAAGACCGTACCTATCGCAAAGGCATCAGATACTTTGATATCTCAGAACATCAATGTCCCACGACGATCCTTTACTGGGCTACTTCTACTATTCGTAGATCCACCTATCGTCGGTACGCGAGATAGCGAAGCATTCTCAAATCCTGATATTTCGAAGATAGAGGTAGATGTCAATGGAGTTCCAAACAGATTCTTTCCAGGAGGTATGTTACCACCAGATTTCTGGGAGGCTGCAAAAGGATGGTTTGCCACATCCACTACTTCTATGACTCCTACCAAATTTCACAACAACAGATTCGCCATCCTAGTCGATCGCCGCACAGCAAAATATTCCGCTGTTCATGGCGATGGTATGGCGCAAACGGGCGGTGGAAAAGACATCGACCTTCGTATACATAGGACCGCAGGCAAAATCGTTAGCACTGTAAACATGCATATCTACGTCCTTGCAGACATGAGAAGACGCAAGACTTGGATACCGGGCGACGCGTCGTTTGAAACGACGCGTTCTCCCGCTGAGTTTGGTCTCAAGCAAAGGCGCAAAGTGTGATAATCCGAATGAAATAAGGCTGGCTTGACAGCAGAAATAATCGGATCTAGAAAAGTATTTCCAATACCTGTCAGCGCTTAATTATTTGACCGGATAGAAGGCGTCAAATGTCTCTTAAGCTTGGAAGCTTGGAAGCTTGGGAAACATAAGGAACAATATTTTTCAGCCTAGCAAAAGTTATAGAAAATCCCGATATAACGAATCCCGGTATAACAAAATCCCTGTTATAATGAATACAATCTAGGTCTGAATATAATATTATAACGAATAAATATTATGTTGTTAGAAATTGTTAGAACGGGGTTTGGCCGGTTTATAACGAGCTAGCCTCCGATATATAGCGAACTTATTTTCCGATCCCTTGTCACTTCTCCACTGTAGAGTCCTTTAGTAGACTGCCTTTTGTGGTTTGTGAGGGAAAGGAATCGGCTATTTGCGTCGCACGTAGAATTCCTAAAACGGCGAATCTGGCCACAACGAATCTGGCCACAACAAATTATTTCTATAAACAGTCCTTAATCAGTGTTTTTAAAATTAGAGACATATATTGCACATTCGTAAGCATACAAAGTACCGGCCCGTAGCCAGACCAAAAACTTAACCGAGGCACTTTAGACTGACACTCGAAGAAACAACTTTTCCTTCGTAAATATGAATTTTTAACTGCCCCAGTACATTACAGTATGGCTTATATTAAACATGACATGTATATAAAATTGACAAATATACGGCCATCCATAAAGTCAATACGTTATGAACCAAGCCCGGTTACAATTTAAAATTTAAAATTATAGTGTGTTTTGGTCCAGATTGAGAGTTACTTGTGACCCACGCCAAAGCCATATACACAATGGTCTTTGCATAATTCCTAACATGCCGTGAAACAGGAAACAGCGTGCAACAAACACGAACTCAGGCCGCTCAGAATTTACCATAATAATTATGAATGAAACACCTATCTTCAGAATCAACCGGTAAAAAGTGTTTGTGTTCATAAAAGCATAAAGGTGTAGTATGACTAAGTGGGGTAACCAAATGAACTCATTTGGAATTGTAATAACGACTGGAGAACACTGAAGTAAAGTAAAACTGACTGTTTAACCCTTATCACAAATAAATAAATAAATAAATTTATTTGTTATAGCAGTATTACAGCTTACAGCTTGTGCCGGGGGGACTGCTTTTACTCCTCACACACTCCCCACCACATTAACTGTTCAGGGGTCAAAAGTTGAACAGAGTTGTTTTATGGTGGCCGAAAGACGAAGAATTTGACAATGTTAAAACTGAAATGAGGGCCGAAATTTAAAAAACCGAAGTTTAATTTATGTACTAAAAAAACATTTAAGTGCAGTTGCTAACGTAAAACACCGCCACGTTGTAACAAAATAAGAATTTCGGCACATAAGTTGCCGGTCGAAACCGGTCGATATATAGAAATATTCTTTACGACGAGTTTGTGATGGTATAACAAAATTGGTGATGAATTTGAGTGTAACCATCATAAATTCATAAGGATGAGAGAGGTTTTTCTCAAATCCCTTTATAATATTAACGATAGTTTTCGTTTCTTCGATAATAAATCCTTATTTTTTATATCTATTTTCAATGAAAGATGAATCTATTATGAAACTTTCTTCAAAGGACTTTTATTAGATTTTGGAATTATCAAAAGAATTATTATAAGAAATGTCGATGTTAAATTGTATTTGACTATATTTAGTATATGTTCTATTGTCATTTTGCCAATAATGTCATGTTTAATAAAATTATTATATAGTGATTGACGTTCATCAAGTACACAGTGTCTCACGTAGACAAAAAAATTGTTAAAAAAGATTTGCCATAAAAGAAAAAGAAATGATCAAAAACATTTTGAATTGTAAAACAGTCTAAACCTCACAGAGCCATGGGCGAGACACCTAGTGATTCTGTTGCTTTTCAGCACTTAGGAGGAGTGGACTATGTTACAGTTTCAAAAATTGCTAAAAAAAGATTTGTCATAAAAGAAAAAGAAAATGATCAAAAACATTTTGAATTGTAAAACAGTCTAAACCTCACAGAGCCATGGGCGAGACACCTAGTGATTCTGTTGCTTTTCAGCACTTAGGAGGAATGGACTATGTTACAGTTTCAAAAATTGTTAAAAAAAGATTTGTCATAAAAGAAAAAAGAAAATGATAAAAAACATTTTGAATTGTAAAACAGTCTAAACCTCACAGAGCCATGGGCGAGACACCTAGTGATTCTGTTGCTTTTCAGCACTTAGGAGGAGTGGACTATGTTACAGTTTCAAAAATTGTTAAAAAAAGATTTGTCATAAAAGAAAAAGAAAATGATCAAAAACATTTTGAATTGTAAAACAGTCTAAACCTCACAGAGCCATGGGCGAGACACCTAGTGATTCTGTTGCTTTTCAGCACTTAGGAGGAGTGGACTATGTTACAGTTTCAAAAATTGTTAAAAAAAGATTTGTCATAAAAGAAAAAGAAAATGATCAAAAACATTTTGAATTGTAAAACAGTCTAAACCTCACAGAGCCATGGGCGAGACACCTAGTGATTCTGTTGCTTTTCAGCACTTAGGAGGAGTGGACTATGTTACAGTTTCAAAAATTGTTCAAAAAATAATTTTCATAAAAGAAAAATAATTTAAATTATCAGACCAAAAACATACTATATAATAATTATTGGTTCAAACCTCAGAGCCATAAGTGATAACTGCTAGCTAGTAATATAATTTTATTTATTCAAAGAAAACGATGAGAAGAATCCCCAGGTAATTGCCTTTCTTGCTGATATACAAACAATCAGTGCCAAAACATCAACGTCATTTTCGTTTTTTCCCTTCTTTTTTTGGGCCTAAATTAGTCATAACCGCAAGCCCACAAAGGCACATAATTTTTTACCCCAGTAATTGTTGATTTCAAACCTGATCCACAAATCATAGCAGTATGTAAATTTAGAACTCTTATAAAATGAATATCATAACAGTAGCATACATTATTGTATATAAAAAACTCTGCATTTAGAGTAACATTTAAATTATCTGTGCATTTTTAGTATTTATTTATTTGTGCTTATTTATTTGCTTAAACCAACCTCTTTACTCTGCAGTTGGCAATGGAAAGTGTGTATCAGTACAGACTTAGCTTGCACTTTGCACCGATGTCTGCACATCGATCGACAAGGGGATCGGACAATCCCTATTGTCACTTGATCTTTGCCTATAACTGAATTAAAGCAGCAAAATAATATTTGTTAAGATTAATTGGAAACGTTTAAATTTATCCGACCCCTACCTCCTTGTGTCACAGCTAATTGGAAATATTTCACCAAGAACAGTAATCATTTAGGACCAAACAAAAGTATACTGTTTTGTAATCTTCCTAATGAAAACAATATATTTCAATATCAGAATATATATATTTTTTAAATTGTGTTTTTTTATAAATTCACACCTACCACAGAATGGGCGCCCATCCATCTTCAGATTGAATGATAAGTGCTGTGGTAGGTCTCTATGTATGGAGTCTCATTTTCCGGACACACTAAACGACAGATGGGTTGATGGCGGAGTCAGAGTGGTTCAACGCAGTTGTGAACGGAGCTCGAGAAGTTCATCAGCCGTGGAAGCCAACTGTGCTTCTAATACTTTGGCCTGTGTTTGCCAGTGCCTGATGGTCTCCTTAAGCTTCTTTGACTTTGGTAGAGATATCGAGTTCTAAGCCCAAGGCGGGAAATCCAAGGTGGTTGATCGCCCTCACGAGCCCTTGGAATTTGTCAGTTCGGATAAATGGGCATTTCTCTACATTCTTTGCAATGAGGAGATCAGCCACCATTTCATAAGCCGATGACACGAAAACCTCGATCGTCACTCGAGTGGTCTCTTCGTCTCGAACGTATTTAGCTTGATTTAGTATTTAGCTCGAATTGATAGCAAACCATGTATTTTCTTCACTAAGATTTATCGCAAACACTCTATGTAAGAGAGCTGTTCTTGAAATCAGACGCGGTGGCGGACATTTTCATAACTCATGCTTCAGTTCTACTTCTAGCATGACTTCGTCTTCGAGTTTGGAATGAATGAATGAATATGAGTCACCGGAGTTAAAATTTAGCGCCAAACTTGTAAATCCCCAAAACATGACCAAATAAAGTATATAATCCAGTTAACTTCTTTGACTGGCAGACCAAATAAAGTATAATCCAGTTAACTTCTTTGACTGACAGGCCTTGTCTACCACATGTAGTCCAAAAATGGTTCGCAAATCGAAAATTTATATGACCATACTACAAGCTCACCACATGCCTATCAAACATCTCTCTTTCGTACAGATTATACAACATAAAACTTTGTTTGCAGGATTTCAGTATTCCGTAAATGTAGCGCCTAGTGGTTTTGGGAACGGAATCGAAGCCGGACGGTTTGCCTTGAGATCGACCGAGAACCGGGGTAGAAGAGTTCAGAGCCTAGTAAGTTAACAACACAACTGAAACATCAGTTGTACAATGGTTGTAGGGCGAAGCCGTCTATTTATTTGTCTGACATACATATTTTGGAAGGATGTATAATACAAATCACGAGATTTGGCTACCTGTAGATCGACAAGATAGCGGGAAAGTAGTCTAAGCATCATCAGCATTTAAAGCCGAATAAACAACAAAAGGGCAACAATAATTCACCGAGTTCGAGATATGATTGCCGGTATGTGCGTGTTTATTTTTAACTGTTTTGGACTCTCGCCAGCTTAGTCAGTATGTAGGGCTTGTAATATGCCAACCTCGGGACACATTTATATATCTCAATCAAACGGACGGTCCAGGATTTCCAATATGATATCTATGTATCATGACTGTTGAACGGGACCACTGCACGGTACGGTGCAGGCTTCGATTGCGGGACATTTCCCCCGGCGCTATAAAATATATAGTATCCGAGACAAACTATTAGCACACTGAATTGGGATTTTCGAGGCGGACTACACTCGCGGCAACTAGTAATAAGTATAATAAATAGGAACTGCTAGGGATTATTTCCCGCCATAAAATGTACTGTGCGTCAACACTATAGTGACGGGTAGCCACTGTCATGGCCTGCTTGCCGGCTCGACCGAAAAAAAATACAGAAGAGCCGGCAAGCAGGCTATCACTGTCATTGCACTGCGTGATCGTCGGAATCCTGTCATCTGGTCATTAGCTCCCATCTTCTGCGGCAAGGGTAATGTGTTAATGTAATATACACGCGCTTGGAAAATAGGGCAGCAGCAATCCAATTAACTTAAGCGTCGCTAGCAGCTACGGTTCCCTGTGGCGTGCAGGAAATCACCGCTTGCGTCTCCTCATGTGCTCAGCTCACTATATTGAACGGAGCACTACAGAGTATAACATACTGATGGATTCCGTGGTAGAACACATCCCATTCAACGCACTCATAGTAGGACCCACAAACTGTGGAAAGACTGCATTCCTCATAGAGCAGCTTCGTGGAGCATTTCGTGGTAAGTTCGACTATATAGTATTAATTTGCCCCACGTATGCCCACAACAAAACATATCGTGGATTTGCCAATCGAGATCCACACTTCTATGTTATATCTCCACCACAGGATGCTATCAATGCCGCATTGAATATTTGTGCAACCTTTTTGGCTGGAACTAATACACTATTGATTCTCGATGATTGTGCCGCCTCGAAAGATGTAAAAAGAAGAACTGACAAGCTAGTAGATTTAGCATTCTCTGCTCGACATATAGGACTCTCTATTTGGGTGCTATCCCAACAATTAACGAGTATATGCAAACCTTTCCGTGAAAACGTAGCTGTGGTAGTTGCCTTTCATACTGCGTCGGCCATAGATGGTAAAAGGATATTTGAAGATTACGGATGTTCACAAGAAGATAGTGAGTTACGATCGGTGCTTCGATCCCACAAATTTGCTCGCATATTTTTCTGTTTACGACATCCTTTTGCAGTAGTATTAGAGCTACCCGCACCTATAACATATTATCATGGATGATAAAGAAATACTCGAGCTACTTCGTGAGGATGTAACAGGTCCACCACCAAAGACAGAGGATGTCGTAACAGATAATCGTGAATCACTTTCCATTTTGGCTGCAACGGGTACAACGAAGGATTACCTAGGTAACAATTTCTCTATAGGAGATATTGCTAGACTATCTGAAAAAGAAGTAGATAGATTATATAGAAGGTATCAGGCCGTTCTAGGTAAGCAAATAACAGAAAGCTTAGTCAATGGTGTGATGCGTCTAGCTACTCGCTTAGTTGCTTACCTAGTACCCATAGATTCTCAAGAAGAACTGATCAAAGACCTACAAGAAGACCACCTAGTCCGTAACGAGATCAGTGCTGCGACTGGTCTGTTATCACTTAAAGCAGGTCGCTTTGTAGCTCTAGCTAGCGTCTTGTTCCATGTATCTGGTCACATAGTCATTCCTAGTACACCTATTGAACCTTCTCACACACCTATTATATCAAAGCAAGATGGAAGAAACGGATCAGATAACTGCGAATCCACCGAAGACTGTGCCTGAGAACAACGGGAAAGATCCAAAGCGTGTTGCAGCTGGAAAAGTATTGGCAGAAAGAAACAAACGTTTTAGAGAGGCTAAAAAGAGAGAGATGGCGCGTGAAAGCGAATTATCTAAAGAAATTGATGTGGAAGAAAGCTGGTCAAAAACCATATCTACCAATACTACTACTATAGCGGCCATTGGCGTAGGCGCTTCGTTAGTGGGGGCGTACTATCAATACAAAAGATACAGAGATGACACTCCTAAGAACATTAGTACGATACGACCCGCGAGTCCAGTAGGGCCTACTAAGGTAACAATGCCAGATATGGAGTAACATTTAAAGACTAGAGACCATACGATATATGTTAGAATGGTAGAGAATAAGTTGATGAAAGCGGCGTCTGATGCTGCCATTATAACGGGACTTGCTACAGGCATTGGGTGGGTCGCAAAAAAAGGTGACCAAGGAATCTATGCTCAACGATCCTTCTTCTTCTATCATAAATTACGTGAAGTGGACTGCTGTGTTGGTTGGTGGTAGCATATCTGCCAAGCAATACCTTGAGGACCAAAAGTACATACCAAAGGATTTGTAACATGGCTACGTCTATCGCAATGGTCGTTTTCGGAGCTGTTTTGAATGCAACGGCATTCACTGGTGGTGGTATACTAGCTAGAATGCTTGGAAAAAATGATATCAATATAGAACGGAAGAGACACGACAAGGCCCTTGAGAAATACACAGCTGAAAAGATAGCCTATGACAAGGAGCGTCAAAGAGTATACGACTATGCTCGAGAACAGGAAGGTCTGGAGCGTACTGCTTACAACACCCAAACTGACACCAACAAAGCTTTTGTGCGATCCGATAAGTTACGCCAGAAACTTAAACGACTCACAGCAATGAAAGAACCACGTTTGTCCGACTACTATCGACCTTCGAGTGAACAGAAGACGGGCGAGTTGATCTATGTGGGGGGTGGAATGCTAGGTGCTGGCTATGTTGTCCATATCGACGAAAATCTGTCTTGGTCCGTTCACATTGAATCAATGTCCAAGAAAATCGCCTCCGGCATTGGAGCCCTGAAGCGTATTCGATCTTTTGTACCTCGCAAAACGCTGCAATTTATATTTAACTCTTTAGTTCAACCACATTTTGATTATTGCAGTGTTGTGTGGGGGAATTGTAATAAAACCTTATCTGCCAAACTTCAGAAATTACAAAATCGCGCATCCAGAGTATTAACCTTTTCAAATTATGACGCTAATGCCGATTGTCTTTTCGAGGAACTTGGCTGGCAAAAACTTGAAACACAACGCCATATCCACAAAGCTGTCATGGTTTATAAATCTATTAACGGACTTGTCCCTGATTATCTACGTACCAAAGCAGCGTTACAAATTATTCTTTAAGAGACACCGAGGGCAAACTTGCTGTTCCTTTCCCGCGCACCATTTTTTTGAAAAACAGTTTTAGCTATAGTAGTGCAGTGATATGGAATAGCCTCCCTGTAGAATTGCGGCAAGCTAGAACTCTAAGCAATTTTCGCTCTGCCTGCAGCAGTTACTTTTCTGACATCAATTAGATTATTAAGTAGAAGCACGGCACTCATGTAAAGCAGGTCATTTTGTTGATGTTTGTAGTCATTTAGAGTTAATTATAAATTAGAATTAAAGTTTAATATTTGTAGTTTAATAGTTCTTACAATATTTTAATCGCTTATAGTCTGTATAGTCTAATTATTAGTAGTATTTTTATTGTAGTTATCTTACGTTATTTTCATATGTAAAAATCCTGATGAGTTTACCGTGGGTAAATAAAGTTATTATTATTATTATTATTATTAATCGCTGGCTATAGCTATTGCTTTTTAAAAACGGACTTTTTTTACAGTCGACGAGACTTCTAGATCACTACTAGATTACTTCTAGATACTACTAGATCACTTCTAGACTACTTCTAGATCACTACTAGATCACTACTAGACCACTACTAGACCACTACTATATCAGTTCTAGATCACTACTAGATTACTTCTAGATACTTCTAGATCACTACTAGATCACTACTAGACCACTACTAGACCACTACTAGACCACTACTAGATCACTACTAGATCACTACTAGATTACTTCTAGATACTACTAGATCACTTCTAGACTACTTCTAGATCACTACTAGACCACTACTAGATCACTACTAGACCACTACTAGACTACTACTAGGTTGCTCCCAACAATCAAGAGTCTGATCGGTAGATGCCAATGCCTCATACTAACGGGGGAAAAAAAGAATAAGAACTTGTTGTCTAGACGAGTTTTTATTCTTTTTTTGTCTTCGTGTTAGACCTAATCGTTATGTTATATATATGATGGATGCCATCCTTGCGAATATCTTCTATGGTCCCAAGGGATACTGGAAAGGTCACGCTACAATTGGTAAGCTATCGGTGGCTGCAAAGGTATCAGAAGACATCGCTGCAAGTTGGTTAGAGAAACAAGCACTATGGCAGATATACCTACCCCCACCACGACATATACCACGACCACATTGGACTGTATCGAAACCAAATGAGGTTCACCAAGCTGATTTGATCTTCCTACCTCATGATCGACCTGGACGTGGACGAAAGCTATATAAATATGCATTGGTAGTGATCGATGTAGCTTCTCGATATAAAGAGGCTGAGCCTTTGGCATCGAAAGATAGCGGTGAAGTTTCTGCAGCCTTTGAACGAATATACAAGCGTAGTCCACTAGAATGGCCAAAAACTTTGCAAGTTGATCCTGGTAGAGAATTCATGGGACGTATGTCTGAAACCTTAGAACTACGTGGTACGAAAGTTCAACGAGGTGAGGCTGGCAACCACAGGGCGCAAAGCTTTGTCGAGCGAGCAAATAGAACGCTAGCTGAGAGATTGTTTGGATACCAATATGCACAGGAAATGGTACTCACTTCGGAAGGATCAGATGCACGTAGTAGAGAATGGGTGTTGCGACTTCCAGAAGTTATCAAAGCCATGAACAACGAAGTTACTCGACTTACAGGTAAGGAGCCTTCGAATTCTGTAGAGGCACAGCAAGTAAACATAAAGACTCCTACATATTCGCGAACTGTCGGATTAGAAGAAAAACGTTTACAGTTAGATATTCTAGTTAGATATCTTTATGCACCTGGAGAGTTGGAAGGTGGAGCTAAGCGAGCAACTGATCCTGTGTGGAGTTTACAGACATATATTATTTCTCGTTGTGCGATATCTTCGAACCAACCAGTTCTATACTATTTTGATGGGCCCAAGCGTGGATTTGTGCGTGAAGAGCTACAAGTCGTACCACCAAATACTGAACTACCTCCAAAGGGAATTCTGTTCGTACCCAACCGATCTAAGATAGCAGCCAGCAAATGAGATCGTCATGAGATCGTCATGAGATCGTGTTTTTATGTCCATACGCTAGTGTATCGATTCCGTTTGCTGAAATCCAGCGCTTACTATCGAATGGTGATAGAGATATCTTATTCATATGCATACCATACATCCTGTGACCTTCGCTTCGAAGTGTATCCATACCGTGGCGGAATGCTTTCTTATCTAGCAAGCACTCTTTGTATTGCTCATGACGAATACGATGTTTCACAACTGCCTTTTTGGTGCCTTTAGCTTTCCTAATCTCCCCACCATCTACTTTCAAGATTGAGTAGAGCTTTGATCGTAGTCCAACATATTCGATAATGGGAATACCTCCACATTCGTCTTTCATTTTGCCAAGTACTTTCTTGTTGGATACGTTGTATGATGGATGGTCTTTGCTGTAGTTGCTCGTATCATAGAGATGTTTGTTGATGTTCATATCTGCATAGATGTCTTCAGTTTCGATGTGTAGTAGTAGACTGTCAGTGTCAGTGTAGAGTAGATTACAACGTTGTCCATACTGCTTCTTGAGCTCGTTATAGTAGAAGTCATACATCAGATGTTTTGAGAGATCTAGAATTGACATTCCAACATATACTGGGCGGTCAAGCCGTAATTTACTTTTGTAGTTGTGTATAGCGGCTAGATCGTCGTCGAAGATTGTAGAGTTAGCATAGCTAGGTTTATTCAAGAGACGTTGTAGTCTACTTCCTTCTGAAGAGCGCACTAGTTGGATATCTACACGCTTTCGTAGCTACTCCATTGTTTTACCAAATACGCTATTGTTCATCAGTTTGTATAGCTCTTGCTCGAAAGTGCTCTTCGCTTGTTTTCGTAGTTCTGTATTCATTCGTATGTATGGCTCCATCCATGGAGATTGGTCGAATCGTAGTGCTCTGTGTATCTTTTTCAAACGCATACCAAGAGATAGGTATAACTGTAGGTTTCGGTAATGAAGAACGTATCGCTCTTTATCTCGGAGGTTAGGTATAAGCTTCTCCGCTTTCAAAGATCCTTTTCCTTTGTATAGCTCCTCGAATAGATTTGTCTGATACTCTGAGAACCAAGCTTTGTCCACTTGCATTCTCTCTGGAGCTAGCGGATAGCTGTTGTGTGCATCGTGAAGTTCTCGAGGATACTCAAGGTCAACTTCTAGGATGTAACCTTTATCTGAATCGTCTGTAAGATTGGTGATTTGTTCTTCTGTTGGGGTACACCACTCAAACCCTCCCGTTGGTAGATATTGACTCATAGCCCAGCCGTATAGATTGTTAGAGTCAAGATAGAGTATATGGCTATTTGGATTCTCCTCGTCAAAATCGGGTACGCTTGGGTTGTTTGCTTTGGCACTACGCTGAGACACCATAGATATCCCACCTCGTATACCTTCTCAATAAATAGGTGCATGTCATAGTCGGTTAATACTTCAAGCTTCACACCTGTCTTCTTCGACAACGCATCTCACGATAGACCAGGACTTGTCTAGTAGTGAGCTGGATCTAAGCCATAGTTTTGCATACATGTTGTGCGAAAGGTCTCAAACACATCTGCTAGAAGAAGTACTCCCAATGTTTCACAGCTAAATACGTTCCAAACTTCTAGTGCGTGTTCATAGTCCTTGTCGGATATGTCCTCTAGGTATAGCTTACTATAGAATGCTTCTTTCGGTGGAAGAGAAGTCTCAGTGAATCTATCCCAAGAGTCCATGTACTCATACGGATAAACGCCTTTGCGTAGTAGCAACTTGTTTTTATCTGGGTCTGGCGTATTCTTCGTAGTTTGATGGAATGTGTCTGGGGCAGCGCTTGCTACAAGCTTGTCGAGAGAGGATAATAGAAATTGAATGCTATCTATGAACCGTAAGTTACCAAGTGAGAATGAAATGTATTTCTCCATATTGTTTGGAATACAAGAGATATCGCCCTCTGTCTTGGAGATGGATTGCATCAGTAGGTGAGCATCGTATCCACGTAAGTTGTGAAATACGACTGGAATGATAGGTGAGATACGCAATTTGAGGTTGCAGACTCTGTGTGCGGCACCTCGAAACTCACCTGTGATGTGACAATGATCACGTACTCTATCGCCACCAACCAATGGCTTCTGACAGATATGACAAATCATTGCTCTATTATAAGCTCTCTGGTCTTTCGGCAACATACGTAGCGGTTTGGCCTTTTGGTCTTTGATCTTCGCCTCTTCATCTTGTATGCATCGTAGAAAGCGTTCGATAGTGTCTGTACCTCTATATAGTACAGGTGGATCGCTGTGGCCATCAGAACGTACGACTATGTAGCAAAATCCACAGGGAATGTGTTCTTCTGTCTTTTGTGTGTTACTTTTCTTGGGGTCTTGGGCAGGTCCTTCGATCTTAGTGGTCAAAGCCTCAAGGTCAGCATAGATAACGTAGGGAACTTTGAGCTGTTTGTTGATATTCCTAAAGGAGACTATGTTGTTCTCCTTGGTAGGCATTTCAATTCGAATGGCTCGGTCATCAACGCCGTTACACTCTAGGGTGTGCTTCGCAAGAAGATCTTCGTTGGAATATCCATGTAGACAACGCTCACAGAAGTGTTTCCTATGTTCGTGTTTTGTTTGATCGAATAGAAGCTTATTGAAGTCCTTGATCCAACAGTAGTGCTGCCGACCACTCTTTGGGCACTATAAGTAAGAGGTTAATGCGCTTTGAGAAGGTCTCCTTCGAGATGTGATGTACGATCAAGCACTTTTCCTTTAGATCCCAACCATATACATTAATAGAAATAGTGTTTTGCTTCTCTACTCGTTTTATTTGTGAGATTGGTGTTGGCGCATCCACCCCATCAAAGTTCAACCCATCATCTTCTCGGTACTTCGACGTTCTCTGAGGGTGTTTTGCGAATCGAAACTTCTCGGCACGTAGCGACCAACGTAAGCAGTTGTCGTCGTCGTCGTTCTTTACTTTGATCACGGCTTTCTTATTCGCGATTTCTGGACGCAATGGTAAATACGAACCTCCACGAAGTGGTTGATATCGAGCAATGTCCAACCACAAAATGTTGACTTTATCTATAACCCAGTTTGATCCTCGACTTATCCACTTCTCAATGCGGTTGTAGATCTGAGCATGTGCTTCTACTATTGCCCCACGGATCCCAGAATCATTGGTCAAGATGGTTTGTGAGCTACGGAAGGTGACTATTTCATATCTGAACCCTCAAGTTTGTCGAGCCGTAGCATGATATTCAAAGCTAGCTGAATCTTGATGCTATTGTGGTCTCTAAGCTCTTCCTCGAGCTTTTCAGTAGTCTGCTTCCGCACACCAGCTAGGAAGGCAGCTGGGTCTGCTCCTAGTGGATTACCATCTGGAACGTCCATCTTCCATCCACGTAAATAGCCCTTGATGGTCCTTGGTGCTCGGACGAATTCGAGTGTGTGTTCAGCCATAGTATAATACCTTAATAATAGCCTTTCTCTAATAGGGTGTCAAAATACGGTTATCTAATTGTTTGTTGATATATGGAAAAAAGAAGGAAGATAGACTGGTAGTAGTGGAATACCAATTTCTCTTCATTCTTTTTTTCTTTTTCGTATCGTGATTTCTAATCATCTAGGAATACCTTGTGGTTCTCCAATTCCGCCAATACCTTTGAAAAGCACTCCTTAGTGCGGCACCTCGTTTCACGGTATTTTGTCTCGCGAATGATACGACGCTGTGGTGCACCACACTTCGTACAAAGTCCGTAACTCGTACGACAACCACGACCACACTTCGAACATGGGGCAAATGGGGTGCTACTTTTAGTATCTGAAAGTTGTGTTGAGCACAGTTCTCTGATATCTTCGAACTCTTCCTTATGCATTTCGTGTCCTTTCCTCGCATTAACCAACTACAGGTGACTTTCTCCATCGTTGCGAATACCTATATATGTTATGTCTCTAATTGGTATCTTAGTTGAGGCGTCTGCGTCAAGGTCCGTTCGACTCATGCACTTGACTTATCTGTGTGGTATTAATACGTACTAAAGTAACGACATACGTTAATATTGTGAAGTAAAGAATATACGTTAGTACCATAGTATATACTGTATACTAATCACTCCTCTAATTGGGTGTCAAAATGCAATAAAAAACGGAGGTGCTGGATAGGGTCAAAATATGAGAACGGGGGTGCTGAATAGGGTCGCAATATGAGAACGAAGGTGCTGGATGGGGTCAAAATATGACAACGAGGGGTGCTGGGCCAGAACCGCCAATTCCTATACTACTGATGCTTACAATTCGCTAAAGAAATTAGAAATATAACCTATAATATCGTAAATAATCGGACATGCTTTTGCAACACCGTAATCAATATGAATCTGTAGAGTAACTCGTGAAAGTAGAAAATTTGGTTACTGAGTAAACACTGAATGCATTCTTCTGCTCTCACCGCCCGCCGGTCCATTCGGAGACGAGTCACCCACAACCAATCGGATAGAGTGGTAAAAATAGTCCAACTAATTTATGCAAGCTAAAAATAAATCGGCGCAGACTATCATGGGGAGAGAGGCTAGTATGGGGGATCGGTTCTCTTAGGTGATGGTCTCTTGGTTATATTTTACAGTTTTTCATTTTAAATATGTTGATGAATCCAAGTTTTCAATTGTCACGATTTTTTTTTATCCTTCATTCGTTTGTTCATGTATTGTTATTTCCAGTTCCAAGCATTGGCCCGTCAAACGTGTATCATAGCAGTATTGACGCGACAACGTTTAACATTGGATGGGATACGATTGCAAGTTATAGGAGTAATGGTATCGTGACAAACTATGAGGTGCAGTGGACATTAATACAGAAAGGAAAGGAAAGAAGATCAGAAGTACAACAAAGAAATGCAACAGCAAATAACGTTGAAATACATGGCTTTGAACTTTGTGCAAAGTACAGTATCAAGGTCAGGGCGTACACTAGAGTTGGACCAGGACCATACAGTGATCCGTTAATCATGCTAACATCTGGTAAGGACAATATAATTAATGATGTTTAAGTTATAACTCAAATAACGAAAAATAATACACTATTACCAGAAGTCCATAACCAGAAGTCTCGATCGTACATACTAAGTCGTGGCCCATCAACTTATTGCATGATCTATATTTAGAAAAATCAATAGCCAAGCGTCTTGTACCTAATTGCCCCAGTAACTCTGATTGGTCCAAAATATGGAAGCCTTTGTTCTAATAAGAGGACTCATTTTGTGCTTATAAAAGAAACATGGTGACCATTGTTTTTCCTCCACGAAAGTAATTTGAGCGCCGTCCTAAAAATAGACCGCGTTTCATTGCTTATTGATACTTCCGCTTATGGACTTCTTCTATTACTTAATTTATTTAACCAACTTTTTGTAACAATTAAGTAAATGGGTTATATATTATGAAAGAACGACCAATCTTAAACGCTTAAAAAACTAATCCCGGTTAATTAGTTACCTTACATCCACTTACATTATCAAGGCTAACCAATGGAAACTAACCCAGTACAGGTAAGTGGATAAGAGTAGAGCTCGCACCATGTAACGTTGCAGGATACTCAATACTATGGCTGATTAGGGAATTCCACATTAAGATGTTTAATTACTGTTTAATAAACGAGCAGCAGTGTTTTATCAGGTTTAAAACTGGAGGGAGTTTTAGACCTGATAAAACACGTGCTGCGAGTTTATTAAACGGCTTCAAAAACTTATAATGGTTGCTTTATGAAATATTGAACCTTTGTATTCACAACGCCATGCAAAATATTTGAGTAATCACCGCCTGAGATTCCGAACATCTCAAGGGAATGACATGAAGAAATTACCATATGATGTTGTTTGAAACAGCGTTTCGCATTGTGTGGCAAAAAAACAAGCTAGGGCAAGAATAACCTGCACTTGAAGGATTTGGTGTCGTGGTTGACATCGATAAAGTTCAAGACTTGGAAAGCGATGTGACTGACATGACGGGAGACTCTAAACTTTTGACTCCGGCACAAAATATGAAGAGGATGTTTTAAGTTTAATGCACGTTTTTATTATTTTACGGCTTTGAGTTTGGTTTAATAATTGGAACTAAACAGTGGCTCGATCGGTAAACAAGTAATGGTAGTTGGATAACTTCATTTTAAAAATATTATCTGTGTATCTTGGTAGTCTGCTGACATTAGTAAATTTAGTGCAAAATTGATTATATAGGTACCTTATGTTCCGTGTACTTTTTGCTATCTTTGTGTCTTTATCAGTGATCAGTGAATTCTTAATTAGAATGAAACTTTATATAAAATGTCATGTTCATTAGTATTCTTTATAAAGAATGTTCATCCTAATTAGCAATTCAATGAGAAAGCTGAAACATCAATAGAAATTCCAAGAGTTGGAAGGTGCTTGTCCATTGTCTCAATCATTAACCCCGTTTCCCCCTGGGACAGAATTCAAATCCCTCCGCGGGCCTTTTAGAATGATGATATTTTATCAGGTATAAAGAAGCCTGCGCGTGACTGATTTGCTTCATCTGATTGGACAAAATGTTCATTAATTATTCATGAGTTTTTGAAGTTATAACTCAAGGAATGGAAATACACAATTACTTACAATATAATGAAAAATCATGAAAAGTGCTGTAAATGGGAATTACCAAAATTATTGGATGTTTCCATGATTCTCCTAGTTTTTTTTTTCGTACTTTCTTTTTCGCTGACTTGTTACTGAGTAAACGTGTGGTTTCAAGGCCAGGTAGCAAGAGTGGCCGGACGATTAAGGCGCTGGCCTCTCACTTATGTGGCCCAGATTTAATTCCTGCACTTGACGTCATATAGGAGTTGAGATTGTTGGTATCTCTTCCTTGCTCCGAGGTAATATCCGGTTTTCCTCCCTCCACAAAGAACATCCTAAATTCCAATTCGATCTCGGATTGCATGTGCACGTATAAAACGAACTACATGAAACTGTTAAGTGTTGTGTTAAGTTCACTCGTTCTTGCTGCAGTTGTTTTCGTCGATTTCTCGAACTTGCGAGTCGATTGCTTCTTGATCGATCGCTCAAACAAATCTGATTTCACTTTCTTTGACTAATGTCAACTTTGTGAATATCCGAGTTGGAAATATTAATGGCCGGGTGGTATGGGTGGCACAGTGTGTTAGCGCTCGCCTCTCACCGCTGCGGCCCGAGTTCGAGTCAGAACTTGGTGGTTTTCTCCGGGTTGTCCGGCTTCCTCCCTCCGTAAATATCAACATGTGAGTTTGAGAGTAGTATGTATAAAAATGTATGAATGTAGTGGGGAGTGTGTCTGGAGTTGAAAGCAGGCCCCACCAGCTTTTCTTTAATAAATTTTGCCTCTGTTCGCGATAATAAATATAACAAAAACATTTACGCGCGGGCTTCCTCTATACTTTAAATTACTCATAATTTTTACCTGGTGACCATCTTGTATTCAAAGAGAGGTAATCGTTTGTTTGCTAGGTTAAACTCGTTCTGATATCCCTCAGTGCGAGGCTAACCTAGCAAAAACATAGGATTGCCTCGCTTTGAATCCAAGATGGTCACCAGGTGAAAAGAGCGAATTGAATTCCACGTTAAATTCAATGCTGCTGTAGCCAATCAACGCGCGAGTTTGCGTCGTACTCTCGGATTCTAATCGGTGCTGGCCAGTATAGGCCAGAGACAGTCAAAGCAATTTGCAGAGACAAATAATAAAACAATTGTAACCTCAAGTCTTTGTGAAGATAATTCTCAAAGTCAGATCAACCCTGCGGACAATGAGAAGTAATGAGCATTCGACGATGTTTGTAAATATTAAAACCATATTCCTCCTTTGAAGCTTTAAAACATATTATTCTGTGGAATTATCGGGACATCTTATTTAGTGTATTCTTATTATTGTACCACTTTTTACAGATTACGCTTTTCGAATGGTCTTGAAAGGAAACACATTTGTCAATTTGTTTTAATTACATCTTCGCCGATTGCCAACTTACATTTGTACTTTTAAATGTCGTAGAGCCGGGGTCGCCACATAACGTCAGCGCTCATCCTCCTGGCAAACGAACCGTCAAATTAAAGTGGAAAAAGCCCTTGAATGTGGCGGATGACGTTCATTCATACACTGTGAGTTAATACTCATAATTTGAGAAAGGTTGTATGTCAAATGATATACTGTGCCATAAACGAATAATGTCAATCATATTGAATCTTCAATTGTCTCAAAACCTGTATATCCTATAAAATATATAACCAGAAGTCTCGATCTGTCATACTGGGTCTTGGCCCATCAACTTACGGTTTAATCTATTTTTGGAAACGATTCTCGCTAAATCGATAGCCACGCGTATTGCACCTAATGGTCCTTTTGCAGGAATGTAATCACGTGGGTTGTACTAGGTGGCAACAAAATCTTAATTCATATATTTAAAGGCATGGAAGAGAAACCTATAACATACTATGTATGTGAATGTGTGGTTCGCCAGCGAGGACTCTCCCGCGTTCAAGGCGGACATAATAACTACAACACCTTCGGAGAAGCTACGGATTGTAGTGCATGGGTGGAATTATCATACAATTCTCAATTAAATCTGACATAACAAGGTCGCTCACTCACGACGGATCTGATTACACTATATTTAAAGGCACTTGTACGAGATCGGTAGTTTTATTAGCAAAATATGTTTGTAAATGCTATTTTCCACCTCCAATGGATTGTCGATCTTTCAACTAAAACAGCGTCTTTAAAGATTACTTTCCCTCCAGCATTCATGGCAACGCCTTTCCCATGGGGATCACGAGATCAATTCATTCCTTAACGAAGTATTATATCATTCAGCACGTGACTGTTTTCTGCAAAAGGCCTATTGCACCAGGAACTCTGACTGGTCTACAACATGAAGGAGGAGAACTAATTGTGTATTTATAAAAGAACATGTTTGCCATGTTTCTCCCACGAAAGTAATTTGAGCGCCGTTCTAAAAATAGATTAAAGCGTAAACTGGGCCGCATTCTATTACTTATCGAGACTACTGGTTATAGACTCCTATTTCCATTTTAAATGTGCTGATAATGATAGCATTAACATAATAATATTATAATCATTATTCCTGCACAGCGAGCAAAGCAAGCGGGGCAGCAGTTCATAGTTAAACATCTATTTTGGACAAAAATGCAATACGAGAAAGCTACTAAAATAAGCTCATAATACAATGCGGGGAAGCATTTACAATGCGACCACAATGTCATGAGGGAGGCGTACAAGATCCGAATTTTAAAGAGGTGAACGCATCTTCGTTTCCAAGCCACGAGATACTCGACCATGTTGTTGTTGAAGCAAAAACTTTGAACGAACTCATCATTTCCGAAGGAATTCGTCTGTGGGGCTTGATCTGTTGGAGTTCATGACAAGTTTCTACTTCGCAAAAGAGCCTGAGTTCAGCTATTGTCACCAATTTTTATACATGATACTATTCTAACCAGAATGTACAAAACAACTGATGACCGGAGTGATGGCTTCCATGTTTTGTAGCTCTAGATTTCAAAGGTAAATCCAAAATATCCTCCTTTCTTGCAACACCTCTTCATCTCCCGTAAACTTTGTTTGGTACTAAAACCGGCGCACGCTTGATCCACGCCATGAAGTCCATGAGGCAAAATGAACTGTTGAACAGTATATGCTGTCGTGTATTGTCAATCCAGTTTTATCATTGGTCCAAAGAGCTTCTTTTTCTTCATCATTCTTTGTCATTTCGAGCTCCAATTAAAATATTTTTCATAGCTAGTGAACTGTTTTCAAACTCGCTCAATCGGATTGACAAAACTGATTGATTTGGTCATGTGATAAGTTCATGACGTAGCGACTGCGCGAGTTAGGAGAATTCATGTTTTGATGATCATAATAAACGGGCAATTTTCCTTTGTTGTGCTTATTTGCTATGGTTTATTTTATGAAGGAAATAAGACATAAATTTTCCCGTGTTTCTATAGAGTTGTAGAAATACTTGTGGAAGTTTGGAAGAACCCGAAATAGCTAATAGTCCATTCACTATTTTGATCATTCTCTTTAGATTGAATACAATGGAAGCAAAAGTTACTGGGATTCATTCGATTCACTACTTGGACTTGCTTTCGTTAACGAGTCCAAAGAAGGACACACAGTAAGAGGACTGATACCTGGAACAAGATATGGATTTAGGATATCAGCAACGACTGACTGTGGAAAGGGCCCAAAGAGTAGGCATGTCTTTGCGACGACAAAGATAGACGGTGTGTTACCTTTTGGTGTTTTTGTGGTGTATGGCAATATGTTTTATGGCAGAAATACTAAGAAAATGTTTTGTGTGAACATGTTTTTTTATTAGTTTTACTGGCACACATCATGTCTTGTTAAGTAATATTTACAATATGAGCGAAGCTCGCCGAGGCGGCTCGCAACCGTAACTCCCATAGAATTCGGACGCGAATATGGTAATATACCTATGATATGCACTATATAAAATTTAAAACATTTCTTAAATTGTGAAGAAAAGCGTAAAAAAACTTCAGAGAAATAGTTTGCGCCACGGACATGCGCAGCGTGAACAAAAATATGTTCCACATTGGAGAGACAGTCTGTATGCATGAAGAGCAGTTGCATCAACGTTGCGAGTTCACCCTGCCCGGGATAGGGGAAGTAAGTGATAGGTTGTGAGACCTCCCTTATTCTAACGCTAGCATGTTTGTATCCTGTATCATTCGACACAGGATTCTAGTTAGTTTAGTCATTGGAACAGAATAGTAATATGGCTTATTGGTATTTAGCCTGAAATACAGCCGCCGCCTCAGCTTTTTCTGGGCCTACTCCCCGATAGAGACGTCTGAATTCAATAGCCGCTAATGCCGTCCGGTGATTTTGATTGGGCAATTCTATAATTATGTGCAACTCTAAATATTTTGGATCTGCAAAATGCTGTTTCGTACATTGTTTCGTGTGGAAAATCTGTATCCACATCAAGAGAGATCGCTTCTAGAGTTTTATCAAGGAGTAATGTCTTTGTATATTGGCCTGCTACGGGTTATGGAAAGTCATTGCTTTTTCAAAGGGCTTAACTCGTCGCCAGTGCGAGTGTTTATATCGCCATCACGTAGGCCTGTCCCAAAGATGCTCCAAATTCTCTAAAAAGATGCTCGAAAAAGCTTGAAAAGTTGCCCAAAAGATGCTCCAAAATTCAGAAAGTTGCTCTAAAGTTGCTAAATAAAATCCTTAGATTTCTGATATTGCCAATGATATCGACCGCAATAAAATGTCTCTCTGCACAACCAAGGTCAGGATTGATACTTTTTTTAATCATTCAAAATAATACAAACAATTAATGCAAGTTTCAAGTTTTTCTTGACATCTGAAACCAAAATCAGTCAATCTCCAACCATGTGGTATAAAAATGTCCTGAACAAAACCATTTGAAATTTGAATTATCTTCATTTGAATTATCTTCTGGGTCATTTAATTCATTCGAGCACCATCGTGCGCCATCTTTGATCTGGGACTGACCGACCGCTGACCGCTTGAGTCACTTTTTACCACAGGAAGACCAATATTCCGCACAGGAAGATGGAAATTTCGCTGAGGCGACTTATTAATGTCCACACCCTGCAATTGGAGAACTTACTAAGCCCTCTTATTTGTGAAAATTCTTAAAAAAAAAAATGCCAAAAGTAAAAAAAGTTGCTGCAAAGAGAAAAAGTTGCCCGATATCACAAAAGTTGCCAAAAGGTTGCCGAGCATCTTTGGGACAGGCCTACCATCACGCCGCGTGCATACAGTTTGTTTGTCCCGGAGAGCATTTTCTTTAATATTGTCGTTTATATCTCTTCAAGTGACCTTCCTCGAAACCCTAAAACATCTGAGCAGCATGTGTTACATCCGTTCAAGAGGAACAGGTTCTATAAATAAAATCAAAGCGGGTGAGTTTCGCGGTTGTTTTAAATTTTATACGCCCCGTTCGCCTGAAGTACTAGATTCGGCTACCATGTCTATTTTAGACTTGCTCCAAGTCGAACTCGCTGAGTCACTGGGTAAGCGATTACTGCGTCAAAATCGAGCGCGAGAATCGAAGAGAGAAGCGATTTCGACTTGTTTCACTTGCAGGAAATTGAATCGGGGGATTACGTTTTGCCGCGAAAACACGTTTCAGGGCGGAGCAGTACATTTCGTGCCTTTGACAAACTCTTTCTGAGTACAATCAAATTGTAAAAACCACGTCCACGGTCGACTTACTTGATACGCTTTGTGATTGGACAAATCTTAGTACGTCATAAGCCACGCCATCGGTTGGAAAATCAACGGGTAAATTTGGCGCGCTGCAAGTGGAAAAAGTCCTTCGTGCGGGGGAGGCTAAGAAGGACTTTGAGAAATGTCTATTTATGTCACATGCAGTTGACTTTAAGCCACCGGTTTTGAAAATCATCCTTATTTTTCAATCGCTCCAAACTTACCAGACTTGAAATACAGTGTACTTGTCTGTGTCGACAGTAATCCCAACGAACAATCTCTTCCCCACCGAACCACTCACATGGACTTCGGCCGTAAAGCTAAACAACACGAAACTCGCCCGCTTTGATTTTGTTTATATAACCATTTCCTCCGTTTATCAGCTGTAACACACGCTGCTGGCACGTTTAGGGTTTCGAGGAAGACCACTTGATCCTTCATCAGTGCAATTAGGGAAGAGATGGCGTGATGGACGCAATTAGGGCGTGATGGCGATATTTTCACAACTAGTTCACTCGCGCTCGCGACGAGTTGAGCCATTAAAAAAATCAAGGACTTTCCATAACCCGTAGCCAGGCGTAGGCAAGCTTACAAAAACATTTCTCCCTGATAAAACTCTAGGAGTGATTTCTCTTGTTGTGGGACAGCTTTCCCACACGAAACAATGTACGACAATTTCAAACAACATTTTGCAAATCTTTGATTCAAAATGATGTACATAATTATAGAATTGACCAATCAAAATCACTACCGCAATTTGCGGTAGTACATGACGTCACAGGAGGGCATTAACGGCTATTGAATTCAGACGTCTCTCTTGGGAAGTGCACCCTGGAACGAGCTGAGGAGGCGGCTGTATTTCAGGCTAATTAGTATTGTGTATCAAATGATACAGAATATTAATAGCTGACTAGAATGCCGTATGGGGTAACCATGTGAGCTGGATTCTGCATTTAGATTGGTTAGCACACTTATAAATTATTAATGATATTATAAGGTTTTCTTACATTCGTTAATTTAGACAAAAATATTGATGAGTCTTTTTAATACAGTTCCAATAGCACCTGAAGTTCAAAGCGTACAATTAGAAAACAAGACTGATGTAATGGTTCATATTACTCTTTGGCCCGCACAACCACGAAACGGACCAATCAGGTAAAGTGGTTCAAACTTTACACTGCACTTGAATAATTTTCTTTCTGTAAAATTCTTAACCATTTGACTATTCATTATGGTACAGATTACATTCAGCAGAATACTCGGAGTATATTAAAGGGGCCGTCTCACCCACATGCTTAGCATGCTTTTGTTATTGTTTACATCCGGGACTTTGACCCCTTGTTCACGGCGGGAACCTCACGAACTGAGCGTATATTTCTGTATGTTGGTGACATGATAATTTTGCCTTGAACATGGATGACCTTGATGAAACTAATAGTACCTTACAAATTGAATGTGAAGTCAGCAAAGTGTTATACAGCAGTATTTGGCTGCACTATAATATTTACCGCTCACCCGTCGCTTCCCTTCAGTGCTATAACAGAGAACACTCTCCGGGTAATACTAATAATAATGAAATCGAGAGGTTTCTCTCCTCCGTTTTATTTTTACTTGCAGGGAGATATATATATATATCTGCTAGCAGGCAATCTCCAATCTCGTTGCTGGCAGTAGCAGAGAACCAGTTCAAGAGAGAACAGTGAACGAATTACAGCTCGCTTCAATATAAAATTATTATCTCGGCGGCTCTGTTGTCAAATTTCGTGCGAGTATAAACTTTGATCCGAAAATCTCGGCGAAATCACTGCGTGAAAGCCCTTCGAAACCAGAGAGAGAAAGAGAGTTAAACGCCGAAGCCCGGCCTCAAAATGATTTTAGGAAATTGCTCAGTTCTTTTCGGGTCGACCAAGCGGAGTTTCGTTGCCTATTATAGTTTGTTGACTATTACCGCTCACCCGTCGCTTCCGTACTTTCTCAGTGCTATAAACAGAGACACTCTTTCCAGGTAATACTAATAATTATTAAAGCGAGAGGTTTCTCTCCTCGATTTTATTTTTTCCTGCAGAGAGAGAGAGAAAGAGAGAGAGAGAGAGAGAGGGAGAGAGAGAGAGAGAGATCTACTAGCAGGCAATCTCGTTGATGGCAGTAGCAGAGAACCAGTTCAAGAGCTCGCTTGAATGGGAAATTATTATCTCGGCGGCTTTGTTTGTCAATTAATTTCGTGCGAGTATAAAATTTGATCGACACGGTGAATCCGAAAATATCGGCGAAATCACTGTCTAAAAGTCCTTCGAAACCAGAGAGAGACCTGTTTCCACAAGTTAAACGCCAAAGCCCTGAAAATGAATTTAGGAAACTGCTCAGTTATTTTCGGGTCGACCAAGCGGAATTTTGTTGCCATATGGTCGCGTAAGCCAGCCACGGTGTCAGTTCAACAACCCAAATCGGCTCAAATATAGTAGATACTCCAACTAAGCGCTGATATATCTTTAAATATAAAGATTAATGGTCAGGATAGCTTCTCCATGTTGTAGGTGGAAATTCTGGACACAAACCGACAATTGTTTCCTTTTGTTGAGGACGAATGAGACTCAGGCATCCATCGGAGAACTACGGCCACCTGAAATAGAACTAAAATTTACATGACCAAACAATTTAAAAGACTTAAATACGAGGCTCAACAGGAAGAGCAATAAAAAAGGTTCAACCTAGTGTGATTTTTTTTATCATAGCTGGAAGGATGGCAGAGATGTAGAGAAGATTAAGACTACTGGCATAAAACTCTGGATTTCGATGGCATCGAAAATGGCCGCTATGCTATGTGAGCGCGCTAAGCACTGTGGGTGAGACGGCCCCTTTAAGGATGCGTTCGATTGACCGTATTAGCTGATTCCAGAACAAAAATAGATGGAATAGTCTTTGGGAATCACTGGTTCAGACCAGGAGTATATTACACAGGAGTGTTCCTGTGCCCTTGTGTTGGCCCCTAGCACAGTAGATGGTATGTCTATTTATAGTCGCAAAGTTCTGGTATGCGATTACGTTGTCTTTTGTTCTCTTGCGCTATAGTATTTTTTAGCCGTTTAAACCGTGTTAATTACAATTTTTCAGCGCATCCTGATTGGTTTAAAGTGACGGCCTTTGTTTCTTCTGGTGGAAACCTCTATGCTAAAAATAGTTCTACCGTCTACAGTGTTGTGCCGGACGATATAATGTGGGAAGAGAAACACTCCTCTGTAATATAGCTCCTGTTCAGACACATTTTGCACTGTAAGCTACAATCGCTTGCTGACATGTGATATTTACGATACATTTAGTGTTCAGGTGACTACCAAATATTCACAAAGACGATTTGTAGTGATCATTCTATGTATTCTTATTCTGAAACACTGTCAATTGAACGCATCCTACGTAATATACAAAAGTGTATTATAGTTGGGAGTTATTCATTCGTGAATCAATTATTACATTTACTATGTTCTCCCATCAATATTGCAGTATTTTATTCAACGTATTTATTATTTTTAATGGAGGGTCATTCCAGACTATGTTTCTCGTCATGAATGTTAAAGCTGTCATATTATTATTTGTTATCGTTATGTGTCTAAGTGCCTACCAAGTTATAGCCCTAAAAGAGAGTAAGGAGGACAAGAGTCTGCCAAGTGGTTACGACACCAACATTTCTGACTATGAAACTTCATCAAAGAATCACCTCAACTACTATATCGCTGCTCAGTTAAATGCTACATCCATCGGCCCATCAACGTTGTTCCTTATTGGAGATGGAAAAACATACAATGACTACGAGAATGTGGCTTTAAAGCAAGGACAGAGTTATCAAGTATTCTTTCGAGCAATGACATTCGAAAATGGGGTAAGTTTCCCCTTTAGTTAAAGGAGCTGTTTCACGGTGAGGGACATGCCCCCGGGGTGGGGTACTTAGGGGTACTTACATGAAAATTTGGAATGTATGTGAGACCAAGAGGCTCAAACCCTGACCCTGTTTGACCCTATCCGAGCTCCAAAACCCTGATTGCCCCCTTTTTGGGAAAAAAAAACCTGATTGACCCTTCTTTACATTGTTTTCACGGTCGGATATATACCTCGGCCGGTATACCGCGTACCGGCATTACATGCAAAATACGGAACATTTCAAGTCGTGACGTGTCATTGGGTAAACAAATCAGCAGATGAAATGCATAGATAAGTACTGAAGTACGAATTAGCGGCGTCACGATATATGGGAACCTCAGTGCTTGCATGTGGGCAGGCGACCAAAATGCGGCAACAGAATGTCTTTTTGACATAGTAGCTAAACAAAACTGAACCCTAGCTGCCTAAAAAATACTGAACCCCGACCCTGCCTGCACCCAAATTATTCTCAAATCCTGTCGTTTTAGACAAATAAAACCGAATGTAAATGCTCCTTGTGTATATTATCAAAATAACATACACTTGTTACTGTACGTAGAAAGCGTGTTCCTTTCTTTGGTTTCCTACATTATTTTATCTGACAACTGAAAAACATGTATCTCGTATACAGCTGGTTAAAAAAGGTTCTCACAGAAAGTGTAAATACAGTGTAGGACTAAGGACGAACAACATAGCACAGTCCTAGTTTCAAATGAATCGTGATGATAGCTGAAAGGTAAATTAGAATCAAATTAGAATCACAGTGACCGTTATGTATCCGTTCCGCATGAAATATAACGTATAGAATCCCATAGCACGACGCAAACTCGCGTGCTGATTCGCTAACGAAGGGTTGAATATTTTGTGCAATTTAATGGTTTGTATAATATAATATAATATTTCAAAGCTAAGTGATCGTTTTAGACGTGGTTTCTAGATCCAAGTGCCATAAATAATGTTGAGGGCGTAGCCCAAGACATTGTTTATGACACGACGACTAAAAACCACGTCTAAAACAATCATACTGCTTTAAATAATGGTCCAGATAAGAACTGTAGTATAATCTATTGTTCTGCGGCAATGAGCCTCCACCACATACGAGTTTGCTTGAATATGCCTTAAGTGCTTTAGGAGGTGTCCACAGTCCAAACCACATCTCGAAAATACAGTATTTTTTATGCTATTGGCTCTTTTTTCTGTGGAAACGCAGAGAAGCCTCCATCCAGCCAATCGGATATAGAGAAAACAAATGATTTTTCACGATTTTCTTCGAAATTAAACCATAGTTAGTTTGATAAAAAATAAATTCAAATCACAAAAAAATATCGAATAAAAATGCATCATTTCGATGGGTTTCTATTGAATTTATAAATATCAACCAATGAAATTACGAGAAAGAATAAGAGAAAATTAACACCTTTTAACATTCCTTGCCGTGGAGCACTACAGTTCTTATCTGTACCATTACTTAAAATGGCTTCTCACGCATCATTACATATTACATATTCATGACACAGAGCACAAAGATATAAAATAACACAACTAATTAAACAACGTAAAATCGAAAGCGACAATTCCACCGGATTTGAAAATTCATATTAAAATTTGAGTTCGCTGACGAATAATCAAATCACAGTTCAGTGACATTGGGAAGGCTTCGAAACGGCTGGATGAAGAGAAGTGAAAACTAGCGCAAACGACTTAGAGAGCCCTAAACGACTGTCAAATGAAATGTGCCAAGGATTATTACAGAGTATTAGGATCGCTTGGGCGTGTGTAAATTAGGACGGGAATTGGACGAGAAACGTTTGGAAATTCGTATAATGGATTATACTTCATGTTTCTGTTTCTTCATGTTTTTTCATATAGTTATTGACGGACTGTTTTTTTAGAACTGTAATCTAGAACTAATTTGCTAATATGTTTCCCGTATTTGGGACCGTTTTCAAACTACAGCAAATATCAGTGCAAATTAGCTTTTGTTTTAACGAATTTGCATATTTGCCGTAGTTTGAAATCGTTTACAAATACAGCTAATATGCATATGGTGTTCATGTATTAACACGCGACATGAGACTCCACATTGGCCAATGTCATGAATATGTAATTATGTATGAGAAAGCTGTATTCAACGATGTATAGGAAATCCACACGTAAACTATTTTGTTTATTTTTGTTATCGCGAACAGAGACAAAATCTTGTTAAAATTCCAAACAGGATATTCACAAATTTAACAGTAGTCAAAGAACGTGAACACCTTCTCTTTCTTTTTAAAATGAGCTCAATGCATGTCTTAAGATTCTTTATAGTCTGTTCGACAAATTCAAACGACAGCTCAACAATAAACATCAAATCAATCCGTGCTGCGTTAGACCGGTACTACGCATCTAAAATGTCCGACAAACCAGAAAGGGTTTTCAATTGACGGTACCTCTGCAGCTGAGGCAAATGTAAGACTTCTTGAAAGACCTGGGAAGTTCTGGGAGAATTCGTTCACACAAGCTGTCAGTCTCCAAAACGAGCAAACCACGAAATTTTCTCCATTTCCAGTCACAACTGTAAGTAACGTGCAGGTTTACAAAAACTCGTTTTTTCGACTTCTCGAGGACTTGTTCTCGGATAGTCTTTAACGAATTCAACTAATTGTAAGTACATTTCAACTACAACTACTACAACAATGGTTTATTTTGTATCTACAAATTACAATTATAGGTATAATGGAAAAAAAAATGTGGGATACTGGCAACCTGAAAGTAGTTGAGATTAACCGAGTCAGATTGCCACTAGATATTGAATTACATTTGGAAGGTCGGACGGATTACAAGATGTATTGATTTATGTACTAAATATACAAATATAGACACACAAACACGACAGATAAATATTAAACCGTAAATAAATAAATATATATATGTATACATATATGAGTAAATAAAGTTAAATCAGTATCTATTGAGTCGACAAAACACACACAAAAATAAGAAAGAAATACAAAACAGGCCAAAAAGCACCAGTAGGGATTCATAAAGTCAGACTTAAATGCTTTTTTTAAACGGTTTTGAAATCAACTTATATTCTTCTACAGATTTGACGTTCGTTGATTAACGGACAGTTTGCTCAGTTTCTCAGATTTTCTCACCAGATTTGCTCTCCATTTTCTAAAGAGAAGTGCAATTGTTTTCAACCCGGAAATGTTTCATTGTAATCAGAGTGAAAAACTAAGTTATCATGTTTTTCGATAGCTCATATTCTGTGAATGTGTGTATATTAAAGCAATTATTCCAGTCATCGTACTGCATGAACTCATAGCCAACTCGGTATTGCGCGCGACTCGTTGGGTCAGAGCTCAGCTGGAATTCGTGCAATAATTCTGAAACTGTAGCAGCCTGTGGCATTCACGAAAATACGATGCAAAAATGCATTTCTTATGATATTTTCTTTATTAAATCTGTTTCAAACATATTCCAAAAAGTTAATGTTTAGATTTTGTGTGTCCTACAAGCAATTGCATTGTAACATGTGTGCAAAAAGGCACTAAAGTAAAGTTAATGTTCAAGCCAATTATATGTTACCTCAATCGAGTATTGTTGATTATACACCAATTATATGTTAGTCAGCATACAAGTATGAATTTCAGCTTGATTTGGTATGATACATTTTTCAACATCAATATGGAGCGTAGAATTGTTTAATTGTCATAATTAATAGTCCAGATTCGTATTCGAAAAGTAATGCTGAATGCGATGACTACAGATGTATTTATACAGGGTTAGCCTCGTTCTTAAGTTAAACTTTCATAAATACCACCGAGAAGGTGGGCTATTCACGACTCTGCGTATTGTTGTAGTTTCGCTGATATTTATGAATGTTTAACTTAAGAACAAGGCTAACCCTGTATAAATGCGTTTGTAGTCGTATTCAGCGCTAATTTTCGAATACGAAACTGAACTATTCGTGCATTTTCACTTTACAGATAACCTATGCTGGCAAAGCAGCACTTGTGGCTAAAATCCAGGTTGCTCAAGGTAGTTCATAGTTGTTTCAGTTGTTTACTGTTAGGTAATAAGTTGAAAATAACTCACATTATTTTGATTACTAGTAATACGTTAAATGCAGAAGCCTCACGACTATTTTCGGGCCATCCTGTACCGCTCGAGTTCTTTGATTCAGTTTCTGTTGAAATTATTTGCCGTAGATATTCGGGTATTTCATAACATTATCTCGAAGGTTTGAACCTGTTGAATGTATTTATCTTCGCCCTGAATTGATGTTTGGGCTCTGTTGGCTCGTTGCATGTCAGTTTTCCGTAATAAAGGAAATAAAGGCAAGCCAAATTACTGGTAAATCTCTAAAGCGTGGGTGTTTTGATGAGGTTTTTCTCCTGACATGACAACTCATCGACTTGATCTCCTGATAGCCTGTTGGAGCTAGTTGAATCTCCGGTTGAATTAGCATATTGTACGAGGGATTTGCGGAAATGTATCAAAAGGATTCCGATGTTTAACGTATCAACGTAAACGCCAAAAATCAAACCGAATATGCGATCACATGAAACCCAAGCGGAAAGAATCAGAAGCCTCACGTAGTTCGGCACTTCGGTCGTGAAGCAACCAAAAATAAATAACAATTCACGTGCAAACATAGTATAAACAAGACTATAATGAGTTGTGTATACGAGGAAAGCAAAGGAGTGCTGCTGAGGAGCCAAAGGGTGTGTTGAAAATATAAATGCTGTATATATAGATATATGATATATAGGATATATATAGGATATATATGATATATATATATATGTGTGTGATATATACGATATATTACGATATATACGATATATATGATATACACGATATATAGGATATATATGATATATACATTGTATGATATATAGGATATATATGATATATGTGATATATACCATATATATAATATATTACGATATATATGATATATATACGATATATAGAGGATATATAGAGGATATTACATGGCAGCGCGGAGATACGGATTTTATCTTCGAGTGTTGATGAGTACTGAGATATTTCATCAACACGAGAAGATAAAATCCGTATCTCCAATCGGCCATGTAATGTTCTATTTATATATAATTATCGATGAAATACCAGTTTCAATCTCTTATTAAAAAGGCTTGAAATCTTTGAAAGCAAGTCATATACACTGGTATTTCATCGAAAATTATATATTAAATATGATATATACGATGTATGCGATATATATCACATATTACGATATATATGATATATATACGAAAGTTGCATCGTATATCATAGAGTTTTAAGAAAGAATTTTATAATTGTGTAGCTATTGCTCTCTTTGACAAAACTCTGATGCCAAAATTATATATTAAATATGATATATACTAAATATAGAAATTATATATTAAATATGATATATACTAAATATATCATATATACGAAAAATGACACATATTACGATATATATGACATATTACGATATATATGATATATACGATACAGTATATATACGAGGAACCAAAGGATGTGTTGAAAATATAAATGCAATGTCAGAGCAGTCAACTTGGGTACTCTTAATTTCAGAGCAGGCAAGTTGGATACTCTGAATTTCAGAGCGGGAAAGTTGGGTACTCTGAATTTCAGAGCAGGCAAGTTGGGTACTCTGAATTTCAGAGCAGGCAAGTTGGGTATTAAACTAAAGTCTAAAAGGTTGTATTTCCCTTCGTGTTGCATGTATAACATTGTTTTATCTTTTTAACGACTCAAAACGATGCATATTGCAGAGCAGTTGAAAGTCCCTCAAGTAAGTTCATTTTTAATTGAACTTGCAGAGATAAAATAGTTTAGAAAATGACAAATTAGTTTAGAATGCGTTACAGATAAACGGACAGGAAGTGATGGACAACATCATGATGGTTACTCAGCTGGAGCTGCTGCTGGTGGTGGAGTCGCTGCAGTCATAATATTGTTCTTAGTGATGGCTGGTGTTATATTCAGGAGGGAAAAGTAAGTTAAACAAACTGAATAATTTTCAACAACACTTAATCAAAGTAATTCTATATAATCACATAGTCTCAGCAGAATTGTCAAAATAAAGGTACATGTACACGATGCTAAAATAACAATAATTATTATTTTTTGCTAATTGACATACCACTCCAGGTTTAGCTTGGTGTTCAAAGGTATTATTTTGGAACAAGAGACCGTTACTGTAAACAGGGAATACTTATCTCGGTATGTTCCAAACAACAATTTCTAAGCAATTCTACAAGTTCAATCGTAAAGAACTGGCCAACGGACATCCTAACGCATTGCTTAGTTATCCCACAGAATAGTTTAAATAGGTTTTAGTTGAAAAGCGAACTACAAAAAAAAAACAAGAGACCGCCGGGGTACGATATGCTAAATATGTTATGTGATTAGACGCCATAATATGTCTGATGTATATTTTATATATTATAAGACGCAGACAAACATGCTGGTTCTGATGGCAACGACATAACATTGGAAAACCTTGATGCAGAATTGAACCGTAGACAGAATATAGCGAACCCGTGCCAGGCAAGTATAATCATTATTTATAAATTCCAATTCAATCAAGGCTTAGCCGGGTCCTGGCAAAACACCCATTCCAATAGCAAGTATTATTACGAGTGTATAATTATTGTTGTTATTGTTGTTTAGTCGTTTATCTTTTCACTATGAACTCAAACAACCATAAAACGGAATGGGCTCTATATTCTAAAACGTTTTCAACGTAGAGGATCGAACTTTGGTTGATGGTTGAAGGCCGATTGTAAAAGGCACATAACCTAATAAGTTAAGCTGTGTTGATGTCAATATGACGTCGCAATGCCGTCATTTATTCATTTCTTATAACTTTCTCATAACGTAATACATAATACGTAATGCCGTATTGGTAACTTGCACTTTACGTCATCGCCGCCATGTTGCTGAACGTTAACAAAAGATTCCTCGTTAGCTTCTCTTGTTAGTTCCACCAACATGGCCTCTGTTATTTGAATTTCTGGGAATTGGTTGCAAGTCAAGAATATTGTTAAAATCCCCTTTTAACAACAACCGCAAAATTTATCGCAATCTGACAGACAACTAAAGCTGACGTCATTCGTCAATGAGTGCGAGTGCGGCTTTCGTTTGAAGCTAAACGTGTTGTTGTAAAATTGACTATTTAGTTTGTTGTTGTTGTAAAAAAACAAATTAAAGATAGTTTTTTATGTGTCTGTTCTAATATTGACAATGATTTTCGTCATAATATGGTCAAAATAGCTGTGGATCCACGAGGCGTCTTCGCCGATCAAAAGTAAATACTGTTGCATGGCACTTTGATAGGAAAAATCGTATGTTTTTAGAATTGATTATTTTGACGATAACCGGCTTAAATTCCAAATATATAGCTAAGAAAAAACATATTCATAATTTTTTGGTCCTTTCACACTTATCAGCGCAACTATATGGCACTAGTACTAATGATCATAGGCCGATACCAACAACGTCATTTACAGAATACGTGTCAACTATGAAAAGCAACGACGCCGAACAACTGAAGGAAGCATATAAGGTATTGATAACTAGGATTACACTATTTTTAATATGAGCCCAGGCATTAATTTCTGCAATCAGTTTAGCTAAGACTGGAGTGGTAATAGTGGCATTACAAGGCACTCATGTACATAACGCAATATGATCATGTGCGAATCCGGGGTTTCAAGAACAAACAAGGTTTAGTTTTGTAGCAAAACTATATGTAAATCCGGTATGATTTTCAATAAATGTTATTAAAATTCTGGTTAACCGCTCCCCATTTCAATTTCAGTACAGTTCGAAGCGGATGTTACAAAGGAAGAAAATTCCTTGCTTTTGACGGCCAGAATTGAAATTTGTGGAATTCAAATGAAACGGATGTTTGGATTGATCATTTATGCCTCTGCTAGTGGAATCTGGGCTAATTTTAAAAAGCTTATTTAAAGTAATATTCAAGACTTCGGTGACGAGCTAACTCGCCAATAACGTATTTTGATGGTAGTTTGATTAAATACTGATCACGGAACCGAAAATGGACCTTCATCTCAGTCCAAGGGCGTATCTAGCCTATAGGCCCGTAGGCCTGGGCCTACACATTTTACAGCCTACTTGTATTATTACAAGTGAATGTTGGGCTTGAGGAGCTGTCGAAATACACAAAACATGACCTGAAAGTGCAGCAGAAGGCATTTGCGAAAGTCTAAATCTAAAAAAATCCCGGGAAAGCATGCTCCCGGACCCCTCAAGAAGCGACCCTTACGGAGCGGTTGTTTGGACCTACAAATTTTAAAAACCTGGCTACGCCACTGCAGTCAATATATTGCTGCCCAGGAATAGCTAAGAATATCCAAGGACAAATAAACAGGAGAGTAAGCCAACTTAATGTTTTGAATTTTCTTTTATTCTGTCTTGTTTATGATCCATTGACAAGAAACGTGGTCGCCTGTGAGCCGTTGCCGTGCAGTTGATTCAAATCTTGTTCACGTTTCCTGAAGAAAAATAGTTGCTTTGTACTAATTTTTAGAACTAGATTTTCCCAACTGAGAGCTTCTTTCATTTTCTTTTTCGATTATGATGTTTTTTTCTTGGAGATTCAACTGTCTTAAAAGTGAAGATTTTGCCCGTTGAAATGAAATTAACTTTGCTTAATTTTTACTAGTGTACTATCCTGGTTCCAGGGGTTTTCTAGAAAGAACAGCCGCGAGCTGCGAAGCAGCAAGAAGCAAACTGCGATCGGTGGGTGCGAATCTCACTTTCATGGTTTGAATTTGGTTCAAGATCTGACTGTCTTTTCTGATTGGAGGAATATTTAATGAGCCCAACAAGAACTGTGATTGGTTAGGTACAATGTATATTGTTCTCAGGGACGGAAGGATAAGTAATCATTGTCAACTAGAGATGGGAATTGAATTATTTACGTTTGCTGGCCCAGCTTCGATCGAAGTCCGCTCGATCTCGCACGTAGCAAATTGTAGCAGTATTCGTATGGCGATTTCTCAAAGCATCCATGAAGCCATCGTATCATATGTACTAAAAGATCGCTTTCCCAAGATAACATCACCGACTGATGAGTAAGACAAAGCGTTATTTGGCATTATAAATCGGAAATCCTACCGACTGGTCATAATTTTTCAGTTGTTGCCAGATATAAGCAAATATTTATCATTGAGAGGATTTAGTTATGCACGGAACGCAGTTATATATATTGTTATCTGCCCTCTAAAATCATTGGTGGACTCTCACATTTATCTAAGGTCTTCTCGAACTTTAGAATAGTTCTGTAGCATAATTTTCTTGACACCGGATCACTTGTGAAACGCCATATAGGTCGGTATTCGTTGTAGATCGTCTACGTGCTTTGATGTTTATCCTGCAGACTCTGCAATGGTCATTCGAGATTTTACGGCTTTGAGTAGTGTTTTAATTTTATGGGGAGTTCTCTGCTTTGAAAACATCCCCGGGTCGACGAACTGATCTTGCGAATCGCATTTGACATGTAAACAAATTAATCTTCTGACACAGCATTCTTTTACTCTGGCTACCACAATGAACAAAATTATAATGTGACGCGCACGTGGTATCTCTCTACTGATTGGTCGATTTATTAATTACTCATTTGACATATTTGACAGTTTTCAAAACATGAAAGTGAGATTCGCACCCAGCGATACCAGACGTGTTCTCTTCTCGCTGCTTTGCAGCTGGTTGATCGCCGCTACGCGGCTCTTTCTCCACGGCTTTCCTCTCTCTAGAAAACCTCTGGAACCAGGATACTAGTGTACTTGTTGCATAAATGTGTTTTGCTGTTTGTGTTAAAAGGCAAGTTATTTGTCAAGCGTACTTGTAAAAACAGGCTTTTCAATTTTATTTATTTGAGCTCGAAAAAGTTAACAAATCTGGCGGACATCAGAAAATCTTGTCGTCTTTTTCAGTAAATTTCTTGGCTCATATTATGTAGGTTACCTTTCAAGAACTATGAATTGGATTATTATTCAATAATATCATAACCTGATAGGTCAAGGGTAAAATAACTGTGGTAAAATAGTTCGTGTCAAACTCACGTCAAGTGTACTATTACTTTTAAAGAAATTACCAAGCAGTCTGCAGTTTCCATCTAATGTGGCTACGAAACCTGTTAATAAGCACAAGAACCGATACGGCAACATTGTTCCATGTAAGTATACGTCATGACTGTGTCAATGTGTAAAACCATGTGAAACGCGCTTTTCTGTCCTATGTATAAGGGTTAGAGTTTTGTTGACAATACTTAATACTGCATGCTGCCGAAGGCAGAACAATGAAGCTGTTCATCGTACAGTCAGCAATAGCCTAGTGTTTTTTTTTCACGCGCCACAGGTAACCCAACGAAAACTCCACCCAGAAGAGCCGCTGGTAGGCTAAGTTAGCCTGCTAGTATTTGTCAACAAAACACAAACATAAAGTCTCTAACCATGTTAATATTCAATCATAATGTTCAGCAGTACGTTTCAATCGAAATCAGTCGTCGATAACATAAAAATGGGACGCCTTCTGTAAATAGGTTCACAAAGAAATACCGTTCCAATAGGGCAATGAATCAAACAGGCGAGAAGACCACACCGTTGCTATGCTCGAAGGATCAGATGTGAGTTTGACTTCCGGTTTATGCTAGCCTGAGAAAACAGCCGAATCGGGCGATATGAGTCGGCTGTTTTCTCAGGCTAGTTTTATGCGTGTCCACCAGCCACCCAATAGTTTTAATACTTACATATGTTTGTAAGTTTTATTCGTGGTTTACCCGAAAGGTTTTCATGAATGAAGGAAGTAAAGTGTTCAAAAGTCGGAGCAAGGCGTAGCGGGTGCTAGCGCTTTTGTCTCTGGAAAATGAAAAGTTTCGTTTATCGTGTGAAAGAAAATAATACTTGACAAGAAACTAAATCCGATAATTTTAAAGGAACCGTTCAGGACTCGAAAGGCACCTAACTGTACTTGAACCTAGAGAAAGGGAAATAATTAATAATTTGTACCGAGCAAAAAAGTAACGGGAAGCGTACGGCGGCGCCAACACAGTGATGAGTGAAAGCCGATGAATGGGAAAGCAAACTTGTATTGGACTCTCAGATGTAGCCGAGCTCTTCCCGCCGTTGATAGATAGAAAGAACATCTAGTAAATAGTATATATAGTTGTCAAAGATATAGAAGCTGAAATGGCTGCTTCTAGCGAGAACATGGCTTCTAAAAACACGAAGAAAAGTACGGCCACAATCCTGAAGTGATTTTCGACCGGCAGGTTTTAAACTCAAATCTTCCACAAACATGCACACTTTTGTCTCCCGATCATGCTTTCGGGTTCCTGGTAAAGTTGTGATCGAACCTCGGTGAAACTAATTAAAATACATGTCAGTTTTCATCCTTAAAAAAGTATGTTTGATGTCGGAAAACCACAGGTACCCCAAGCTCCCTATATGTATATGAACTTGACTTAAAATTGTCAAATATGAAATAAAGACTCACCTTTTTATCCAAATGTGTTTTCCTTTATTATCTCTATCGATTTTGGGAGCGATTGCAGAATACAACGTCAATTTTCAATGTCTCCAAAAAAAAAACAGCTCCGCGGTTCCGCAGACCATAGCAAGCAGCTAAAACGACACTGAGTAACACTTAAACTTAAGTTAAACCAGCTTTAACACTAACATGAGACTTAGACTATTATATTATTATTAAACTGAGTCGTTATAGATTCCAAAAACGATACCTGTCTATACCCTACCAATGCAAGGTTATATTTGAAGTGGCTCCGCGGCTCCGTGGCTCCGTAGTGAAACTCATTATAGATTCCAAAAACGATACCTGTCTATACCCTACCAAGGCAAGGTTATATTTGAAGTGGCTCCCGGCTCCGTGGCTCCGTAATGAAACTATTATAGATTCCAAAAACGATACCTGTCTATACCCTACCAATGCAAGGTTATATTTGAAGTGGCTCCGCGGCTCCGTGGCTCCGTAGTGAGACATTATAGATTCCAAACACGATACCTGTCTATACCCTACCAATGCAAGGTTATATTTGAAGTGGCTCCGCGGCTCCGTGGCTCCGTAGTGATACAATTATAGATTCCAAACACTAAATTAGGATTCTTTAGGGCTAAGTCACTAAACAACACAGAAACATAATGCTTCTTAAATGTTCCTATCAATTAATCCAAACACTAATCCATCATTTAAAAACACCCTAACCGTCAACAATGGGTGCTCACTAATTTAGGGTTCTTTAGGGCTAAGTCACTAAACAACATAGAAACATAATGCTTCTTAAATGGGAATATTTATTTTTAAGAAATAAGTAAATTGACATAACTTTGTTGTGTTGTTACTGTATTTTATTACACAGCCCAAAAATACCGCGAAATGGGAGCAATTGCAGAATCCCCCCCGCCGCTCAAGTACGTTAGGTGGAGACGCCAACATGTCAACGCGTTAGTCCATAGATGGTGTTATCTCTCTATAGAGATATGTTTGGGTGTGAACGAGTCTCTCTCTGTTCACAGTAGTAGAACGAAGCAACATGTATTATGTCAACGCGTCAAATAAACGTATAAAAGTTAGTATAAATGGTTATATAATGGCTATACAAACTGGGATGAATTAAGGTTTTATTTTCTAAACACATTGGGTATATATTTTTAAGTCATCAAGAAAAACGAAAAAAAGAAAGAAAAACGTCCTAGGGGACGAAGTCACAATGAGGTGCGATGGGGTTATTCAGTTAAGATTTTATTAAATTAAATTATGGAGAATAAACACTATATTATGGGATTCCTGTGTGTTTTGTTCATCCACGGAGCCGCGGAGCCACGGAGCCACGGAGCCACGGAGCCATGACCTTTGCTCTCCTACTTTGTGATGATAATAAATTCAAAATGGAGGTTGTAAGACTTAGCTAATCCTAACCCCTTTGCCTAAGATCAGCTACAAAATTACTAATACAGTCAAGTACTATTTCAGTTCCTTAAAACGACTGCGCGGGCAACTACGGAGCCACGGAGCCAGATATTTCTAAAGAGCTTTAAGAGTGCCACTGTATTCTGCAATTTAGCCCGATTTTGGGAGTCTAAAGGCCATTTGAAGGGTTTTATGATTTCACTTTTTCCACTCTCTTAAAAATAAGACAAAGTTGGGCACTCGAGTCGCTAAGTCTAATGGATTTGCCGAAGGAAAGATCCCGTAAATTCGCTCCAAATCCTCCAATCGCTTCCAACTTTCACCTAGGGCATGTTCGATAGTTGTTCCACCCATTAGTCGCCATCAGTAGAGACACAAGTACACGTACGTAGAGGGAAATTTTATGTCGCCAATTTCAATAAACTTGCCTTTCAGAACGCCGAAATATCCGTGAAAGATATGTTGCGTGCACCAACCGACATTTTTGGCTCAATACGAAAAACATTACCTAGCTCGCGGCCCTGCCTAGGGCACAATTCGCAATCATGCGTAATACTTGCACTAGCCATATATGGAACATGCCCTAGGTGTAAGTTGGAAGCGATTGGAGGATTTGGAGCGAATTTACGGGATCTTTCATTCGGTGAATCCATTTGACTTAGCGACTCGAGTGCCCAACCTTGTCTTATTTTTAAGAGAGTGGAAAAAGTGAAATCATAAAACCCTTCAAATGGCCTTTAGACTCCCAAAATCGATAGAGATAATAAAGGAAAACACATTTGGATAAAGAGGTGAGTCTTTATTTCATATTTATCGATTTTAAAATTTACAAACAATTTTAAGTCAATTTCATATAAATATAGGGAGCTTGGGGTACCTGTGGGAAAACAAACTGTTGTGAGCGCCACGAGATTCAACTTCAAGTGAAAGTTGTCGAATTTAGGTCTAATTTTAGCTTGATTTCTATTGGCTCTTCGGTTTGCCGCGAAATGTGTTCCTGGCATTTGTTCCACACAGTCCGAAGCTCATTGCAGACAATCAAGCTAGCTCATTGCAGACTGTAGTATTCAGCCAAGCCCCAAAACTGGCCATTGTCGGAGGAAATAGGAGAAAATGCACATTCTGTTCGACCAATTATTGTAGACTTTATTCAACAACAGTTCTGGGACTATTTCACGACCACAAAACAGGCACTTTTGCGCATGCGTTAATTTTTTCGATTTCTAAAACTAAATCCTAAACATTTTGCGCGCTTTCACTAAACACCAAACTTTTCCCGTTAAAATGTTGTTGACCACGTTCTCCACAAATTCGAGCATGGATTTTGGAAACCGACAATAAATGCCAAACTTATGGCTTTTAATTCGCCAAAAAAGCTTAAAATTGGACTGAAAAGTGTTGTAAAATCTTCATTATTTGTCGTAATGGCAAACGCATGCTCCGTTTTATGCGCCTGAAATCGTTGGTTCGGAAAATATTCATAAATTACTAGTAGATCAAAAATCCTTGGAAAGTTTAGCAATTTTCTGATTTTGATGACGTCATCGTGACGTCATCAGACTACAAGACTTTACCCTAGGAGTCATCTTGACAATAATTATTGCCCACTCTTTAATTTTCTGGATTTTACGAGGCTTCAAACTTTCCCTAGCAACGGCCGATTTAAATATGTCAATAACCCTTAAGGAAGAATTTTGTTAAGAAAGGTCGGCCAACTGTCGGCCATTAGGTAGTCGAGGGTCGGCCGAGAGTCGACCGAATGCTGACCGCTACTCGGCCGACATCCGCCGACTATTCTGTATGTCTGTCGACATGGTTAATGATTAATCGACAGTCGGCCGATTGATGACCGACACTCTGTCGATAGTTTACTGACAGTCGAGGGAGGTATCGGTGACCCTTACATTTACAGCCAATGCATATGTACTTTATTAATTGTAAAATTGCTAACCTTCAAGTTCCGAAAGAAAACGATCCCCAAAGTAACGATAAAATGTTATGCTTATTAGTAAATCGCGAAAATAGCGATCCCAATATTTGCAAATGTTCAGTTTTATTATTTTAAGTCGCCGGGAGCCATCGCAGGGTCTCCCTAGCCAGGGGATAATATTTAGCTTCGACTAATTCCGGATCGAATAGCCCACTTCCGCGATATGATTTACTTGTCACGCACAAAGGTTTCAATACGAGGCCTCGTACTAAATTAAATTTATTCTTTTCACAGAGAAAATAGTAACTTTAATTTAGCACGGAGCCTCGTATTGAAACCTTTGTGCGTGACAAGTAAAGCGTATCGCGGAAGTGAGTTATTGGAATTTAAGGTTGGTTTTTGAGGAGGGAAGAAAGCCAGAGAACCTGGAGAAAAACCCTCAGAGCAGGGGCGAGACGCCAACAAACTCTTTTGCTACCTATTCCAGACTAAATGTGATAAAACGATACCTATTCCATATTCGAGCCGATATATCTCCCCTCCAGATTTTGGGAAATTGATACTCTGTTTGAAACCAAAACGGTGTGCTTATAGCGATTTATATGACACCCTGCTCCAGACTGAAATGCGATTTTAATGCACGCTATAACGTAACCGATCTTGCGCGAGCGGAAGTATAGTACAACTAAAGAAAAATCAAAATCCCCATAAATAGTCGGGTCGCATACAACAACGGTCGTCTACCAGAGATTTTAAATGCTGTTTTTGACGGGACTACTAGTCCTAGCTGGTTTGGTACAGTAAACAGATATAGTACAGTAAACAGATGTAGTACATTTGCCAGGTATAGTACAGTTCCCTAAATGTCTTATAGAACAGTCGCCAAAGGGCCTGGTCGAAACAGCTAACACAAAGTTGTTCGGATTTGTTTGCTTTGCTTCCCCAATAGATCTTTGCGGTATATTTAGCGCCGGCCAATTTGAGTTTAATTATTTGTGCACATGGACAAAAATAAATCGACTGTAAAGTACAGTCGAACCTACTTTTGTCATATACCAAATAAATGTTAAATACCTCTAAATAAACTATGGAACAGTACTATGCGTATGCGTACGGACTAGAGAAAAACTCGAGGACAAAGTGGACCCGTACCTAAGTTAATTTTTTTCAAAGACTGATTTTGACACACGTTGCCTTGAACACACTTTACACCTTGTCTTTCCAATTACCAGTCTGTCCTACCAATTTTGTTTTCAAATGTCCTTTGTTGCTTCATAAGTCGCCCTCCTTTAGCACGTTCCAATAAATTAACTTCTTAGCGAAGAAAACGGCAGGGTCTCGGTTGATCCAGGCGGTATCTGTTTCAGTAGCGAAAATGTGAGTTCAGCTATATCTGTGCGTTCGGATCGGAGAAACTCGAGGTTTCGAACCTACATTAAATTTGTGTTATTGCGGAACACTGATTCAAGTTCTCAGCGAGCTAACAAAAGTGTTTGAATTGCTCAGTTGCTTTGCTCCTGAGAGATCTCGCGGGAAAACAGTTTCTGTTCAGCGAACATCTGAGTTTAACTATCTATGTGTGTGCGTGTGTTCGTATATTGGAGAAACTCGAGGATTCAAACCAGATGTGAAGAAGTAGAAAATAATGTCAGGAAGGATTGAAGTTAATGCCTTACTAGGGGAAGGAAACTCTAGTGATGAAAGATTTCAATTCCATATGTTCGAAGTTAAACATATTACACGACATAGTTAACAAAAGAGAACCAATATTTACCCTATGGAAGTCACCTTTTAAACTGACTACTGAAATTGTAACACGAGACTTAAGTGAAAACGTTGAAAAATAATGTATGGTGTGTTATCATTTCAACTGGAACTAAAATCAAATCCGTTCAACTCACCGACTCGAGGATAAGACTATACTAGCATCCACTTTCTGTGGTGGTACTATGGTAATTAAGATTAGAATTAGTTATAGATTAAATCGGTTTGTTCTGGTTCGATGTTTTACTGTGTGGTTAATCTAAACTCGAGGGAAATCCAGTTCAAATCACCGAACTCGTGAACGTACAACGAGGTATAAACAAAAGAGACTAGGTCCTACCACTTCGATTATATTCACAGAAGTACCATAGGGTTCAACACGTAAAGTAAACAAACAGCTACATAAGCAAAATGGCACAGTGACTAAAAATATAAATGGTTGCTTAAAAAAAGTTACCAAGTGTAGAAATTTCCTAGAAATTAGCCATACATCAACGGAGGATACATCAGTCTTACCCAAATATTTTATCAAGAGAGGTATGAATGAAGAGGTCTATATATATTGATCACGCACTTGAGAATCATGGTTTGCGAAAGTCAGTAACCACACATTTTTTGCACATAGCGTTCATACACAGAGAAACTCGTACAGTTTCGCAACCAGTTTTTTTTTAGTTTAAACATGTGCAAGAAACTGAATAGCAATAAAGAATATGTTTTGTGAAAGCGAAGTCTTTGATGAAGCTGGAATTCGGTTTTTTATTAGCTTATATGTGAATACTCCTTTTACTGAGTGCAGTTATTTTATCAGTTACAAGTTTGTAGTACAATGCTGTGCCGGTAAAACAGTTTTCTTCTTAATGTACCTTTGTGGATAGTTACCCTGTGAAACATTTTATTGTCTTGAAGTTTACCTTTCTCCAATGATAGATTCCGAGGTCTGTAACGGGATGTTTACATACATACATACACACATACATACATGGATACACTAACTCCCTAAGATGTGTACAATATGCTATGATCTTCTGTTTCACGAACCCGGGGACACGAAGTAGATACGTTTCTGGGAAATATTTGGGAGCTATGCGACTATTCAAGTGGCTATTTTATGTTTTTCACCAGTCTCACTTTACTTAGGGCATACTGAACATGACGGTCAATTCTTGTCTTTCCGGTAGATATTCCGATTTTACGGACAACCCCAGCTATTACGACAGCAGCTGAAGTCCCGGCGAAAGTTAGGGAAGTTTTACTGAAAACAGCGCAGCTTAGCTTTTTTATGCACACTCCGGCGGTGCTTCGCCGGACGGAGTTACGGAAACATTGCTTGACGTTATCAGTTGAACTTGTAAAGAAACAGTAGATCATTTTAACTATTGCGTATTTTGTTTTTATTGGTGGTTATTTTAAATAATTTCCCAGAATTACTCATTGCAATCTGCCGCGATATTCATTTTATTTTGTTTGTAACCTTGAAATATATATTGTTTTGGTCTTGTGCGAGTTTACGTAAGAAGACACGGTCGGACGCATTCTTTATATCCTGCTGTCGGTATTAATATGGGCTCAGAAATGCAAATGAAGTACTGTTTAAAACACGAACAGCAGTGTTTTATCAAGTTTAAAAATTCGATGACGAAGCCCGAGAATTTTTAGACTTGATAAAACACGTGCTGTGAGTGTTTTAAACGGCTTCAAAAACGCTTTAAAAATGCAATGAAAGAAAGACGCACATCTCAAGGGAATGGTACTTAATGAACCATTGAACCTTTGTATTCACAACGCCATGCAAAATATTCGAGTAATCACCGCCTGCAATTACGAACATCTCAAGGGAATGACATGAAGAAATTACCATACTATGTTGTTTGAAGCGGCGTTTCGCAATGCAAGAAGAACCTGCACTTGAAGAATTTGGTGTCGTGGTTTACCTCGATAAAGTTCAAGACTTGGAAGGCGATGTGACTGATATGACGGCAGCCTCTATTTTTTTTACTCCGGCACAAAATATGTAAGTTTAATGCACGTTTTTATTATTTTACGGCTTTGAGTTTGGTTTAATAATTGGAACTAATCAGTGGCTCGGTAAACAAGTAATGGTAGTTGGATAACTTCATTTTAATAATATTATCTGTGTATCTCGGTAGAGTGCTGATATTAGTAAATTTAGTGCAAAATTTGTTATCTAGGTACCTTATGCTCCGTGTAACTTTTTGCTTTCTTTGGGTCTTTATCAGTGAATTCTTAATTAGGATGAAACTTTATATAAAATTTCATGTTCATTAGTATTCTTTATATAAAACGTTCATCCTAATTAGCAATTCAATGAGAAAGCTGAAACATCAATAGAAATTCCATTGTCTCAATCATTAACCCCGTTTCCCTCTGGGACATAATTAAAATCCCTCCGCGGGACTTTTAGAATGATGAGATTTTATCAGGTATAAAGGAGCATGCAGGTGACTGATTTGCTTCATCTGATTGGACAAAATGCTCATTAATTATTCATGAGTTTTTGAACTGGATATAAAAGAAGGGGTTTGGGGACATACCACTGGGGTCTACATATCAAGGTTGGCTAAGTTATATTGAGGTAATACCTGACAGACCGAAGCCATCGCGCAGAATTCTATTGTCCTCGGCGACATGTACTTACGGCCGAGAGGTTAAAGTGAGGCCGGAATAATTATAACATTGCTAATTATTCTGCGGGAAAGCGATTGTGATTGGCTTTTGACAAATTGGTTTGGGAATACTCTACTCCCACATCACATGAAACACATGTCAATCAATGTCAACTGCTCGCTACATGGGAATAGTGGACTCCCAAAGCTCGTTAAAGAAGGTCATCACACTAACTAACGTTGTTATTACCGCCCTGAAGTTCAAAAGCAAAGCCTTTCGTCTGTTCGATCTTGTTATTTCCTTGGTGGGCCAATTACACAGATACAGACTTAAAACTTATCAATTCAAAGTTTAAGATACCTTGTCTTTGTAAAAGTTTTGGGTTAAATCCATGATTCGAATCGCCGCTTAGTTTTCTCTGAGAAATTAAAGAATCGTGTTGGTTTACTTTTTTTCCTATGAATCGTATAAAACGAAGAAAGTTATAACTTTGAGATCGCCGGTGCGATGTTTTTAGCTTTTAAATACTTCTAGAGCACGTACGAACATGAGCAATGTCTTAATTTGAAGCTTGAAGTATTCTGAATACAACGTTATGATTTTCTTTTGACGCGCTAAGTTTATAGTTTTTATTTAATGCTCTCTAAGATTTGTTTGTCGCCTTTGCCTTTACTCAGCTTTAGACTGAATGGACTTTGCCGCCAACTCCGCCGGGGAGACTTTTTTAGCGTTTAAGTACTTGTAGAGCACGTACGAACATAAGCAACGTCTCAATTTGAAGCTTGGATTATTCTGAATACAACGTTATAATTTGCGTTTGACGCGCTAAGTTTATAGTTTTTATTTAATGCTCACTAAGATGTGTTTTGTCGCGGTTGCCTTTACTCAGCTTCAGTTTGAAAGTACTTTGCCGCCAACTCGGCTGGGCGATTTTTTTAGCTTTTAAATACTTCTAGAGTACGTACGAACATGAGTTACGTCTCATTTTGGAGCTTGAACTAATTTAAACGTAAGTTCAAGATTTGCTCATGACGCGCAAGTGTTATTTTAACAATAATTTTGAGCTTTGGTTCTGTGTCAATTTCAATGGCTAATCATGCGGCGGGTGTGCTATTGTTCGTGAAGGAGGAGCTAGAGAGCGCAAGAGAAGTCCCGCGGGAATATTCAAACTTCAAAACAGGAGGCGAATTCGAGGTTTTAAAACTTGGCTTGGAAATATTGATTTCGATAATACTAATACTGGTCAGATTACTATGAAAACACGGCTGGTAGTAAGTAACATACTAAACTAACTTTTCCAAGTGGTACCTAAGTAGAAAATACGATTGTTAGCGAGAAAATTGGCCTCAAAGTGAGCTAAAGTGAATATTCCACTGTAGAAAAAGTTAAAAAACCCAAAATTCATGGTCAAACCGATAATGCTTATACTCACTCAAATAAGTTGAAATTGGGTGGAAATTGTTCATTGATATCTCTTCTTCAAAAGCCAGGTGGTACCTAAGCTCTAGCAAATTTCATGTAACCATAAATAAGCAAAACTTCTAGTTCACTTAAGCCTTTTAGTCCAATTCCTCTATTATTTGCATCGTTATTAATTGTGTAGGCTTTGAATTTAGCGCTCCTGCATCTAATAAAATGCCCGGATGTGTCGCACCATTCTGCGCGATGGCTTCAAAATTCTGTTGAGAAGTTGCCGAAACCTGAAACTTTTGTCTCACACAAAAGTAGATGAACCATCCACAAAGAAAACAAAATTCGAAAAGATAGGAGATCTCTGTGACAAAATATCAGCAGACCATCAAAAACAAAACCGAAGAGCAAGAAACAAACGAAATTAGTTATCTCAAAACATTGTTCCGATTTCTGTTTTACCTCGTCTGTGAAACAATCGAAAGTGAAGAAAGACTACAAGAGCTAGAAGCAAAAGCAGGAAGAAAACTCACTCTGAGTAACCTGCTTGGCTGGAAAGCCGATGAACAGTTTTGGAAAAACGCGTCCAATGCTGTACAGATTCGTTTGGGAATTAAATTTCCGCAAAGAAAACTGTTTCAGCTGTTTCCTCATATTATGGAACAAGAATACTCTACCAAATCTGAGGACCCGAAGTACGATGAGACTGAACGAATCTTGCACCAGTATGATAAAGATCTGTATGAATCCAAAAGCTGCAAAAAAAGGTTGTGCGATTTAGAACTTAGATTATACGTTGTATTCTGTTAGGAAATCAAGACCAAGAACAGACATAACATTGAAGACTGAATCAAAACTTTAAAACTATGTACAATCTGTGAGGAGTGGTGTGAATTTTGTAATAAAGCGCTGTAGGCATTTCAGTATATTTATTAGAGTTCCGTACTGCATAGAAATGCACTTTTGTGGAGGATAGTAATTTCTGTTTCTCTGTTTTTATAAGCATCCCTGGGGACTGTAAGATTTCATGCTCAATTTTAAAAATCATAAAGTACCAGTTCAAATGCTTTATAGTATTTTATAGCATAACTTTGGTAATTTCTTTTATTTTGCAAATGAATATATATTTCCTTGATGTAATATTTATTTGTTTACCATACATTGCTTTTATATTTCAGTTTCACTTTGTGAAGAACGCGGAAAGAAACCATTCATGAGTCAACTTGGTCTCGGGCCTGTTCACATGCAGGGAGGTTGACCCTAGAACTAGGGCTATCTTCAGCATTGCATTGTAATCCCTCGAGTCAGTTTTCCATATTGACAATAATGCTGTTGGCCCTAGCACTAGGGCTATCTTCATTGTATTGTAATTCCTCGAGTCAGTTTTCCATATCGACAATAATGCTGTTGACCCTAGCACTAGGGCTATCTTCATTGCATTGTAATCCCTCGAGTCAGTTTTCCATATTGACGATAATGCTGTTGGCCCTAGCACTAGGGCTATCTTCAGCATTGGATTGTAATCCCTCGAGTCAGTTTTCCATATCGACAGCAATGCTGCTGGTCCTAGCACTAGGGCTATCTTCATTGCATTGTAATCCCTCGAGTCTGTTTTCCATATCGACAATAATGCTGCTGGCCTTAGCACTAGGGCTATCTTCATTGCATTGTAATCCCTTGAGTCTGTTTTGCATATCGACAACAATGCTGCTGGTCCTAGCACTAGGGCTATCTTCATTCTATTGTTATCCCTCAAGACTGTTTTGTATATCAACAATACAGCTGGGTCAACCTCCTTTCGATACAAAGATCATCAGATTTCAGATCTATGTTAGATTTACCTCCGACAATTAATGTTTATTTAAATAGGCGTGTGCTTCACTTGTCACGCACAAAGGTGTCGATATGAGGCTCCGCGATAAATTAAACATTATTCTGAATAATTTGCGTGAACTCTCATTGAAATGGCTTCGCCTCTCGGCCAAAGGCTCGTTTTTGAAGCCATTTCTCAGCCTCGATCATTATCATTCGATATACCATTCAACAATTGTCAGCAGGGGTATTTTTTCTAACTACTTCCTACTTATAGGGCAGGAAGTCAGATTATCGGAAGAAATAAATAAAGAAACCAAAAAGGTCTTAAAACCGTAGAAGGCGGACGACTGAGGGTGATTTCCAGTATAAGAGTATTGATTGCGGCAAAAGTATAATGAAATAGGAGGAAGTATAATGAAGTGAAATGAGGTCTTCGCTAAGAATGATGTGTCTTTAAATCGTTTGCAGTTAATTTTATTTATACAAACCGCTTGCGTCTGACGATGAAAAGCACAGGTGGTGGACTCCCATATAAAAGTGACGGGGATGATCGTCAGAAATTTTGAAAGGAACCCCTAAAAGGTACGAGAATCTCGTTTTGTGGGCGTGGCTCTAATTCATTTTCACCCCTAAGAGGTACCGATTCTAAACCAAACCATCCGATATTTCACAATTTTTAATAGCGATAAAGACAATCATCCACGTCACTTTTATATGGGAATCCCCCCACCCCCCCCCCCCCCCCCCCCCCCCCAATCCCTTTTGGTCTGAACGGATTTTGTTTTCATTTATTTCGTTCAAATTCTCAATTCAATTAGTAATATCATATTAAACGACTAACAAATTATTGATATGCGCCAAAACAATGCTTACGAACTATTACAATGTCATTAACCTGTTTATGCATAAAACAGAACATCGGAAATCAAACTAGACTGTTAAATTAGCTACACCCATGAAAGCTGAATAAAAATATTTCTATGAAATGTTTATTGCCTTTTACACCTGATTTCAATTTACTGTAAACTCTCCGATTTTTTTTGTCGTTCGACAGACATCTCTTGATGGTCGTTTGGTACCCAGAACTTGGTAACCAGAGAAACCAAACTGCCTAATCCTAAAGAAATCAAGCTATAAGCCTAACTTAAATACAAAGTGTCATCGGCATTTTAAGTTTACTTCCATGCCTTCCTCACCTTCTGAAAGGCAAGGTCAAATACTGAGACCCATTTTTACAAGACAATATCGAGTTCGCCACTCATATTCCTTTTCTGGTTGAATTTATAACATACGCAACAAAATATCTGGATTCGGATTGGTCAATAACTAGTGAAAAGCACAGTTGCATTCTCTCAGCAAATGTTTGCTCAGTATATTATATTAAACAAAAATTGCATAAACTGGTCGTGCTATACTTGATTTATAGGCACTGACTGATATTTTGAAAGTTGTCACTGAAGTTGCACTCGCCTTTAACTTGTGCAATTATTAGAACTTTCAAAATATCATTCACTGCCGATAAATCCCGTATAGCACTCGCGTTCATGCGATTACCTCTACGTATCGCATGCAACCAACCTTTCTGTGCTGATACAAAAATAGTAAAGAAAGATTTATGCGAACTTTTATGGCATTAGAGTGAATTTTAAATCGTTTAGAAATTGTTAATGTGGGCTGATACTTGCACGCAGGGAAAATTTGGCAAAGTGCCGTATTTGTCTGTAAAATGTGAAAGAATGAAATTAATGCCGCGTGTTTAAGTTCCGGCTGAATTAGAGTCAATACAGGGAAAACCACAGCTAAGACTAGTTCTTGAAATACTTCTGAGAGTTCCTTGGGAATAATAAGCGCTAATCGACATTTTCTGGAGATTTTCATTCGCCACACTGCTCCCGCCAGACGTTTTGCATACTGACTATTCCCTGAGATCGGCACAACACAAATATATAGGCCTTAAAATTCGCTCAAATCCTATTAAATTTCGTTTTTATTCTTCTATACAATTTTGATAGCTGCAGAGTGAGTTTGGTTGTGAAACATTCATTGAAAAACGAAATATCAATCCTATCTGATAAGAGCGCCCTTGATCTTGAAAACGCGACGAAAGCATGGTTTCTATTACGTAAGCGTAAGTAAACGTAAAACACCAATGACATTTTGACTTTGTTAAAGCTTTATGGCTTGGTTTCTTTAGGAAAAAACAACCAGGAATAAGGAAGTTTTGATTTTATAAACATGTCATTTGGTTTCTCTGGTTCCCAAGCGACCGTCGAGAGATATCTGTCGAACGACATGTCGAGTGCCAAAAAAATTGCAAGACTTTACTTATGTAATTATTATATTATTCTAAGTTCGCTCTTCGTTCCGTCATCTTCAATCTTTAATCAGACATAATTGTCATAATAGCATAGCTAATCCCGGCTATGGTGGGCAACGGTGTTACGCATACACACACAAGAAACACAATAGTAGCCGTCAGAAAAATAGACGATACACGCAAAAGATCGATGGTCATCCCGAGACGGATACCTTACACGTACCCAAAGATCCACTGCTATTACGATCGAAGTGGTACATACATACATACACACATACATATGTTTTATTTGGATCGTGTACAAACGTTGTACATTGATTGTTTGTTCCAAATATCGTTAGTGTTACCATAATTTAAAAAGATAATTTTACAATAATTTACATTTGACTTTATAACCAGCTAGTTTTAGAAATTCTATCAGAGATAACTATATATTAAATTATATTATCGGACTCCCTTTTTTAAAACAATCGTAAACATATTTAGCTGATGCCTTTTGCAGTATTTTTGTGGGTTTATCAGTGCGAGAAACAATTGTTGGTTTTTTTTTGGCAAGTCTAAATTTTTGAAAATATTTTTTCTCTTAGCTTATTATAAATTGGGCATTTTATCAAGAAGTGCATTTCGTCTTCGATATGTTTTTGACATTTTAAACAGATTCGTTTTTCCGGTTTTTTGTATGGCCTTGCGTGTCTGCCTTTTTCTACTGCTAGGTTGTGATTACTAATTCTTAGTCTAGTTAGGGCCGTTCTGTGTTTCAGATTTTTAACTTCTGTAAGGTAATTCTCATATGAATATGTCGTCTTAAATAAGCGGTATGTTCTTAATTTATTTCGCTGTTGGGGTCTTTTCCTATCATCATTATACACTTCGCTTAGCCAGTGTTGGAATTCATTATCTCTTAGTCTCTGTTTGATGTGTTTAAGCCATACTTTTTGTTGAGTAATATTGTCTTGATTTCCAAAGATTTCTTTGACTTTCTTACTCCAGTACGCTTTGTTATTTTCGTTTTTTGTTTCACGATAGATAGAGTAGGATAGTTTGTGGACGTTATCTAGTTCAACAAGTTTTATCCATAATTTTATGCATCTATGGTTTGCATCCACATTTAGGGGAAATCGACCTAGCTCTGCACGGCACGCGTTATTGTTCGAGTATATTTCGGCTCCAAGTAACACTGTGCACTGCGTTCTTCTGGATAAATCCCCCCCCCCCCCCACGTTTGACCATGACACAGTCGCACTCTCCCTCAGCGGCACCAAGGCGGGGACACGCCAACCCTAGCCCCTATCGCCTCACAGCGGCAAAATGACATAGAGGGAGGAGAAAACCAGCGTCACCAAGGAAGAGTACAACCGATCCCAAGTACTCGAAAATTGTCAACAACTTAAACATTACAAAAACTCTGAAATTGACTGACACAGGAAGCATTAACAGCTGTAGCAGGTAGATTGTTCCGTGTGGGAATAGTAAGAACAAAAATGACTGTTTTAGGGGTTTACAGTTGGGTTTAAGTGATTAAACTTAAAGTCATGATTGCTCTTGTATGTTGGAGCAGAGTTCAGAGTTACTTCGGTTGGAAAAGAAATATTTACAAAGTTGTACTGGATTTTAAAACTTTATAAGTGAATGAACGTTAGGCCTTGGTTTAAAGCAAAGTCGTTTTTTCGTACTTTATTGAGTTTGAAATCAAATTCAATTTGATTAAACATCATATGTAAGACAACCTTCTTAAATGTATCCAAAATTATGTCTCCCTTTTTTTCAGTAAGAAGATCGCATTTCGGACGCTAATTTATTGTTTTGAATAAAGACAGTCACATGACAGTGACTCCTATAACGTCTTTTTATACCTTGATCTGTTTCGGTATTGTAATTTACAATGCTTTTCAGTACCAGAATAAACAAGACTTATTCATTCTTTAAATAGATTTATTCAAAAGTACAATCTAAACATTAATCCATGGGTCATATTTGTGCAATCTTCTTACAGACCAACTAAGGCTAATACTTTAAAAAATAAATGTTATTTTCCTTATGCACTTAGCATATTTCGAGCTTCTGATAGTCCTTCTAATGTTCGATAAGCGGCAACGACTAAAGTCTAGACTTCTTAATAATAGGGACCTTAAGCAACCACGACGACGACTTTCTTACGCAAGCGTAATGATAATGAAATGCGTTGTATCTTTCATATTCTATTCCATCAGCATTTTCTGCTAAGCAGAATGTTTCGGTTTCATGATGGTGAAACGTATGATCATATTAGACTATAAACACCATCATGGTGGTGAATAGGTATGGAATAATTTTGTGGGTAGCACTTTTCTTCTTGGCTCTACAGGTTGCATCAGGTAGGGTTTATTAAAACATTGTCTAGCCGTATTGGACTTATGTTTATTTTATATACGTATTGAAAGGAAACTTCGAAAACTTTGTCAGGGTTTAAACACAATCAAGAATCTAATTCTAATATTTCTGGAAGTACTGAATGGTTTATACAAAATAAATAATTCAATTCAATTCGAAGCTAATGTTGTTAAATATTCCTCTTTATATAAGTCAAAACATCCTTCAACAGTAATTTATTTGTGTGAATGTGGCCATTTTACAAACGTGTGATATTAAAATGAGGCCAGAAATCAAATTAACAGAACCACCTCTTTTATAACGTTGTCGTTTATTAAGATGCCTTTCATTATTAATTCAAACGCCAATTTGTTAAATATTGAATGACATGTATTATTAATTTTCTACACTGATAATGTTCCACTTTATATTGTCTTATCGTGTTGGTTAACTGATTCCTACAGTCATTTCACTAACAATAACATGTTGTACATCTACGTTACCTTTTATTCGTCGTTATCATACCAGAAATAAATTATATATTTATTGCATAGAACTTAGAAATGTTGCGGAATGTGCAGAATTGATAATTTGTTTACAATTTGGCACTTATACATTGTCCAAAAATATTTTTGTAATGCACATAAATATTTATTTTATTTTCAAACAAATGATCATAGCTAATAAACCTATTTCCGCAATAAATTGTTTTTAATATGTTGATTGTTTCCTGTGACGATTAGACCTGCTTCCAGCTCTCAGTTTCGGTATTGTATTTCTTTAATCGGTTATTTTGGGTGCCAGCGTAAAACATTATGAAGGCTGAAGCGATGTCTTACTAAATTTCCCAAAATAAAGAAGACGTCTATGATTTTTATTGTTGCCATATTGTTACACTTTCATAACGTCAACACCTTAACGTTTATAAAAGAGTCCAACGCACAGTTATTGATGAAATTGATATTTGATATAAAAATCACTTTAAGTGCCTATGAAGTAAACAAAATCGTCACGCACGTCAGGCATGTAATCAGTAAATAGCATATCTTTAAGGAAGAGTTAAATACCGAGAACCGAGGCTTTTAGCCAGATACATCTCGAGGGTATTTAGCTGACTTATTTCATACTTGACGAGGTTTTCACAAAACTTTCATTCACGTAGCTCTTTTTAGGCAGATTTTGGGCGAGTACCAAGACGGAGAAAAGGTTCTAAATCATTATAGGGATATTTAGTAAGTTTGGCTGAAGCCAAGGTGAATCAATTCCTTGGAGAAAATAATAAGCTAGAAACAACAAAATAACGTTGAATTGTATTGAATTGCTCATTATAAATGCAAGGATGTATGAGCAAAGTTCCCGGGATGTATCTGGATACATCCCGGGAACTTTTCGCATACATCCTTGCATTTATAATGAGGGTATGTATGGCAAATAAAGCCTCATGAATAACGAAGAAAACCGTGTCAAGTATGAAATAAGTAAAAGTTAAATACCGGGAACCGAGGCATTCGGGCATATACATCCCGAGGGCCGTAGGTTGCCGAGGTTCGATGTATTTAACTGACTTCTTTCATTGTTATTCGATAACATTCCAGTGAATTTAAATATAAAGAGCTAATTAGGTTTTCAAGAGCCTTTATATAGCTCATTAGATATTCAAGGTCATACAAAGACCTCCATATAAAAGCCTTGAATATGTAATGAGCAATATATTGAAATTCACTGGGATCTTAGTGAACTAAAGGTTATCGAATAACAATAGAAAATGTGTCAAAAATGAGATTAAGGCATATAAATTATCAGAAGCGAGAAGTCCAAGGACTATAGTAAAGCTGCAACAACGTGTATAGTTTTAAACGTACTATATTTCGGCTAGCCAAACTAGCCCTCTTCAGGTACTGGATGTTGTAAGTAGAGAGTTCTAAAATAGGGGGTTACAATATATAGGATTTCACAATATATAGGATTTCACAGTATGTGAATAGGAAGTGACGCAATGGAATGATAAAATAAAAAATGATGAAATAATAAAGTGATGTAGGTAAGGTAAATAAAGGAAGGTAACAAATTACGATAAACTAATGGCATGCAAAAAAACTAATAAAAAATTATATAAAAAATTATGATGATAAATAAAACATACCGGTATGTGAATAAATGTGTAGAAAATGAGGTGAAAGTGAGCTAGGTTTCATCACGTCTATTGATGCCATGAGGTTCAAGTGTTTTGGCCTTTGCCTGGTACATCAACGAAGTAACCGACAACTTAGTGACACTAAATTCTACAAACAACTCGACGTAGATATTACTAACGACATACAAAAACGCATTACCTTCTATGTCCATCGCATGTCTAATGAGAACTTAATCGACGGTAAAATTAAACAGTACCTCATACATACTAATGCTAAACCTGGACGTTTCTACATTTTACCCAAAATACATAAAACTGGTAATCCTGGACGCCCCATAATTTCATCTAACAGCCATCCCACTGAACGCATTTCTGAATTCGTCGATTTTTATCTCAAACATCTTGTCTCTTCTCTCCCTTCGTACATTAAAGACACCACTGATTTTCTTAATAAACTCCTAAACCTTGGTAAGCTTCCTGATAATCCCATTCTTGTAACTCTAGATGTATCATCCTTGTATACTAACATTCCCCATAAAGATGGTATTGATGCATGTCATCATTTCCTACAAACTCGTATGAACAAAGATATTCCTACTGATACACTTTGTGACTTAATACGCATGATCCTCTCTATGAATAATTTTTCTTTTAACAACACACATTACCTCCAGATTCATGGCATAGCCATGGGTACTAGAATGGCTCCTTCTTTTGCTAATTTATTCCTCGGTAAATTTGAAAATAACGCCCTTTCTCAGGCTCCTTACACACCACACACTTCGTTAAGATACATCGATGACATTTTTATGATCTGCACCGAGGGTCAAGATCATTTAAACACTTTCATTGATTTTCTTAATAATCTTCATCCCACTATCAAGTTCACCTCATCACATTCATTTACTCATGTACCATTTCTTCACGTAACCGTCTCCTTGCGTGACGGTTACATTGAAACTGACCTTTACACTAAGCCCACTGATAAACACCAATATCTTCTTAACTCCTCTTGCCATCCCTTGCACACTAAACAAGCTATCCCTTTTAGTTTAGCTCTCCGTCTCCGCCGCATTTGCTCTAACGACAACGCTTTTAAACTCCTTCAACGAGGTTATAACCGCACATTTCTTAACAGACAAATAAAGCGCGCTGCTGACATTGCTCGTAACGACGCGTTACATACTAAACGTTCGCAAAACTCACAACGTATACCATTCATTACCACTTATAACCCAGCAATTCCTAACATTTCTCGTATAATTCACAAACATCTTAATATACTACTTTCATCCGATTGTTGCAAAAACGTTTTTGTTAGCTTTCCTCTCGTTTCCCACCGACGTTGTCCTAACCTTCGTGACCTTCTAGTTAAATCACATTTACCCAATAACACTACTAATCATTCCACACGCACACTCCAACTTGGCTCATTCCGTTGCGGGCAAAATTGTGCCACTTGCTCCTACATCGTCAACGGTCTAAACAATACACTTTCCATTCCACAGGTGAAACCCGTTTAAATAATCCATTCGCATATCACTTGTAACTCTAAAAAATTAATATACATGGCACAATGTAATCTCTGTCACCTTCAATACATAGGTGAAACCAAACGACGCCTCAAAGACAGATTCAACGAACACAGACGATCAATTGACAAACAAACCTAATATTAAGTCTAAACCCTCCACTGTTGCAGAACATTTCTTTCTAACCCTAACCATTCTAAAACTAACATACAACTCATTCCCTTAGAACTAATGCATTCCTCACGAGACTCGATTCGTAAAGCCAGAGAATCCTACCTTATAGACAAGGTCAAAACACTTGAACCTCATGGCATCAATAGACGTGATGAAACCTAGCTCACTTTCACCTCATTTTCTACACATTTATTTACATACCAGTATGTTTTATTTATCATCATTATTTTTTATATAATGTTTTATTAGTTTTTTTGCATGCCATTAGTTTATCGTAATTCGTTACCTTGCTTTAATTACCTTACCTACATCACTTTATTATTTCATCATTTTTCACTTTATCATTCCATTGCGTCACTTCCTATTCACATATTGTGAAATCCTATATATTGTGAAATCCTATATATTGTAACCCCCTATTTTAGAACTCTCTGCTTACAACATCCAGTACCTGAAGAGGGCTAGTTTGGCTAGCCGAAATATAGCACCTTTAAAACTATACACGTTGTTTCAGCTTTGCTATTGTCTTTGGACTTCTCGCTTCTATTTATTATTATTTGGCTGTTTAGATCTTCATACAAATCCAATGTTCAACAAGCAGGATATTAGTCCACGGTTTTTGCTTATTCGCGAGTCATATAAATGATCACATGATTTTAGCAATTATGCCCAACTTCGACACGAAAAAAAATTATGTTCGCGCTCTCAAAATTGATTATTTATTGCACAAAATGACTTAGGAAACACTAAAATTTAACACAATAAAATAAAAACGGGATCGTTATTTTTTTCACCTCATAGCCACTTTAAGAAATAAACTGATAAACTTACCTTACGTGCTAGGTGCTTCTTCATCTCAATTTTCGCTTGAGGAGGAAATACATCAACGGGTTTCGTACGTGTCAGCAGAGCTTTTGATCGGAACATTCAGATTTCCTAGATAACTATGTTGCATTACTTATCATAATTTTTGATGAAGAATAGAAGCGGTTGACATTTTCGTTATGGAATTTTAGAATATTCTAAATTTTCAGCCAAAGTCAATGGACCCTTTGCACGTGACGTCATAGCCGCCATGTTGGTGTACAGTTAACAATAGATTCTTCGTTAGCTTCTTTTGTTCTGTACACCAACATGACCGCCATGCCCTTTGTCATTTGAATCTCTGGGGATTGAGTGCAAACCATCTATACATGTACTACAAATGTTAATACACGTTAAATTGCTAATAACCGCTACCTCCGTAATACACGTACAGTGTTCCTTCAATTCAACCCGAGGGTTGTATTGGGCTTATTATCAACGTTTGATTTATCTAATTGTCCAGGAGTCCATTACCAGGAGCGTACATCTCCCATACTAGGTCTGTGAGTCAGCGTATGACCGGATTGAGCAATATTTAGAACAGAAAATAGCTCAAACCGGTCATACGCTGACTCACGGGTATAGTATATATGGACGCTCCTGGTAATGGGCTTCTGAATTGTCTTATTTCTCGATACATTTTCTCACCACAGCTTACAAAGCAATTCTTTGCCCTTTAGAAAACGTAAACAAGGCCCTTCCCAGGTTTGTAAATTAAACAAAGCACTGGATCGTATAGTCTGAAATATCTGCCGCTCATTTCAGGCTATGGATCATACAACAACAAATTGTTTATTTACACTCAATTTACAAAAAATACAATGTATTGGTTTAGATAAAAGTTTGTGTAACTCTCTTGAGACATGATAATGAACCATTCAAACATTTGTTTCCATAACGAACTATATTCATGAAAAGAATGTTGTAGAATTGTGGTGAAAAGCACAGAATAGTTATTTCGGTGCTAAAGTTACGTCACCAACATGCGCAGTTGGACTATCAGTAGTGATAAAACACGTCCCATAATGAGGGAGGGAGTAAAAGCATCGTAATAAGACATCAACGTCTGTATCACTGATATACTGAGACACTTGTATCACTGACTATCGCATGCCATACTCTAAATCCTTTGTTGCAACTGATGAGATAAATCCCATATCCCACTGAATTACGTATGCAAGTGGCGTTAACTACTTATCACCACTTCCATACAAATGAGTGGATTACGCATGCAAGTGCTCTCAGGCTGACAGTCATGTAAGTGCAATGTCCCGATATGAGAGCTTCAACACGCGGCTTTCACTCACGTCCTACTTCTGAGTGCCCACCACCGTCTCTATTATGGGACCCGCTTTTTTCACCATACTCCCACTGCGCATGATAATCACGTAAATCAATATTGTCAACAGTATTCTATGCTTCACATCACAATTCCAAAACATTCTTTTTAGGAATACAGTTCGTAACGAAGCTAACATGTTTCATGGTGCATTACCATCCATCCAAAGCAACAAAAGACGCCATTGTCTAGCGAGAATAATAGTTTGCTGAAGCTAGAAATGTTTTGATTAAAGAACTTATGATGCCTGCTCCTTCAAACTCAGTAAACTCGGTAAAATTGTATTTCTTTCTGGGTTAAACGGCATTTTTAAAGATAAATTGGTTAATGAATGTCCACTCGTGTGATATGGGATTTGATATATCCCATATCACACGAGTGGCCATTCATTAACCCTTACTTATCCAACAAACACTTGTCTGTCAGGGGGGGTCTTACAACCAACCAACTTCCCCTATCCCGGTTAGGGGTAATGTCCAAGTAAACTCCTGTATTGATGCGTAGCGACCGTCTCACAAGTATGGGACCTGGGCTTTTTTGTACACTATGCATGTCCATAATGCCTACTGTAGAGTTGAACTCTTATATTATACGTTTTTCATAAAAAAATCATATTATATAGTTTCATTTCACAAATAGTTTATAACATTCGCGTCCGTGTTGTATCGGCCTATACAAAATCTCGCCTCCGGCACGAGATTGTATAGGCCGCTGAACGGTCAGCAACAAGATTGCGGCTACTTTTGTAGCTCCCGCTCTGTTTCCTGAACTACATCTTTCGTATTAGTTTTGTGTGCCTTATTTACCGTGCCAAACATGCCTGATAAGTCTACAATCAACCTTAAACAGTTCGAAGAGCTACGGCTTGATTGCAAACTGAAACCACTACAATCTATTGTTGAAGAGCTAAAGTCCGAAGTCAAGGAAATGTCAGTTGGCTTGAATCACCTGAGTAAACAATACGATGACCTGGTGAAGCAGGTAGAGGCTTTGATATCTCAAATCTTTCCATTTAACAATATTAGTAATAATGTTCTTCTTGATTTAGCTTTTAATTCAAATTCACCTTGTTTATGCTCAAATCAATTATCTCAAAATCTATCAATAATATTCCTAATCTTGGTAATATGCTCCACATGATATTTATACTAACCAATAATTTATTAACAGTACTTCAAATTAGTCTTTCTCTGCCATTCATTGCGACATTAGCAGTTTAAATGTAACCTTTGACTACCTTAGGGACTGTGCAATAATTATCAGGAGGGGGGTCTGAAAAACCAGAGGGGGGTCATAAAGTAAAATCAATGCCAGGGTAGGGGGGGGCTCAAAGTATAATAAGTCACTCAAAGGGGGGGGGGCTTAAAGTTTTATTTCAATATTTAAAATATAATGTATGCACATTCTTCAGCCAGGCTTCCCTCCTAAAAAACACAAGACAAAATTCCAACATTAGCCAGTGATATCTCTTTAAATTGGAAAGTACAACAGAGGAATGTAAATTCCATCCCTTAAAACTTAGATATAAACTAAACGAATGAGAGACTAGTTTTCAATGATCTGAAAGGTTTGGTGTTCTAGTGTTAGCTGTCTCTATATGGATTGTATTAAATATGATTAAGTAGTATAGCCGGAGTTAAAATGATACCACCTCTCAGGGAACCCGCCGGTGCGCCAATACGAGAGCCCCAGGCCCCCCGCCGGTGCGGACTTGGAGAAATCTACCGCCCGCGCAAACGCCGGCGGCTTTTCTTGGGTCCCGCCGATGGGGCCTGGAGAAAGGTACCGGCGCACAGGCGAGGAACCAGCCGGAGAGCCATACGAGCGCCACAGCCCCCCCGCCGGCGGCGCCTTCCCCAAGGAAACCCGTTGGCAACCGGGAGTAGGAGGGATACCACCTCCCAAGCGAACCCGCCGGCGCGCCATTCGAAATCCCCAGGGCCCCCGCCGGTGGGGACCCAAGGAACCCCACCAGAGCCGGAGGTTTTCCTTGGGTCCCGGTTTGGTCGGACAACTAGAAAATATCCATATGATTACCTTAGTGCTGAATGCCCTGGGTCGAATGCGCAATTAGAGACAAACCGCCATATAGTATACTGCAAAGACCTCTGTGATATACCGCAAAGGATGGTCGTACGTACAAACAATCGTTGTGCGTGGTTTATAGTCGGCAAAACCACCCTCTGTCGCGAGTCTTGCGTGTTCGAGCACTGCAAACGGCACCGTGTGCAAATTCGAAGGGGGAGCACACCACCGCACCCCTGTCGCTGGTGTGGGAAAGGCACTCAGGCCGAGGCAAGACTGTGTTGCCGCTGTGACCCGACTGGTCGCATCCGGATGAGGCTCAGGTATACGGAGAACCGCGCGAGGCGACAGTTCGACTCGGTGGTGAACGAGCTGATTTGGCGAGCGCAACTAAAGAAAAGCGCCGGCATAACCCTACTCCGCAGCAAATTGCCTCGGCACTGAATGACCTGGGTTCCAATCCCAATTAGAGAGACGTATTCGTATACTATACCACAAGGAGCGCACACCCCTTGGCAAACATACCATGCCTACTGTACCAGAGCTGCGCCGCCAAGCGCGGCAGTATGGGCTCCAAGCTCCGGTCCGCCTGAAGAAGACCGAGCTCATCGAGCGCATAGCCACCGCAAGGGCGGCCGAGACTATGGAGCGAATCGCCCGCGCAGGGAAATTCCCCGGGCTTCGAAGGGATCAAGACAATCCCCACAAACGCGCCCAACGTCAGCGCGAAGCTAAACAGTTGGGCGAGGAGGTCTCAGCAAGTCTAAGGGCCAAAGCTGTTGTGGCGCGGGCTAGAGCAAACCCTCTAACCCGTTTACCCCACCTACGACGGATCACACGGCGGCTCCTGCGAGGGAGGAGCCCTCTACCGCAAGACCTGCCAAAGGACGAAAAACCTACGCAGGGCAGGCTATACTGTAGTGGAGGCCTGGGGCTGCACCACGAAGAAGACTAACGAGCCCATCCCTCAACCAACACGTTCCCATATCCGTGTCAGTGGCCGACACACACAATCGCCGACCCACATCTGCCGGCGCGACCCCAAGGACCTCGTCTCCGCCTTCGTCGAAGAACTCCAGCGAAGGGCCGAGGCGATCCGAGAAGGCGTGGTCGAGCAGTTCTGCCCCAGGACCGCCGCTTTCGCCTTCGACACTCTACCGAAGCAGCAGCAGAGGCTGATGGAGGAGTGGTGCAACCAGGGTCCTGTGCTGGGGTTCAACTCTGATCGGTACGACATGAACCTCATCCGAAACCACTTCGTCGAAACCATTGCTGACACGTGCAAGCAGGTGAAGGTGGCAAAGAAGGCTAACGCCACCATGTTCCTCCTCACCCCCGAATTCCGCTTCCTCGTCGTCATGAACTACCTTGGCCCCGGCACCTCCTACGAGCGCTGGATCTCCGCGTATGGGTGCAAGTTGCAGAAGAGCTTCCTTCCATACGAATGGTTCGACTGCCCCGACAAGCTGGACCACATCGGACTGCCTGACTACCCTGCGTGGTGGTCGAAGCAAAAGGGGGCCTACCTCCTCTCCCTGGTGGAGTGGCGGGCCTGCAAACGCACCTTCCGAGAAGAGAAGATGGTCTTCTTCCGAGACTGGCTGCGGTACTACAACGACTTGGATGTGGTCCCTTTCTAGAGGCCCTCGAGAAGATGCGTAGCTTCTACCACACGAAGGGGGTAGACATATTAAAAGACGCGGTGTCTATCCCCGGGGTCTCCCTACAGTTCCTCCTTCGGGATAGCGTAGAGCGTGGGGCTGAGCTGTATGCCCTAAAGAAGGAGGCTTACCACATGCTGAAGGGTCCCACCATAGTGTTCACCCGATACCACGAAGCAGGGGTGTCCAAGATCCGCAGCCATCAGCTACCACAACCCGAACTCTGCCGCAAGATCCTGGGCTACGACACAGGGGCGCGCTGGCGCCGGGGGCGGTCCTACGCTGGCGCCGGGGGCGGTCCTACGACGTCCTCACCTAGGAGCGCCTCCATGTAGTCGTCCATAATATGACCTGGGAGCGGGTAGCTCTAATAGGGTCGCGAAGGGATGGCGGAGGCAGAAGCATAGGCGGGCGAACTTGTGGGATCGGAGCTCCGACACCAGCAGCCTCTTCTTGCGACCCAGGCTCCCCGTAGGCCTCTTCCCATCCAGAGCCGACGCGGTATGGAAGGCAACGACCACAGCCACATTTTCGCGGAAGGGCTTGCAGATGCTAGTGAGCTGCTGGGAGAGCACCCAAACGGAAATCCCAATATGGCGAGCAGAGAAGGCCAGATCCACGATCTTGTCGGTCCTTCTTTTTACGTCCCGCGACGCAGCACAATCGTCCAGAACCAGCAGCGTGTTGGTCCCTGCCCAGTAGGCGGCACACAGGCGCAGTGCGGCGTCGATGGCATCCTGTGGGGGCGAAACGACGTGGAAGTTTGGGTCGCCCCTGGCGAACCCCCGATAGGTCTTGTTGTGCGCGAACGTGGGACAGATCAACACAACGTAGTCGAACTTGCCGCGGAATACCCCACGAAGCTGCTCCACAAGGAATGCCGTTTTCCGCAGTTCGTAGGCCCTACGATCAAGGCGTTGAAAGGGATGTGTTCTACCAGGGCATCCATCCTAGTATGTTATACTCTGGAGGGTTCCGTTCAACACCGTGAGCTGTGCATATTCACAGTCCCACTGCCCCCGCTCCTATGTACGCGGAGCTGGATGTCTTTTCCGCTGCCCACTTGAGCCAGGCCATCGCCGTAGACGGTCGGATCCTTCGCCGTGCGGCAATCGACCAGGACGGCGAATCTGTTGTTGTGGAACTTGGTGGGGCTCATGTCCGTATCGCCCTTGGCGAACCAGCCCTTGGCAGCCTCCCGAAAGTCTGGCGATAGCATACCCCCTGGGAAGAGGCTGTTGGGAATTCCGTTGACGTCTACCTCGACCTTCGCCACTCCTGGATTGACGAATGCCTCGCTGTCCCGGGTGCCAGTGGTGTGTGGCTCCATGAAGAGGAGAAGCAGCCCAGCAAAGAAGCGCCGCGGTACATTTACGTTCTGAGACACCAGAGTGTCGGACGCCTTGTCTATGGGTACGGTCTATGGACGACGTGTGTGTACAGGAAGGCGGCGCCTGTGGTGTACGCATTCTGTGCCTGCCTGGCGAGAGTGGCATCCTCAACGACCTCATACTCCAGCTGGGCATTGGTGAGCTTGTATGTGCCTAGCTTGGTGGTGTCCGACCCTACGATCATATCAAAAGCGGCCGCTAGAGTCAGCTCGAACGAAAGGATGTCGCGTAGGGCGTGGGGATACAGGGCTCCGTGTTGTGTCAGAATGTCAGAGTCCAGTGGAATTCTGTATTTCGAACCATATGCGGCCAGGAGCGCGTTGCCTGCAGCAGCCGACGTGTTCTTGCCGCCAGCCCTCGGGCGGAGCTTGTTCACGGCCACCGATTGGATGCCCTGCTGGATCCGAGCTTCTCACTCTGGGGTAGGAAGGTAGAGGTCGGAATACACCTGTAGGAGGTCGGGCCGGGCGGTGTCTTCCAGCGTCTGGGCTCCCATTTTGCAAACCCGACGGGAGACCAGACAGGGCCCGACGTTGGCCACCACGCGGTTGTTGACGTGTCCGCCAGACAGCGTAAGGTCAGCCAAGAGCGCGAGGCTACCTGGGACGAGAACGATGTTTTCCCCCAGCGTTGGAACCTCGATGTAGAGGGTCTCCCCTGGGTTGGCGGTGGATGGTGTGAAGGTGCGCCTATACAGGATTCGCCGAGCTTTGAGCCCGAGAGGCTCCCTGTGCGCTTGTGTTGGGTCTAGCTTTGACGATATCATGTTGGAGATGCATGCCCTGGCGATATATTCAATATGGATGTCGAGGTGGACCCAACCGAGAGGATTCCATTGGGTCCGCACAACGAAGACGATGGCGACACGAGCAACCCATTTCCAACAGTCCCAGGTGGTGATACGACGAGTGGTGAGCAAATACCTATACCCCGTCGCAACTATAACAAAGAAGGTGCTCGCCCTAAGGGTCAGGTTGAAACATCATTCATTGAGGGGGCGAAGGGTATCGTCTTCACCGATCGAGTCGCGAGAGGCACGAGTGAAGATACGCTCCAGGAGATAAAGCATAGGCTAGAGGTAGGCTAGAGGTAGGCTAGAGGTATCTATCATGGAAGATGGTAGTGGTAGAATCTTGATCCACGCGATGGGTAGCAAAGAGAAGCCAATCCCTTTGACCACTACTAAGGGGATGAGATATGAGAGGATAGTGGGGGACCTCAAAAGGGTTCTCGGCTGCCTCTGGGTTTTCGATGCGTGTCCTCCCAGCGTCGACTCCGCATGGGGGTCTCCCCTACGGTACGCCGCGAGCTCTGTATCGTCGTGCCAAGTGGATTCGTGTTCCAGCGCCTGTCCGGGGCAATCAGCCACGTGGACGTCGTAACCAAGCCCCCAGGCGCCCCTTCCGAAACCGGAAGTCTGTCTGGATTGGGATTCCAAATTCTTTACATATTTTGTTGTACGTGGATTTGCTGTGTGGGTTGTTGTACGGCGTCCAGGTAGGAATTTCAGGGAGCGAGGCACGCATCTCCTGTAGGATACGCCTCGTTGTGTAGTAGAAATGGAACCGAAGGAAGGCAGCGACGCGAGCGGGTAGGTCTCCTACGTCGGCTGAGAGCCCGCAGCCATCCGTGGCCAAGAAGACGGCGAAGTTGAGCTGCTGGGGCCAGAAGTCGCTGTTAGGGCCTGCGAGCCACTTGTGCACATCCGCAGCCTTTCCGCTGTTGGGACCGTGCCCGCCATAAATCACGACCGAGCTTCCGAACACGTCTGGCACCTTCGCAACGAAGAACCCGTGCTCGTTGACGTAAATATCTAGGGAAAGGAGCCCAAAGGGCTTTCCCCACATGTACTGTAGCTCTGAGAGGAGGCGGATTTTCCTATCTTTGGCCGCCAGCAGTAGGGACCGGGGGAAGCCGGGCGTCCTGCCGGGCGAGCCCAGTGCCTTGTCTAGGGCCTCCCTGTCGCGCTCTGTCGTGCTGCTCCTTTGGTCTATCCCGCGTTTGGTGCCCCACACGCCGTGGTCCATGTCGGGGCCCGTGAATACCACGTCGTAGGCGGTGGGCTTGCCCGGGTCGTCCTGCTCTTGTGCGTAGAACTTGCGTAAGTCTGCGTTGGAAAAATGCTGACGAAACTCCCTCCACACTGCTTTGAGGTGTGTTGACATCCGCCCCGCGCCCAATGCCTTGTCTAGCCTGGTCTGCACATCTGTCGGGATGTGGGGGTTATCGATGTACCAGGCGCTACTGCCGTCTTTGAAGCTGATCCTGGTTTTGTACGTCGACTCATCCTGTATATCGGAGGCGTTTGTCTCGGCCGAAAACCTGTGGAATTCCGCATGGGGGTAGTTCTTCTGGAAGGCTGCGAAAGCCTTTGCGTTGCGAGGTGCCACCCTCTTGTTGTATTCGGTAAGAATGTCGGCTTCCTGTTGCTCTGCGAGCGGGTCGGGCGTACGCCCACCCCAGGCCTTCGTGTCTTTGAGAACTAGCGGCATGGTTGCTATATTGAAGTGGTGGACCCGGATGTTTAATATGCCAATATGGTTGTGCTCAACATCCGCTGTACCTCGTCCGACCATACGGTCTACTTCGATCGACCACTTCTTGTCCAGAACGTTTCGCTAATCGACACTACGCTCGAGAACAGTTGGTGGAATCTAACCGAAGCTGCGACTTTCTGGTGGTTTACGGAGGGGGGAAATAACGAACGTGATGTGAGAAACACACGGTATCGCCGCAGGGCACCACGATATAGCAAGCATTCAACCATACTTCAAACCCGCAATTGATGCTGGCATTGTGAAATTCGTGAAACCCTTACCGAGGAGGGCTTGGATCCTAGATGTTAAGAAACCGATCCGGTTCAGTAAGAATCTCTGCACACTGCTGTGCGTCAAAGGCAATGCAGAGGGGAGGGGCGTATCGCTCAAAGTGGGTAACCACGAACTGGTGCTCCAAGATATCCACACGACGTATGTCCACTGCGACGTGGTGGATTCCGGCTTCTCACTTCTCGAGGAAAAGCCCTCGAAAGTCCTGGCTAGCTTAGAGATCCGAGGTGGAAGGTTCACAAAAGCAACCTATTCTTCACTACTCCCCCTAACCGTCCGAGCTCTAGGGACAATGCGGAGCAGCCTTCGCCTGACAGTTCGCGATGAGAAAGGCAACATTGTAGACTTTCGTGGTCGACCTCTACGTTTGGTGTTGAAACTAGGAAGCCCGGTGGAGTAAAATATCGAATTCCTTTTGAACGAAGCCCCTGCACCCTGCACTATGTATTGAAGCTTGACCTTGCTTGGGCATAGACCAATCAATGACAAGCGATTCGATTTATCACTCACTTGCTAGCGCGGGGCCAGAGATGGCTGAGAGCTTTCGACTGCAGAAAGTCTGCGATACGCTCGCCGAGCGCGAACAGCAGGCGAAGCACTACGTGGTTGTTTGCAAAAAGTACGCCCGAGCCTGTGGTATTGTTCATGGGGTCGCTGTGACCACAGGTAGCCTGAGCGGCGTTTTATCCGCTTCCGCTCTGGGCACGTCATTTACAGGCGTCGGACTTCCAGTCGGCATCTCTCTAGAGACGATTGAATTTCTTTGCGCCGTCGTTTCGGCTTCGACGGCCATTGCTAGTAAGAAACTTGGGGTCCGTGTTTCAAAGCACGAAAAGACTGTTATGTTGGCCCGGGCCAAGGCTAATTCCGTGGAGGCCAAAGTTTCGAAAGCCCTAGCCGACGGCAACATTTCGGAAGCCGAGTTCTCAAGTGTTATTGGCGAGAAAGGGAAATACGAAGCGCTTAAACTCGAAATCCGACAGAAAAACAGGCGAGAAGGGAGGATAAAAAACGTCGAAGAACTTCTCTCCGAGATCCGAAAGGAGATGCGATCAAAGCTAGGCAGTCTCGTGGGCTAATAATCGATATTTCCTACGAGAGAAGCGAGCGAGGTAGGTACTTTCACTTCGCGAAGATCTTCGTATAAATAGCCGTCTACTTCGTATGCAAATGTCTGTCTCGTCACGCCAGCCTCGTGTCACGGGCAATTGCATCAGCCCGGGCTACCAGACATAAGTAGAATTTCGCTGCCAAATCTTTCGTCTGCCTCAGTGGCGCAGTGGTTAGTGTGTCAGTCTTGTGTTCTAAAGGGGAGCCATTCACAAGTCTGGGTTCGAACCGCTATCTACTGAGTCAGTCCGGTTGGTATGAAATAAAACGCTTCATACCAACCGTAAGCGCGTCTGCTATTGTGGCAGAAGGCATAAAGTAGAAGGTATAGAAGTAGAAAATCAGCGGCCAGAGTAGAACACCTACCTGTGCGAGAGCCGAATGTGGTCAGAAGCTGAAACGCCGGGCCCGGCAAATGAAAATGGAGGAAGCAAAAAACCCCTCTAGAGACCGTGCAAGAGAAGGAAGGAAAAAGGTGAAAGTGGTCTCTAGAGGGGTTCTGGTGGCGCACCAGATTTGCTTCCTTTATTTTTGTGCCCCCGCGCCGTAGCCATACGCCTCTGGGCTCCTGGCACACCGGCGGAACCCAAGGAAAACCTCCGGCGCTGATGGGGCTCCTTGGGTCCCCACCGGCGGGGGGCCTGGAGATTTCGAATGGCACGCCGGCGGGTTCCTTTGAGAGGTGGTATCCCTCCGACTCCCGGCTGCCAACGGGTTCCCTTGGGGAGGGCGCCGCCGGCGGGGGGACTGTGGCGCTCGTATGGCTCTCCGGCTGGTTCCCCGCCTGTGCGCCGGTAGATTTCTCCAGGCCCCACCGGCGGGACCCAAGAAAAGCCGCCGGCGCCTGCGCGGGCGGTAGATTTCTCCAAGTCCCCACCGGCGGGGGGCCTGGAGCTCTCGTATTGGCGCGCCGGCGGGTTCCCTGAGAGGTGGTATCATTTTAACTCCGGCTATACTACTGATTAGCAACTAGCTCTGCAGCTTCTCCATAAAAACACTTGGAATGAAACACATCTCTTAAGCAGGCTTTGTCCGTTTTTGAAGTAAAAAACGACAGAGTTTATTCCTCAACTAACTCCAGTTGAGGTATTCCATAAATCTCTGGTTCAAAACAATCATTTCCAAGAAGTGTTCCTCCCAAGGACCTAAATATAATACATGCTCTTTTCCTTCTGTTCTTGCAGCTGTGGGTTTTCTCCTTTTTTCTTTTTTTTCTGCTTCTTCTTCTTTCTGGCTAGGGATGAATTAGATTTTGAGCTAATTTTGTAGGTAGCCCAGTACTTGGCGGATACCCTGTCCAGGTCTTCAATGAGGTGATTAACATCTTTCTCAATGCCAGACGTTATGGAATGGCTTGTGTCGCTGTTAAAATTGGGTGGAAGCTTAGTTCAGATTTAAGTTTACCCATGATTTCAGAAAAGAGGCCGTCGTCGTGTTGCGTCATCTTGTCTTTAATGGATTGAAGTTTCAACTTGATTTCATTCACCTCGGTTTTACATCTCATGATGTTACTATTGTCGTGCGGTTTTGGCTTGTAGTCATCGGAGAGAAATCGACCAGTATAAGCAGGGTTGTCGGACAAGAGATAGCGGAACCTGTTTTCCAATTTTTCAATATTAACAGTAATATTGTACTGTCTGTCCCTTTCGGCAATGAAATATTTTTTCATTAGTGGAGCATTAGCACCAGCTCTTGCTTTGAAACTATCGTAAAATGATGGAAGAAGCTTGTTACCGAAAAGGGAAATTATTCTCTTTGCATCAGGAACGTAACCATATTTCGTATCCTTCCACTTAGGTACAGATGAGGAATAACTTAACATACCTCTAGCTGCATTGGAAGCAGTTTCGGGAGATTTCTCAATTGTTACAGAGGAATTGATACTGTCATTTTCATCTCGCTTGTGCTTTGCCGGTGGACAGCTACAATATGAACAACTGTTATTGTTTTCGTCCTCTCCCGGCCTTTCATACTCTTCACAGTCACAGTCCTTCACTAAACATTCTTTCCTCAAGTGACCACGACTATCTTTTCCCATTCTGTAGAGCCCGTAAATGCCTATTTTTTGTATTTTAAATCATTCCGGTCGATCTATGTACAGTAGTTTTCAAAACTAATCCAGGCGTCCCTGCGTCATACCTAATGTTTTAGGAGAAAGAGGACTGGGTCAAAGTTCCACAGGCTAACCAAATCTAATAAGCTGGAACGTAGCACATTTGCAAAATGGCGAATATTTTGACAAGAAAGGGTGATTTTGCCGTGCCGTCAGTCTCTGAGAAGTACGATATCGTTCAAAGGGCAAAAGTAAGTGAAGTTTTGTTCAAGTCTTTACAATCGTCGACAGTTGAGCAAAACTGGGATAAGCTTCTTGGCTTGATTAACACAACAAAAGGACAAATAAAACGCCGAAAACTAGAAATTGAATGAATGAAATGAATGACTAGTGACTGACTGAATTAATTAATTGAATGAATACATTGAATGAATGAAATGAATGACTAGTGACTGACTGACTGGCTGACTGACTGACTGACTGACTGACTGACTGAATGAATGAATGAATGAATGAGTAAATAAAAAATAATTTTCATCATCAGAACTGTAAACACGTAATTTTTTAAAGACAGATATTCTGAAGTAGGCGAAATTTGGTAAAAATGTGGGTGGTTATTTATCAATATTGCCATTTTATTCAATCGCGGTGCGCTGAGAACCTATCATACATGATTATTACCAAAACGACAAAGTTTTAATAATTATGATATTTTATTCAAACTGGCATACTTTGTATAATACAGTACCTATTTTTGACACTCTATACACGATGGCACAAATCTTTGCATATACACATTTTACACTGATCTGGTTAAAAACTCAGCGCTACGTTCAACTCTGAACTGAACAAGGCTCAAAATGCATTGGAAATTTCCAATGACATTTTACACTGATCTGGTTAAAAACTGAGCGCTACATTAAACTCTGAACTGAACAAGGCTCAAAATGCGTTGGAAATTTCCAAAGACTTTTTACACTGATCTGGTTAAAAACTGAGCGCTACGTTAAACTCTCAACTCAACAAGGCTCAAAATGCATTGGAAATTTCCAAAGACTTTTTACACTGATCTGGTTAAAAACTGAGCGCTACGTTAAACTCTGAACTGAACAAGGCTCAAAATGCATTGGAAATTTCCAAAGACTTTTTTCACTGATCTGGTTAAAAACTAAGCGCTACATTAAATTCTGAACTGAACAAGGCTCAAAATGCATTGGAAATTTCCAGAGACTTTTTACACTGATCTGGTTGAAAACTGAGCGCTACGTTAAACTCTAAACTGAACAAAGCTCAAAATGCATTTGAAATGTCCAGTAACTGTATCAAATTTTACAAACTGAATGTCGTTTTCCGCTGCTTCAGTTATCCTGGAACTTGACTTATCCCATCTGCGTAGTTTGAATATTTGAAATACACTGCGGTGTGAATAGTTGTAAAGCATTTTCATAACAGGTTTCCGGTTTAGTTTTGTATTCTCCTTATTCACTAGGTCGGCTCTACAACAACAATTTTCCCCAAAGAGAATTCATATGTTAGCATTATATAGATATTACGAGTGACAGGATGAAAAGTTATGAGGCGGTTGGAAGAAAATTCAGTACATGACTACATTTAAACATAAGGGCTCTAACGAGTTTATGAACACTTAAAAGAAAAACGATAACCCGGGCTAGGTGTAGAAATGTCTCGCTAGATCAAGCGGAAGACTTTCTTTAATACATCCGAGGCCCGACCGGCCCTTTGCATCCTCCTCTTCATTACCACCGCCATTAAATACAACATCAAAAGCACCACTTTCGACACTTCATACTATGACGAGACAATTTCGGCTTTGATAATCGTTGAATAATTTTTGAATGTGTTCAGTTCACCGACTTCCCTAGGTGCTGGGTGCCAGAAGTCCTTCTCTCTGGTGCTCTAGCTTGGGTAAATTCTCTGGCTTTGCTACTATTTTCATCCTGAACTTTAATCTATTAGGTATTTAGTATTGACTTTCACAGAATCGGTGCTCCAAACATGCTTTAATTGCTTTCAGTTGCTTTGGCTTGGTTTTCTGGATAAACTATAACCGGTCGAAATACAGATATGAAGAAACTCGCACGCCGCGGTCAGCCGCGATATACAGTGAAAGAAATATTGATCTAAAGTATATTACACGCTTAGCTGCCATATATATCTGCTATATTAATTGTAAGTAATTTGCAGCTTAAATTATAGTTATGAATGTTGTGTTTTACTGTCATTTTGGGCAAAAGCTTCGATACTTACCTTCAGTGAGCGTGTAATCCCGAAGATTCCTATGAAGAACAAGTTGGTTTCTACGAAACTAAGAGCATATGGTGATGCACACAACGCTCCGTGTAACTGAAATTAACGTAACAGTTAATTAAAATTTGGATTCAGCCGAGCTGTGTCAGATTCAAATTTTAGTTGACACTTCACACGTGTGAAGTGTCAACGTTAACCAATAGTGGATCACGGACTATATAATGCTTTTATTATTTCCCAATGCAGCCGCCCCTCTCTTGAGGATTATTGGCTATTCAGCTCCGCGCACAATTTGAAAACTAGCACAAAACAGATTAACTGTCACTGTCACATTAATTTCCGTTGCACTTCGGCGTTTACAAGTCTTCAGCTTTGATATCAACCGCATAAGCCTCGTTGTTCATAGGAATATTCAGGATAATACACGCTAACTTGAAGGTAAGAATTCGTAGCTTTTTTCCTATGTGATGGTACTTAACAATATTGATAATTCAAACTGCAAATTACTTACAAGATAGCTATTGATATAGCGTGTATGATTTAGATCAAGATTGCTTTCACTTGACCGCGGCGTACGAATTCAACTTTATCTGTATTACGACCAGTAAGTTTCTCTCAAAAAAACCAAACAAGCCAAAGTAAACCAAGATCACGGCATGTTTGGAGCACCCATTGTGTGAGAGTTCAGGATCAAAATAGCAGCAAGCGAGTCGATAAACTGAACAAGTCCAACATTATTTATTCAACGAATCTCTTAAGAGCCGAAATTGTCTTAAAATGTCCAGTCGCCTTGACTCCGAACAGTTCCTTAATAAACTAAGTTTATAACCAGCATACTTATCGAAAGTGATGTTTTTGATGAGGTATTTAATGTCAGTGGTAAAGTGATGAGAAAGAACGAGGAAGACGCAAAGAGCCGGTCGGGCCTTTGATGTATTAAAGAAAGCGGTCCAATGCTCTTGAACTCACCATATAACTTTTCATGACGTCGCTCTTAAATATCAATGTAATGCCTAACATATTAATTCTCTTTTAGGAAAATTGTTGCTGTATAAACGATCTACAGTATAACGAGAAGACAAAACAGGAAATTTCCAATGCATTTTGAGCCTTGTTCAGTTCAGAGTTTAACGTAGCGCTCAGTTCTTAACCAGATCAGGGAATAAGTCTTTGGTAATTTCCAATGCATTTTGAGCCTTGTTCAGTTCAGAGTTGAACGTAGCGCTTAGTTTTTAACCAGATCAGTGTAAAAAGTCTTTGGAAATTTCCAATGCATTTTGAGCCTTGTTCAGTTCGGAGTTTAACGTAACACTCAGTTTTTAACCAGATCAGTGTAAAAAGTCTTTGGAAATTTCCAATGCATTTTGAGCCTTGTTCAGTTCAGAGTTTAACGTAGCGCTCAGTTCTTAACCAGATCAGGGACAAAGTCTTTGGTAATTTCCAATGCATTTTGAGCCTTGTTCAGTTCAGAGTTGAACGTAGCGCTTAGTTTTTAACCAGATCAGTGTAAAAAGTCTTTGGAAATTTCCAATGCATTTTGAGCCTTGTTCAGTTCAGAGTTTAACGTAGCGCTTAGTTTTTAACCAGATCAGTGAAAAAAGTCTTTGGAAATTTCCAATGCATTTTTAGCCTTGTTCAGTTCAGAGTTTAACGTAGCGCTCAGTTTTTAACCAGATCGGTGTAAAAAGTCTTTGGAAATTTCCAATGCATTTTTAGCCTTGTTCAGTTCAGAGTTTAATGTAGTTCTCACTTTTTAACCAGATCAGAAGAAAAGGGTTTGTATACTAGTTTATTTACCATGCTGTATATAGGGTCTAAATATAAGTGACTGCGTTTGGAAATGAACCACATACCACAGATGGATTATCGTACGTAGAACTATTTGTTTTACCATTTTTTTAAATATGGTGAGATGAATGACACTTCAAATGAAATTAAACTTTGTTATTTTAAATGGTGTTTGGTTGGATTTGGTACAGAACGTTATTGAGCTGACGCTCTTTAAATATTGTGTAAAATGTTGATAACCATGTTGAATTCTTACCATTAACTTGGTAAAAATCAATTCAGTGAAGACGAATTTTACCTATAAACCTACTTCAGAATATCTGACTTTAAAAAATTACGTGTTTGTAGCTCATTGAATGAATGAAATGAATGACTAGTGACTTACTGACTGGCTGGCTGACTGACTGACTGACTGACTGAATGAATGAATGAATGAATGAATGAATGAATGAATGAGTAAATAAAAAAAAAATTTCATCGTCAGAACTGTAGCTCGGCCAGATGGGATTGGAGACAGAGCATACCTTTGGTATGGTTGGAGTTGAAAATCAGTTAACTCCAAGTGCTTTTAGAGCTATGAAGTGGTCGGTTAACAGTGTTAACGACAAACCCTCACTAGTGCGCACATATGATCAGTCGTTTGTTACAGTCAGGCCGAAAGATGAAGAGATTCTTGGGTCATCGGGAGCTGTGTGGGCCGCGGAACAAATTCGCTTAGTCCAAGAAAATCCTGCTGTATTTTACCTTCCTTCCTCCCTTACTAGTGGAACTAGTACATTCCTACTTAGAGTCCAGCATCATTGCTACCTTTATTCCTTCTGTACTACCCTGGGCGATGAAGAAGTTGACTTGCAATCGTTCGGCGCTTATGAAGAGGACAGGAAGATCCACTTACATGTTGGTCTGCGTACTGCGTTACTGGATTTTAAGGGAACTTGTGACAATACTCTTTTGTCACAGGCATTGAGACATTTAATCGATGGCGTAGAGGAACTATTGCAGAAGCTGACAACATGCAGCATACCAAAAGGTTCGACCGAAATTGCGACTTTATGTGACAATCTTTGTGCTATGGTTAAGAGGTATCCAGATCTCCCAGGTCCATACCCTAATATTTTGCAGCTTAAACTGATAAAGGACCGGGAGCAGGAGTACACAATCTTGAAGTTGAGTACCTTTTTGTACTAGTTTGCAAGATACTTCAGACTGATCACCGTATTCGTTTACACAGAGCACCTCACGACTCGGCTCAAAATGAGGCTGAAAGGACAAATGCTGCCATCGGTGAAGCCCTAGTAACCGGTAAACCAGTTGGGATCCCAGCAGATCCATTCCATGGACTTACAGTCGCTCAAATGGACGACATGACATTGAAAGAAGTTGGAGAGCATTGCTTGTCATGGAAGGTAGAGAATACTTGGGAATTAGCTAGAGAGCTATCGAATTGAATTCATGATGAGCCAGGACCCGGGAAGCACGATTTCCTTATCTCCGTCACCAGTTATCCCAAAGACAGGTAGATAATACACTTCCTGGCTAAGTAGCTGGTTCAGTGGAAGAAGGCATCTGCTACTAATCGTGTCAAGATGTGCGGAAATGCCTTGTTTTTGAAGCTTCAAAAGCAAAAGGAAGACCATGTACGACAAGGGCATTACTACTTAGAATATCTGAAGTTCGCTTGTGAGCCCACCTGTGACCCATGCAAACAAGAAGGGTAGACAGCAGGTGTTCCTGCAAAATGGTTTCCAGTTCCCGCTATCAGCGAAAGCACAGTATTACCACGCAGGTACGTTTCATCTGAAGTGACCAGTATTGGTGATGACATTGACATGCTTCTTCCGAGTGTGCAAGTCAAAAAACTATTTGTCTCTGGGAGATTAACATCTTCTAACACAAATGAGGTACAGAAGGTGTGCCAATAATTCATGGTTGACGAGGGTACTTGCGAAAGCTTTCTACAACACCATGAGTTTATTGCTTTAAAGAAGCAGAAAAGGACTAGCGAAAGAAACACAATTCCCGACATTTCCTGGAAAGAGGAGAGTGAAGTTGAATCTTTGACGATGAAACAGTTAAAGATTTACCTCAAACAGAATGGTCTTAAGATAAGTGGCGATAAAGCGGTACTGGTAACGCGAGTTCTGCAATACGCTCGTGGTGACTATTCTTACACCTCGCAAGTTAACGAAGATTTGCAGTCAATTGATCCAGATAGCGACTTGGATTTACAATCAGGTGCAAGTGATTCAGAAAGCAATTCGGAATCGCAATCAAGTGATTCTGAAATGGATGGCTTTGTTGAACAATGCCACGAGGTACTCTTTATTCCAGACGCCAATGTCCAACGAGTGCACATGAGTAATTAAAGGTGCGTCTGGAGAAAATGCAGGGCATTATATAATAAGCGTGTGTGTATGTAGGGGGGGCATACATAATTTCTGACTGTCCAGGAGGGGGACAATACCTAAAATCACCTCTTTAGGAGGGGGTATTACCTAATATGTTCCTATACAAAGCCCATTTTTCAGCCTCCCCCCCTCCTGATAATTATTGCACAGTCCCTTACTACAATGCTAGCTGACTTTCTGTACTAAAATATAACTTACGGTCTGATTCTACTTTAAATATTTCCTTTCCTGGTTATGGCTTCATATACCAACCTAGTCTCTCACTTGCTGTGGGTGTAGGCTCTTATATTAAATAAGATATGCAATATAGGACAAGAAATTATCTTGTCTCTACAACTGAAGATTATGAATCTATTTGGGTAGAAATTGAAATTCAAACTCATGGTAATCTACTTTGTGGCACTGTCTATAGACATCCAAACTAAACTTTTGAAAATTTCATGGTCTTATTTTGAAAGAATTCAAAAAGAAAACAAAAAGTTCGTTATCATGGCTGACTAATTAATAACAATTTTGAATCTAATAGCACTAGAGAAGAATTTATTAATTCTATTAATGCATTTTTTCAACCTCATATTCTTCAATCCACCAGAATAACAGATCACTCTGCTACTTTAATTGAATATTATTTATGACCTCACTGATCATTTTCCAAATTTTCTAATTCTAGGTAGGTTTCCTGTCCCTCAATAAAGGATATATTTTGTAAAGAGATTTTTCTTCTCTAGAATAGTCTGCTGGAGCATTGCTAAACGACATTGTAGCATATTTAACGTGTTGCTCACGATCACGTGAACACATCGCGGTGTTCGCGTGCTCAGTTATTTTACGGACTAGACTATAGAAAGTTGTTGTTATAAGGATTGAAACGAGCGAGAAGTTCGCACTGAAGTTACGACGAGCGACCAAGGTTTATGTGGTAAAATGTTGAGTTTTTGTCGATAGCTGTAAGGAGCTAAAGTGCCAATAAATAGTTAAGCCATTTGTAAGTCATAAAATCTGATCAATAGGGAAAGATCAGGGGAAATAATTTCCTACAGACATGCAATCTATAGACTGGAACATGTGTTTCTCGAATGAAATGATGTTAATTGTATTTGTGAATCATTTTATGTGATGGTTAGAGACTAATGTAAGTGCTTTATCGGCAAATACAGACACGCACTGACTGTACGATTTAACGAAAAATAATGATTACTGCAGTATGAAGAAATTTTGAGTTCATCGTATTTAAACTGGGTGCACTGTCAGCGAGGAATTTCAATTGAATCAGTTGTCAATAACACAAAGTAGTCAAATATTTCGCATGTATTAAATCATTTTACGGTAAATATCTCCGCAAAGAAATGGCATTTCAATAGAAAATGAATGAAAACAGGTATCTTAATATCCAACTAAGTAGATAACTTTACAAAGAATAATTTACTTTGGCGTTCAGTCGGTGAAGTTGACGGAATGAAAACAAAGACAAAGTCAAAGCGAAGCCAGCTCAATTGAATCAGTATGATTGTACATTTTAACTCGAAAACGTTTCTCTTGGAGCCATGTATTCAAATATCAAGTATTTAGCCGGCTTAACTCCTAGATAGTATACTTTCTCATAGTTTCTTTCATATGGAAATGACTAACCTGCAGATTTCAGTGAATTGAAATCTTGAAACCAGCCTCCATGACTATGTGCTCGGCTCCGATGTAAACATTTTCCAAATAAAAACTCATGAGTTTTCGAACCATCCACTGAATGCTAGCTTCATTTTCTCCTCTTATTGCCAGAATAAGGTCACGGAAATAAAGCCATTTCGTCAATAAGACTATTAGAGTGTTGTACAAACTTTAGTTCACTACCACACATGTGTATTTACTTGTTGAGTTGTACTTCCAGCGTTTGCAAATCTGCCATTTCCAACGAGCGATTATGCAAATGTTCGCCTCAAAATATATATCTTCTGTCACACAGGAGATAGAGTTTAATCCGCCGTTATCTTTCTAGTAATTGTCTGTATTTTCACCGTTAAATATGCGATTGTAATGAGGTTTTCCAAGCCGTCCAAACACGTAACTAAGCGAAGGGCTGGCTCACACGCTCACTCAGTCACTGTATCATGTCTTCCTTCCCGTAGGTAAGGGAGGGTCTGGGTCGAGTGCTTTGTTCACCAATAATGCACGCTCATTAGCCAATCACATGCTTGGATTTTGTACAATGCACGAAATGTGAACATTAATCATCTAACAAATAAACAACTACAGTTCCATTATAAACCTTGGATCACATTAATATTAATACATAGAATGATTATTACCATTCTTATAACATAGAGGGCAATTACCCAACTCTGTTTGGCTAATGACAGAGGTTTTTTTCTTAATTGAGGGTAGTATTACTTGTACGCGATTGGTTGATAAGTTGTCTAGCAACAGGCTTCGCGCTGTCAAAGTTTGTCGAGAATGAATACTGTGGTATTTACTTAATTGTCGTCAATTTTGTCACTGCATGATCTTTTGACAGTGACTAAGTTCAGAAGTTCCTCGTTTCCGCTTTAATCTCTGTAAGAGCATAGTAATTAATATATAATTTAATTTGAAACACAATGTTTTTTCTGCCGTCGAGATTACGTGAAGCGAATGTAATGATAAGTCATCAGTTTGACTAGGTTTTTCATTGAGCCGAGATAAGTTTTAATTTGCTAGAGTAATTCCTGTATTTAAAAAAACGGTTCTTCTTTTTAAATAAATAACTATCGACTTATTTCCCTCTTATCCATATTTAATCAACTGCTTGAAAAATTCATTGTTTAATCAATATGCCCTTGGCAGCAGTAGTAGGTCAAAATAGGACTACCACCGGAAGACACTATCCTCAGCTTCAAGAACTATAATAGAAGCATGCGAGTCCCGTTTGTCATCTATGCCGATTTTTACGCCTTCACAGAGTATGAACGATGTTTCATCTGTGGTGTGATGGAAAGGATCAGCTGTATCGTGAGTGGTAGTAGAGGTCATAGGAATTGATTCACCCCCATCATCACCTCCAGAAGGATCGACGGGATCGAAAGGATTGTTGTAACCAGTCACGCTCTGTGTGTTATCTTTTTTATGAGGTGCGCTAGAATCCGCCTTTTCCTACTCCTGCAGCTAACAAATCACGTGGGTGTACTGGAGAGCAAACAATATCTGACTTCATTTATTCAAAGCCTTGTACGAGATCGGTAGTGTTATTAGCAAAACCTCTTTTCAAATGATATTTTCCACCTCCAATCGATTGTCAATCTTTCTAAAACGTTGCTCTCCAGCATCCATGGCAACGCCTTTCCCATGGGGATCACGAGCTCAATTCATTCGTTAATGAAGTATTATATCAGCAAGTGACTGTTAGCTGCAAAGGGCCAATTATCTTGAAAAACAACATATATTATACTTTAAACCATATCTTTCAGATATATCCGACCACTTACCAAATTTTCTAATTATTAATAAGCTTTCAGCCTTAGTGAAAAACTTTACATTGTATAAGCGAGACTACTCTAAGTTAGATGAAGGAGCACTAATTAATGAACACCATAGTTAATAGAGTGGAATGGTTATGAAACCCGGCAAACTTCAATGGGGCTAACAAAGGCGCTGCGATTTATGTTGGAAGGGGGCAAGACAAAAGATTGTGCACGGTCATAGTTCATTAGCGTCCCCTGAACGACTGAACTCACACGATTATATTGGCTGATTGATTAACACATTGCAATTTCTATTGTGTTTTGTGTACGGTCACGGCTGAACAAAGCGAACAAATACCTATAACAAAGAAGGTCGCTAGGTTTCATAACCATTCCACTCTATTAACTATGTCTAAACAATTTGGTTTTCGTTCAAAATATTCAACAACACATGCGATCCTTTCTATAATTGATAAAATACAACAAGCTGTTGACACAGTTAACCATAACATTTTAATTCACAAACTTGAACATTATGGGATTAGAGCGATTGCTCTAAATTGTTTTAAATCATATTTATGTAATAGAAAGCAATTTACTTAATTGGTAATACATTATCTGAAGAGAGGATTATTCCTTGCGGCGTCCCACAAAGATCAGTTCTTCTGTAATAGCTCTAAAATCTAGCCTTTCATATTTTTGCTGATGATATAGAGGATATTACGTATACATGGCCGCGCGGACGGATTTTATCTTCGAGTGTTGATGAAATATATGTAATGTTCTGTTTAATATATAATTATCGATAAAATATCAGTTTAAATTTCTTCCTAAAAAGGTTAGAAATCTTTGAAAGGCAGTCATATTTTCAAAAATGATATCTTCACGTGTGAAGATATCACATTTTAGAACGAAATATACACTGGTATTTAATCGATTATAATACAAGGTAAGAAATTTATGTCATTTGATTGGTTGAGAGCAGTGGTATTTCAGCATAATTTGTAATACCTACATGTATGCATTACAAACCTATTCCATGTATGGTAGCTGTTGCCATATTTGGAAATATGCAACAAGTGGCTGTCTTGAAAAGAAAAATGGCGGACATGCTTACCTGAAAGTGCGAAGTCAATATCTTGGAAAAGCAAACTGCAAGCAAGAAAAATATGCAGAACTAACAATTTACAAAAGTGTAGATTCATGTTGTTGAGATACCTGTTGCAAAATCATTATGAAAGACTCAAGCACAATATAGTTTTCGGGTCCTCGAACAAGCCGAAGTTTGACCAGAAAATCCCCGGGATCACACGAGAATACTGAAACACTCGTTAACTTGATAAAAAGGAAAAAAAGGAAAAGGAAATGGACCACATAAATGTTTAAGTTTTCTATTCATTCAGATCATTTTTTATTGTTATGCCTTTCCTGTCTGACTCTGAGTATGAGTATTGAGTTCATTGGTTTTTGACGGAGTACGATCAAGCAGTGAGAGGATTGCCCAAGAAAATTTATTAGCTCGTATTATAAACATTTAATAGCATGATTTGTACGTGATATTTTGCATAAATACCACTCGTGAGATTTCAAAATTCCTTATAATTTCAGTCACCGCTACGCGACTCGTGAAATTATAAGGAATTTTGAAATCTCTCTCGTGGTATTTATGCCAAATACCACGTACAAACCATTCTATTACTATTACTAATTATATACTAAACTAATCTATTTTAAACCAATTACAGTTTGCAAAATCTGGAAAGGATTATTACTGAACAGTTAAAACTGGTAAACATTTTGGTTATCTTCAAATATGCTTTCTTTAACCCTTTAAGCCCCAAGGGCTTTTAACTGATTTTTGGCTCATTCTAGACTGCAACAAACCCTCCCCCCCTAAGAAAACTGTAGTCACTGTTACCATGGAATTTTCATCTGACCAATAATACTGGGGGCTCAAAGTTTTTTGTCGGCCATTTTGGATATGTTGACGTCGCATTGCTACGGAGCTGGAGGGAAGTTTGTTTGGGGGAATACAGAATTTAAGGCTTTTTAAAGCATTTTTTCCCCATTTTTAGAGTGCTGGAGGACATCATTAAGTCTGATGAGAGCTTGAATCAGCACTTTCTCGAAGAACTGAGTCTGTGCCTGTTATTGTGATAGAGAAAGAGCCTCATTTTCCACTCGTGAATGGGCCAGGACGTCTTCTATCACTTTAGCGTGGGCTTTATAAATGAAGGTCTGGAGCCACCTATCATAGCTTTTTTGGAATATTGGACAACATTTACTTGACATTGATTCCAATATGAAGCTATTAGGTCGAAATGGCTTTAGACTTCTTCTATATTTTGAAGAATGAAGATGGGAGAGTGCTATGCCGCTGGTGGATTGGATTTCCCGGCATGCTTTGCGGTCATTATGGATGAATTTAGCTTGTTGTGAAGTGCTTGTGGACACAATGACTTGGTGCTGGGCAAGTTTAGGTGTTGGGAGACAGAAAGTGAGATTAGTGCAAACATGAAACTCTACATTTTATGTGAAATATGCATTTTTGTGAGAAAATTTAGAATCTGAGGAGAAATAATTTTTCTGTAACTGTAATTTTAGTCCCTTTTTCTAAAGTGAATAATGTCAACTATAGTTAACTTGTGCAAAGAAAGGAGGATTTAGATGAAATGATTCATTTTTAATATGCCTAATGCAGTTCAATAGGATCATTGGTCTATACATTAAGGTGTGTGGGAATCTCAGAGCATTGCTCTTTGAACTTAGTCAGATTTAAACCCTCAAAGCAAGTAACCAGTAATAGTGCCATATGGCACTCTTGGGACATAAAGGGTTAAATATTACTGAAACAAACGTTGTATTTTTTATCCTCAGCAGAACAAAATTAACTATCCTATTAAATTGATATTAAATGGTAAAACTATAAAACAGGAGAACACAGTGAAATATCTTGGAATACTTACTGACTGCAATCTGAACTGAAAACCCTTCGTAGATGAAATCTCTAAAAAATAAACAGAGGTATTGGTGTACTCTCTAAATTACGATATTACTTAAATTACCAGAAGTCCATAATCAGAAACCTCGATCTGTCATATTAGATCTTGTCCCATCAGTTTACAGTATAAAATATTTTTTGAAAACGATTCTCGCTAAATCGATAGCCAAGCGTATTGCACCTTAATTGCCCCAGTAACTCTGATTGGTCCAAAACATGAAAGCCTTTGTTCTAATAAGAGAACTAATTTTGTGTTTATAAAAGAAACATGGCGGCCATTGTTTTTCATCCACGAAAGTAGTTTGAGCGCCGTTCTAAATTAGATTATGCTGTAAACTGATGGGCCGCGTTCATAGCTTATCGAGACTTCTGGTTATGGACTTCTGAATTTAACTATTCTCACTAACTTGTATTATTCACTTTTATATCCTTACCTCACCTGTGTTATCCTTCCCTGGGGAAACACCTACCATACTACTATTCGTCCTTTATTCATTCTTCAAGAAAAGGCTGTTCGTATCATTACCTTTACTAAATATGAAGTACATTCTACCCCTTTGTTTAGACAACTTCATACTGCATTATTTATGTTCCAGTTCCACACAAATACTCTCCCACCTGTCTTCGAATATTTTGTTATCCTCTAGTAAATGTTCACTGTTATAATACACGACTAGCTTCAAGCTCTTATCATATTCCAAATACTCGATCAAATTATGGATTATTTAACATTCGTTTTAAGGGTCCTAAAATATGGAATTCAGTTGACAAGAACATAAGTTTTCTAAGTAAACATACATTTAAGAACTGTGTGCAAAAATAACTTGTTAGTAAATATTAACTTAATTGTTCAATCACATTGTAGTAGTTTGTTAGTTATGTACAGTAGTAGTATATGTTAGTTATGTAGCAGTCTCGTACAGTATAGTAGCCTTGTATTAGTCCGTAGTAATTCTGTAGTTCCGTAGTCCTGACCTTTACTGTGCATGTAATCTACTTTTCGGTAGCCTGCGTGCAGACGTTCTCTCTCCCTGCAAAACTTGGGAAAGAGACGTCTGCGAAACGCCGTTGATAATCATGTTCTGGTCATAAATTATCATAATTAAAATTCGTAATTATTTTTCCTAGGCAATTTTAGAGAACACAACTGCGTACATTCTCTGTCTACTTCTTTGAGAAAGAGTTGCTGGATATTTTCTCTAAAAACTGTATTCTTCCATACAGCCGACGCAATCTGGCTATAAGTTTCACGAAAACAACATCTTACCCAAACTTTCAAGGCCTTCGTGTTAACATTTGTTTTGCTCGGCCATTCAACCGGCTTGACTTGGACTTGACTGTCTTCTGTGTTTTGTTTGGTTCAATATTTTCACCTACAACAACTAAATCATCCAGAATTGGCAACACGGACGAACAAATTGGAGAAAGTGGAATATCATGGAGGTACGTACATTTATTTGATTTTCTCGCTGCAGGAGTTCATATTCTTGTGGTCGGCAACCTTCTACGAGGAGAAGTACGTCGGTTCGATCGCATTTCCATCTAGAGCAGCTCGTTACGGGGCAGAGCTGGAGTCAGTCTGACTCAAACAATTCCCTAGCACATGTACTGTCCCTCTTAAACTTTACGACCATACTTGCGTTTGTGGCTTTCGAATGGTAACACTCGGTAAAGATCTGCCTTCGTAGATTATATTTCACATCTCAACTTCAACTTCTGGACTGTTTACAAATATATGGCGAATTTAAGTGAACTTAGAAGCTAAGAGTAGAACGCTCTACTTTTATACTAGATTCTGGTCATTATATTTCACAATATCAGCAAAACTAGGAGACCATTACAAAAAAATGGGCTCCTGGCAAAACAAAAGATACCGTAGCCGTTTGTTGTAAATGAATACCACTACGGGATGAAGGGTTTCGAAAAGTAATCATGGGGTGATCTCGGGAAGTTATTAGTCAATCATGACTTTATGACAATCCTCCGTCAACAGCCAATCAGCGCGCGGTCCTTAAATACTGGAGAAGAAACACGTGACCAGAACACGATTATCAACAGCGTTTCGCAGACGTCTCTTTCCCGATTTTTGCAGGCTACTTTTTGGTGGCTCAGCTTACTTTAGCTTTTCAGTTATTCTGAGACTCTTCGTACTTAATCTGGATACAATTATTATTACTATTTATCTTTATATTGTTCGCTCATATTGTAAACACTGCTTAAAACACTCGAGCTACGCCCTCGTGTTCTTAAACCTGATAACACACTGCTGCTCTTTTATTAAACTAGTCCTCGTCAGTTTAATAAATATAAATCATATATTCTACTTCACACGAATTTAAGCACAAAATTTCAAACATAAATCACTTTTGCCATACAGCGCAACAGCACATTACCAGAAATCACGAACATTTTGCGACCGCAATTAAGCCGAACAGTGGAGTTAACACAAGGGCACAGAGCATGCGCATTACACCAAAAATAACAAAGATAGCGTCGTGTGGCACTCGACCACAGGGAACCCAAATACAGCTCAATCCTTTGTTTTATTATATTTATATTTAGAGCCTGCATTTCGTCTGAACAGTTTTGAGCGACCCAAACTACGATAAACATCCTTCAAAAATGGCGATATCAACGCCTGATTATCTGTGGAAGAAAATTAGAAGACCGGGATTTGGCCTTCGTTGTTGGTTAGCGAGTACTACATGGAAGTTTAAGATGCACTCCTCGGAAATTTACAAGGAATGTATGGCAGCCTGTGGTAATTTTTGGCTAAAAAGACGCATTTGTTTTGACCGAAAGAAACGTGACTGGATTCATCAAATTCTAAACTAATGGATTTCGATGAGCCCTGGATTTGAAACGAGAAGACCTACAAAGTGAAAGCTTTCCTAGAGGTAAGGTTATAAAACATTTTATGTTTGGTCCCATACATTTCTTTGTAAGTGTTGGCCATTTTTAAATGCCCTGCAAAAGCTATGCATAATAGCTATCCGCCATTTTGTCAGTGATTTCTGGTAATGAGTGCGTTTCAACTGAAATCAGTCGTCAATAACCAATTCAAAAAGAAATCAAAGATTCCGGCTGAATAAAATCATTTTTTGTAAATATATCCACAAAGAAATGTCATTTCAATAGACAATTTTATATATAGCTAAGTAGATAACTTTACAAACAATAATTTACTTTCGGCGTTCGGTCAGTGAAGTTGACGCAAAGAAACAAATATACAAAGTGATTGTATGATTGTACATAACCCGAAAAAACGTTTCTCTTGTATCCACGTATTCAAATATAAAGTCTTCCGCCGGTAGATGGTCTACTTTTTTGAGAGTTTCATTCGAAAATGGCTAATCCGGTTCAAGTAGTTTGAATAAGAATTGAAATATTGAATCCGGCCTCCATGTGCTCAAAAAAAAATTAAATTGAGCACATCCTGGATTCTTTTATATACACTGCATTCCCGAATTTCTTCTTCTTGTTGACAGAGTAAGGTCTCGGAAATAAAAGCCACTTTTTCAATAAGACTACTAGAGTGTTTTAGAAGCTTTCCAAAGCCCATATTTGTTCAATAACTTGTATACATGTGGTACTTGCAGCGCTTGGAAATCAGCCATTTCCAACGAGCGATTATGCAAATGCCGTCTCAAAATATATATTCTGTCATACAAGACAGACAGAATTTAATCCTGCTGTTACCTTTCCAGCAATTGTCTGCCATTCTCACTATTAAATATGCTGTTGGAATGAGGTTTTTCAAGCCTTCCAAACATCAGGTCTCTGGTCGAGTGCTTTGTTCACCTATAAAACACTATTATTAACCAATCACCTGCTTGGACTTTGTACTGTGCACGAAATTTGAATATTAATTGCATTTATTGCACTCCACCTCCGTTAGCGCAGGTTTTATCTACATATGTAGTACATTTTCTACATCGTTTCTCGATATTAATTGACTTACGAGGCCTGGGACTACATTTAAGTTTTGAAATATTTTTTATTGCTCGTCTTCTATCAACTTTTACAACTTAGAAGCAATCTTAGAAACTGATCAGGTTTGTCGTGACCAATATACCAACACGATTTTGCTATCACAAATAACACATATCAATTTGTAGGGGAGAGGGGAAGGGAATATTTGTCGCTACAACATTCCTTTCTACCCCAAAAATGTTTAATGTTTACTGTTCAAGTGAAAATATATATGATGATGGAACTTTATTATCCTGTCTAAGTCTTACTAATCACAACACTCCTCTCCTCTACTCGAGATGTACGCCCAACGTTCAAATAAAATTTTAAACAAATAAAGGGGCGGGGCGGAAAAAATGTCAACAAACTGTCAATGGAAATAAACAACAACAAAAGTCAAAACAGACCATGTCTCAACACATTCCTCTGCCCGAGATCTATGCTCCGGAAACAAATCGTATAGGGGGTGGGTGGGGGTTCGTTTCAATCTAGAAATAGCTAAATATCAGTTAAACTCCTTGGGGATTTAAAAGGTTTACTCGAGAAACTTTAAAATAGTATGGCCATTTATTTTTAAAAGCATATACACCTATTAAAAAAACGTTGCTTCCTTTGAAGAACAAGCTCCCTTACCGAAAAATGGACAAAAAGGCAAGGCTGATTCAACGGTAGAGAGGCCAGAACCATTACGGAGTGGCCAGTAACCTATCAGCCCGGTCAAACGAGAATGAGTGTCGATAAGAGTTTACAAGAATCAAACAAAGGGCGGGTAAAACGAGCGAAAACTCTCACAACAAAATTCGATGAGAGCGCGCAAGAGCCGCGCATGAGAGTTGAACTCCTTTTAGTCAAAGGCTATCTTGGACTGTACACGCATATTTTAATTACTAATCAACCTTTTTGAAATAGGTCTATACTGAGAACTCTAAGCTGGACTGTACACGCAGATTCTAATTACTAATCAACCTTTTTGAAATAGGTCTATACTGAGAACTCTAACCTGGACTGTACACGCAGATTCTAATTACTAATCAACCTTTTTTGAAATAGGTATATACTGAGTGCACATTAACATTACGACCTTAAGGTGGCGTTCGACAACTACGATATAAATGTGTGGGGTGCTTTGCAGCAGCAGCAACACTAAGTATACCTCTTGTTATTGATTACAGCTTGTGAGAGTGGACCTATTGGTGTGTCAGACAGGAATATTATCCCTGATAGCTCGATCACTGCAACATCACACTATGGATCCTATTATGACAAAAGATATAGACCTCAGCAGGCACGACTGAACGGCACTTATGGTTGGGGTGCTCGCAACAAGACTGGTCGTGACTACTTACAGATTGATCTTGGTGCCATATACAACATTTGTGCCATTGCCACTCAAGGGGCAGGACCAAATCTCGTTAGTGAATGGGTGAGAACATACCAGATAATGACATCTATCGATAACAGCGCGTGGTCATCGTACAATGAAAATCAGGTAATACATCGCAAGGCGAGATGATATTAATAACCGTTCTAAACCAAATCAGTTGTCGGATTGTTATGCCTTTAACCTTATTGATTAGACAAAATATAATCATGATAAAATATATTTTATTCTGTGACTCTACATAGTCATTGTAAAGAGCTAAAATGTGATATTACGTTTGAGTGACTTTCTTTGTATTTATAATGAAAACTGTCATGTGAATAAAGTAAAGCCTGCACGGTATTTAAAATACATCTTATGCATGTAAAATTGTAAAATTAACTTGTTGAGCTCTTCTTAAGGTATGTTTTCTATTTGGCATTCTTCTGTGATTGAATGGCAAAATCTTCTCTAGGTTTTTATCTCATTGGTAGTCTCGTATTTTTTTTGGGGGGGAGGCATCAGATCAAAACCTCTCTCTTCAACTAGTTCAAGCAAACAATGACAAAAGGCAATACTTGCGCGATTTTCCTAAACCCTCGATAATTTGGGGCTTTAAAATACGTTTTCGTCATGTATTTTTTCGATCGTAAGGCTGAAGCTATATATACAGAAATTGCTCTGTTTACGAAGCGGAGAGTCGAAAAAAGGTTCAAGGACAGACAGACAAAATAGTTGATACAAAGAACCATCTTCCTCGGAGAATCTAGAACGGTTTTAGCCTGTTTTAGCCAATCAGATTGCTCGATTTGCTTGCGTCCAGACTCCGAGAAACTCGCCCATTTGATAATATATGTTATGAATTATACCCTTTTAAGTCTTCATAAGAACAACTTTGTATATTCATTATCTGAATTTCTAACGGGACCTGAAACAACCATAGGGACTGATTAAAGCCAGGAGGCCATAACCAGGAGCGTCCATATGTCCTATAAAGTTGTCACAGCGTTTTTACAAGTTGGGCTATTTTTAGATTATTTTCCCGCCAAATAATGGGTTGCACCGTGGTGGAACAAAAGATGCCTCATTAGCTACTTTTGTTATACCAAACAACATGGCTGCTACGCTTTTGTGAATTGATTCCCTTAGGAATCATTGCAACTCAACAATAGCGGGAAACCGTTCTAAAAATAACCTAACTTATAAAACCGCTGTGACATAGGCCTAGTATGCGGGATGGACGCTCCTAGTTATGGGCTACTGTCAAAGCCAGGCCCCAGCTAAACCACAGATCGAATTGGAATTTAGCGTGTTGATTTACCAATTTAATATCATTTCCTTTTTAGATCTTCAGTGGTAATAGGGATCGTGATAATGCCCAAAAGAACACCCTTGATGTCCCAACTGTACTTAGATTCATTCGCTTTGTTCCGTTAAAATATCGAGGTTGGAAAACAATGCGTGTAGAGGTCTATGGGGAAAAGTTCAAAGGTAAAATACACCAATTTCAATAAGGTGTCAAATAGAGCGTACATAGGATATGTAGAGGAAATCGCATGAACGCGACTTCTATACGGGATTTATAGGCACTTAGTGATACTTTCCCTGCTAGCAGAGGTCTCTCTCTGTCTTGGTAAAATTGAAGGCGAGGGAGACACCCTCTGCCGACATCCGACGCTTGCCGTCCACATTCATGGACGAGTCAAACACGTTTTACCGGAAATAGCTGTAAGCGTCAGTTGTTTGTTGCAGTTGTTTCGTGCGCTCATAAGTACACGTGAGATCGCGTCACTTGTTGCCAAGGAAACTTCACGCATGCGCGACAGAGAAAGGGTCGGATGTCGGCAGAGGTCTCTCCCTCGCCTTCCATTTTACCAAGACAGAGCAGGGAAAGTGATAGTCTGAAACTTCTAATTATCAAAATATAACTCAGTGCCAATAAATCAAGTATAGCATGCGATTTTTTGTTTATAATATACTGAGCAAACATTTGCTTAGAGCCTGCGACTGTGCACTCAATAACATTGATCAATCAGAATCCAGATATTTTGTTGAGTATGTTATAAATAGAGGATATTACATGGCCGCGCGGAGATACGCAATTTCTCTTCGAGTGTTTAGCTTGATAATGTTTTATATAGAGCCACACTCGTACAGCGAAAAGTCGTATAAAGATCCTCCTGGTCAATCCTTATAAAACCAAGGCCTTATCAAACCTAGACCGTGAATTGTTATAAAGACCCTCAATCGTACAGTAAAAATCCTTAAAAAGACCCTTACGAGGAATTTCAGTTCATAAAATGAGACTCAGGGTGGTTCAACCAACGGTTTAAGTGCAATGACATGAGGCGCTCGAAAATAAAGGCCACTTGGCTCACATTTATTCATACGCAACTGGCCTAACATTATGGGACCCAAATTTTCGCTCCGTATTCCAACTGCGCATGTCAGCGACGCACAACGTAGCTATTTAACAATTATTCACCAAAGTGGAGGTGAATAGTAGTGGATATTTACCGAGCCGATTCGGCTCGGTAAATATCCACCACTATTCACCGAAACTGAAGTGAATAATTGTTTTAGTATATACCACACTGCAGGTGAATAGCCAGCACCAAATATATTTTTTTTGGGGTCAAATAGACAAAATTCGCGCGAGGTGATCGCTGCTGCATTCGCAGGTGAATATGTAGAGGTTATTGACCAAGCGTGAGGTCAAGATGGGGGGATATTGGTCGAGTTCATTTTTTTGCGTTTTTATGGACCGAGACGGAGTCGAGGTCCATAAAAACGCAAAAAATGAACGAGGCCAATATCCCCCCATCTTGACCGAACAAGCTTGGTCAATAAGGTTTTTATTATATGGCACAAATGAATAAAATCACACTTTGACACACGCGCCAGGAACCCATTGCGTGGTAAACTGAAGAGCGAATAGAAATCAATCTAAAATTAGACTGAGTCTCGACGACTTTTCACTTGAAGTTCAACCTTGTGGCGTTCAAAACAGTTTGTTTTCCGACGTAAAAAAATGCGTTTTTATGGATGAAAACTGACCTGTACTTTACTTCAGATGTACTGAGTTTCAATGACAACTTCATCAGGAAGGCCGAATGCATTAACTAGAGACAAAAATGTGCATATTTGTGGAAGATTTGAAAGTTGAAAACCGGCGTTGAAAGCACTCGAGTGGCGATAACTCAGATAAGCACACTGCAAAACTTGACAAATAGATCTGTAGAAGAATACAAACAAACTTGTAAGTATTAATCTAGTAAATACTCTTAATTTGTAAGCCATTTACCAAATGTAAATGCTGAATTTCTTAGCTCATACAATATAAAACCTGCTTTCTTTGATGAAACTGTGTGCTAAGCTTACTCGTTTCCGTAGTAATTTTATTTCTTTGTACCACGATTGTAGTAGCGTTGTGAGGTAGCCGAACCTTTCTTTGTGTTTTTGAAGTCACGGCCATTTCAGCTTCGCTATAGTTGTTTATCTCCGTAAGTCCAGCTTCCTTCAATTCAGTCGCTTTTGCTGCAGTTGTTTTCATCGAACTTGCAAGAGCCAGAAAAAACTGCATTAATCCCTCTAAAAAGGTGAATTTTAGCTGTAAACGAAAAGGCAGAACGATTTTTAAATTAGTATTTGCCTTCATGTCACAAATTGTTTAGTTTCTTTCAAAATGTATGGGTTCTATCGCTATTTGTTTACGAAGAATTGTGAGCGGTTTTGTAAAATCCTGAGCGGGCAAGATTTTGCTGAGCAACCAATCAGATTGCAGCATTCAGAGTCATATTGCCCGCTCACGGAGCTGCCATGTAATAAGAAATCATATTCACTGTTTGAGTAGCCAATCAGAGCGCGCGAAAAGTGATATTCACTGGTGTGGTATATACTAAAAATGTTATTCTTCGCTTTTCATCTAAATTTCTGAAAATTCTTATCTTTTAGAAGTAATGTTTTTGAAGCCTTTCAATAAACTCGCAGCACGTGTTTTGCTACGCTCTCGTGTTTTTAAATCGGATAAAACACTGCTGCTCGTTTATTAAACTACGTAAAACACATTAACGACTAATACATGTAGTTTTCAAACAATTCTCCCTGACAGACGACTACAAAGAGAGAGGACTCGATCTAGAGAGGGAAAAGCAAAAGTACCTTCCAAGGCATATTTTGGAATCTCTTTTGATTTAAAAGAGACAGTTTTGTCGACGTGACGAAGTCACTAAGTAATAAGGCGACTAGTACTGACATTTTAATAATAAGGCCATCATTTGGTATGCTTGGTCTTAGATACTGACTTAGAGAGGGTTTTTGTTATGGTTTTGTTATTTCACTTCCGCTCTGCATAATTAACTACCACATCTAACCACGCATGCGCAATGGTCAGATGGCGTTGCGAGCACATGGTCTGAAATAAAGAGTTCTTCGTTGGTTTATACAGCACCAGTTACTCACTATCACAACCATCCACAACCATAACATAGTGTCAGTATAAATCAAGAACCCGGTGATAGTATTTACCGTGCATCAGGTTGATGAAATCTTCGTGAAATGCTAATAAAATCGACATTATCTGTAGAAGAAACGCGTGGGTGAAACCCGATCGCAAGATGGCGGAGTTGGTTGAAATACAACCACAACAGTTTTTTAATAGCCTTGTCCTTACCATTTTATGAAACGGTTGTGGCGTTGTGCAGTCTGCAAACTTATTGATCTTTTACAAACGAAATTGGGCGCTTTCTCAGTGTAAGCATATTAATAATTCATTTTGTCGAATTTTCATACAAACCTTCTAAAACCTAACCCCCAAATTTGAAAAAAAACTAACCATTTTAAATCCCAAATCATTAATAGAACGAATCTAAATACACCTGAACTTAATGGAGAATTTAGCGAAGTTTTCAAGTGTTTTCAAGTGCACTTTTGCTTTAACAATTTCAGGACATGCTTACACTGAGAAACCCCCCGAAATTGGCACTAAAACACGATGTCAGAAGGGAGCTTTTTCTTCTTACCTTGCACTCTAAGCCTCATCTTATTACTCGGGCTGCCTGTGGGCAGGCCCGTGTCAAGTTTTTTTCCACGTCGAGAATTTCAGGAATCTCGTTTATTTTCGCCGTCAGCGTATCAAATTGTACTGGCCACGTGAACACTATAAGCTGGCACATGCCGCCATGTAAGATCGTGTGACTCGACGTGTGTCCTGCGTACGTCGGCAGTCAGAAGGATTGGGTTTTCAGTTTCTGCTTCAATAAGGTTTGTATTGCTACATTTGATTCTGAAGCACTGTTGGAAACGCTCTTTTTACCGGCCCACACGCAAACGACGGAAGTCTCACGTAAATTTATTTGAGCGATTTTGATTGTCGAGTTGTTTCCGTCGTTCAAATATATACTCAAATATACTGCATTATACTGCACAATACTATACAACTGAGAAGTATTGACCTAAAGTCAGGCAAACCAAAACCCAAAGCCAAACTGTGAGAACTTCAACTCAAGAGTTGAAAAGCTCCCCAAAACTGAATAATGATTGGAAATCTGCCATGAAGGTGACGTTGAAATGTGTTTATATTTGCATATGTCTGTGGATAATCAAGCACATTTACCTTCGTGTTAAGTCTAATGATGCCCAGTGTTATCCTTGTGAATATAATTTTATTTTCGAATATTTGGAAGTATGCAGACACAGCAGACGATATTATAAACTGTAAATGAAGAACCAGACATGAATAAAACTTCATAAGTGCCGCTTTACAGATCTCGCTAAGCCATTTTCGTTTGTATCCATTTACTTGAACTGACATCTGATCAACCAGTTCTAAAATAAATACGTCAGTTCTCACCCAGTCTTGAAAGAGTTCTCAGAACTGTGCAGTCAGTTCCGTACTGCCCGAGTTTGATTGGCAGCACCAGTTACTGACCAGTCTCTTGTTTAATTACGAGGGTCTAGCGAACGGACTCGAAGTCCCAGCCAGGCTACGAAGGAAGGTCCCAACAGCTAGATATTTCCATTGAGTTCGGCGAATACAAGTAAAAGGCGCTCCAACGGAATCTTTGAATGCTTCCGGCTGTGTGAAGCACATTTCCTCATACTCACATTCGACGACAAAAGCATCCATTTCAAGTCCTCTATTCCTTGAATGCCTTATGACTTGGCTGAAATTTCCGGCAATGTCTTGAATTCCGAGTTATCCTTCTTGCGAATGTTGAAATATTTAATTCTCGTATTTTCATTCCTATTCATTATGTCTTTATTCTCTGCTATAAACACATGGGATATGTTAGGAGAACGCTGAACAACTTAACATTCACTCACGGCTCGTGATTTTCAAGTTTTCTTGTTCTCGCAACATGGATGTTAAGCAGCGATATTAATAACATTATGTTCTTTGTTGGTCAGCGTTAACAATAAACTACAGACCTCGCCCAAAGCGGTCTCCCTTCAATCCTTTTCTGCGCCACGGTATGCAGCATGGTTTAAATATGAGGCCGGTCTACCACAGCCAAGGAAATCCTCTATCTATCTGCCGATGTGGTTTTCGAGAATGATTTAATATATATTTTGCAGGAAACAGTCACGTGCTGATGTATCACTTCAGTAACAAATGTATTGAGCAAACAAACTTCAAAACACTGTTTTAGAAAGATCGACAATCGATTGGAGGTGGAAAATAGCATTTACAAACTGAAATAGGCCTTTTGCATCAATTGATCACGTGACGATTTCCCCATAGAAACGCCGTGTACGTGTCTCTTTTCTTTCAGATTACCAGCAACACTAGAGTCTGTAATCTTGAAATAAAGCCCCTCGTTACTTCGAATTTTGGTGATCCACTGAGACCTTAATCCCATGTCTTTACTGGGGAATTTTTGCGATGAAAGGAAAGATAGTCCATCGTTGTAGCGTGAATCACCACTGCATTCGTGGTACACAACAGTGGTAGCGCGTTCCAGTTTATACAACACCAGCGTCTCCTCGGCTATGGTAGAGTAATAGATACATCTGCTGTCATCACATAATGTTTCTAGAACATAAAAACGATTTGAAGCGTGGAAGAAAAGTACATTCCCGAAGTCTGCATCTTCTTACCTGTTGTCTGTTTAGGCCGCCATCATGTTGCGAGAAACTCGCAGAGTCCGGTTCGGTTTCGGCTTCAGAAAGCTATTTCTGATCGTCTTACGGCTCTTAAAATCCTCTAACACTGAACTTTAAAGGGGCACAATCATGAGCTGCGTATGTGCGGATTTTGAGCAATTTAATATATGCAAAAACGCTTGGAGTTTCACTATGCTGTCAACAAAATATCCCAGAAAGAGGTCCCTGAAGCCCAAATAACTCCAGGAACTCACACCGTTGTCATACGTTTGAGGCTATAGAAGTTCGTATTGTGTGCATGAGAGGCCGTACATCGAACGTCAGTCTACACGCTTTCGTAACAAGTTCAAGTTTATTTACACTGTTCAATTACAAAATTTATAACAAAGGACAGTTTGGGCGACACTATGCTGTCACAACTCTACGAACTCTCCCAGGAACCCACACGATAGGCTTGTGAGCAATCATCATACGTTTGGAGCTATATAAATGACTATATATTGACTGCAGGAAAGCAGAAAAATTGAAGTAGTGCAAAGCCGCTTGTCATTATCTCTCATTCCACAATAATCCCAGGAGGTCAGGTACCATAGCCTTCTGAGCAATCAACACAAGTTTGAATCTATATAAGTGATTATTGGCTACAGAACAAACTAGTCTAATCCAGCTATAAATATACGCACTCCGCGTGACCATCCAGCAATATTTCACGTCGTAGCTTTTTAACGTTTTGAACAACAAATCTTTAAAGGAATGTCGTATTTTTTTCTACAGGAGACAACTATAATACTGAACATCTTGTAGGATAAAGCTGAAATAATTTGGCCTAATAGATCTCTTTTCAGAATTTGAAGCAGAGCTTTGTTTTGAGAATTTGAGACTCCCAAATCCTGACTGTGGTAGCTTTTTATACTTTTGAACATGAACTCTTAATAGCATGTGCTAATTTTTCTACATGAGAGAACTACACACTGTATTATACTGAAAATATTGTAGGAGAAATGTGACAGAATTTGCCCAGTTAGATCTCTCTTCAGAGTTTCAAACAGACTTGATTTTGAAATTTTGAGCACTTCTGTGACAAAGGACAGCTTCGGACTACACTATGCTGTCGAGACTCTTCGAAATCTCCAAGAAAGAATTCCCTGAAGCCCAAATACCTCCAGGAACTCACACACGATAGCCTTGTGAGCAATCCTCATATACGTTTGAAGCTATAGAAGTTCTCTCTGGCTCTCAAAAACCCTTTTGCGTCCACGTTTCAATCTTCGTCCACCATGACCTGAGCGGAGCTCGAAGGCATTGTTAATGCCATCGAAACATATGACCATAGAGCTGTAAAATTATATCTGAACGTGGAAATTTCTAATGAGTTTGGAAGGGGAAAGACTTAACACTCTGAAGTTACGACCTAGGGTGCACTAATTTGTGAGATTGCTGTGGTATGGACGGTTTGATTACTTCTTATTCTTCGCGATAGAAAACCTACTCAACTTGAAAACGTCCGTCGGACGTTTTCAAGTTTTGATTGGCTAAGTAACCGCGCATGTTATTCATGACCGTGCCCCTTTAAGATTTAAAGCTAAATAGTTCTGATAAATTTGGGCTGAAAACGAATAACAAAGGAACCGGCAGAACTTCTAGTATCAATATAATATCTTCTAGTATCTCTGTTGTCAAGGAATGTTAGAATGGCTTGCCCTCCACATAGGCGTTGCTATGGGAAAATCGTCACGTGATCAATTGATGCAAAAGACCTATTATTTTTCTAATAACACTACCGATCTCGTACAAGTGCCTTTATATAAAATGAAGTCAGATTTTGTTGCTATCCAGTACAACCACATGAATGCATTCCTACAAAAGGAATTAAAACGTTTTCCAGTTTCGCAGCAGCTTTTCATGTTCGTGATTAGTTAGGGCCTTCGTGATATAGTCCAATACGTAGTTCTTGATAGGTAACCAAGCCTCGTCGAAGCCTTAGCCTCGCATGGAGGCTGGAGTTGACCTTGTACTCATACAAACAGTCTTCTATTAATATGGATAGTTTTGATTATCACGCGAGGTACAAACCTCTAAATATGCAGTCTCGACACCAGTCTCGATATCACCAAAGCCGTCCAAGAACTACGAATTGGACTATTACTCAATTATTTAATTGGAAATAAATAGAGGTTATTGTTATTGTAACCTTTTAATTATTAATGACACGCACGTTTTTTTTTATTTGCAGTTACATGTAGCATAAACACATATGCATATATTAATCATTTCACTTAGATTTTTTTTATTTTCTTATATTTATAGAACTCAAAGGCATTCCAGTCATTGTCAACGTTTCATCACCGACCTCAACTAGTATCATTGTCAAATGGAAAGTAAATAAAACCATTTTTTCCTTTATACAACAACTTTGTCTTCACATATATAAACACACTAACATTAGATTTAAATCTGATTATTATTAGCCACAGTAAATCAATGGTGTATATTTCTATATAACTGGTTTGAAGTAACAAATGAATATGATAAAAAAACACTCGTACGATTGAAAATAATCTTCATCTATTTTGAAGACCTCTATATTGATGGTATATGTACATATGTATGTGCCTTTTCTTCACAACAGACATCTATCAACATACATCTATTATACAGATAATGAGTTTTGCGAACTAACTACTTTATTTTCCTTTTTCATCGTTTAAGTTTTCGCAAAAAGACTTGCCGAATGGAACTGTAGTTGGATACAAGATTGTTTACTCTACTAGAGATTCATCAAATGCCGTTATTGTGAACGAACCTCAAGAGACTTCATGGCAGTTGGATAATTTAGCGAAATATACGACATACTCTATAACTGTAGCTGTACGGAATCAATGGAATGCTGGATCCCCGAGTACTGCAAAGACCATTAGAACACAGGAAGATGGTAAATAAATATTCAAATATGTTCTCCATCATATGAACCTGCTGTTCCCTGTTATTCGGTATTTTTAATAATTAACGTTATAATATAAACACTGGGAACATCCTAAGAATGTGCGATTTCATTCGATGCTAGACGTGCACTATTTTTTTAAGGTGCACGCCTAGTTACCAAATCAAATTGCAATTGTTTTATGTTGCACGGCTGGAAAAATCAAAACAAACCCACAGCCTTTTCCTTTTTCTGATTTTTGTGCCGCTGTAACATTCACAAAAGTCATGGAAATCTGTAAAGGAACTGAAGTTTTCGAAGAAAACTCCGACTGTTCTGTTGTCGAACCCCCAAACCCCTTTAGCGAAATTAGACGAACAAGAATTAAACAAACTTTTATCAAATTCGTACGCGAAGTCGTCGAAATCAAACACTAAATGGGTTGCAAAGACTTGAAGGTAAGAAAGCCAACGCTTTAACCGGGAAAAAGGTATTTTCTTTCATGAATTATTGGAAAAATAAATAAATGTTTTCTTATGTCATTTTGCATTAAAATGGATTCCCTGAAACTCGGCTGACGTCATTTGTTTACGTTTTTTACCCCATGAATTTCGCTCATGTTCAAGATCCTGTCCGCTTGACCATATAAAGTTTTTCGACCTTTTATGTTATAAAATAAATAGAAGATGGCTTTCTATGTTCTATACAAAAATGATGCACTTCTGAGCTCTTGAAATGCAGCTGAATGCACTCGCTATCGCTCGTGCATCCACTTGCTAGCATTTCAAGAGCTCAGGCGTGCATCATTTTTGTATAGAACATAGAATGCCAACTTCTATTTGTTAAAGTGCAAGTTTGTAAAAAAGATTATATTGTACGTACAATGTACTATTGTTTTTGTTTCTCACAAAAAGGTATTAATCTTGCAAATTTTGTAACATTTCTGGCATTTAATCCCCAATTTTGGTTAATTTTCATGGATCCTGTGACGTCATAAGATGAATCAACTCCCTCCCTAGAAAAAAAATACTACAATAAAATCCCGTAGGTTTTCATTATGACATTACAAAATAAATAAATCCCGCAATTCGGGTAGCGCTTCTTCTCGTTTAATTTATGCTCCTGCCTCTCAAAGAAAACTAATTTAGACAACTGAAGAATATTTGGGACAAAAAGAGTTGATGTTGTTGTATGGATTTACTTGCTGCACTTTAACTAGTAGGCTAAATATGTACGTTATCTATGCATTATTAAAATCTGACAGTTTTCAGTATATATTTTTCAAATAAAAGAACGGTTATATTATGAATATACGTTTTATTGTATTGGTGTACATGTTCTAGCGTATATGTTACAGGTCAAAATTAACATCAGGTCCCACATGAGAACTAATCCAAATCCTAACCCTACGTTTAAAAACACCCTATTAACCGTCAACAACGGGTGCTTGCGACACCGCGGAAATACGTTTTGTGACGTCACTTCCGTTGATCAGCAGTCGGCGCCATTAGAACCGGGTAACTCTTTGATTTGAGAACCTCAATATGCAAAATGGAGCTCGAAATATTGTACCAGAAGTCTTGCATCTTATGAAGTAACAAGTCAGCCGAAATAAGTCAGGTATTCGCACAGTGATTTGAACACTGCTCTGCGAGACCAGAAGGCTTTGCAGGCTTTTTGCAGGCTCTGGTGCTATTGTACAGTGGTTGCACGTTCTGCGCATGCGTATCACATATATCCAATATGGCGGCTACAGAGACTCCTCTCGCTACCGATCTGAAAATATGTCCTTCTTCTGATCAACTTCGTGCATTTTATCGCAATGAGGTTCTATATTTTGAGAGAAAATTTATCAGAAAACTAAAAGACAGCAATTCTTTGAGAATTACTTTGGAAAATCAGAAAGAAAGGATGGTTTTAATGGAGGTTTCACGACTTGTTTTTGTCAAGTCTCTGGCTTCAAAGTTCAACAGGGATGAAATGAAACAAGAGCCGCCACCAACATTCGAGTTGAGGACTTTAAATCGACTTGGCCAAGTGTTCGGGAATGATACTCTTGTGAGAAGATTTAATTCTGGTGACTTCACAATTATTACTCCATTTTATGTCGTTGTGGAGGATGATGTGTGTAGTGTGGATGATTTGCGTCGAGAAACCCCCCTCTATAAAGGCCAACTTCTGTTTGCACTGGACAAGAATGGGACGAATATGAACTGTTTAGTGCCTTATGGTGGTTCAAACCCTGGTGAAGGTGATGGACTACCCAATGGATTTTGTTTAAATACAATAGATATTGATGGAGGAAAGTTGCAATTTCCTGAATTCAAAGGTGAAGGAACAATCAATGTGAGCCGTGGATACAACTTTGTGTACTCAATGTGGGATAGTGTGATGGAAGGAGACATTTTAGTTATGCGTCAAAAGATGTTTAATGTAAAGATTGTATCAAGAGATATTTTCAATCCGTCAAGGGATCTTATCAAATTAGATAAAGAACCAAATTTTTCTGCGCAACGTTGCAGTTATAAATTGCGGAGAGCAGTCAAAATAATATCTATGCCGGTATGTGTGCCTTTAGATAAACTCAAATATGCCCACAAAGTGTCTCTAAAATTCCACAAGGAAAATTCTGTTTTGCAGCAAGGAGAAATGCAGCTAAAATTCTACAATGCTGCATTTAACAAATGTGGCATTATGACACATGATATTCCTCTCCCTGTAGCAGAGGTGGATTTAATCTAATTCTTGCTGGCAAACAGAACCTTACGTGTGGAATTTTGGAGAAGGTTTTTTTAAGCATACTTGAGTTAGAAAGTTGGTACAGATTTTGATTTGATTTTACTGATTGTTTTTATCATCTCAATCATCAAATATAGCAAAAGCCAAAAATACTAAATGCAAAACAATTTTTTACAGTGATTATTGTTCAACTATATTTTATACAATACATCTCAAAAATTATATGATTTTACTGATTGTTTTTATCATCTCAATCATCAAATATAGCAAAAGCCAAAAATACTAAATGCAAAACTATTTTTTTACAGTGATTATTGTTCAACTATATTTTATACAATACATTTAAAAAAATAAAATTTACTTGATGAAAGCTTGTTTCTTTGAGTATAAACATGAATAAAAGTTTCTTTATCATCAATATTCCATTATTCTTCATTTCCTCCTTCATCGTCTGATTCATTAAACTGGATCACAGGTTGTGAAGGATGCATAGGACATGCCTTGTTTTTTTTTGTGTGACCCTCTTCATTACAGGCTGAGCATGTGACCTTACGGGTTGTTGAAACACATTCTCTGGGTAGAAGAAGTGCTGTGTACGGAGCATCCTTGTTATGGTGACAAACCGTTTTGAATCTTGGTTAGTGCTACTCCACTCCATTGTCTTGATCAGCTTATTTAGATGTTCCGATGCCACACAAGAGAAATATCCACATCCCCAGCCCAGCATCTCAAACCAAAATTTATGTTGGCGATGAATGTGGTCTCTCAGAATATGGAGGTAGGGTAGTTTGGCTGTGCATCCTGAAGGCCCATACTGTTTCATCTTTTGAAAGAATTCCTCAGATTTGGTCTCAAAGTTATTGACTCTGGCAGCATCTGTTCTATGACTACGAATGTCCCTAAATTACAAATAAATAATAATAGCGCTTTAGTATTAATTTAGAACGGTTTTCACATGAGGGTCAAAAAGGGTTTGTAAATCATCCAACCTATAAAATGCCAAATTAAGTAATATGCAATTCTAAGTGTGATGTAATTAGCCCGGGGGGGAGGGGGGGTACTCCTGTTTGTGACGTATTATGTATGTGCCGCCCGGGTGGGTCAGGGTTTTGAGCTCAGTTTGGGCAGGTAGGGTCAGGGTTTTGACCTGATTTGGGCAGATCAGGGTCAGGATTTGAGTATAATTTGGGTGCAGTCGGGGTTCAGTTTTTTTTAGGCAGTTCATTTTTTTTAGCTAGCTATGTCAAAAAAAGACCCTCTGTTGCCGCATTTTTATCGCCTGCCCACATGCAAGCACTGAGGTTCCCATACATCGTGACGCCGCTAATTTTATCTATGTACTTCATCTGCTGATTTGTTTACCCAATGCCACGTCCCAACTTGAAATGTTCCGTATTTTGCATGAAATCCCGGTAGGCGGTATACCGGCCAGGATATATATCCGACCGTGTTTTGAAAACAATTTAAAGAAGGGGCAATCAGGTTTTTTTCCCCAAAAAGGGGGCAATCAGGGTTTTGGAGCTCGGATTGGGTCAAACAGGGTCAGGGTTTGAGCCTCTTGGCCTCACATACATACCCATTTTTCATGTAAGTACCCATCCCCCCCCCCCCCCCCGGTAATTAGCTTGTTGGCTCACAGGGAATCCATTAAGCAGCAACTTGTGATTACTTCTGTGTTGTTTTTATGCATTTGAAAACCACTCTAACTTAAATCAAGTAGCATGTATTGCCATTGCTTTGACATTTTACTGGTTTTGAAGTAAATGAATAAAACAATGATTACCTGGCAAGGTCACTGAACATGTCATACAAATAGTGTAGCTGCCTTAGTTTCAAGAAGCTGGCATCTTCCCAGGTCTCTTCATTCTAAAAAGAACATAAATAATATATCTAATTTCTGTTTATGTATTCCTGCATTCATTTTACAAGATTTATCGTATACATATCAGGCAATTAATAGTATGGCCTGCGCTATTTTAGTGAGCTGGATCACAAAAAATCTCCCAGTAGATATGCTAATCATGGCGGGAAAAAAACCCTGCACAACCTTGAGCGGAAAAAATAATATCCGGCACCCAAAAATTGCCCAACCCCCCCTCAAATATCTAATGGTCCGTTCCTAAGGCATTAAGGCCTATATGAATAATAAAGTATTATTGTTATATTATTACAGGAGACATTTACAATTTCGCTAAATATGTATGTAAATATTCTTACACTAATACCTTCAAGAAGTTATTAATCAGTTTTTTACAGTTGTTTTCCATCAGCTTACAGTCGTTGCCAGTCATCTTCAAAGTTGTGCTTCCATCATAGTACTTGTTCTTGCTATAACCAAAGTTTGAAGGAAAATCTGAATATTGTATTTTGCTATAAGCTTTCGATCCTAGCCGTGTACACACTGAAGGGCTCACAATATAATTTCCAAGGGTTGGGGTCGACTGGAACGATCGGCTAAGTCATCTACACTATCTCTGTCTGCACTTCTCACACCAGATGTAGGGGTTGAGCCTAATAAAATACACTGCAACTCTCCAACCCAACATGCCTTGCAGCTTACACCATTTATATGCTAATGTTGTACTACATCAAGTACACATGTTTACCTTTTTTGGTAGGATTCAATCTGGTATGCGAGATATCCACAGCTGATGGTCCTAAGTGCAGGGGGAATATCTGATTCCTGTTCTCTTTTGGACACAATTTCAAACAGCATTTTCCACAGGTACCTATGTACTGCTAATATCAGGTGCAGTCCACATGGAAGCATGCAGCTCTCACTAAATCCAGTGAATAGAGGAACACCCTGTAAACACAATGTCAACATATAATTAGCATAATTCCAGAAGCCCAGAAGCCCTGTCAAAAGAGTTACCGTGACCGTGGGCGGCTATAAGAATATCTTGCCCACGCTGTTAACCAATCAGATTACAGTAATCGTTACCGAGACCGCAAGAAGAATTATAATTATTATGATTTAATCACTACAATAAAGAATACTTACTGTTTGGCCAAAGTGAGATTGCTGGAATCTTGTATATAAAGCAGTTCCCTTCGCTGGTTCATCCCCAAGGACTTGTTTGGCTTTTTTCCCTGATTCAATCATTGCAGCAACTGTTTGAAGAGGTGATGATGACGGACGGATATTGTCCCAATCTTTAATCTTTTTCTCGCACCAATAGCAACCAAACATACCTGTACTCAGACATTTGCCAAGTGACTCTTTCATATGGCCAAGGTCGGCTATCAGAAATGCAACAACATTAAATGATTCAACTGAACCATCTATCAATGTCAGAGTCAAACCATTGCATACAGCGGACTCAACGGCATCATAATGGCCATTTACGTGAGCTGTTATGAACATCCTGTTCTCTGGACCTCTCCAAATAGCTGTTATGTACTGTCCATATGGAGAATTTATGAGCTGAGTTGAATTAAGAATACTAAATGACATTTGCTGAGTTGGCTGATGAGCGCCGCCTCGAAAGTTATCCCCTGTTTCTCGAATAAATAGCGTGCGCTTGTGAGGATCAAGTTTGCCATACAGTTGAGAACTTTCCTTTTTCAGATGATCAAACAATTTAACTTGCTGCTCCTGCGTTGGGAATTCAAAAGTCTCAAACAGTTTTTTGGTTGACACAACTCTCTGAATTGTGTCTTTGAATTAAGTTCTTGCACACAGACAGTCCAGCCCCTCCCACTGGAAATCAGCATCATGCTTATGATAATGAATCGGTCCAACTTCCAAACTTGATGCATGCTTGGCAACATCTGCATAAGGCGCTAGATGGACATTAGCTTTTTTAAGGTTCTTCCTAGCAGCAGTATATTCTCTCTGTGAGAGGTGCGTTTTTCCAAGTAGGAACTCAGCAGAGTTATGGAGACTCAAATGCTTTGGACCATCATTTCCTTCCAAGCCACTTGTCTTAACAGCACTTGTTACTAAGTCTGGTTCATTCTGGCACAGAAAGACCACATAGCTTTTTATGTCACTGAATGAGGTAAACTTTACTGTTTCATGTATTAGCATATTACGCTCTGCTCTTGCACGTGCAGACTGTAAAGACTCTGTGGGTCCAGCGTTCCTGGTTTTAGTTTTAGCAATCTTATTTAGAAGGGGATACATTTGCTGTGCACATGGTTTCTTTGATTTACTGCTAGTGTCCAACCTGCTAGAAGAAGCTCCGCCACCTTCATTGGACCTCTTCTGTCCTGCTTTCTGCTTAGATTCTGGCGGGGTAGATGCTTGGAGCTGTTTAATGACATCTGGTCTTTTAAATCCAAAAAAGTCAAACCCAGAGATATTCTTTTTATACTCTGTTATTTCTAAAAAATTGAATACATTCTTTACAGCCGTGGTTGGCTTGATATCCTGGGTTGTGTATACATTTTCTGCATTGGAGAAAACTTGACATTGAAACAATGGACCAAGTGGAGTACTTGGACGTAGTATCTGGCATGAAATCTCAAATGTCTTTTCGTTGGCATTTATAATCCGCCTGGAATCATACCCTGGCCTTAGTGGAATGACATTTTCAGCTGAGCCATATGACCAGTTATTGGTATTACACGAGTCGTGAGGTGGAGCTACTCCGATCGATTGCACACCCAGCCAATTCACAACATTGCCAGACCTTTGGACAACATTGGTTATAGCATCAGTACTAGTACCGATAGTAGGATCTTTATCATGTAAATCTGATACAATGTCATTTCCAGAAAGCTCAGATGCAAGCTTGAGTCTGTTCAGTACATTGTTTCTTAGAAAGCCAAAGAAATTTGGACCTGACCATTTTTTTTTTGTTTCTAATCCCAGCTCTTTAAGAAAGCTATTTGCTGCTTGGGTCGGAGTTGTGGCTATTACCTCCACCGATTTCTCCTCACAGGAACACTTGAAAAGAGGAACAATGTTGGGTTTAATCACCTCGCAAAATACCGCACAAACTTGTCCATTCAACAAGGAAACACTTCTCTCTGCCTTATAGCCAGGCCTAATTAGATATGAATCACCTTCTGAGCGTCGAATCCAAGGACTGTTCTCCTTTTGCCACTCGGCGGGGATCTCTCCGAGTGATATCAGGCCGGTCCACTTAATATTTTGTTTTCGGGCGATCATCTGCAAATCCAATACATGTTCTTGTACAGAACGAACACATGCAAAACCCTTCACTCGCTGGAGCTTTTCTAACAAGAAAACCAATGTATATAACCTTTATATGGCACTTTTAAAACTCGGATCCTTTTGAGCCCCTCAAATCCCCCTAGTGGATCCTTTTGACAAAACTTGAAATTCGCTGGCCTTAACTAGAAGGAGAAAACTCGATTTAAGCACGAGATGAAAGCCAAGAAAATCAACTTTCGAAAGCTGGCATTTTTAATTAGATTGCGCCAAATGCACGCATGCGAAAAGCGAATAAAACCGCTGATTTGTCATTTTCATTGCTTTGACGCGGGAACCACGGCTGGAGAAAAGCATCCGATTTCAGTCACGCTCTCATGTCGCCAAATCGCCGTGTCGTGGTCCTGGTATAAAGATTTGCTGTGGAAATGAGTTGATGTTCGCCGCTGTCACATGCGAGGTGAGTTAAGAAAATGGATTTATAATTTAATACATGTGTAGTCCGTGTAGTATACTTCTTTCGTAATTTTCGAAGTAATACTAATTGTACTATCAGTACCCACATTAAGTCAGCTTGACTCGGTTGCGTATGATTACGTCTAGCAGCTTCACGACTGTTTCAGTTTCGCGCTGGAAATTTAAATTTAGTTCACGCACGCAAAACTGAAGGCGACCACTATCTTTCGAACTTTAGTTTTCGTTGACGCCAGTGACCTTTTCCAAAAGCTATATTACTACGATCATGCATATACATGTAATAATGAGCTCGAGACCGATCAAAAGTGCGTATTCACTTTCGTACTGAACGGTGATTTCTTGGTGGTTTATTTTCCAAGGGGGAGGGGGGAGGGTTCTTCAAGGTAAAAAGGGCAGGGGTGACTGTCGGAAAACCTCGAAAAATACCCTAAAAAAAATTAACCAAACCGTGAAAAATTGCCCACCGTGAAATGTACCTCATGGTCTAAAAATCACCCTGAAAAATGGATTTTGCTTGGCCAACACCTAAAAAATACTACCCTAAACATATGACGAGCACCTCTAGTTCTATCAGCCGAATATAGGAAGAAACCCCCCCCCCCCCGGGTTATTTTCCTTTGATTTGAGCCATCATAGCCTGATCATGTCAGCCGTTACCAATGCTCTTTTGTTAAAGAACTAAATGTAATCATAGATTAGTGAAGTGTGTTCATATTAACATTTATGTTACAAGAAATGGGTTTTGCTAAACTCATGAAATAGATATTGGACTAATAGACACTATTACACCCTAAATCTATAATAATTTGTGTCCATTTTCCCCGACTATGAGATACAATGTTCTATACCCCTTATAGCTTGTCATGATGTTTGTGCTCTACCTTTGCTGTGACCCATTTTACAACTACATTAGTGGCACACAGTGTTTCTATCAATATTTTCAAGTTCAGTATGCATGTACAAGTTCAGTTCTTATAAACCCTTGTAAAATTGTAAGAACTAATCTCTGTTTCAATGAAACTGGGACAAAACATTTTTGTCCAGTCACATATTTTGTATAAACTGTCACTAATTTTGTACTGTCTAGTAATGTTAAATTTGAACTTTGCTAGAGAAGAACCAATTGTCCCAATTGTAGACACCCATTGAGTTACTCTTCATGGGATCTTCTTGTTGACTGAACAGCTGCCTTAATTAAATTGATCTTATCTTGGACATAATCAATGAACTTGGATGACTGAAAGTACTAAATATTTCTCTGTTGTAGGCTTTTGTAGCTTAGAACTGTCACCATCATCCTCATCATCACTATCATCCTCATTGTGTATCAGACCAGATAAGAGGCCAAGATTTCATAAAGGAGGTTTAGAAGGCAGATAATGCAACCACGGCAGCGTTGCCCTGGCCATCACACATACATGGAGGATAAAATGTGTGCCCACATGTTAGTCGGTGTATTTCTTGTTGGCCAAGTCACAATCAAGCAGTGGGTTTGGTTCATAAGAAGGCCATCTGTACCCAAGGGAAAGAGACTTAGTTACAAATTCCTTCTTAAAACTTGCCAAAGGTTCTTTGCCATATATGCTCTCCCAGCTCTGTTCGTGGCTCGTGATAGTACATGTATGTGAGATTTGCCAAGGTTTACAGCGACTTGCTCAAACATACAAAGGATTCCTTCAGAGGCCAAACCTACAATGATTATCATGACTATTATTTTAATACTCCACAACATGTTTCTGATTCCTTTCTGAAGTCTTAAACTAACAATAAAATTAATTTGAATTATTTATGTACTTTGCTGGATTGTCGTTTTCCGCTAGCTGTTTTGCCCAAATTTTCATTTATGTATGGCATTTGAATCTATTCTTGTAACCACCTGTAAAACACTGACTTTCTAACATATCCTGGCTTGTACATTTACTTTTTATTTTTTGCTTTAATTTCCTTTCTCTATACTTTTTTGTTTTAATACTCTGTAGCTCATGGTACAGTGTTGGTGAATGGATGACAAAGTCTTTCTAGCCTGCGAAACAGGCCCTCAGTGTTATTTCAATGCAAAGGAAGTGATAAAATAATTTGGCCACGCGAAAATTGAAAAAAGGAGACTGGCACGAGAGAGGAGAACAACTTGCTCCACTCGCATCACAACAAACTCACTTTGCTCGCAAGACCTACTTTCTGGTGTCTCTTCTCGAAGCACCTGATCTGCAGGCTAAAGTGTTTCATGTTTTGGTGGTTTACTAGATTTTGTCTCTTAGGACACTTTTCCACAGCTTGACTTAAATATTCCAGGCTTTGCTTCAAAGAGGGCTCTGTGAAAATTTGAATTTATTTAGTAGTATTAGTCATTTTTCCAAAGAGATCCTTGAAAACATTGGATGAGCTAAAATTTCCTAAGGCATTGCTGGAGTTGAAATTTAGGAATTTATTGTGGTGCGCAGTGTAAACTTAAAATTACTATTTTGTGTAGGTTTTGGGATACAGACTATTAAAAATAGGGGTCTGGAGTTTATTTTCTAAATAAGCACAATAACAACCCCCCCTCCCCCCCCCCCAAAAAAAAAAGCATGAATTCTTAAAAACATACCCCCCCCCCCGAATACATCCTGTACAAAACTGTAGCCAGTACATTTTGTACCATCACAAAAAATATATCCCCTACTATGAACTCCAGTCTCCCTTAGCTATAATTAATGAACAGTCCCTTAGAAATAGTAAAATTATTTAATAGCTAGTATAGAATTGTCAAAATTAATTGTAATTAAGCAAAAGCTTTATTACTTAAAGTACAATAAATTTAACTTATTTATGCTTATGCCTATCGTTTCACAGATTAATTGGTTGCACTCTACCATAGGTGAATGTGTGTACTTTGACGTACAGTAACTTTGTTAATAAAACCAGTTCAGGGGCATAGCATGCATATACCCACGGGCATACACTTTGAGACAAAAATTCCCTGTTTAGCCTTGTAATTTTTGTACGAGGGGCCTTCAGTTAAAACCGGTCACTACTGGAACACCTTGAAAATGCCTAGCTATGCCCCTGCACTTCAGTACTATTGTATTGCAAGTTATGAAGCTCTTGTTATGGTAAATAAAAGGAGTTCATTGTTAATATAATTATCTGTGGCACTTGTTGCTGAACAGCGACTTCAGGGTTTATAGGAGTTTCCTCTGATGTATTGCTTTAATCACAAACCTGTACAATATTATTGTTATAGTACTTTGATGCACAGTTCAGGGACAGGTTTAATAAGCTTAAGTTTATATTAGTTGGCCAAATTGCAGTTTTTCGATTGTTTACCTTCTGTTTTTTCGCACCACCTTCATCTTCATTTACTGATGAAGAGACTTGGGTGCTTCTTTCTGGCATTTGTTGCACCAGCGAGTTCCAGGGTTGTAGCTGGGGGAATGTGCTCCGGCTTTGTCCAATCTTGGTGTGTTTTTATTGGTACCTTTTAGGGGTCAAATTTGGCTTGAGCCACGCCCATTTTAGTACCTCTGGTCGAAACGAAAATTTCCGATGAGCATCCCCGCCCCTTATATTTGGGAGTCCCTCCCCCGGGATGAAGACACCGGGAATGGCCCCAAGTCGACGGAGACTTGGGGCCATTTAAACCTCTGGCTTTGGCCTTTCTTCTGTATGTTCCTCCTTGTAGTATTTGTTAATAAATTGAATTGATTGAGACCAGCATCGTTTTTCATTTCCCCGACGAAGCCTGTCAAAATGGCACTGACAGAGGAATAGCGTTGAAGCTAGTCTTCCATATCTACAGGTATCTGTAGTGCTTAAGCTTCCATGGCAAGTAGGAGAATAATGCCGTGTCTTTGAGCGAGCACACAGCATGTTACGAAATGGAAAAGAGCGTGACCGTAACTCGCACTCGCTTTCACGACGAATGTGCCTTTTGCTTCGTCTGGTTTATATCGTGTGCAAGCTCCATTTTTCTTGTGCACAATTTATTTTACGTAACAGTAATTGAACTAAGTCGTACTGAAGTATGGAGGCTAAGTATTGTGTTTCTTGGCTAAGTCTTGGGGTTTTCCAAGGCATGTACAAAATACGAAAGTTTTATTTTGAATTTGCCGGCGTTTCTAATTTATTGCGAATGACCGCTGACTAGCAAAATAAGTGATCGCATCGGCAAAAACGTATTTCCGCGGTGTCGGTGCTTGCTAATTTAGGGTATTTAGAACTAGTCACTAAATAACAGACTGTCATCCTTCTTCAATAGTCCTGCATGAGAACTAATCCAAATCCTAACCCTACATTTAAAAATACCCTAACCGTCAACAACGGGTGCTTGCTAATTTAGGGTGTTTAGAGCTAGTCACTAAATAACAGAGACTGTAATCCTTCTTCAATAGTCACTAAATAACAGAGACCGTACGTAATCCTTCTTCAATAGTCCTGCATGAGAACTAATCCAAATCCTAACGCTACATTTAAAAAAATACCCTAACCGTCAACAACGGGTGCTTGCTAATTTAGGGTGTTTAGAGCTAGTCACTAAATAACAGAGACTGGAATACTTCTTCAATAGTCCTGCATGAGAACAAATACAAATCCTAACCATACATTTTAAAAATACCCTAACCGTCAACAACGGGTGCTTGCTAATTTAGGGTGTTTAGAGCTAGTCACTAAATAACAGAGACTGGAATACTTCTTCAATAGTCCTGTTTAGAGCTAGTCACTAAATAACAAAGACTGTAACACTTCTTCAATAGTCCTCATGAGAACTAATACAAATCCTCACCCTACATTTTAATAATACCCTAACCATCAGTAAACATAAGTCCCCAGGTAAGCCGGCTAAAACAAACCACTAAATAAATGAACAACACAGACAATTAAGTAAGATACATGTATTTTTAGTGCAAAATATTTATGACAGTAGAACTTGATATCTTCTTTAATTGCTGCAATGCCATCCTCAACCTTAAACACAAGGAACTATGAAAAAGTCATACTTGTTTAGGAATTTTCAAAGGTTGAGTTTGTGAGTTTGACATAAGTTGATTCAATTTGACCTAGGTTGAAAAAAATGACCTAGACTGAAAAAAATTACCTAGACTGAAAAAAATGACCTAGGTGACAAAAAAGTACCTAGGTTCAAATAAATTTGACCTGAGACTAAATTTGACCTGTAACATATATCTTATGTCCTTAAGTGATCATAAGTTCCGTGTAGCCGTTTTCTTAAGAACTTTCTGTATGTATTCGTAATGTTACAGTACCTGATGGTGTTCCAACCAGTGTAACCATTACTTCCCCATCTTCAACAAGCATCCGTGTCACCTGGAGGGTAAAATATTTTAGTTATTGTAATAAAAATAATCAACGAATACTATCAAACTTGTTTCATTCTTTCAATATAGTTTTCCTTTCATTTTGATAATCCATCAGGCTGTGCGCGTCTTAATACGATCACGTTGTTTACTTTAGTGATGAAATGTTTACACCTATTTCAAAACAAGTTGTCAGGGAGAGCCAACATACGACGTAGGCAATATTACAAATGTATACGACATAGGATATACTGAGTGCATTCTCAGAACGAAATGTTTTGTGTTCATAACTACATACCTATGAGGATCGGAGAAACAACGCTGAAATTGGAAAAAGACCTCGACGAAAATCATAAATATATATTGATCTAATAATTTCCAGACCCACAAAGAAAGAATTCAACAAAGTTTAGCTCAAGCACACTAGAACAAGAAACGATAAACACGAATTAGATATCCTTTGTCCTATGTACGATCTAAATAACGACCATTCTTAAAATATCTGTATTTTCTATAACATTGTGCAGTTTGTTCAAAAAGGACGGCTTCCATGATTTACTTCTGATACCAAATGTGGATCGACTAAGTAAGAACTACGAATGATTGTTTTAGAAACGAGTTACTTTTATAAAATCGAAAATCGAAATTATGAAGAAGAAACTATACTGCACTTATTACGTTAAACAGCAAAGTGTAGTGAATATCGAAATCACACATTCAAAAATACAATTTAAAGGAACATTATCTCTTATCTCGTAAATCAGATATCTCAAGATCATGAGAGCCCACTTAAGTTCATTCAACTCTTTGAAGTTATGAATTATTGTTAAAAACTGCTGGTTCGATAGGTTTCTGCTCGAGATTTTGCACTATTGCTGGGTTGCATGTGACGTCATGGCCGCCATGTTGGATGACAATAACAAAAGATTCCTCGTTAGCTTCTCTTGTTAGTTCATCCAACATGGCGGCCACGTCTTTGTTATTTGAATCTCTGGGGATTGGGTTGCAACCCACCAATTGTCGAAGAGTAAGACTTGATTATTAATAATAATAATAATGTCTTTATTTCTAACCGGTAAAATACGTACCCAGTCTTACAGTCATAATAATACAAGAAATATTAGTAATACAATAAGTCATAAGTATAGTGAATCTAAATGTAACAATTGTCTATAATTAAAGGGCCAAGTTATATCTAAAGATTCATCTATTTACAAACGAGTTCTTGAAGCGAGAGGTGTTTATTTAGGCCAAAGGGAGGATTGTTTTCTGAGGTTCCTGGAAGAAGGTTTAATTTTAGGCATAAGCTGAGTCAGAGGGTGATTAGAATTATTGCGGACTTTACTGAAAATCTGTCTGTCACACCTCTGGATTGTTTACAAATTCATGTAGTCATTTCGTCGAAATTCACACCGCTCGTGTGGAGCACTGAGAAAATAACCCAAACTAATTCTCATATATATTTTAGATCAATGCTAACTTGTATCAAAAACAAAGATTCAATGGATTCTGAATTATACCACATAAAAAAAATACTTTTCAAAAAAGTGCCCTGAAATAAGGTTTACAAATTAGCAAACTACAGCGTATTTAAGTGGGCTCTCGGGATCTTGAGAATAAAGCTATAATCTAATTATTGTACTCAAACAGTTGATCAATACCTTTTAAACAAATATCCGAATTCGAAAAATGCGAAGCTCCTTTAGCGTTTGTACAAGGCAAGGTTAGAGAGACCGGGAAAATCACTTTTATTTCAGGCTGTCTCGGACTCTCGCCGGCTGCAACCGTTTTTTTTATTTTTCTCAAAGTTAAATACATTTTTGAACAAAAGAATCCCAGCACAGTTACTAACTGACCAAAGCCTATCTTTGAACGAAATATGAAGAATTTTGTTTTCATCTTTTGCCGCGGTTTGCTCGATATTAGTGGACAGTCGCTCTTAAATATTACGTGTCTGCCATCACTTCTGTATTTGACTTCGTAAACCCTAGGTCTTGGAAGTCTGTATGTATGAAATGTCACCAGGCAAGACAGTTGACCGCACCTCTCAAATGCTGCTTTTAGGTTTGAATTAAGTATTGTAATTTAATTAGACGTGATTGGCTAACGATGTGTTGGTTCTCCTGGCCTCTCTGTTTTGTTTGTTGTATATTTTACTTTATTCCATTTTGTATCCTATATTATGGCCGAAGTAAATAAATAAATAAATAAATTGACGAATTAATATATTTTTTCCTAATTTTAGAATCCATCAAGTGCTTCAGTAAATGGACATTTAGTTGGATACAAGATTGTATACACGCAGCGATCGGGATACCCACCAAGTTCGCTTAATGTTTATAAACCTGGAAGTACTAGTTATTTGTTGAAAAATCTAAAGAAATATACGTCATACACTGTATCGGTAGCTGTACGTAACAACCAGTTTACAGGTCAGGCGAGTCATGCAGTGAGCATGAGAACAAAGGAAGATGGTAAGTAAATATATAAGTATTTTCTTTGCCACATGATCCTGCTGCTCCCTTATTTGGTTTCTTTTTTTAACACCAATACATTTGATTTGTAACAAATAAATATGATTAAATATGTACATTTTGTATACAATATAAAAATGGTGCAGGTATTAGTGAATTGAATGACACAATTTGAAACTAAATACGGTTATATTCTGACAATACCTTTAAGTAATAGTCCAGATAAGAACTGTAGTGCTCCACGGCAAGGAATGTTAAAAGATGTTAATTTTCTATTATTCTTTTTCATCATTTCATTGGTCGATACTTATAAATTCAATAGAAACCCATCGAAATAATGCATTTCAGGAGCCCATTACCAGGAGCGTCCATATATACTATACCCGTGAGTCAGCGTATGACCGGTTTGAGCTATTTTTAGAACACGTTTTCCGGATAACTGCCTTCTGACTCTGCTGCTGTAGATTATCGGCTTCTCGTCTTACTAAACTAAGCTAACATGGACTAACAGACCGAACACGCACGCACACAGATTGAACTCCAAAACACATGTCCCTTTATTTCCATGATTCAATGCGGGAACACTACAATCCCTCTTTTTCCAATTGCAATAAACATCCATAACAGTAACTGCAAAATACCAATGTCTGCAAAACAATGCAATAAAGATTGTCTCAGTTCCAAAACGCTTCAGTTTAATGTAGACTCAATATCAGGTACTCGGGTGGTCGATGCCCACGTTGAGGCCTCGATGCTAGATCGAGCAAGTCATGCTGCCATTCCTGAATCGACTCCACACTGCCAATGCATGGTTTGTCCCAGTAACTCCCTCAGCTTGTTCTTTGTCCGGAATTGTTGTCTGAACATCTCTTTCTGACTCATACTACTTAAGATGTGTGATGTTTCTTTTGTAATGCTCCCCGCTGGGAGACTTAATCTCAACATGACCACCTTGCCTGCTCATTACTTTGTATGGCGTCGCTTCATAAGTAGGAGAGAGTTAGTTAACCTTAGGTCTCTGTAGAAATACTTCATCCCCAGACTTAAGATTGTTTTCTTGCACTCTTCTCCGTTCATCTGCTTAATCTTTCCCTCTCTGCTTCCTTTCTCTGTCTCTGTCAAGAGCCTCGCTGCTTGTTTCAGTAGGCTGAAAGTGTCCAATATCTGGAAGCTTGGTCCGGATCTCTCGACCAAATATCAATTTAGTGTGGTGTACTCCTATATACGAGTAAAAATTTGGACAGTTCCTTATACCAATCCAAGCCTTCTGCTTGTGCCACGCTTTAAGTAAGTAAACTCCTATTCTGTCTTTCCACTTCTCCATTTGCTTGCGGCTAAACTGGAGTCGACGTTCTGTGTGTAATGTCATTGTCTCTGAGTTAGGTCTCAAATTCCTCAGACACAAACTGTGGACCATTGTCTGTCTGATAGACAGTGGAATCCCGTGTGTAGCAAATATAACTTCTAGACAGTCTACAATTTTCTTTGTTGTCACTGACGTAGTAATTTTCACCTCAAAAAAACTAAAAGTCAGCCGCTAAGTCTTGCCATAGCTGTGTAAGTAGTGTTGTTGTTTTAACTGGTTCTGGCAGGAAGGGCTTGCCAAAAGGTTGACAACCATAGCATGTCCTGCACTTCCGCTCTGAATCCTTGTCAACCCCAGACCACCAGACCGTTGTGCGAAGTCTTGCCTTGGTCTTTACTAACCCCTGATGACCTTCATGAGCTAAGTTTATGACCTGTTTACGAAGCGGTTTGGGGACTACAATCCTGGACCCTCTCAAGACAAGTTTGCCGAACACCGCAATCTCGTTCCTCACAGCTCTGTATGCTGGCCCACACTCACTCCAGTAATCTGTCTGAATACACTTCCTCAGACATGATATCTCCTCGTCATCAGCTGACATCCTCACAATTTCCTGAATTGATATTGCTGAAGGGGTAGCATTCATAGCTACATATCGAATGTATACTCCTCTGCCATATTCTTCTGTTTCTCTGCTTGTATCTGGGTCAACCGAGACAAAGCATCAGCTGCATTTTGTGGATATTTGACTGTGAAATCATAGGGTTGCAACCGTAAAACCCATCGCTCTATTCTCGCTGATGGTTTGGATTTACTTGAGTAAATCACTTCAAGTAGTTTGTGATTAGTCACAAGTTCGAATTTCATTACACATGAAACCCTTCACATGCCCATACCAGTCCCAGGGCGTCTTTCTCTGTTTGAAAATAACTGCGCTCTACTGCTTGCATAATACACTGGTCTAAATGACCCATCATGCTCTTGAGCAAGAATGGCCCCTAGCCCAACTGGACTCGCAACCACTATGACCTGTCTTCTAGCGTCCTTGTCATAGTATGCAAGTGTTTCAGCACTAGCTAGCTCCTCCTTCCAACTCTTTTAGCTTGTCTTCAACTTGCGCCCTTATGTGGAATGGGACTCGCCTAGTGTTGTGAGCAACTGGCTGAACGTTCGCATGAACATGAATCTTAACTTTATAGTCAGTCAGTTTTCCAACTCCCTCTAAACACTATTTGTATTTATCAACAACGTCAGTTCCACTCACAAGATTAACCTGTGGCCCAAGCCTAACACTCCAAGTTCTGTGGCTGTTTCCTTCCCCAGAATTGGTCTCCCTTTGTTGCTTATAACCACAAATTGTGCTTTTACTTCCTTTTCAGTAGTACTGACGACTGCTTCAAACATGCCCAGAGTGTCCAGTGGCTTTCTGACTGTTTTCTCTGATTTACACTTTATCTTCTGCTGTTTCAGATCTTTCCATGTTGACTCATCAATAATATTACAGGTTGCTCCTAAATCAATGAGCACTCCTTTGATTACTGCTCCACCAATTTCCAAGTCAACAGTTCCACTATCAGCTCTATCAAATGTCTTATTGTGCGAAATAGTGAAAGCATAGTCGTCCTCACTTTCATTGTCCTCTAAATAATTAATGTTGTTCCTAGCTTTCTTCTTGCTATTCTGTTTCCCGACTTGACTGTCCTTTTGTTTTGTCTTACAAACTGCTTCGAAGTGCCCTTTCAAATAAAATTTTCGGCAAGTTTGTGATCGTGCTGGGCAAGCTTGATCGCGTGCATAATGTCCTGAGCGACCGCACCGATAACACTTATTCTCTTGTCTTTTTCCTGGTTTGATACCAAAATTATCGTTAAATTAACACTGTTGACAGCTTCTCCAGAACCACTCTCCATCTTATGCTCTTGTATCTCCGACGCTTTCACTGATGTTGCGATTCTCTGCACGTCTCAAAGAACTAGACCTTGTCCTTTCTCCAGGAATTTTCTCCTCAAACCGTCGACTTACATTTGTCAATGACTTGATCTCTTATCTTTTCCCTTTTCTATTCGCCAAATTCACAGTTCTGTACCTGTTGGCTAAGCTTAATGATAAACTGATCAACCGTTTCGCTATCCTCTTGTCGCATTTGCCTGAACAAATGTCTCTCGAATGGTACATTTACCTGAGGTGCAAAGTTCGCATCTAGTGTTCGTAATGCAGCCTTGTATTCGTCGTCGTTTTCCTCTCCCTCCGGTACTCCGGGATCAGTTAGCGTCTCGTAACTCTCCTGGACTTCCATTCCAGCACAATGCAGCAGGAGAGCCTTTTTCCTAGCCACCTGTTTCATCCCTTTTCCCATCAACATAGTATTGAAACGCTTTCCTCCAGCGCCGCCATCTTGGTCCCACGCTGGTTATGTAACCTCGACAATCGAAGTGCGGAATGCCTCCATTGTCACCGTTTCACGCCATAATTCCGTCTCAAAATATTTCCAAACTCTTTTCCTTTGTATTTTCCTCGTCGCCAATGTAGATTATCGGCTTCTCGCCTTACTAACTAAGCTAACACGAACTAACAGACCGAACACGCACGCACACAGATTGAACTCCAAAACACATGTCCCTTTATTCCCATGATTTAATGCGGGAACACTACAGCTGCGATCGTGCATATGCTTGCCGTAATTATCGAGATTAAGAATGATTTATTGCTCTTGGAGGAGATCTGTTCTAAATATAGCTCAATCCAGTCATACGCGGACTGACAGACCCAGTATGGGAGATGGACGCTCCTGGTAATTGGCTCCTGCGCATTTTCATTCATTTTTTTTGTGGTTTGAATTTATTTTTGATCAAACTAACTATGGTTTAATTTCGAAGAATATCGTGTGTGGGGAAAGTTATCAAATTTGGGATTGAAAAATCTTTGGTTTTCTCTATATACGATTGGCTGGATGGTGGCTTGTCTGAGTTTTCACAGAACAAAGAGCCAATAGCATAAAAAAAAAACTTTATTTTTGAGATGTAGTTTGGACTGTAGATACCTCCTAAGGAATATACAAGCAAAATCGTATGTGGGGGAGGCTCATTGCGGCAGAACTATGGATTCTACTACAGTTCTTATCTGAACCATTACTTAATTTATGTGTGTGTACCTTGCCCTAATGATTATCCATTTCCGTGTAGGCTTTTCTTAAGAACTTTCTGTATGTATTTGTAATGTTACAGTACCTGATGGTGTTCCAACCAGTGTAAGCATTACTTCCCCTTCTTCAACAAGCATCCGTGTCACCTGGACGGTAAAGATTTGAGTAGTAGGAGAGGCATGGAATTAAGCCCCTTTTTTAAGGCGCTATGCTAATTTTTAAGGCGCGCTCATTAATTCAGGTGACGTCACAGTCTTATTGTCTTAGGTCATGCATAAATTAATTAGGGCGTACGCCCTTTTTTAAGGCGCTATGCTATTTTTTAATGCGCGCTCATGAATAAAGTGAGGCGCGCTCATGAATAAAGTGCGGTAAAGTGCGGCGCTCTCATGAATAAAGTGGAATCTCATTAACTCAGAGGATTATCTATTATTTCTGTGAATGAGGTCATCGATCATTTCGGTCATGTTTGGGCAAAGCTTGAGCGGCTATAAAACCAGAACCTGTATCTCCGAGTCAGTACAACCCAAAGTATAAAACCAGAAAACGCCAACTACAAGATGGCAAGGAAACCTATATCAGAAGACACTATTTGCATCGATAAAGTTGAAGTTGTCGAAAGAAACAGAGCATTTCACAGGATATCAAGTACAATACATTTGGTGTATGCTGCACTCTGTGAAAAACCAATCTATGCCGAGAAAGAAAGACAATGTGAAACAAATCACCCAAGCCAAAGACAGCACGATTGCTTGATGTTATCCGAAGAGGAAGCGTGGAATTTGTTCTACAACAATGCAAAAGACGAAGTCAAACCAGAGAGAGTGTGGGAGATTGTGAACGCTGTTTGCTACATGTTGAACATTGAAATTCATCGCTCATGGAAAGTTTACCTATCTGAACTTTACAAGTTACCCTGGACCACAGTGTATCTCTTACATCTTCAGTTCAGTAACAACGGATCTTCTATCATTGATCAAGTGCTTGAAGTAGTGAGACGTGAAATACATCCACTGAATGACATTGAACAACACGGCCTAGCCTCAAGATATTCTGTGTCTGTTCCAGAACATTTTTTTAGAAAAGATGAAGAGTTTATGGAGATTGATTGACTTTGTAATTACTTTAACTTTTAAATCAATAAAGTTCACTTGTTTTGATTGAACAGGTTTGGGCAAATCTTTGTTATGAATAACAATACACTATTGTTTTGGTAATCTGCTCTATAGTAACCCAACGATATTTTTTTATATATTTTTCACAACTCACTCGTAACGTAATTCTGAGATCAGAATATTTATAAACATTTACTAATAACAGTAAATCCACTGTGACTCATAAGATCAACTCTGCTATTGTTCTTAGGGATTAGCGATAACTGAAGGGCCTATTGTTTTGAGGAAAACACTTGAGATGCAAACTGAACTATAATTACCATACGAATAAAAACAACCACCAAACAAAGTTTATTCAATCTCAAAAACACCAATTTACAGTTCGTTTTCCTTATCGTCGCGGAGTTGATAACTTTCTTATTTCTCAGTTCTTGGGTTGATATAATGTACTGTGTTACAAGATTACACTGATTTATGTTTCATTGATTTTTTTCTTGTTGACAAATGCTACTTACTGATTGCTTATATTAAAACGATGACAAGAGGAAGAATATTTTTAAAGACATTTATTAATAGAAATCGACTTAATAAAACTTATTTCTAAAAGGTACAAATGTATTGTTCATCACGGGAACACTGTGTTCCGGAATAGGTTGTTTTTGGAATTGTTTATTCAACAAGAATTTTCGGTGGTGTATTGCAGCCTCGATCGCTTCTCGCCATCCATAATCTTCCATGTTCATCAAGTTTTGCTTTGTTTCCAAGATTTTTCGGAAATCAGGATCTTTTCTTAAGCTGTGAATCCATTTCATATCTTCGAACAACACTTCTCTTAGGTCTTTTCTATAGGTAGGAACCAAAGCGTTACTGGCTTTGATTTCAGCAACTTCATGACTATCCCCATCGTGTTCATACTTTTGAACCAACTCTTCCCAATCTTCCTGGTGCCGTTCTTTAGCTTCGTTTCGAATTCTTTCCCAAACATCCTCTTCTCCGTCATAACTATCATCAGTGGAGTCCGTGCTCTTCTGAGAATCAGAGCTTTGATAAGAATCTTCAGTCGTTTCATCATCTGAATTGGAACGATTAGCAGCCATCGTTTATATCTTTACTCTTCAAGGATCGGGAGTATAATGTCAGACCCTTAAAAGTTTCCAACTTTATAGAAAACAAATTGGTGTGGTCACTAAGTTGAACAAATTTAGCTAAGGTCTCTCAGTTAGCCCAATATTATAAGCAGGATTCCTAACCAACATATTTTCCATTATCAACAACTGGATTTACATTCCTCGACAAAAACTTTCTTTTTTGAAGTTTCGCTTCTTGTAAATATGGTTTACGTTCTTGAGTTGATAATCTATGGACTTGTGCCAAGTGGTTGGATAATTTAACAAGATACTTTGATCCACAATTAGGTACAGGGCAGTTTTTCAAAGTCCGATTTTCCATGTTCACTCGTTGAAAGTTAGTATCAAATAGCACAAATCTACTTGATCGTCCCTTTTATCTCCTTTCATCCCTTTTGTCGCCTTTCGTCCCTCTTTTTTTCGTTTTGAAATATAAAAAAAGAGGAATAAAAAAAAGAAAAAAGCGGGACGAGAGGCGACAAAAGGGATGAAAAGGGTGAACGGAGATAACTATATACGAACGTGGACACGTCTCTTGTCAGTAAACCCTTTCATCCCTTTTGTCGCCTTTTGTCCCGCTTTTTTCGGTTTTGAAATTAAAAAAACAGGGATAAAAAAGAAGAAAGCGGGACAAGAGGCGACAAAAGGGATGAAAAGGATGAATGGAGATAACTATATACGAACGTGGACACGTCTCTTGTCAGTAAACCCTTTCATCCCTTTTGTCTCCTCTCGTCCCGCTTTTTTCTTTTTTTATCCCTCTTTTTTTTATATTTCAAAACGAAAAAAATGGGGACGAAAGGCGACAAAAGGGATGAAAGGAGATAAAAGGGACGATTTGTGCTATTTGATACTAACTTTCAACGAGTGAACATGGAAAATCGGACTTTGAAAAACTGCCCTGTACCTAATTGTGGATCAAAGTATCTTGTTAAATTATCCAACCACTTGGCACAAGTCCATAGATTATCAACTCAAGAACGTAAACCATATTTACAAGAAGCGAAACTTCAAAAAAGAAAGTTTTTGTCGAGGAATGTAAATCCAGTTGTTGATAATGGAAAATATGTTGGTTAGGAATCCTGCTTATAATATTGGTCTAACTGAGAGACCTTAGCTAAATTTGTTCAACTTAGTGACCACACCAATTTGTTTTCTATAAAGTTGGAAACTTTTAAGGGTCTGACATTATACTCCCGATCCTTGAAGAGTAAAGATATAAACGATGGCTGCTGATCGTTCCAATTCAGATGATGAAACGACTGAAGATTCTTATCAAAGCTCTGATTCTCAGGAGAGCACGGACTCCACTGATGATAGTTATGACGGAGAAGAGGATGTTTGGGAAAGAATTCGAAACGAAGCTAAAGAACGGCACCAGGAAGATTGGGAAGCGTTGGTTCAAAAGTATGAACACGATGGGGATAGTCATGAAGTTGCTGAAATCAAAGCCAGTAACGCTTTGGTTCCTACCTATAGAAAAGACCTAAGAGAAGTGTTGTTCGAAGATATGAAATGGATTCACAGCTTAAGAAAAGATCCTGATTTCCGAAAAATCTTGGAAACAAAGCAAAACTTGATGAACATGGAAGATTATGGATGGCGAGAAGCGATCGAGGCTGCAATACACCACCGAAAATTCTTGTTGAATAAACAATTCCAAAAACAACCTATTCCGGAACACAGTGTTCCCGTGATGAACAATACATTTGTACCTTTTAGAAATAAGTTTTATTAAGTCGATTTCTATTAATAAATGTCTTTAAAAATATTCTTCCTCTTGTCATCGTTTTAATATAAGCAATCAGTAAGTAGCATTTGTCAACAAGAAAAAAATCAATGAAACATAAATCAGTGTAATCTTGTAACACGGTACATTATATCAACCCAAGAACTGAGAAATAAGAAAGTTATCAACTCCGCGACGATAAGGAAAACGAACTGTAAATTGGTGTTTTTGAGATTGAATAAACTTTGTTTTGGTGGTTGTTTTTATTCGTATGGTAATTATAGTTCAGTTTGCATCTCAAGTGTTTTCCTCAAAACAATAGGCCCTTCAGTTATCGCTAATCCCTAAGAACAATAGCAGAGTTGATCTTATGAGTCACAGTGGATTTACTGTTATTAGTAAATGTTTATAAATATTCTGATCTCAGAATTACGTTACGAGTGAGTTGTGAATAATATATAAAAAAATATCGTTGGGTTACTATAGAGCAGATTACCAAAACAATAGTGTATTGTTATTCATAACAAAGATTTGCCCAAACCTGTTCAATCAAAACAAGTGAACTTTATTGATTTAAAAGTTAAAGTAATTACAAAGTCAATCAATCTCCATAAACTCTTCATCTTTTCTAAAAAATTGTTCTGGAACAGACACAGAATATCTTGAGGCTAGGCCGTGTTGTTCAATGTCATTCAGTGGATGTATTTCACGTCTCACTACTTCAAGCACTTGATCAATGATAGAAGATCCGTTGTTACTGAACTGACGATGTAAGAGATACACCGTGGTCCAGGGTAACTTGTAAAGTTCAGATAGGTAAACTTTCCATGAGCGATGAATTTCAATGTTCAACATGTAGCAAACAGCGTTCACAATCTCCCACACTCTCTCTGGTTTGACTTCGTCTTTTGCATTGTTGTAGAACAAATTCCACGCTTCCTCTTCGGATAACATCAAGCAATCGTGCTGTCTTTGGCTTGGGTGATTTGTTTCACATTGTCTTTCTTTCTCGGCGTAGATTGGTTTTTCACAGAGTGCAGCATACACCAAATGTATTGTACTTGATATCCTGTGAAATGCTCTGTTTCTTTCGACAACTTCAACTTCATCGATGCAAATAGTGTCTTCTGATATAGGTTTCCTTGCCATCTTGTAGTTGGCGTTTTCTGATTTTATACTTTGGGTTGTACTGACTCGGAGATACAGGTTCTGGTTTTATAGCCGCTCAAGCTTTGCCCAAACATGCCCGAATAGATCGATGACCTCATTCACAGAAATAATAGATAATCCTCTGAGTTAATGAGATACCACTTTATTCATGAGAGCGCCGCACTTTACCGCACTTTATTCATGAGCGCGCCTCACTTTATTCATGAACGCGCATTAAAAATTAGCATAGCGCCTTAAAAAAGGGCGTACGCCCTAATTAATTTATGCATGACCTAAGACAATAAGACTGCGACGTCACCTGAATTAATGAGCGCGCCTTAAAAATTAGCATAGCGCCTTAAAAAAGGGGCTGAATTCCATGCCTCTCCTACTACTGATTTGTTAGTTATTTTAATAATAATTATCCACCAATACAATCAAACTTGATGAATTCTTTCAATGGTACTAGCTTTTCTTTCATTTTGATAACGCTTCTGTCAGCGGCTGTTCGCGTCTCGATACAATCATGATTTTGACTTTAGTGATGAAATGTATACACCAGCTCAATATAAGTTGTCTGGGAGAGTCAAAATAGAACGTAGGTAACAGGACAAAGGTATAATACATAGGACAAAGGATATAGAGCATACACTGGAACAACTGGAAATTAGAGTTTCCAACAAATTTCCAACTTACAGCTATTTTCCAATAAACTTCCATCCCATGGAAGAGGTCCAGTTTTTTCCAGTGATACGACATACGATATAGGGCGTCCTCAGACCGAAATAAACTCTACTTATAGCTATGTAACTATGCGGAACGGCGAAACTACGCTGAAACTGGAAAACGGAAATCATAAATATTGATCTAAGAATGTTTAAACCTCAAAACAGAGGAATTTTACATACTTTTAGCTCAATTACAATCTATTTCAGTGTTCGAATGTCCCTTGTCCTATGTTCTTAGTCCTATAGCCCATGCCCATAAGAGGCCATTTGTGACTTCTTTTCTTCAAATAGGAATATGTGTTTTGTTTGACATTTAATATACTTGTTTAACTAGTTGACTGCTATGATATACTATTGATTAAGTACAAAATGAGGATTGTCGGTGCATGGCCAATGCAAATGAAATGTAACGAATAGTCAAATCACACCCAGAGAAAAAACGATTTTAGTCATTCGATGAATTAAGATGATGTTACTTGATTAATTTTAGGGTCTGCCAGCTGCCTCAGTGAATGGTCGTTTAGTTGGATACCAGATTATATATAAGCAGTTGGGAGTGTCATCAGATCCGGTTCCTGTGAACACAGCTACATCGAAATCGTTTTTGTTGAAAAATCTAAAGAAATATACGTCATACACTGTATCGGTAGCTGTACGAAACAACAAGTTTACAGGTCGGCCGAGTCATGCAAGGAACATTACAACAAAGGAAGATGGTAACGAAATATTGTTATATTCTAATTCGCCGTCGCTCAACCGAATATAAATTATTGATATCACATAATAATACAAGACGCTCGTAGGGCTAATGCCCTCTCGACACGCAGAAAGCCTCTTTAATCAAACTGCCATATTCAGTCTTACAATATATTCTTACAACTGCTTTACGTAATACAATTTACATTTTCACACCTAATGTGATATCAGCCTACAGTATTAATTTGTATAATATTCAGAGTATTGCTAATAACACAATCGTTATCGTAAGTCAATGATATTTAGCTCAGTCACCAACAGTGACAAACCACGACATGAAACTTCTAAGTTTCCTTGGATTAAACTTGAATAAACATATTACTAATTTAAATTTAACCAAAGTTATTTTTTTATCCAAGGCTTATAGCTGTCGAAGGACGCGAATGGGCTCCTTGCGCAACTGTGCACTTAATATACCCATACTAAAACAACAATAATAACTAGAACGCTAATGAACTGAACATACCATTAACAGGAACTGTATAAACATTACTCGCTAATAGTACAACCTGTAATAAATATATAAGTATGTTCTTTGCCACATGATCCTGCTGCTCCCTTATTTGGCAATATTTTTTATTTGTAACAAATAAATATGATTAAATATGTACATTTTGTATATGTTGCAGTTTAAAAATACTTCAGGTTAAGTTTATCCAAACTAGTTTATTTTTCAACCTTGTTTATTTTTGTCCTATTTTGGTCCAACCTACTTTATTTTTGTCCAAACTATACTATTGCAGACTACAACGAAATCTGCTTTGTTAGTATCCCTACACGAGCGTAAAAGTAGCTACCTACAGTATTTTGCATCTCCATAAATTAAAAATGTTTCATACCAGGAGCCCATAACTAGGAACGTCCATCCGGCATACTAGGCCTATACACACTATGCATAACTCGCGCGGTCACAACACGAAAAAGAGGCCGGTAGGTCCTATGGAATGTTGAAGTTGAAATACTAGCAGGAGGTGTGAAACGTGTTGAACGTGATTGTTTAGTTGAAAAATGTTGCTTAATCTGACCTCATTTATCCTTTATTTTTCTTTATAGTACACTCAGCCAGGCGCATAGCAAATTAACGGCATTGTTTCACTGAACATTCGTTCAGTGCATTTCACAATCTCCCCGGGCGATTCAATTTCAACATCCCAGGAGGACCTACCGGCCTCGTTGACATACTAGTTACCAGGACTAATGCATAGGCTCTATGTCACAGCGTTTTCACAAGTTAGGTTACTTTTAGAACGGCTTCCCACTATTTTTGAGTTGCAATTATTCCTAAGGGAATAAAATTACAAAAGGGTAGCAGCGATATTGTTTTGTTTAACAAAAGTAGCTAATGAGGCATCCAGTTTTGTTTCGCCACGATGCAACCCACCAATTGGCAGGGAAAATAATCTAAAAATAGCCCAACTTGTAAAAACGCTGTGACACCTGTATATGAGATATGGACGCTCCTGGTTATGGTCTACTGTTTATACTTTGGTATCTGTTGCCAACCAGTCCTTTTCCGAGGAAGGACTGGGGCTAGTTTCGTAAAAGTCGTCTTAAACCGCCCAAATGAACTAAGTTTTCATTGCCAATGTTAAATAAGTGTTAAAATATGTAAGATTCAGTAGTACAACCAAACACAGATATCTGTACCTATTATGCGCAGTAGATATGCGCATTGCAAAACAGAGGAATCACATTAATGGACTACAAATAAGACAAATAAACGAAAATTCTAAAATAAACTTATCCTACTTGTGAAAGGTTTTCTATTTACTACAATTTCCTAAATTGTTTGGAAAATCATTCCGGATTGAGTTATTTTTCTCCAATTAAAACTAGACCTGGTTTGCCTAATTACCATTATAAGCCACGTGCAAGATCATGCGCAATGTTCGTGTCTTGTGTTTCAACTGGCGGGCCACCTATAATTGTTTAACATCTACCTACCCATCAAATAAACAAAGGATGTGTACAACTGCGCATGATCCTGAAACTGAAATACCACTCCTTTTAGGCAGTCACATTGTAGCTATATTATAATGAGGGAAATTGAGTTATATTTTACATTTCATCTTTGGAGTATATTTATGAATCCAATCTTTTAAGTGTTCCGGTGCAAAATATAAAATAATATTTACTTTTTTGTTCATGTATTATTGTTATTTCCAGTTCCAAGTATTGGCCCGTCAAACGTGTATCATAGCAGTATTGACGCGACAACGTTTAACATTAGATGGGATAAAATTGCAAGTTATAGGAGTAATGGTATCGTGATAGCATATGAGGTACAGTGGACATTAATACAGAAAGGAAAGGAAAGAAGATCAGAAGTACAACAAAGAAGAACAACAGCAATTAACGTTGCAATACATGGCTTTGAACTTTGTGCACAGTACAGTATCAAGGTCAGGGCGTACACTAGGGTTGGACCAGGACCATACAGTGATCCGTTAAACATGCTAACATCTGGTAAGTAAAATATAATTATATGATGTTTAAGTTATAACTCAAATAACGTAAATACATTATTACTTAAGTTATTTAACCTACGTTTCGTAGGAATTAGGTAAGGGGTTACATGTTATGTAAGAATGACCACCGCCAGTAATTATAAACGCTTTCGCCATATTTTCCGTGCTTGAGACCAATGCACAGTGCCCTTTTCCAATAAACTTTTTCCAATTTATTTAGTTAGTTATTTTTATACCTGGAAACTCTTGTTTGTTTTATTTACTATAACTAGTGATAGTCGTCAACGATGTTCATAGTATGGAAAACCCTTGGAAAAATCATGAAAATCTAATTTTTCGAGAGTATGAAAATATAATGAAACACCATGAAAAATACTGTAAATTGGAATTACCACGGAATTCCACGTTAAATTTCAGTCGAAAATCCAAAGCGTGCGATATGGTTTTCTTATGTGAAATTTAACAGGGAATTCCCGACTCGGACCATGCATTATCTTGGAATCCTATAGCGATACTTTGTGTTGATAAACATTACAATTGCTATGCTAATGTGCCAACCATAATTTCAAAAGGCCGCTTTGTGTCAGGAAACAGTGGATCTCTGGTTGGCACATTAATGACAATGAATGACGTGGCTGTAAGTATCGCTATAGTAATAGACCCTTTCAGCTTGCCTGTTTGTTGCCCCATTTCAGACCACGTGACTTTTCCCTTGGGTAATGCTTTTTTGTATTTCTGTATCCCAAGAGGAAATGTACCAATTTCTATAATTGTAAAACAAAGCACAGAATCCTCTGGAGAACTATCACGTGGTCTGAAATGGGGCAACAAACAGGCAAGCTGAAAGGGTCTAATACGAAAAAAAATTGTTTGAAAGTCTTGCTGAAATTCCTACCACGCGACAGAAAGCCTTTGCGCGGTAAACTAAAGAGCGAATTGGCAAATTACTAAATTTGAATGCTGGTTTTTCTCAGTTTCACAATAAATAAGCTTCTTATACCCCAAGTCAAAGACCTTTTTCGATTGGACGAGAACGTATCACGTGACAGGCCTCAAATCCTTGTAAATCCCTAGGGAAAGCGTCTAGCTTGAGACCGCGGGAAATTTGTGGCGCGTCGCGTCAAACTGAAGGCACAGTCTAGGACAACGGGAGGCGAAAGTGTTTTATCGCGATTTACGAATGATAGAATAATATTCAGTTTCCGTAATGCATCAGTCAATTCCAGCAATGCCCATCCCCCCCCGCCGGGACATGGTGGGGCATTTGCATATTTTGAGATCCCGGGAGTGGGGCTTTTGTAACCTTATATCGGCCCGGGGTCGAGCAGTATTCTACATTATTGTCAATACAACGTCACAGCACTGATTCTACCTATAAGCATGGACATTCATCCCAATCCTGGACCCAAAGCTCTTCATATCATTGCGAAACTTACACCTCCCCAACGAAAACTTTTTAACTTTGCAAAACGACTCCAGCAAAAAGTTATAAGATATACACATCACCTCTCCAATTATCGCTATTATCTTCAACACAACATTGTTCCTAAAGGACTCTTACCCATATGCAGACCGGCCTTCTACACAACTAACCAATACTTCTTCCAACAATGGCGTAACATTCAACTCAACACAGCTCTTCAACATCTACGACTACTCCACAAAGAATGTAAAATTACTATTAAGGACTTGAACATTGAACTCGAACATATAAAGGAACAATTACATTTAACTTGCCCCTATCACGTTTTCGAACATATTATTAACTTCCTTGAAAAAACTGTATGTAACCTCGATACAGACCTCACCTCCAAACTTCATAAGAAGAGATCCTCTATTGGTAAGAATGCTTTCTGTTTAGCTTTGCGTATACGTCCTAATCAACCTTACTCAAGTAGAAATCCACGCTCCACCATGCATTCTTCGCACTCTAATTCTCCTAATTCGCCACACAATAACCCCAGCACCTACGGTGGCCCATAGGGGACATGCTGCAAACAAGTCGAGTTGCTGCAAACATATAACGAGTTGCTGCAAATATATAACGAGTTGCTGCAAATATATAACGAGTTGCTGCAAATAAGTCGAGTTGCTGCAAATAAGACGAGTTGCTGCAAATAAGTCGAGTTGCTGCAAATGAAACGAGTTGCTGCAAACATATAACGAGTTGCTGGAAATAAAACGAGTTGCTGCAAATAAGACGAGTTGCTGCAAATAAAACGAGTTACTGCAAACATATAACGAGTTGCTGCATATAAAATGTGCTGCAAACAAAACGCCGAGCTCTGCATGCGCATTTGGCCGAGTAAGACTGGTATCCAGCTGACAGCGGCCATTTTGGTTGACTTTGTATCCTGGCTAAACACGTGAGTTGTCACTTCTCGACATATTTTCATAGTGATGTTTTGCCCTTCGTGTGGCACGAAAAATACTGTTGAGAACGCAAAATACTGTTCTTCTTGTGGGGCAAAACTAGATCAAGATGCAAGAAATGCAACTAGGAATGCAAAAAAGTAACTTATGAGGACTTTCGGCGAAAAAAGGAGGAGAACAGGTCATCAAAGTTCCAGGCGGGAAAAGTTGGCAAGAAGGCAAAACTGGACATCTTGCAGGATGTCACTGTTGCAGTTGAAATTGACCATTCAGTTCAATTTGACCATGAATCAAAACAAACTAGTTCAATTTGACCATCGGTCATATTCAACTAGTTCAATTTGATTCGGTCAAACCAACCTGGTCAAATTGACCCAGGTTTCGCTATCAATGATTCTAAAAACAATTCATTCCTTTTAAGGGTTCTCACATGTATGTCAATTCCATGAAACTTGCGAAGTAAATCCACAATGGCTTCGTAGCGATAACCTCTATGGAAGTATACCTTAATGAGGTTGTAAATATCTTGATCTAGTTTTGCCCCACAAGAAGAACAGTATTTTGCGTTCTCAACAGTATTTTTCGTGCCACACGAAGGGCACAACATCACTATGAAAATATGTAGAGAAGTGACAACTCACGGTGTTTAGCCAGGATACACATCAACCAAAATGGCCGCTGTCAGCTGGATACCAGTCTTACTCGGCCAAATGCGCACGCAGAGCTCGGCGTTTTGTTTGCAGCAACTCGTTTTATTTGCAGCAACTCGTCTTATTTGAGGCAACTCGTCTTATTTGCAGCAACTCGACTTATTTGCAGCAACTCGTTATATATTTGCAGCAACTCATTATATATTTGCAGCAACTCATTATATGTTTGCAGCAACTCGTTATATGTTTGCAGCAACTCGACTTGTTTGCAGCATGTCCCCTATGGGCCACCGTAAGCACCACATCTAATAATCCAGCTACATTTCACAAACGCCATAGACGCAAAAAGCCACATAATCCCAAACATTACTGGAGAAAACATAATTCTAACATTCATCTTGACACTAATTCTGTGATTAATCTTTCTAATACACAGCTAACTAGCGACGAATTACAACTTTTAGCTAGAGGTTTGACCTTTTGCCTCACTCCCCAACATATTAATTGGACCGAAGTTAAAGCTGACATTCATGATTTTTCACGTCGCATGCGCCTCTTAGAGTTCTTTCACGATCACATTTAATACTGAACCTAATCCGTTCCACGTTAAAAGTAATTGGACTCCACCTCCTAACAGAGATTCTGCCTTAGACGCTTTTTTAACTGCTGTAGAACAGGACATTTTAACCACCAAACCTAAACGTATTCGTGACAACCTTACTCCCTGCGAACGACAAGCCTCACAGAGACTTAAGGTTACCGGATACCTTCAGGGTGCGTTTCCAGTCTAAATTATGTAGCGCCTCGAGGAAACATCGTACATAAATAATCCATGTATCATTTTAAAGCTTATAAAATTGGCTACAAGAATACATAAAAAGTTTTGAGTTCTTTGAAAATCTCGAATTTTCCGCCATCCCGTTTCTCCGATCTAGTGAGATGGCTTTCAGAAGTTCCGACTCCGAAAATATTTTAAAGTTTAAAAATCTGTTTGCTTTGTCGCATTTCAGAGGAATCGTATTAGAAAACAGTGTCGGGGAATTTCAAAATTCGATTTAGTTCAAAAGTTATCATGCTTTCCGTGAAAAGGCGAAAAATAATCCGAGTAGATATGCGGGAAACGTCGTCAAGAGCTCTCTTTTAAGAATTTCCCAATTCCCCGAAACGATTTTGCAGCTGAGATATCAATTGACATTTTGTGAAAATTTCGCACAAATCGAATAAATTCCTCTTGAGTGGGAGCTTTTTTAAAACTCTATTTTGATTGAAAATCGAAAGCGAGAAAATAGCACTTCAAAAAATATACCCGTCTTTGTCGTGCGTGAATCTGAAGTCCCGCCTCTCCAACAATTAGCAAGCTCTTGGCCAATCATTTCTCATCACAGTTCAACTATCTGTCAAGATTTCCCGCCAATGTTGATTTCCGATCAAAGCAACGCGCCGATGTTTGTTCTTTTTTGTGTGACTTGAAAAATGGTAGCGGTAAGAGTCAGCTGGTTTCCCAGGCTAGAAAAATGGGAAAGACAAAAAGACCTCGAGGGGCAAAGCCAAAGGTGAACACCTATAGAGACGCCTTGAATGCCAGCATAGTTAGTAGAGGAGACAGCGATTTGCAGGCGTCTGAAACAGCACGGCAATAGCGAGATCGTGGTTCCATCTAAGCTTTCTTGGAAACAAATATTCTCTCGGCTGGCTCTTATCAATTCTACTTTATGTTCAGATGTGGACCAATCGGCACTGTCTGAAAGTGAAAATACGAACGCTTGTCGGGTTTTGCGAGGACTCTTATTTGGTTTGTAATTGTAGTCGTATGCATTGTTTGGCCTCGTTTTGCTTTTCTTTTTTCTTTGTTTTTCAAGCTAAGGGTTTAGGGTTAGGGCATCCTGCTTGCTTTTTGTAAGATATAAGGCCAACATCCGATGGAATTGTGGAATCGTGTGTGGAAAAACTTTTCTCAATAAACGTAAACATTGGTATATGAAATGATTTGCCACACCGTCGTTACGGGCGAGTGAGCACTTGTCATGTGTTATCGGCTGGTTTAATTATTAGGTCAGTGCGTCTTTTAAGGTTACCGGATACCTTCAAAACGAAAAAGATGGGAAAATATTTTTTTCGCACAACAATGTAGTTTTAGTAGTAGTGTCTCGTATACCAAAAACTCCGTTCAATAAAAATTAATATTAACGGAGAAATACCAAAAGGAAGTTTTTAACCGGAAGTAAAAGGTTCTTTTTGATTGACAGCAGATCAATAAATACATGACAAGTGCTCACTCGCCAGTAACGACGGTGTGGGAATAGCACATATTAAATTCATTTCATTTTCCAATGTTTACGTTTATTGAAAGTTTTTCCACACACAATTCCACAATTCCATCGGTTGTTGGCCATATATCTTACAAAAAGCAGGCAGGATGCCCTTAGCTTGAAAAACAAAGAAAAAAGAAAAGCAAAACGAGGCCAAACAATGCATACAACTACAATTACAAAGCCAAACAGGAGTCCTCGAAAAACCCGACAAGCCTTCGTATTTTCACTTTCAGACAGAGTGCCGAGTGGTCCACATCTGAACATATAAAGAAGAATTGATAAGAGCCAGCCGAGAGAATATTTGTTTCCAAGAAAGCTTAGATGGAAACGTAGTCTGACGGTGATCCTGAATCGGTTGAACCACGATCTCGCTATTGCCGTGGTGTTTCAGACGCCTACAAATCGCTGTCTCCTCTACTAACTATGCTGGCATTCAAGGCGTCTCTATAGTTGTTCACCTTGGCTTTGCCCCTCGAGGTCTTTTTGTCTTTCCCATTTTTCTAGCCTGGGAAATCAGCCGACTCTTGCCGCTATCATTTTTCAAGTCGCACATAAAAGAAACATTTTCTGGATGCGGCGTGTAGCTTTGATCGGAAATCAACATTGGCGGGAAATCTTGACAGATAGTTGAACTGTGATGAGAAATGATGGCCAAGAGCTTGCTAATTGTTGGAGAGGCGGGGCTTCAGATTCACGCACGACAGACGGGTATATTTTTTGAAGTGCTATTTTCTCGCTTACGATTTTCAATCAAAATAGAGTTTTAAAAAAGCTCCCACACAAGAGGAATTTATTTGATTTGTGCGAAATTTTCACAAAATGTTAATTGATATCTCAGCTGCAAAAGGGTGTCGGGGAATTGGGAAATTCAAAAAAGAAAGCTCTTGACGACGTTTCCCGCATATCTACTCGGATTATTTTTCGCCTTTTAACGGAAAGCATGATAACTTTTGAACTAAATCGAATTTTGAAATTCCCCGACACTGTTTTGTAATACGATTCCTCTGAAATACGACAAAGCAAACAGATTTTTAAACTTTAAAATATTTTCGGAGTCGGAGCTTCTGAAAGCCATCTCACTAGATCGGAGAAACGGGATGGCTGAAAATTTTCAAAGAACTCAAAACTTTTTATGCATTCTTGTAGCCAATTTTATAAGCTTTAAAATGATACATGAATGATTTATCTACGATGTTTCCTCGAGGCGCTACATAATTTAGACTGGAAACGCACCCTGAAGGTATCCGGTAACCTTAATAAACGTACTAACCAATCTGCTTTACACACTGAAACTCTTTGTGATCTCATCAGAATGATTCTTTCTATGAATATTTTTCATTTTAATAACAAACATTTTTTACAAACACACGGTACCGCCATGGGCACCAGAATGGCACCCTCTTATGCTAATCTCTTTCTAGCTAAATTCGAAGTTAACGCCCTCTCTCACGCACCCCACCAGCCCTACTGTTGGTGGAGATACATTGACGACATATTCATAATCTGGACCCACACGCTTGACCAACTTACAGAATTTGTCACTTATCTCAACGGCATCCACGCCACCATTAAATTTACTTCCTCTCACTCTTCTTCTAACATTCCTTTTTTGGACGTGAAGGTCGGCCTTCACAACGGTCACATCGCCACAGATCTCTATACTAAACCTACTGATAAACATCAATATCTCTTGCACTCTTCGGTCTTCGTGCCATCCTAACCACACCAAACGCGCAATACCTTTCAGCCTTGCTCTCAGACTTCGTCGCATCTGTTCTTCTAATGAAAGTTTCATCTCACGCACTAATGAACTTAAATCGTATCTAATAAACGAGGATATAACCGTAATTTTCTTAACAAAGAAATAGATCGTGTCAATAACATAACCCGCGCCGAAGCACTAGAGCCCAAACAAACTAACAACCAATCTAACCGAGTACCGCTCGTTATAACTTATAACCCTGCTTTACCTTCTTGTTCTCCTATCATGCACAAACATTTTAACATATTGTTGTCTTCTAATCGATGCAAAAATATATTTACATCTGTACCTCTAGTCGCTTATCGACGTAATAATAACCTTCGTGATATTTTAGTCAGAGCTCAACTAACAACTAACAAACCTAATAACGATCCTCCCGGTTCTTTTCGTTGTGGCACTAATTGTTTAACCTGTAAATACATTGACAATGGTCTTAATAATTACACTTTCCACTCTACTGGCGAATTAAGAGCTATTAAACACCACATTAACTGTAATTCCAAAAACCTAATTTACATGGTCCAATGTAAACGCTGTAACGTTCAATATATCGGAGAAACCAAACGCCGCCTTAAAGACCGCTTTAACGAACACCGCCGTACAGTAGATAATCCTTCTAACACATCCAAGCCTACTGCCGTTTCAGAACATTTTCTAACTAATAATCATTCACCTACTGATATGCAGGTTATTCCACTAGAACTTTTTTTTTTCTCAGCGAGACAGTATACGCAAAGCGCGAGAAGCGTATATTATCGATAGAGGTCAAACTCTTGAACCTCTAGGTATGAATAAACGTGATGAAACTTAACTTGTGCTTCACAATCATCATCACGTCACTTTTTTATTATTTTCGTTTCATGTTATATGTCACTCTCCACCTTCTTTTCATTGGTCTATATGTGTTTTATCATAAGATTGTGCAATTCATAATTCATGTATTATTTCGTAAAGGTTCTAGTTTATTAGATACATTGTAAGCCTCTTTCCCCGAAGAAGATCGGCCGTGCCGATCGAAATATTGGAAGAAAAACTCTCTACCGTTGAATCAGCCTTTCCTTTCTTGTCCATTATTCTACCCCGGGGAGAATGGTAGGGCATTTGACACTGCCGAAAAGAATTCTGGTAAAGAGCCGGACTGGTCTCGTGGTAACGACGCTGTACTGTATCAAGTAAAAAATTTAAAAAAAAAATCTGAGTTGTTGTAATTACTCCAGCTGCCTGTGGATTCTACATGTATCTATTTCTCTAAACCTAGAAACATGCAGTTTATACCGTCTTATCCACGTTATTCGTATATGCTAGGACTAGAAAATAGCAGTTCCCGTACGTTGTATTCTTAACACTACGCTGCGCTAAAATTTTCAGGAGCCACTCGGGGCCCAAGCTCTGCCGGTTCGAGTTTGAAACGATATCAAGTAGTTCGTTTACAAATATACACAGTTTGCTGCTGTCAACCGGACGAACAGAACAGTTACACTATTATTATAAAAGTCTATCATGTGGTTTTAATAAGCGTTTATTGTCGATAACATGAACATTAACCGCGTTGCGAATGATTATTTATAGGAATGAAATAAAAACTATATATACTGATGTATTAATACCATTTTGCTCCAGGCGGCTCAATAGTATAATCATACAGCGGTAATACAAATACAAAACAAGATGGCGGATCTACAAAACGAACGAAAACTATCAATGAATAGATTCTCTGCGCCTTGTGTATTTGCATGGAATTAAACTTGGGCAGTATATCATTATGGATGTGCTCGGGGGTGGGGCATTTTCCTTACTTCTTTGGCTCCACTGTGGGCCATTTGAACACCTTGCTTGTCCCTACCGTGGGGAATTTGTAAGAAAAAAAACGAAAATGGCTAATGCCCGGGGGTTGTCCCGGGGGGGGGATGGGCATTGCAACTTGGGGTTTTCACGTGGTTTTTTTTGCAAACACCAAACATTTTCACAGTTGCATCTTACATTTTCACGTACATCAAATTTTTTTTTTTATAAAGTCTGAACGATTGTTTTTCGCCGACAATGGTACAAGGAAAATTTCGGAAATGAGTCAACACAACACTTCGGCTAAATCTTCGGCTGTTCGATGTTTGAGGAAGCTCTCAAGCCCCGATGCGGATTTTAGCTCAAAACAAAAGCAATATATCGTCAAATTCCCGATAATTTCTGACGTAAACTGGGAGTCGACCCATTCTCTCAGTGTGCGGCCAACTTGAAAGTGCGTGGTGGATGTACGAATTTTAAGGTGCGATTACAGAATGAATATGAGACCGAATCAACAACTGTTTTGGCCATCTATATGTACTCAATCAGAGAGTTCAAATCAATAATAACCTCGTAGGGCTTATATACACTTTAAGTGTTTTGTCATATCAAACTGAGTCATTGCGTACAAAAGCCTACATATCGAAATCCGGTGACTCAATTCCGGTATCGGCCCAGTCATCTCACTCAAAAATACATGGTTTTGGGAGCTATTTTGCCTTCTAAAACAAACAAAATGATATATGAACAATTTCTAACTTCAAATCAAAGGTAAGTAACATCTAATCTGTAACTGGTAACTGTTTGGAGTGATTATGTTAAGATTTCGACTGAACAAATTTGAATTTGCTTTCGCGAGTGAAGTGAATTGTTACAAGGCGTTATTCGTTTATGGACGACCAAGCAGAGGAAAACTGGGTTTAGCTTGAATACGCATGTCTGAATTGACTTTCTACCGCTGAATTCAGATAGGAGAATAAAGTTTCAGTGTTTTGATGTAAAGATCATCGAGGTTTCTCGAGTTTAGAGTGCTACAAATCGCTGTTGAAGTTCCATTTCGTGCAATTTTTTTCTTGTGTGACCTTTGTAATGGCGTGAGCTGCAGTAAGAGAGATTTTGGAGCGGTCAAAACGAAAGCAGAAAATTCTCCTTGGTAAGTTCCGGTATCAACAGGTAAGCCACATTATAAGCTTGTAATACTACTGAAGTTGTTATCTTTCTCAAATAAAATCGCATTTACTTCAAAGCGATGACCAATACCAAATGTCCACTTCTGTGTGCAATGATTTTGATATGATACCTCCCAAGTCAAATATAAAACAAACTACATACTATGGTTTCCGAATTTCATTCAACATTGGAGACCCTACGCAACCACAACGGCAACGTCTAGGACGTGCTTTTCTTCGTGTTTTTATAAGCCATTTTTCTCTTTGAAGGCAGCCATTTAAGCTTCGAATTCTGTGTATGTCAAAAATACAGGAATTAGTTTAGCAAGTTCACAAACCCCCAGCTTTTCCGTTAGTCCGGCGGGAATTTGAACCCGCGACCAACCGCTCGACAGACCGGAGCTTACCACTGAGCTAACCGGGAGGTGGTAAATATTGAAACGATATTCCTCCTTTGAAGCTTTAACTATATTACTCTGTACACATATCATGCCATTGTATTTAGTGTCATTCTTATTACCGTTCCACTATTTATATATTACGCGTTTCAGACGGTATTAAAAGGAAACGCATTTGTCAATGTATAATTTATCTTTTCTTTGAATTACATTTTCAACGATTGCTAACGTACATTTGTACTTTTAAATGTCGTAGAGCCCGGGTCTCCACAGAACGTCAGGGCTGATCCTCCTGGCAAACGAACTGTCAAATTAAAGTGGAAAAAGCCCTTAAATGTCGGGGATGATGTTGAATCATACACTGTGAGTTAAGAAAAACTTTAATCCTAATTTGAATGCTGTGCCTTAAACGCATAATGACAATCATACTGAATCGTCAAGTATCTCAAAAAATATATATCCTATAAAAGTTGGTAGTACCCATTAAAATTGATAATCATATAATTAACATAATAATATTATAATCATTATCCTGCGCAGCGAGCGAGGCAAGCGGTGCAGCAGTTCATAGTTTCAGGAGGCCTTCATCTCTCAAAACCTTGCATTTTATTGGACCCATTGTTTTAGGGTTATGCATTTTTTGGATAGCCAATACTATTCCAGGTTCCGAGGAGATGAAGGCCGCCTTCATTGTTTAGATAGGTTAACAAAGGTATATACTTCATGGTAGTGTTTCGTTCCATATAGCCTCCCTGCATAATCATTTCCTCTACTGTTTTACAGTATTATGGAGGGAGACTATATGGAACGAAACACTACCATGAAGTATATACCCTAACAAACATCGATTTGGACAATAATGCAATGCGGGGAGGCTACGAAAATACGCTCATAACGCAATGCAACTACAATGCGACCACAATGTAATGCAGCGAGGCGATCAAAATGCAATGCACCGGGTATCACGGTATCACTGCTCTGAGTTGTTTTTTAAAGATCCGAATTTTAAAGAGGGGATCGCATCTTCGTTTCCTAGCCTCAATCCCGTGTTGTTGTTGAAGCAAAAACTTTACCAATTTATAATTTATAATAGGCTTTATCTGATAACCATACACATTATAGTTTCTACATCGCAAAATAGCCTGGGTTCAGCTACTGAATTTTAATACATACACGTACGTTGGGCGCGACACGTCGGGCATAAAGTACGTCAAAATCGGCATCAGTGAGCGTGGACAAATAATTAAAATTAAAACCATTTCTTTACTTATAGTCTCAATTTGAAGAAATGTTGGTGACTTGTTAACAAAATGAAACTGCATATTTTAGGTGTTTTATGTTAGTATGATGACGTTGTTGTGACGTCATAAGTGATGCCTCCTTTTTTGGTAAAATTCCCCCTTTAATAGATGTTACAAACAGACTACACCATCAAAGGGCCTTCATGACACACATTCCTTTGGCGCAAATTTGAACGTTCTACGACTATTATAGCAAAAGTTATAGAGGAATGACTGTTGCTATGACGTCATATTTAGTGACGTCAGGTGTCATACCTAAATAAGGCTGCCTATTGTTAAAAAATCAAGAAAAGAAAATAATGTGGGTTTTGAGTGCCAGAGTAGCGCATTTCATCACTAAAACTCGAAAATGACTCAAAGGATTTTTTTCTAAGGGCATGTATAAAAAAGTAAGACGTCATAATGACGTTCCTGAAAATATGACTTCAATTTTAAGCCGGTTATGGATAAAAATTCAAAATTCAAAAAACATACGATTTTAGCCACCAACGTGTTTTATGATTGGACAAAATGTCATGCAAATGTCATGTTTTTATAAATGCTTTTGTGGTGTTTATTTCCCGCCAAATTTTGGCGGGGAAAAGGACAAAATTCAAACTTTCATAACTTTTGATTTCCTTAACCAATCGACATCGGGTTTTCGATTCCTTCATTCTCATCACGAGTAGATTTTAACAATATACGACATTTCGTTTTTAGAGATAATGAACAGTTGCAAGAAACGTATTACAAATGGATAAATGACGTCATTGTGACGTCACGATGGTAGTAACATAGCTTAAAAAAATCAGGTTATATTCCTTTTTCGATTCTACATCCTTCTACCAAAATTCAATCGTCTGCATTGAAAACTTTTTAAAATATAGAACTGATGCCGTTTTTATGGTCGTTTGTGCCCACCGTGCGACGTTTCCATCGTTGTTGATCATGTTCTCGAGATACAAATTTGTTTTTAAATCAAAATTTCCGACAGCTGTTCCTATCAAATAAGTAAAAGTAACGTGGACAAGTTTTTATTTTCGTTTGAGTCCAGGATTTCACTCGCTTGCGTTTTATTGCCATTGTCTCGCTGTTTGGAAGTTTGGAACTCCTGATGTTCCCTGGAATATTCCGCTGCTTCATATATTTGATTATGACATAATCTTTTGAAACTTTCCTATTGAACTTAGTGACGTGACATGACGTGACAAGATCGCAGGCATTTCGAGAGCTCCACAATCTCTCAGCTAAATCGTCCAAATACTATAGGTAAATTCATTGCCTGACCAGGGAATTCCACTTTAAATTTCACGCGAAAAACCGATATCGCACGAATCGCGAAGCGATGAATGCGATCAGGACCCCATTACCTGGAGCGCCCATCTCCCATACTACGTCTATGATGCAGCGTTTTTACAGACCGGGTTATTTTTAGAATGTGTTTCCCGTGAGTTTGGGTCCGCTAGCCAATCACAAGCGTTTGCGTAATTTTAATTCAAATGATTAATGGTGTTGCAGCCATGTTGGTTGACCAAACAAGAGAAGCTAACGAGGCATCTTTTGTTGACAACATTCCTCTATGGAAGCGAACAACGAGATGTGAAATCTAAAAATAAGCCGGTCTGTAAAAACGCTGCATCACGAATATATGACAGATGGACGCTCAGGGTAATGGGCTCCTGGTGCGATATCGGATTTTCAAGTGAACTTTAACGTCAAATTCACGAGCAGAACAATGAATTTTCTTTGAATACCATAGCATTAACGAAATTAATAAAAATATAATCCGTTTGGAAGTCTTGCTGAAATTCCCGCCACGCGCCAGGAACTATTGCGGTAAAATGAAGAGCGACTAGAAGTCAATTTAAAATTAGACTCAACGATTTCACTTAAAGTTGAATTTCTCAGACACCAAGCTGACGATAAACCTTCAAAATTTGATAAAAATCCAATTCGCCGTCACAGTTCTCGCTCGTCGCCATTTTCGCAGCGAAATGGCATATCTGTCACGTCTCTATTGTTTAATTGACCAATCACCATTTTCCGTTGCTGGAGCGACTGAAATTGCTGAACGCGCTCCAGTGGGCAAAGGTTGCAGTCCCTTTATTTTTCTTTTGTCTCCCGCCCTCCTACCCTCCATGGAGTTCGTTCACGCCCAATCCGCGCTCGGCCAAAACATCGTTTTTCGAGTTTTTCGTGACTAGAGACCAAGAACAATAAAGGGACTGTTCGCAGTCTACGCTTAAACAGAATATTGGTTTTCATACGCACAACGATCATACTATGAGTGGAGAATACTTAGATATGCCTTAGATCGGATTTCGCATGAGTGGGACAAAAATGCGGCATGTCAATAGCCTTACAGTAACCGTACTGTAACTTACTGCACCGTAACTCTGTAATTTGATTGGACCAGAAAGACAAAAACAACGGAAAACCATTTCAATGTCACGCATGTCGTACAGTAACTGTGCCGTAAGTGCATGCAAGGGCTATTGTTACATAGCCATAAGTTTTCCAGACACAACGCACGCTCTCATTGGCTGATTCAGGGTCACGTTGCAGTCATCAAAAAACAATGATTCCAGCGCGGGCAACAATTCATCAATTGTTGCCCGCCACGTGATCACATCGTGCCAGAAGATGGTGTGATGTGTCGCGCGCGCCACTGGCTAGTTAAGGTGGCTTGCCTGGATTTTCCTGGGACGCACCATACCCAATTTGAACGGCTGATACTCCACTGTCAGAGCTCGGACGGGCTAGCCACTTCACCCATTTACTACATATAGAATAAACTTTCCAAAAATGTAGGTTTGTTTGACATCGGTGTTACTATAGCAACACAGCGTTGACGTCATGTATTTTACATATCATCAATTTTCTCGAAATCTAAACCTAAACTTTTAAAACGACCTAGTGTTCCTTGTAGACTAAATGTATGCCTTCAAGACTGCAAACTTTAAAAAATTATATGAGAGCGTTTTCGAAACAAATTGGGTTGGATATTTTCGTTTAAAAAATAGACAATTCGCCTTACTTTCTGTTTAGTCGACGAGAACTGTGTTTTCCCGACCGATTCAAGCGATATTTTTAGCATATTTCATATCTGTGGCATAGGACTACTTCCCATGAAAATTTCATTCTATTTGCTTTATTCGATTTCGGTTTATGGAATCATAAGTAATGTTATAAATATGCTCATTTTACTCAAAATAGTAACGTATTTGCTAAGGAAGCTGTAATTCGAAAACTTGTCGATAAATATTGTTTTTATTCCGCACCCTTAAAATGATTCAATGCTCTTTGAAATTTACAGGGACAGGGTAGTACATGTTGAATTTCAGGTGAAAAGATTTAAAAAAATATTTATCGACTAGTTTTCGAATTACAGCTTCCTTGGCAAATACGTTACTATTTTGAGTAAAATGAGCATATTTATGATATTACTTATGATTCCATAAACCGAAATCGAATAAAGCAAATGGAATAAAATTTTCATGGGAAGTATTCCTATGCCACATATATGAAATATGCTAAAAATATCGCTTGAATCGGTCCGGAAAACACAGTTCTCGACGACTAAACAGGGAGTAAGGCGAATTGTCTATTTTTTAAACGAAAATATTCAACCCAATTTTTTTCGAAAACGCTCTCATACAATGTTTTTAAAACTTTGCAACCTTGAAGGCCTACATTTATTTTACAAGGGACACTAGGTCGTTTTAAAAGTTTAGGTCTAGATTTCGAGAAAATTGATATGTAAAATACATGACGTTAACGCTGTGTTGCTATGGTAATACTGATGTCAAACAAACCTACGTTTTTGGAAAAAATATTCTATTTGTAGTAAATGGGTGAAGTGGCTAGCCCGACCGAGCTCTGACAGCGGAGTATCAGCCGTTCAAAGTGGGTATGGTGTGTCCATGGAAAATCCAGGCGAGCCACCTTAAAGGCGGGAAATATTTGTTTACCAAAAGGTCTAGATCTTCGTCAAAAGCTGATCATTTTTCTAAAGAAAAAGAAAGCGTTCGAAATGGAACCAGCTCCAGAGAAACAATTTACATCTTTATCAAGCGCAAGAGAGAGAAATTGGTATCTAAAAGAGGATGCAAGAAAGACACGAAACGATGCTAAAAATGCCGTAGCGACGCTTGCAGTTTTTATGAGTTGAAAAGCAGCTTCCCGAAGAGAAGACGACAAACCTCGTTCGCATTAGGTAGTACAACTTATGTCTATATAACAAATCACTTAATGACTGTCCCTTCGGGAATCAGTGACTTTTGTTTCCCCTCGATCCACGATGTTCCCCAGACTGTGTTAGTGTGCTTGTGCAAGCAAGCACCACCAATTCATACTTATTTTTAAAATGTTGAGTGATAATTTGAAGAGTTGGTTATTATGAAATATATAAATAGTGGTATGAAATTGATTAACGTGATTATGCCATGGATATGATTTGATAAAATATGATATGTGAATAAATTATGTAGGGGAACAATATACTATGGAAATAACTTTTTGAATATTGAGTATAAAAATATGTCTTAAGCTAGTATATAACTGTAATCATTATTGGTTAAATTATGTTCATTCTACCCCCCCCCCCCCCCCCCCCCCATATACATGTAAGTTTATAATAATCATTAATTATATATTGGTGCCGTATACAAGCAAATAAAATGCATGACATTTATAAACCTTCTTTTAATTAGTTACATTCTGTTGCCTTGGTTGACAGTCTACCGAGTTTACAGTGTCTTTTAAGAGTATGGGGCTCACTTGGCTTGGCATTTGGGATAAAAAGGAAAATGAACGCTTGACAACCAAACCACTTGAAGTTAAAACCCAACATGTTTCTCAAATAGGTCTTTCTGTTTATTCATAATCTTAAGTGAACAAGAAATGTAATTAGGTGAACCAGACGCCTGTTATGAGTTAAGGTGCCTCTAACGCTTATTTTTTATCATCCATACCGATTCTACATCAAGTGAATAGTTGAATAGAAAAATATTCATTGATTTGAGTTTTGTGTATACGAGATATATAGAAGATATCCTCGCGAGTCGAAAACATTTCACGAGTGAGCACAGCGAACGAGTGAAATGTTTTCGCCTAGAGAGGATAAACTTCATATATTCAAACCACCGTGTAATTTTATTTTTATTATATGCACAATACCACTGCTCTAATAACTGTTATCTATTCATTTTACTTACTGTCAGGTCAGTACAAACTTCTTCGTGTTTTTCTAAGCTGTTCTGGGGAGTTTCATCGGGTTTTCTTGTCTCTTCGTTGCAGTCGAGAAAATCTTTAGAGAGTTTTAGATCATAGTTGCTTTTTGTGCTCGGGATATTCATTATCATGCAGCTCATTTAAGTTGTTTACGTCCACCTGCCGCCATCTTTGTAGTTCAAAAGGTGGCAAACGTGACGTCATCGATATTTTCACTTGTGAGGATATGGAAAATACGCCATTCAATACCCGGATGTAGTTTCGTATGAGTTCTACCAGTGGTTTATTTCTCAGTAAAAGACTATCGTCTATATAATAAAGAGGTTTATATTTCCAATATTCTAATGAAGGTGATGTCAACCCAGGAATTGACTGTAATTTATTTCTCCTTGTGAATGAAACTGATTTAGTTATAATATTTGGTAATTACATCACTGATACAAACTTATTATAACATGGATGTTTATAAAATGTCATTTATCTCTACCAGCTTGTTTTCGTGTAATTAATGAATCCTGGATAGACGTAATTAGCATATTGAAGATATAAACCTCTATAACTCGTATGCGCAACACTCAGATCCAAAAATATTCTACTAATCAACTATTCACTTGATGTAGAATCGATATTCGTGATCAAATTAAAAAGTAAGCGTTAGAAGCACTTTAATAGTCCATTCACTATTATGATCATTTTCTTTAGATTGAATACAATGGAAGCAAAATTTACTGGGATTCTTTCGATTCACTACTTGGACATGCTTTCATTAACGAGTCGACAGAAGAACACACAGTAAGAGGACTAATACCTGGTACAAGATATGGATTTAGGATATCAGCAAAGACTGACTGTGGAAAGGGCCCAAAGGGCAGGCAGGTCTTTGCGACGACGAAGATAGACGGTGTGTTTCCTTTTGGTGTTTTTGTGGTGTATGGCAATATGTTTTATAACTGAAACACTAAGAAAATGTTTTGTGTGAAAAAGTTTCCCTTTATTATATTCCTGGCACACAGCATGTTTTGTTATAAGCACTTTACATTCGTTTATTTAACAAATATTGACTGTCTTTTTGATACAGTTCCAATAGCACCTGAAGTTCAAAGCGTACAATTTGAAAACAAGACTGATGTAATGGTTCATATTACTCTTTGGCCCGCAGAACCACGAAACGGACCAATCAGGTAAAGTGGTTCAAACTTTACAGTGCACTTGAACTTCAATTTGTTTTTGTAAATTCTTAACCATTTGACTATTCATTCTGGTACTGATTACATTCAGTAGAGTACTCGGCGTGCATTAAGGATTCGTTCGATTGACCGTATTATTCCAGAACAAAAAGAGATTGAATAGTCTTTGGAAATCACTGGTTCAGACACATTTTCCACTGTAACCTACAATCGCTTGCTGACATGTGATATTTACGATACATTTAGTGTTCAGGTGACTACCAAATATTGATAAAGTCGATTTGTAGTGATCATTCCATGTATTCTTATTCTGGAACACTGTCAATCCAACGCATCCTACGTAACATACAAAAGTGTATTAAAAGTTGGGAGTTATTCATTCGGGAATCAATTATTACATTTACTATGTTCTCCCATCCATCATTGCAGTATTTTATTCAACTTATTTATTATTTTTAATTGAGGATCATTCCAGACTATGTTTTATCGTCATGAATTTTAAAGCTCTCATATAATTTTTTGTTAAGTAATAGATACAAAATGAGTGGCCGTGCTTTATGGGATTTACAAACTCGAGCTTAAAACCAGAGTTTATAAATACCATAAAGCACGAATTTTGTATCGGACTTATCAAACGTCTAAATGTATAGAGTCATGTTTTCAGTTATTTTAGTGATACGACTTATTTTGGCCGAGAACTGAATCGAAGCAAAAGTTTATGCAAATCAGGACGAAATCTGTAGCAGATTTAAAGATCACTTATCGGTCGGTGATTTCTTTTGTTTTTGCTTCATGAATTATTAATAAGTTTGATAAATACATTTACTATGTTCTCCCATCAAGCATTGCAGTATTTTATTCAACCTATTTATTATTTTTAATGGAGGGTCATTCCAGAATATGTTTTATCGTCAGGAATTTTAAAGCTCTCATATTATTATTTTTTATCGTTATGTGCCTAAGTGCCTACCAAGTTATAGTCCTAAAAGATAGTAAGGAGAACAAGAGTCTGCCAAGTGGTTACGACACCAACATTTCTGACTATGAAACTTCATCAAAGAATCACCTCAACTACTATATCGCTGCTCAGTTAAATGCTACATCCATCGGCCCGTCAACGTTGTTCCTTATTGGAGATGGAAAAACATACACTGACTACGAGAATGTGGCTTTAAAGCAAGGACAGAGTTATCAAGTATTCTTTCGAGCAATGACATTCGAAAATGGGGTAAGTTTCCCCTTTAGTTAAAGGAGCTGTTTCACGGTGAGCGACATGCCTAGGAACAACATTATTTTCAGTAGTTTTCATATAAACTGACTATCGTAAACACACGTGTGGGATGGATAAGAGAAAAGTAAAGCTGCAAAAATGATCAACAAACTGTGCATATATCTAGTCTTCTAGGGAAATATTGCATATCCTTTCGATCAAACAATAATGAAGGGGAATTTAACTGTTTGAAGCCAAATAACAGCCACCAATCGAACACTGATTCCAGACATGCGCAAAACCGTAACACAGCACCTTTAACTGTTAAAAAGTTCGTTTTAGAGAAATAAAACCGAATGTAAATGCCACTTATAACCGACAGTTGATAAATTACAATAAGCATAAAGCTATGCAAATTGCAAACAGAAAAAAATATAGGCTGAATTACCGTCGCGTTTAAAATGTACTTTTCTTATTCAGTCATTTTCTTTTTCATTTTTGTATGTTAATTTTGTTTGTGGCTACTTGATTAAGTTGATTTAAACGATTTAAATAAATTGCTAACAGCCCACTTTCAATATGTGCTTCACTTTCACGCACATTGGTTTCTATATGAGGCTCTGTCGGTAAATTCAATTTATTCTATTCTCCTAAATCTTATATTGAAACCTTTGTGCATGACGAGTGAAGCAGATATCGAAAGTGGGCTACTCGCAGCAGACTGCTTCCATAGTTATTTTGTTACCTACATAGTTTGTCTTGTGAAAAAGAAAAGCCTTGCGAACATGAGGTTCAGAATTTGAACCTCGTCCCTGATTGGGTAATCCACTCCTTGCCAGGTGCAACCGTGAGTGCCGGATGTAACGGTAATTTTCATTGGCTTACCAATGGCCCAGCAGAATGGTTTGACGTGTTTTCTGGATTTAAAACTCTGCGCATGGAAGAAAATTCTCAACTGATAACACCAGAGGCTCCTCTTGTTTTCCCTACCTTCTCTCTCTCTCCCTCTCCATATCGAAAGTAGGGAATTATGGTAACCATGTCTCTCTTGCAAGATATCTCTGTAAACACAAAGTGGTGATATTCCCTTCTCATACTATAGTAACACTCTTATATTAATCTTGATTTGTAAAGAAATTTGACTTCAACGCATTCAAACTCGAAATCTTATTAAAGAAAGAAGTCAAAAGATGTTACCAAAGTGCCCTATGTCGTGGTAAGGCTAAATTGTACATGGTAAAACTAGACTTTCCCATGGAACGGTGGATATTTTAGTGCGTACTAAAGTGCATACCATTCACTTTCTTACCACGAAACTTTTTCATCTCTAACGGTTTTTAGACAAAGAATATGCTGCTGTAGTACATGTGTTCTATGCAGGGTGCATGTTGACCTGAAATTGAAGGTTTTTATTTTATCTAATTTTAGACAAAGCGTCTGTAAATCCGCTGCAACTATATGTGGTAGATTCAAACGTGGAACACATTTGCACCATAGTGTTGGCTACCATTTGGTAAAATATTCAATGTTTTCCCTATTTCCTCCTCCTCCTAGGAATTTTTTGCATAACTTGGACCTACAGGTTACCAAAGTTCCCCATCTGACAGAAATTTAAGAAAGCTAATTTTCTCTTATTTTGTAGAGGTAATCGAGTGCTTTCTTTATCGTAGAACATGATCTTGGCAGACGTTACCACCAACACCAAAATCTTAACAATTGCACTTATCGTTGCTTAAATATTTGAATTATCTTTGTATCGAAAGAATAGGGCATTTGTGTAACCTATGAGGCACTTTGGTAACGTCATTAGCTAGTGAGTTTTCTTATGGGCAAATTTCACGCATAGAAGTTCTCTACACTTTCTTGCTTATGATGGAAATTGATTAAGGCATGTTTCCTTTCTCTACGAATACATTTTAAATGTTTTATTGTATCATGCGCACTAAACTCGCGCCATAAATTAAATATCCATATTTTCTCACAACATTTAATACTGACAATCGTGTATTTGCGGTAACAAATGTAAGGACGAATCTATAAACCGATATACAATCATTGCGCAGGCGTAATTGTCAGTCTTGGAATTCATGTATTCAATGACGTATTTCTAGGCCCTACCCTATCCTTTACAGGCAATAAAGCAATTAACGTAATACTGAAATTTTAATAGCTGTTATGGTAATTTCGCCATGTAAAAACTCATTTTCTCCGTTTTCCATTCCTGCTAGTATACGACTCCATTAATTCCCACAATCCCTTCCAGATGTATAGCAAGCTCGAATAAATATTGTAAATGACCTTCAACCACATTTGCTGTATTTGATCACTGGCAATCGTTATTATTGTACGTTGTTATGCAAGGCTTTGTGCTAGTTCGCCATACATACTCCCGAGTTAAGAATTAAGAAAAATCCAGTCTAAAGCTTATATAGTCCACACGAGCAACTGAAGTTTACCCTGAACACATTTAAAAACACTGACAACGGACTACAAAATCCCATGATCCTTTGAGACCGTGGAAGCTATGCCACGTTGCTAAGTTGCAGTACAGTGCACGAGGTTGGCAGGTCAGGTAAGTCAAAAACACTTTTATTACATTCAAATACGAGATCGATCTTCAATTCTTTTGGTTAGGATTCATTCTGAGATGTAGTTGGTCCTGTTGTAACAGCCTTTTAAGTCAAGGGAATCAAACATAGGCATTTAAATTGCAAAAAGCTTTGTTAACATTCAATAACTGAAGCATACCAAACCCAAATAAACACCAAAACGGTCACATAGAGAGCTAGATCGACAATCATAAGTTGTTTGTTCCATAGTACCATCGTATTTACTCAAATACTTATTTTGAATATGGCGTAAAAAGCTAATTTACAGGTTTAGTTTTGATAAACGGGTTTAATTTCTGGAAAAAGAGAATGATTGTCGATTTCAGTTTTCATCAAAGAGCTTCGTTTCATTCAACAAGCTGAATCGAATGTTTTAAATTTATCTGCCAATTACTTTACGAAAACAAATTGCTTAGTAAATGCCGAGTTCTCAAATTTGTTATAGTAAATATTTTGGTGAGTAAGCAGTACTGTAGTTTAAATTTTAAAGAGCTAAAACGCTACTTTCATTGAACAAGAGAATGGTTTTGAATTATATACAAGCCATTTGGCCTTACGGATGAAAATATTTTAAAGTACTTAGTTCGTTAATCCATTATATCTTCTAAATTAGCAAGGATTCTTGTTCTGGAATTAAATATATTTTTTTGGGACAGAAGTAAGGCATCATTTAGAATTTAAAGAGCTGAATTTCATTCAAGGTGTAGCAAACGTGCCCGTTATGGTACAAAGCTCGGCAGAATGAATCTTGCAAGTTTATTACACGTTTCCTATTTCGCTTGTTTCATCTTATGAATGAAACAAAAGTTGTTTTCATTTGACATTTTTAGCAAACGGTTAATTATTTAAGAGCCGAGTTAGGAATAGGATTTCACAAAACCTTATCAATTGGACACAATGAAAACAAACTTCAGAATACTTGTATATAGTTTAATTAGTAAACAAAATCCTGAACTCCTAAGAATTGCAGGTATATTTCATAAAGACCCAAATATTGTCCATGTAGTTGTCAAAATTTTCAAAATACATTTAAAAGTGACCTATTTTAATCATATAACTAGACTGATGGTTGTGTAACAATGTTTATATTTGACCCATATATAGTATGGCGGATCGTCATTATTACAACGCACGGATAAAAGACTTGAAATGTGTATTGGCACTTGCTATAATGAGAGGGGATGAAAAAGCAAAAACAAGGGTAAGGATCCTAAAGTTAATTATTATTTTATTTAAACTTTTAAAAGGGGTGGGGTTAGAAATATACCCGTACAAACATTTTTTACTACTTGTATGGAAGCAACGTAACGTGTAAGGAGGGGGACTAGTCCCAATTTTCGAGACCTCCCAATGCCGCTGCACTTTATCATAGTATTTGGAGTAATTATTTCTTACTGTAACCGTATTGTAACTTAATGTACCATAACTCTGTAATTTGATTGGATCTGAAAGAAAAAAACAATAGGGAAACCACTTCAATGTCATGGCATGTCGCACAGTAACCGTGCCGTAGTAAGTCATTTCCGTAACTTTAACTTGCCCACTCATACGAAATCTTCGGCTCTATGTAAGCTATCATTGGAGGTACTTGTTCTACTCTTTAGGGAGAGGTAAAGAAAAAAGTTTATAATAGTATATACTGTAGTACATAAATTCATATAATAATTTTGAGTGGTCTGCATAATACATTGTTTTTAAAGTTCTACGACCTGTTGAAGTTAGCTTATTGTTTTGTTATCGCTTTTTTAGGGGGAGGGGGCAGCAGTTATGCTGAGTACTAGAACAATAAAACGTTTGTTTTTGGCCTGTAAAACTTGGTATATATAACCGCTGTGTAAGAAAAGCAGAAGAAAACACAGGCAGCCCAAGCTCACGATTTGTGGCTGTTACAAATCCTACGGTAGATTACGTGATCACTCGCGCAAGATTGATTGCGTGATAGCGCGCGCTAGAGTCACCGTTTTCTCCAGAAATTTTCCTTGTCATCTCACTAATAGAGTTTGCATTGATTTCTTATCGTGGTAAAATAAAGGTAATGGAATAACATTTTGCAATAAATGTACCTCGAGTGTCCTTTTCTTATGTCCTTGGGTATTCTCTGCTATTTTAGGTTAGTTTGGATCGGTTTTAGAGCGCTTTTGATTTTTGAGATCTCTCTCTATAATGAAATGACAAGGCTGCACAGTCCGTTGAGCACATCAAATCACTCGAAGGGCAAAAACACACTCTAAAATCACTTCAATCCTGGCCATACTCCACAAAAGGACGTACCGAATATCTGTCTACGTTTATTTCGGGGTGGAATTCCAAAATTTTAAATTTTAGTTCTCTCTCTCGGGACTAAGTTACCAGCATCTGCGGGTTTTCAAATAGCGTTTTTTGATACCACAAATATGTGGTTTACGAGGACTAAAATGTAAAATTTTGGAATTCCACCCCGAAATAAACGTAGACAGATATTCGGTACGTCCTTTTGTGGAGTCTAGCGACGATTGAAGTGATGATAGAGTGCGTTTTTGCCCTTCGAGTGATTTGATGTGATCAACGGACTGTGCAGCCTTGTCATTTCATTATAGAGAGAGATCTCAAAAATCAAAAGCGCTCTAAAACCGATCCAAACTAGCCTAAAATAGCAGAGAATACCCAAGGACATAAGAAAAGGACACTCGAGGTACATTTATTGCGAAATGTTATTTCATTACCTTTATTTTACCACGATAAGAAATCAATGCAAACTCTATTAGTGAGATGACAAAGAAAATTTCTGGAGAAAACGGTGACTCTAGCGCGCTATCACGCAATCAATCTTGCGCGAGTGATCACGTAATCTACCGTAGGATTTGTAAGAGCCACAAATCGTGAGCTTGGGCTGCCTGTGAAAAAAAGTGACCGGGCTTTTCAACGACCGCGAAACTGAACAAGGACTTCATACGTGCAACCTATGCGACTATTAGACAGATTTTAATGATGAATAAAAAACATTGAAATCGGCATAATTTTCGAATCGTGACTGAATTCCCGTTCGATTTGTTTCAAATCCGTGCAGTTTGGGGCTATCGTCTGGTACCATACTTTTACTTCTACAAACATAATCTGTAAGTTTTGTCCATCACGCCGTAAATCAGATGCTAGATCTGGGGAGGGGCCCTTTTGTCAAAGAGAAACGAGAAGACCTATTAGAATTACCTTCACATATCAAATATACCCTTTCCTCGAGCTCCCCACCCCTACCTCCTCCTTCCCCGAAGAACATTGCAATTGGATGAGCCAAAATTGGCTGACTTCCGGTTTACCTCACTCCGAGATGCACTGCGCGCACACCAGTTGAAACCAGGCAGCCCGAACTCTGTAGCTAGTAATATTTTCCTCTTTTTTCAATTGGACATTATCTTCCTTTGTCTCCTAAACCTTTTGCACTAATTTCCCTTGATTCTACCAGTTATTTTTGTTTTTATCTTTGTTTTTATCTTTTTTTTGGGTCGTTACCTCAGTTAATATATTAAATATAGTTTACGGCCGATGTTCGATGAAAACCAAAAGGTGACTCGATTTCTCGTTGGATTGCTGCACTGTTCAAACTTTATTCAACCAGTTTGACAAGAATAAAGAATGAGTTTTTCCGAAAAACTTGGAATAAATAATAAAGAGAACACGAAGACATGGAGAGTTTCCTTTATTTATAAACTCAGAAAATTGTATATGTCTCGTAGCTTGGTAGCTCGGTAAGTAGAATTCACTTAAGAACTCCCTATAAACACGGATATTAAATTATTCCTTGTGTAAAGGAATGCAGACTCAGTTCGGTTCAGGTCATCGCATGCAGACAACTATAAATAACTCCCCGAGGAACGTCACACTCGTTTATATCCGTTTAGTTGAATGAGTTTGCTGTAATTTTCGCCGATGCGAACTGATATTTTCAGTAGTTAAAACTGCTTCAAACTGAAATCGGGTTTTCTGAGTTTAAAATAAAAATAAAATGTTGAATAATATCCTATTAAACGAGATGCAGTTGCTGCCACATTGGGATCGAAACACCGCGATGAATAACCCAATAGACTGAAGAAATGTACAGAAAGGGTTACAGGTAGCACTAAAATATTACGACAGGGAAGAGGATATACGCAGCACTGCATGTGATAACGCCAGTGATTGCACGGTTTAGAGTGGTATTTGGTGTAAATACCGCAAGCAATATTTCGAAATTTTCTGTAATATGACCAACCGCTTAGCGGTGATTAATTATTTAAGGAAATTCTGATGCGGTGTCGCGAGTGGTTTTTATCTACAATCCTGGTCAAATGTCTTTGGGACACACTTCTTCTAACGTAGTGATGACCAATTGCCTACAATATTCGAGTAGTACGTTGTCACAATATGCCCCCCCTCTCCCTCAGACATGAATAGGGGGAGGGGGTAAAAACTCTGAAAAGTCAACCAACACTTTTGACCACGATTGTAGGTTTTAACTGGTTGATAGTCTTTACACAGCAAGCAACGAAAGATATATACCCGACATGTGTTAGACGTTAGTGAGGCCGAAAACAGGACGCATAGTGTCCAGCGAAGTCTAGTCCTGAAATATGGCTGATGCTGTAACAGAACAAGGGCCACGGTATCCCCTCATTCCTGAAGCTGGGGGTGGCTTTGAGCAGCTGCAGGTAGATCGGGGCTGATTAGGAGGTCTCTATTTTTCAAATAAAAAACTACCTACGAGGTCTTTATTTTAAATATCCCCCAGAAACATCCTAATCAGCCCCGATCCCCCTGCTACTTGCCTTTAGCAATGTACCAAGACCGCATCCCGGTTAGTTCAGCGGTTAAGCTCCGGTCTGTCGTGCGGGAGGTCGCGGGTTCAAACCCCGACCGGACCAACACTCAGGGTCTTAAAATAACTGAGTAGAAGGTGCTGCCTTTGTGTAACAAACTGCAAATTAAATATGGTTAGACCTTCTCGTCTTCTTGGATAAGAACGTAAAATCGTAGGTCCCACATCGCCCTCAAGTTTATCAGTTACACCAAACTGTCACGAATTACCGATTGCTTTACCTTTACATTTTACAACTTCGAAACAAAATAATTAAAGTGTGTCAAGTCTATAAATAAAATTAATCACGTACAAACCATGCTATTCTTTGTTGATATGATAATCTCTGCTGAGAGAAAGGTAAAATGTAGCCGGCTGCCTGCTTTCTGACCAAGTTCTTTAAATACCTGTAACGTAATTATTAGATTATATATGCCAGAAATGTTCATATTTTTATAAAGCATTGAAAATATTTTATTGCAGTGCCAACAAAGATTAAAAGTAATACGTGAAGCATGGGAGCGTTATCGCCTAGGCAAGAGAGTAGAAATGCAGGAACTGGAGGAGTCTCAAGATAATCAATCCAGGTCTGACGAGAGTATGATAGAATATGAATGTGAAGAAGTGTCTGATAGAGATTGGATAGACAAGAATGAAGAAAGTGAAGGCATGCCTAAAAAGAGGAAAATACCTGAGGATTTGGAGGAGTCCGAGGATGACGAAGAGTCTGATAAAGACTGGGAAAACGAGAATGAAGATTCGGAAAGTGAAGAAACAAGTGAAGACAACGTGGCTGATAACAAACAGCTTCTTAAAAATAGGAAGAAGAATACGCAAAACCTCAAAACAGAAGCTACCAGCAAGTCTAAAAACCGGATGAGGATGAAACGCCCTTGTCCATCATGCTCCAAACTTGTTATCCACTTGCCTCGTCATCTAAAAACTGTGCACAAGTGGCATGCAGTTCGCGCTCGGAAAGCTGTAATCAACTACGGGTTGAAGAAGCCGTACTCAGCAAATATAAAGGATTATCACCGTGCCCGGATGTGCCCAATTGCAGGTTGTACTTCTGTTGTCAAGCGCTTGTCACCTCACCTTCAAAACGTCCACAAACTCAATCGAAAATCAGCCGAATATGAACGAGTAATCAATGAGGCGCGCTCCGTCAAGACGTGGAAACCCAAAAAGGCTAAGTTGGAAGAGAATGGTACCGATGAAAGCAAAGATGCCCAGATATCATCAAAGAACAAAGGCCCCTCTAAAAAGATGAGAACTGATGCTGATTCAGATGAAAGTGTGGATTCGAAGTCCACGAATCAGAATGAAGAACTGCCCGAGTCCTTAGATGATTTGTCCAACAACGAGGAAGAAGAAGACGTCATTTCAAATACAGACACACGTAAGTTGCTCAATTTGTTTACAATTTGGCTACAGAGCACTGATGGTGGAAGAAAGACGGAAAAAATATCGAAACAACACGCTTCACAAGTGAGGAAAATGCTCGCCACAGTTGATGAAAACGGAATTATTTCATCGCTTTTTGACAAAACACTCATTCGTGATGTGTTCCTGAAGGCTCACGCTGATACGAGGTATAGACCTGCTACAGTTAAAGCATACCTTATGAGCCTTCGACATTTTTGCTGTTTTGTTCAGTCTGAAAAACCCAAAGAGGTTAAGATAGACAGCAACGTCGTTCTCGAGATGTCCGAAAGAGCTCGTGTTTGGACAAAGGCATACAAGAAAGATTCACAGAAGCGAGTATGGGAGAAAATGACTGAAGATCAACAAAATCTTCTCAAACCCGAGATGATAATCCGTTTTGAGCGAAGTGACACAGCCAGGGCTGCAATTTCGTTGATTGGCGAGTTCTTAACAGTGGCAGATGACAATCTCCTCACACAGTCAGCCTTCACAACGGTGCGCAATTTCATCATAGCTGAAATTATCATCAGTAATGCCCCAAGGTCGGGAGTAATTGCAAATATGAAGATGAAAGAGTTTCAGAAAGCACAGCGAAACAGTGACCAGTATACAATCAGTGTTGTGAACCACAAAACTGGATATTGTTATGGCCCGGCTCAAGTTGTTTTGACCACACAGTTATACAGCTGGCTTCGTATTTATATCGAGAACATAAGAAGTCAGCTGTTGAATGTACCGACAGATGGCGATTCGAATGTTTTCCTGAATTGGGGAGGTGAGAGTATGGAAGATAACACTGGCCAGGTTACTGCTGCTTTTAAATCAATCTGGAAGAAGGCAGGAATGACGGGCCCCGTTACCTGTACCTTGGTGAGAAAAACAGCTGTGACTAATATTCACGAGAAACACAAAGAGTCTGTTAGCGATCTCGCCGATTTAATGGGACACCGAGTAGATACCGCCCGTAAATATTACCGTTTAGCAGAGAAGCAAAAGACGTCTGCAAGAGCAGCAAAACAGCTGGAGACCGCAATGAGGATGTCGGTGAAGTCTAGCGAAGAAACACGTCAGCAGAAGTTTGAAGATTCACCGAAGAACGAGGACAAGATGAAAGCTTCAGATGTAGTCGGCAAGACACAGTCTAAGCAGCGTATCACTTGGAGCGAAGATCAGGCCAAAGCAATATCATCAATTTTTGAAAGCGAAATAAAAGAACGGAGTATCACAATGGAAATCGTGAGACAGAAAATAAAGGATGGCCCTTGTATTCAGGCCGAAGATCCTAGGCGCGTCTATGACTACATAAGAGGGATGTGGAGGTTTCCCAAGGAAGATGAAAAGAAAGAAGAGGATGGCGCTGATCTCCCAGTAGAACGGGAGTCCTTAGCCCAACGAGTTGCAAGAGTGTTCCCTGACGATCAGAATGAGACCAGAAGTGTTAATACTGTTCCCCCATCTATCAGCAACACCCAGAGTACTCGCATCTTTCCAGAAGCCGCAGTGTTGGTCTTACGTAGGGTTTGCGGAGATATGATGAGGGTCGGCCCCATCTCCAAGACGCTGGTGAAGGAACAGCTGGAGGCTGATGATGAAGGAAAAGCCTTGATAGGGAGGTTTACTCTAGATCAACTTATTAATAGGCTCAAGTATGAGCGAAGGCTCAGTAAGCGTTACTAAATAGGCCATTACTATCTCTATGTGTATAGGCTTATTATAGTTACGTGTAGCGCAGAAAGTTAATAGAGTCTGAGTTGCTCTAACGTCCGCTCGGTGTTGAAATTAAGATACATATTTAACTAAACCTGTTAGTCAGCTGTTACGTTGACGTGACCTAAACTAGTGTAACCAGGAAGGCTGAATGTAAACTTTAAAATTAAAACCGTTGATTCGTAAACTAGATCTGAGGATCATCTAGGGCGCTAATTTTTCGGTTTACCTCACCTAACTTGACATACTAAAATATAGCTAATTTAGCTATTCAACACCGACCATTAGAGTGACTCTACTTCAGTATTTTGAAACATTTGAGGCCCGTTAATAACATGCAGTTTGTTTTTCCAATCCTTTAAGCTGACTGTTTTAAACGAAGACTAGAATGAATACTAAAGTAGTGTTATTATGGTATTTAAGCATCAGCGTGATTAGGGCGGGCCGCTCTGATTACTACTGACTAGAATTACTCTTAGATCTCGCTGATGGTTAATAAATATTTACATGATTCCGCCCGCACGTTGGACCACGCAGCCATGTAGAGTCCTGGAAAAATAAAAACTTTCGCAGGGCAAAAAACGTTATTGTTTTTTTCATTTCACTTGTCCAATCAAATTCTAATTGTCTGAATGTGAAATTAACTTGTACAAAAAAGTTTAACCCGCAAGGGAATGTGAAACGCCTCTTTGATTCGTCGACACAACGCCGTCCCTTGCCAGATTCGAACTGACTGTCTCCCAACGTGAGACATACCATAAGAGACTGTATGTTGTGATGGACCGCCCTCCCTTACGATAAATAATCCTCACACAATTTCAGACCTGACAAGATTTCCCATATTGTTAATTAAACATTTTTATCTCATAAAAATTGATTTGGAAATCTCGAAGAAAATAGACTAATTGTACGTCATAAATTTTACTCGTCCAATCTGATGAGTGCTTTGGTAAATATATTCGTCCGAGGTAAGAACTACTCGTCTCTGAAAAGAGGAAGAGTGGAAGTTGTTTGCCCTGAGACAAACCTAGGTTGGAAATGCAAAGCTATTGTGTTAGCCTGTATGATTAAGATCTATTATAGAGTAGCACGTACTAAAATCAAATTCTCTTTTGCTAACCGGCTTTAAAATGTCAAGTGTACGTTAAAGTGACAATTTCTACATTACTACTATACTGAGTAATAGTTTGGTTTCCATGGTTTGTTTGTACTACCTAATACCGCGCTGCCGCTCGTTGATTTGTTCAGTTTTAGATATTATGAGCATCCACGTACCCCTCATATAAGGGAGTTCTTGTTCTGTTAACAAGAAGATGCCACGTTATGCATATCGCCGGCTTGCACATCCTATAGGCATAGAAACATTTTATAATTAGTTGTTAAAGGAGTAACTGCTAAATACCCTGACACTTGTTTCATTAATAATGTATTTTCTCAAATTCTCATAAAAACCTTCTAAAAGCCTAACTCTGAAAAAAAAAACTAATTTGCCATTTCCAACCCCAAATCTTTCATAGAACGAGCTATATATGGATAATTTCGCACAGTTTACAAGGAGTTTTCAAGTGATATTTCGAAGTGACAGGGTATTCGGCTCTTAAGCCGTTGTTAAAATCTAACTTTCATTGAAAAGTTAGGACGTTACGAATGTTTTATGTCTGTAAATGTTAATGCATGATAATCTAGATGTAAAGAGTAGTAGTCGTGTTTTTGATAGGGGAAAGCATAGCTTTCCTACCTTATGTTGTTACAGTTGGTACATTTAGATTTTTAGCATTATGATGCTCCATATGACTTGTTGCTCTTAAAGTCGAGCATGAGATGCCAAATTTAGCGAATAAACTTGTTGTACTACCCGTCTGAGTCTTCTATGGTTACCAAAATGCCCTACTGCATGTCCCACTAAGGGTACCAAAGTGCCCTACCAGGTTACCAAAGTGCCTTATGGTTACCAAAGTGCCCTTCCCGGTTACCAAAGTGCCCTTCCCGGTTACCAAAGTGCCCTTTCCGGTTACCAAAGTGCCCTTTCCGGTTACCAAAGTGCCCTTTCCGGTTACCAAAGTGCCCTTTCCGGTTACCAAAGTGCCCTGGCAGGTTACCAAAGTGCCCTGCCAGGTTACCAAAGTGCCCTATTCGTTACGAAAGTGCCCTGTTTTTGGTTACGAAAGTGCCCTTCGATATAGCTCTCTCTCTCTCTCTCTCCCTCTCTCTCTCTCTCTAGGAAAAGTAGGGAGTTTTCGTAACAGTTGTTATCCTTTGACATGAAAAGGAAGATGTAACCTGAATTCAATGTTTATGCACATCAGCAGATCTAGCATGTCTACTTTAACAGTCTGACGACGTTTCATCAAAGACGATATATTGGTGCAGTTTTTATTACGGTTTATCCATGAAAAATGGTACAAGATTGTTATCAATCAGGATATCCTGGTAATCGTGTAGCTATAGGAGTACCTAATATCTACCATACCATTCTCCCTTTTACCATATTAGGGTTTATAACTGATATGTGCACGGCCTTAGAAAGTCGCGTGTAGTTATGTGACCTTTCATATCCATGATGTGTTCAAAATTCAGCGAAAAGCAAAAAGTGTATTTTTCAAACGAAAACGTTTGTAATTTATCGAGAGTTTGTTGCAAAGGACTGAAATTTTTGCCACATGCAGAATTACGTATGGGTAACACGTACGTACAAAATGAGTGAAATCCCATAATTTCTCCACCGGTAAGAAATGCACTTTTTTGGCGAAAGTGCGAAGGTTACAAAAATGTCAGTTTTGCCAGAATATTCCAATCGTTAAGATATTAGTCCAAATTATTAGTGAACACGATAAAATCAATACCGGTAAGAGAGATCAAGCTAACTTAGTTATTTATCGCAACATTTATTGTATTACTTGTATTAATTTGGAATAATTAAACATTTTGTTCAAACTTCAGTGTCGCTTTTGTAACTCAAGTTCTCCTATTTTTTTCTCATCCTGATATATTTCTCTAACATATTACATACAAAGGCTGGATTAGGTAGTTTTGATTAGCTAGTATAAGAAAAAGGTTTTATTAAGCGCTTTATTGAGTTTTATTGATATGCATGTGTGGATTTCGAGGATAAGTCCTTCTATTATTTGGGGAATGCAATTCAGTTAGAGCGCACCCCTACCGCTGTGTCCAAGCGATATATGACACTATCAGTAACGACCTTAAGAGTTTAAACCAGCGAGTCGTTGATAAAATGGCCTGTGTCCTCTACTGCGTGAAAACGATAGTAAGCGATCACGAAAGAACTGGCTTGTCTTGTTTTACCACAACTAGATTAGCGTAAGACTGGGCGTGGCTGGCCCCTTAATTATAAACTCAACCTCACCCCCGGGCCTGACATTTTCCTTATAAGAATGTTTCATTCAGTTGCCAGTTTTTCATACCAACGGCGCCCTGTAAAAATCGCTTTTCTAGAACTTCTATATTTCAATTGTCTATAGTTTCTGTTATCCGGCATCAGCGATCATGGTACAGGCAAATCAGTGCTAATGCAATACGTAGAATGCTATCCTGATTTTTAAATCTATACTGATGAAAAACATTGCATCATTCAAATCTTTTTTGTGGCTATTTTACGATCATTTTGAAATGACTCTTGGATGGTGTTGTACAGGAAAAAAATCAGTTGGGGTGGGGGTAGTGTCAAATGAAGTGCACCGGTCATGCGCACTGGTGTGTTCCTCTGCAGAGGTCAGCAATGATGACATCTTCTCAACGAGGTATGTAAGTACACGATCGCTGTATATCATTGCTTATGTTTAGTATTATTATGATTGTGAAGTTATAAAACCAGAGATACGATGTATAGTTTTTCTAATGAATGACATACCATGATTATTTAAGATTTCGACAGACAGGTTTCGTCGCCTTAACAAACTTTTAGCAAAGCCAAAGCACGTGTGCTTCCTGTCGACTTGTCTTTTTACCTCAGCTCTCTAATTGTAAAGGATCGTTATAAGAAGTTTATTTTTAACATTTATAAGCAGTTAATGCAATTCATAGATACTACATCGAATATGAAAACTAATTTGTCTAGCACAAATCAGCATCCAATGTACGTTAACGAGACTCGGGTTAATTCCAAATTAAGCCGGTGTTTATATTGACGATCAAAATTTACCTTTTTCTTTGAACATTAATTGAGCACTCTATTTTGGCTACAGATCTTTAATTCTCGAGCAACTAAGTATGTTCTTCAGAATATATTTTTTGCCATACATTTTTGAATTACTACTAAAGCAGTTAACAGGTTAATGGAACGTTCTCGGATTGGCTGCCAGTTAAATGTGGCGTCCCACAAGGTAGTCTCCTCGGACCCTTGCTGTTTAATATTTTTATCAACGACATTAATTTTTCTGTTGATATATCATCTCTAAGGTTATATGCTGATGATACCACTAGCTATGCAGCAGATACCAGTCCTGTGATACTTGAATATACCCTTAACAAAGATTTAGGAGTATTGTATGACTGGTTTAACAGCAATTTGTTGAAACTCAATGGTGATAAAACCCAAGCTATGATTGTCGGGGACTCAAATTATAACTATAACCTTAATGTTGGTCATAAAGATATCACTATTGAGGATTCAATGAAAATATTAGGTGTAACGCTCGATAAGCACTTATCTTTCAAATTTCATGTAAAGGAAACAATCGCAAAAGTTTATGCTAAGTTAGGGGCGCTACGGCGCATAAAGAATCTCATTCCTAATCAGGTAGCGTTTAACCTATACAAGGCTTACATCATGCCTCACTTAGAATATTGCAGCCCGCTTTTATTAGGACTAAATACGACACTTAGTACGAAATTAGAGTCAGCGAATCATTTTGCACTGAGGACACTTTTAAGTTTAGGTAGTAGTGTGGACTACGACCAGGTTCTTAACTCCTGTTCACTACAATCACTTGACCACAGAAGAAGAGTCCAATCTCTGTTATTATTGTATAAATGTAAGAACATTAATGGCCCTTCCTATATTTCTGACCTATTTAAAGAATATAAAGTTTCCTATAACTTAAGAGGCCACAAAGGTAAAGTTATGCAACCTTCATATCACTGTCTGTACCAGCATAATTATTTTAATTACGTAGCTTCTCACATGTGGAATCAGTTGCCTGTAAAAATTAGATCTGCTAGTTCTCTTCCTAAATTTCGCAAACAGTTACTCAATCTGGATCGTACTAGTACTACCTATAGCTGCAAATGTCCAAGATGTCTCTCTTAACTCCCTATTGCTTACCAATTATATTGGTGTGGTTATCATTAGATAATAATTATTTTATTAATTATTATTTTCCATTTGTTTGTAAATAGCTTTTTAAATAATTAGTTTATTGTAAATTGTAATTAGTCTTAATATATAGCTTACTCTATATTTGTGTAATTAATTTTAACATATATCTGTATTAGTCGTGCGTTTTTACATGAGCCTTTGGCTCGGGAGATTGGGAAACCACTCCTGTACGTCAACGACGTTAAATAAATGATCCTATCCTATCCTATCCTATCCTAAACACGTGTCATGATCATGGCGAATGAAAACGTGCCACGCCGGGTGCACAAACCTTAGTTCTAAGAAAATTGTTTTATTAGAATTTGTTTTTGAATGAAATCATTTCCCGTATAATAGTTCCTTTTACTTTCTATTCATGTCTAGACAGAAAAATGTCTGAAGGACGTATATTTTTCAAACTTTCTTTTTTTTTAATTTAAAGCCCAATTTAGACGACAAGCGTTTTCGCACGGCAACCCTATAAAGTTGGCCTGCGGACCCAAAATGTTTCGGCATGACAATCCGTATTGTTGTCATGTAAACGAAGCATTTTGACCGAGATCACTACACCTCAAGAGACCATGGAGAGGTGGTCTCGTTAAAAATAATTGATTTTAAAGAAGAATATTGATCATAGGTTACTATTTTATGTCAAATTTTATATTGCCGTTCTCAGCTGCCCCAGTTGATTTATTTGCATTGCTTTTTTTTATCAGTAATGTACTATGAGGATTACATTTGCCGAATAAAAGCAAGAATCAAGGATGTGGCAGCTGTAAAACACCTAGCTATGAAAAGACGAGATAAAGTACGCACTGAAAGGGTAAGTTATAAATTATCTCTTCTCGTGATATTTATTGGCATGAAGGAAGCCAAAATATTAATTTTACTTTGTTATCATAATACATGCTACTCATGCAGAGCGCTCGCGTCTGACCTTCGTTGGATGTGATCTTTAAAAAAATGATAGCAGCACTAGTTTTGCAAACAGAAAGTACGTATAAAATAAAAAATAACTGCTAAAAATAAAGCATTATAACTGATATAAGGGCCCAGTTTTATGTGTGTGTGTGTGAGGAGGGGGGGGGGGGGGGGGGGTGTTTGATATTCAAAGCGTTTTTTTATTTTTGTAATAGAGCGTTAAAATATAGCCATGAACTGTACACTATAGTCTCAAGTTCTCCGTTAGTTCATTGCTAGTTGTCCGTTAGTCCTAGACGTTAAGTACCGTTGGTTATCCGTTATGTATCGGTAGTTATCGTTAGGTGCCGTTAGGTACCGTTAGTTCTCCGTGAGGTACCATTATTTCTCCTTTAATCAGTTCATCTTTAATTAGTTTTCCGTTAGAAAGTATTAAAATATGTTCATGTAATTTCATCATGTTTTTGCTTTCAGTGCGACCGCAAAATTGCCGAATTAAAGAGCCAGTGCATGGACTGCTGTTCACGCACGTGTTATCCAGAATGAAAATCAAGTCCAGGAAAAGGCTGTATCAAGTGATGAAAGCCACAGCAGTGAGACCTCTGATATCAACACAACCGGTGAAACATCATTTCCCAAAAAGAGTGAAAAGCGTACAAAGCGTAAACTAAATTATAGAGTAAAGAAAGTTTGCCCAGTACCGAGCTGCAATGCAAGCGTGGTTCATTTGCCCCGCGATCTACGAAATCGTCATGGATGGCACAAGGAAAGAGCGAGAACTGCTCTACAACACTTTCACTTAAGAAAAGACAGAAAATGTATGCAAGCCAGAAAGAAAGGGGAGTGAACAAGAAAGACTATCGTGTAAAAAAGAGATGTCCACTACAAGGATGCATGAGCGTGACAAGGAGAATGTCCGACCACCTGTTACGAGTCCATAAGCTTGACAAAAAAAGTGCCGAGTACAAAAATGCTCTTAAACATGCACTGAAAGCACCGCTAGGAGAGCATGTTTTTACCACGTTGAAAAAAGCAATCAAGCGGCGGTCTGCGGAGCTCTCGGTCGAAGTTACTGCACCGAGTGCGATTGAAGGATTAAGAAGAAACCATAATAACATTTCTGGTGACGAGACCGATAATGATAACATAAAGCTGTACTCGGAAAAGGGTGACACAGATGAGTGTGTTGTTGAAGATGACCAGGACCCGGCTGACTTCTCTGGTGACGAAGATCATGCATTCAAATGCAATGAAGACGACTTAGAGCAGGGGATATCCAGTGGAGAGGTATCCACTTCAATAGAAACAGTCCTGAGCTCTTTCAAGGCCTGGCTTAAATCTCCCGATGGAGGAGGAAATGACGAGAAAACCGCAACACAGCACAAGAAACAACTCCTAAAAGTATTAGAAGTATTCGATCACAAACAGGGATTTTCTTCTCTGTTTGATTGCATGCTAATTAGATCCAAATTTGTGACGGAGTATGCAGAACAACATTTCCATCCAAAGACGATCAAGTCCTATCTAATGAGTGTAAGGCATTTCTACTCATATTTGCATGATCGCTGACAAACCAGAGGCTGTGTCGTTTGAGGAAGTCACTGTTGTTACTCTTCGGGAGCGGTTGCAGCGCTGGGCAAAGTCTTACAAGAAGGTTTGCAACAACAAAAAGGGGCAGAAGAGGGAGAACCATATGAGTCGTTTAGTTACTCCAGAAAAGGTTAGCCAATTTGAAAAGAGCAAAGCGGCCAGGGATGCAATCATCTTGCTCGGAATTTTATCTGGATCACACAACCATGAAGAGACACAAGCAGACTTCACTTTAGCAAGAGACTTCTTACTCACTGAAATCGCCATCGACAATACAAATAGACCTGGTGTCATTGTCATGTCATTGTCATTGTCATTGTCATGAATGGTGGAGAGAGTTTTGTGATCAAAGTGTTAAAGCATAAAACTCTGCATTCCAATGGTCCCGCAAATATCGTGCTGAGCAAGAAGCTGTACAGCTGGATAAAGATTTTCCAGCGTGAGTGAAGACCTGAAGTGATCAGGACGGGAGGAACAAAGGGAGACGACGAGCCAGAGCAGTTCTTCCTCAGCTGGAATTGTAAAACTCTCACATCCAGCCAGATCAGTAAGGCAATCCAATCTGTATGGAAAAAAGGCTAACATGGAGGGATTTATATGTTCTGGCGACTATCGAAAGGGAGCTGTAACAGAGATGTATGACAAACACAAGGAATACAGTGGCAATCTTGCTGGTCTCCTCGATCACAGCGAAACCACAGCATATAAATACTACAGAACACAGGAGAAGAATAAATCTGCTGTGAAGGCTTCCACACAACTGGCGCTAGCGATGAGGAGTGGTAACAATGGCAAACGGAATCAAGTTGTACCACAAACACCAAAACAGATGATGAGCTTTGCCCACAAGCAGACACGGGTGAAGAAGTTGAGCCTTGCTCCCAAGCAGATACGGGTGAAGAAGGTAACGAGAAGAAACTCTCATGGACGCCGGAAGCAGTCCAAGTATTGAAAGCAATCTAAAGAAGAAATTACTATCCATTGTGTAAGAGAGAAAATATGCAATGTTCCATTGCTGCAAGACGAGGAGCCAAGGCGGGTCCTACAGAGAGTGCGATCAGAGTGGCGCTATCACCATTCCCCAAAAGGTGAACAAAATAATGCGGATCTACCAGGTGATGACGAAGAAAACCAAGAACCTAGCGAGTGCAGCGAATGTTTTCTCAAGAACAGAAGAGTTGTTCTATTATATATCCCACTGAGGAGACATACAACAGTAAAGGAGTGTTTAACGATAGCTATGTGGAAACTCTGCTGCGTCGCTGTGGGGACATGTTAGTCAATCAACCGATTTCAAAGAAAGTGATCATGGAGCGCCTTAACAAGGATCCGGATGGTAAGGAGATGCTGAAGAAAGTTAACCCGTACCAAGTCATCGCTCGCTTGAAATACGAGCGTACGAAGAGGCGACAGAGAGAAGAACTACAAAGCATGAACCTGACCAACAAGATATGCGCAGTTGGGTAACTGTCGTTTGGTTTAGCTGCCTAGAATATCCTGTTATAGCTTGTTATAGAAGCCACTAACTAAAGTGCTTTCGTCACTTCATGTATGTAGACTAGAGGAAACGTTATCAGTGTTCAAAGATGCCAAATAATGTACTGTATGAAAACCGTTTTGATACAAAAATAGTGCTCTTCATTGTTTAAACGCCGTACTTATAACAAACGTCATAAGTGGACAAAAGTCGTCAACTATAGAGTCGCTTACAAATTGTTCAGCATATTAGCTCAGTTATGTCAGTTAAAAGGTCATGATAAAACATTGCTCTCTATATGGGTTTGTCCTACTTGAAATGAAACATTACATATCAGTCAAATGTCATGAATTTGTTAAAACACTGCGTATATTAATTAAAAGGAAAAAAAATTGTTATACATGTGGCAGTCGATAAGACATCAGTAAAGACTAATGGACAAGCCTGGTAAAATATCTTGCTTTTGGACTACACAAACTACATGTCAGTACTTCTTAAGAACGCTACCAGCCCTTAGTTAGAAAGGGTTTTATAGAAATATCCGAAACCAGCTTGAACGAGAAATAGTACTTGAAAGATATCAATTTTCATAAATGTAGTGGCTAAAAACGTTAACTGGTTACAGTAATACTGTGGTAAAAGGCCGCGGTCGTGGCACAATAGTTAGGCACGCTAGTATGTTTAGATTAATCACGAAAACAGACTAACTATTCAACTAACTATTCAAATGACGACTAGAGTACACAATCTCACACATAAACCGTATAACTGAGCCTAATTTACTAAAGTCTGAACTGCTTCGTCGTCATTATTATCATCTTCAACGTTAGCACCGCCATCAACGTAATCACCCGCATCCTTTAAAACAATTACGTAACAATAGCACCTACATAAACACATTAAAACCGCGTTCACTGATCGAGACTATACAATAGTTTTACAATAGTCTTACATGTACACAGTCATACCGTATTCACTGGTCGCGGTAAAACTGCGATAATAGGTCGCGGTCGTAACAATACATTTTTAGAGAAACTATATGTTATGCCATCAGACCGATGTTAATTCTATTTTTTTCGTGATTTTATACTGATGTGCCAAGTTCCACACATTTCTGACAAGTTACTCGCTCGTAAGATAATACTAAGTATTTTCCCAGTTTTGGTCTACTACGGGATTACTCGGGGAACTCTTGAAACTACATTTTGTTTGTGGATCACAGTTTATCTAATATCACATCTAGAGAAGCACTTGATTCCCGATTTCAGAGCATGAAACTGTCCCTAACAAAAAGGTTACACAAGCGCCACATCAAGTGAGAAAAGCGCCACATCAAGTTACAAAAGCGCCACATATGGTTACAAAAGTGACACAGGTTACAAAAGCGCCACACCTGAGGTTACAAAAGCGCCACATCAAGGTTACAAAGGCGCCACAGGTTACAAAAGCGCCACATCACGGTTACGAAAGCGCCACGTTTAGGTTACAAAAGCGCCCTTTCCTATAGCGCGCGCTCTCTCTCTCTCTCTCTCAATCATAAAGCACCCAAGTACTTAAAGTGCATATAAGCCCTGGCCAATTATGCTTTTCTTTGAAAGCTTAGACCTTAAAAGGTAGAGAAAAAATTACGAAGTTTTTAAATAAAAATGTTTTCATTATTTTTTTAGCGACTAAATTTCATGATTTCTTTGGGATAGTGCTTTCATATTTACATATATCTTTGGTCTGGGTTAGGCACAAAAGGTGTAGCATGCGTTTTACGATATACCGAAAATTCATTGTTAATTTTAACAGTTAGATGGTCATAACTTCCGTGTTTTAATTTTTTTCGCTAAACCCATGCGACTTCAGGTCAATTTTTATGTGAAAAAGGATTGACTTTTCTTTGTTTCACGAATTCAGTTTCATTTTTGTGAAACCGGAAGTATAATATTGTTACCAGGGCCCACGGGGCGCGGCCACGTTTGGATGGTTACAAAGCAATTTTCTTGGCATACAACAAAATTACAAATAATTCTCGTGTACAGATGGAATTTGCAAGGTCAAAGCTAAAGGCGTTGGACAAGAAAATGAAATCAGTGAAATTGAACCAGAGCTGCATTATCAGACATCTAATTCTAGTAGTTTATTCACGCAAAGAAGTCGATTTGCGACCATCTGCACCATAATCAGTCACGTCTGACCGCCTCCCGGATGTAATAAACGCCATTCTGTCGAGCAGGTTCAAACCCCGGCCGGACCAACACTCAGGGTCTTAAAATAACTGAGTAGAAGGTGCTGCCTTTACATAATACAGTAAACGGTTAGACCTTCACGTCTTCTCGGATAAGGACGTAAAATCGTATATAGGACTAGTGTTCCCAATTAGCTGCAAAGCTAAATACATTGACACTTAAATGAAGTCACTTACTTTACTTGCTTTAATACTTTACGTCGCATCGAGGAGAAACAACCTGATTCTCAACTTACGGTAAGCTTACATCATAATCTGATTCAGTTTTCTATCCTATAGCAATCAAAACCACTGCTAAATATGTCAATTCCAGAGGAATGTCTTGCTATAATGTATAATATCATTCGCACATGTACATAATCCTTATAATATTCTCCATTGATCAAAAAGTAATAATTAAAACATTCGGCAAGTAGGCCTTAGGCTTTGTTCGCCCTAAAGGAATGGTTCGGATCCAATCGCAGTCATCGCAAGTTATTAGGAACTTGCCATCGTTCGTTTCCGTATTTATGTTTGACTTTCGCATTTTTCAGACATTTCCAAACAGTTGACGAATTGTTCAAGCAAGCAACCGTGAACGACAATCTACGTGCTACGTTGTATCGATCTTTGCTTCTTTATAGTTAGAAATAGTGTCCAGGGTATCAGAACACTCTGGTATCGGAATATATGAAAACGTTTTGGTCATTATTCACCGATTACTTCCAGTGAAGTTCCTAGTATCATGACGAGCCGCCGTAAAAATGGAGTTGATTCCTCTTTCGTAGGCACTGCATTTTTCTTCACTACTTTCTTATGAAAGTGGCTCAAAACCAAACTCTTCGAAGACTCCTAGCTCTCACGTCTAGCTGCTCACTTGTAAGTACATTCTGGCTCCCGTCGTTATCAACAAGCTCTTACCAAACTTTCTTTGTCGAAATCCGAAAGAAAATTAGTTTGCACTTGACACCCGAATTCCCTGACATCGGAATTTTCCCTCGTCCAACGACTCTCCGCAGCTAGAATGGCTTTCTCGGTTTTATCGCTCTTTTTCGGCATTTATATAAAGTAAACTTGAAGCATGGAAATTAAAACAACCCGGGTTGAAGTAGCAAACAACAACTTCATCGTAACTTTTACAAAACGTAAACAAAACCGGAGCTTGCTAGCCAGCGAATTGCGAAGGGCGCGCGTTGTTTTTTCACTAAACCGGAAGTAAGTTTTTCCCTCCATTCGCATGAGCGCGCGTGCGCCGACCCTTCATGGCAACGTCGCTGCTTAGCAACGAAATTGGTAAACGCACCCTTAAGCGATTTTTTGTCAAATTCTTGTGAAAACAATCCTTATAAATCTTAGAAACCACGAGTTCAAGGTCGCAGTGAACCATATTCCAATAATGGAATACTACAAAGGGTCATTTTCATACAGAGGGGCTAAACTATGGAATTCGCTGCCTTATGAGTTTAGGGCTTCGGAATCTAAAGCAATTTTAAAGAAGAAGCTGTCATCAGGCAAATAGATTGTTGATTGTCCTCAAAAGAAGTAACTTTTTTTTATCCTAAATGTTTAATTGTATTGAAATTACCTAAATATTATTTTTATATATTTTATACTATATTGCATTAAATAAATAGTCCATTTACTTGTATTTATACGGCTTTCACGTAAATAAGTGATTACCGTATTTAAATAGAAGTGAATCAACCAATCTCTCTTTTTCTCTTTCTCTCTCGCCTCTTCATCGTATCTCTTCGAGACACTGGCACGCAGGCTACGTGTATTTTTGTTAATTTAAAAACCGTAGTCACTCTTATTTGCTTTGTTAGATTACAGATATAGCCAAATACATAAACGTAGACGTGTGAAGTCCAATTCGTAAAATATCAGTCTCACTGCTTTTCTTTTTAGAAGTCCTACGCTGGTAAAATAGCCATGGTGGCCAGGATCAATGTTGCCGAAGGTATTTTAGTTTTAAATGTGTGTTATTTCATTTATGAAATAAACAATAAAGTTGCTATTAAGATGACATACATCTAATGTCATAAACGTTGCCAAATTAAAAACACAACAAATAAGACATTGTCTGTGATTAGCAGAAAGCATCGCTATTGTTTCTATTGTGTGTTTTGTACCTACATTTTATTTTTATAGCGGAGCACCATAGATATAGGATGAGAGCAAAAATTGGCTGACTTCTGGTTTACGTCACGCCCGACGTGCCTGAAAAAGTGCTGTACCTGCGCGCGCACTGTTGGAACCAGGCGGCCCGGATCGAAACCTTAGCCAATAGATAGTGATATTTTTCTTAGTTTTTTCATTTTCTATTATCTTTTTCTTTCTTCTAAACTTTTTGCACTGATTTCTCTTGATTCTACCAGTTATTTTTGTGTTTTTCTCTTAGTGTTCTTTGTGTAATTTATCGCTTTTTTCGGGTTGTTACCTCATTTCAGATAATTGGGAGCATTTTATTTATTCCACCAATACATTTCAGGTTCTCCAGAAATCGTGACTGACATATCACCTAAAACGATGACAGCGTCTCTCAATAGTAATGTATTTCTTGCTTGTTACGCAACTGGTACGAAACCACTAACCTACCTGTGGAAAAGGGATGGAGAGATTCTATCAAGTAAAGCAGTGCGAGTGTTGGAAAACATTGTTCTTGTACAACCAAGAGTAGACGAAGATTACGGCACCTATGTGTGTAATGTCACTAACAAGGCTGGATCTGTTGAGTATAGCATAGAGCTACAACGAGATGTTCACAGAGATGCGCTTAGGAATAATTGTGGGAGTGGAAAAAACTGTAAGTAATACAAAGAAACGGTTGCCCTCAACCGTGGTCCTTCTCGCGTCTAGTATGTTATTTTCTCCTTCACGGAAAATGGCAATTTAAGCGTTTTGAATAACTTGCAGTCCCTCTGAACAATAGATGCGTAATGAGCAGTCCCACAGAACAATGGCGGCGTAATGAGCAGTCCCACAGGACACTGAGGGGGCGTAGTACACAATAAAAGAGGCGCCCGAGGGATCACGGTTTGAGAGTGCCTCGGTAAAGTAAATTAATACCTCCCAATTATAAATGGAGGATCTTCATCAAATCAAACTATACAATTACAGGAGCCCATAACCAGGAGCGTCCATATCTCCTATATAGCTTTCACAGCTTTTTTCACAAGTTGGGCTATTTTTAGATCATTTTTCTTGCCAATTAGTGGGGTACACCAGTGGCGGAACAAAACATGCCTCATTAGCTACGTTTGTTATACCAACAACATGACTGCTACACTTTTGTGATTTCATCCCGTTAGGAATGATTGCAGCCCAAGAATAGCGGGAACCGTTCTAAAAATAACCTAACTTGTGAAAACGTTGTGACATAGGCCTAGTATGCGGGATGGACGCTCCCGGTTATGGGCTCCTGACAATTTCCAGTTTAAGTCTTTAGGAAATGTGCGGGTTTAGTTAATGTATATATCAACTCGCTAACCTTGATAGATTGGGCAATCTGATTGGCCCTCAAGTACGTTAAGACCTGGTTCAAGACAAAAACGCGACTAACATTGATTATATCTGTTCTGAAATTGGTTTTAAGCGAATCTTTTAAAAATTGCACATACTAACATAACTCGTGAACTTTAACGCTTTAAAGTGAAAACTGCAGTCATGTGACATGACCTTCGTGTGCCGGAAAGGTCAACTGCAAATGGGGCAACGAGGACAATTCCTTTAAGACACACAAATATGCCCTCACACCATGACTTTTATTTTTTGGGTAGAAAAAAAACCGCTGATCAATAAATCGAGTACAAGGTCACGTGACTTGTTTTGCTCAATATAAAAAGATAAAAAGATATTCTACTGTGAGGTCAGACTATTAAAGGCAGGAATCAGAGAAACGTGAAAACACTGTGTACCTTGGCGTGACAAGAATACTTATTACCCCGTTTGCTATTGAAATTTTATATAAAACCAAAGTCAGTAGATGGGTCACGTGACATCTTATTTGCATAAATGTGGTCTCCAAAATATCGAAGTGGACGAGTTATGAGTCTGTATAATTTGGTGTAGTTGATAAAAAACTGAGGTAGATATTTAAAGTGAAAATTATCCTTTTAGCTTCACTTTCATGTCAAAACCAACGTACTTGAGCCCGCTATCTAGAGAACTAGAGCGCGAGCCTTATCCACCTCTCTTTGCTGTATAATGCAACGTCATAAACGTTGCCAAATTAAAAACACAACAAATAAGACATTGTCTGTGATTAGCAGAGAGCATCGCTATTGTTTCTATTGTGTGTTTTGTACCTACATTTTATTTTTATAGCGGAGCACCATAGATATAGGATGAGAGCAAAAATTGGCTGACTTCTGGTTTACGTCACGCCCGACGTGCCTGAAAAAGTGCTGTACCTGCGCGCGCACTGTTGGAACCAGGCGGCCCGGATCGAAACCTTAGCCAATAGATAGTGATATTTTTCTTAGTTTTTTCATTTTCTATTATCTTCTTCTTTCTTCTAAACTTTTTGCACTGATTTCTCTTGATTCTACCAGTTATTTTTGTGTTTTTCTCTTAGTGTTCTTTGTGTAATTTATCGCTTTTTTCGGGTTGTTACCTCATTTCAGATAATTGGGAGCATTTTATTTATTCCACCAATACATTTCAGGTTCTCCAGAAATCGTGACTGACATATTACCTAAAACGATGACAGCGTCTCTCAATAGTAATGTATTTCTTGCTTGTTACGCAACTGGTACGAAACCACTAACCTACCTGTGGAAAAGGGATGGAGAGATTCTATCAAGTAAAGCAGTGCGAGTGTTGGAAAACATTGTTCTAGTACAACCAAGAGGAGACGAAGATTACGGCACCTATGTGTGTAATGTCACTAACAAGGCTGGATCTGTTGAGTATAGCATAGAGCTACAACGAGATGTTCACAGAGGTGCGCTTAGGAATAATTGTGGGAGTGGAAAAAACTGTAAGTAATACAAAGAAACGGTTGCCCTCAACCGTGATCCTTCTCGCGTCTAGTATGTTATTTTCTCCTTCACGGAAAATGGCAATTTAAGCGTTTTGAATAACTTGCAGTCCCTCTGAACAATAGATGCGTAATGAGCAGTCCCACAGAACAATGGCGGCGTAATGAGCAGTCCCACAGGACACTGAGGGGGCGTAGTACACAATAAAAGAGGCGCCCGAGGGATCACTGTTTGAGAGTGCCTCGGTAAAGTAAATTAATACCTCCCAATTATAAATGGAGGATCTTCATCAAATCAAACTATACAATTACAGGAGCCCATAACCAGGAGCGTCCATATCTCCTATATAGCTTTCACAGCTTTTTTCACAAGTTGGGCTATTTTTAGATCATTTTTCTTGCCAATTAGTGGGGTACACCAGTGGCGGAACAAAACATGCCTCATTAGCTACTTTTGTTATACCAACAACATGACTGCTACACTTTTGTGATTTCATCCCGTTAGGAATGATTGCAGCCCAAGAATAGCGGGAACCGTTCTAAAAATAACCTAACTTGTGAAAACGTTGTGACATAGGCCTAGTATGCGGGATGGACGCTCCCGGTTATGGGCTCCTGACAATTTCCAGTTTAAGTCTTTAGGAAATGTGCGGGTTTAGTTAATGTATATATCAACTCGCTAACCTTGATAGATTGGGCAATCTGATTGGCCCTCAAGTACGTTAAGACCTGGTTCAAGACAAAAACGCGACTAACATTGATTATATCTGTTCTGAAATTGGTTTTAAGCGAATCTTTTAAAAATTGCACATACTAACATAACTCGTGAACTTTAGCGCTTTAAAGTGAAAACTGCAGTCATGTGACATGACCTTCGTGTGCCGGAAAGGTCAACTGCAAATGGGGCAACTTGGACAATTCCTTTAAGACACACAAATATTGTATTTTGATTCATACCCACTTTAACATATTACATTGACAGTTCTCCTACCAGCTGTTGTTGTCCTGTCCCTCACTACCGCCGTGTTTCTTGGATTCTTAATTTACCGCCAAAGAAGATACAAACCGCTCAAGAAACAATCCCACTATTACGTGGATCGAGAAACTCAAGAACAAGAGCCAAGGGAAGAAATATCGGAATCAAACGTTCAGGAAGCAATAAATTATCCTCTAGCAAATCAAGAGTATATGGAGTTGAGTCCTCGGCCAGGTACATGTGAGGAAACTGATTATGAGCCGCTGAGACACATTACCATGGAGGGAGAAAATACATCCAATAACCACGAAGACGTCACGCTTTACGAAGACATTAACTAATTCCGTATTAATCTTGGCTTTCATAAGTAAGCATAAATTTGCATAAACACATAGAACTTGCCTTAGTATGTTACAAGCGACCTTCAGGAAACAGTATTTTTGCCTTTCTTTCAATGTCAGTGCAAGGTATAGCGATGTTTCGTGCATATAAACACATTAATGACATCGGATGACGTGGCATTGAACATCGCTATACATGTACGTTTGGCCATAGTTAATAGAGTGGAATGGTTATGAAACCGGCAAACTTCAAAGGGGCTAACAAAGGCGCTGCGATTTATGTTGGAAGGGGGCAAGACAAAAGATTGTGCAGGGTCATAGTTCATTAGCGTCCCCTGAACGACTGAACTCACACGTGTCTATTGGCTGATTGATTAACACATTGGAATTTCTATTGTGTTTTGTGCAGAGTCACGGTTGAAAAAAGCTAACAAAGACATATAACAAAGAAGGTCGCTGGGTTTCAAAACCATTCCACTCTATTAACTATGGTTTGGCTAGACATATTTTGTAACTGAACAATGGTTAGATTGAGGTTCAGACTCCATGTTATTAGTTATTAGTTAAAACATAAGATCAGATTTACAATGAATCGGCAAACATTTAACCGGTATCGACTGAAAGGCAGCATAGAAATGGTAGGTTATGGAATCTCCAACGAAACTATTAAAACACCTCAGATATGGCTAATAGTGCAACAAGTCCTCCGTTTTCCAAGATTGTACGTCCAGATTGCGTCCGTTTAACCAGATCAACATAAAAACAAAACATAAAAACAACTTTGAACTCGGATGGGATCTGAGAGTTGAATGTGACGTGACATACTACAACTACCAGAACTTGTTGAGCGAATCCTTTTGTTCCTCTAATTTGGACCATTGTCTTGGAATTCTCAAAGGAATTTAAAATCTGAATGAGAATAGGAATTCCAAAATGATTCTGGCAGTTGTAGTAAAATGACACCATAGTGCAAATGTCCTATTGGGAGGGGAGCATCTACCGTCGTAATAATAGCGAGCTTGAATTTTACAACCGCTAAACCGTTCTTTTTATTGTAAAGTTTACACTCCGCCAAATAAAGAAACCTTTAGCTTACAATAATTTCTATTGCTCTAGGCATTTCAGTATATTTATTAGAGTTCCGTACTACATAGAAATGCACTTTTTGGAGGACACTATTTTCTGTTTCTCTGTTTTCATAAGCTTCCCTAGGGACTGTAACATTTCATGCTCAATTAAAAAAATAATTAAGTATCAGTTAAAAATGCTTTATAGCATTTTATAACATAACTTTGGCAATTTCCTTTATTTTGCAAATGAATATTCATTTCTTTCCCATACATTGCTTTTACATTTCAGTTTCATTGTTATCCCTCGAGACTGTTTTGAATATCAACAATACAGCTGGGGTTAACCTCCTTTCGATACAAAGATAAATTAAACATTATTTTGAATATATCCCAGAGCCTCGTAATGAACATTTTGTGCGTGACAAGTAAAGCATATAGTGAAAGGCTGGTTATTTACTGATGCATAAGAAGACGGCGATTTGCTGTGTAATTATTAGAATGTTTATAAACACCTACAATTAATTTGCGTGAACTCTCATTGAAATGGTCACGTGAAACACTTCAACTGGACGGTGTTAATTAATATCCCCTTTCTTACAAAATGCAGCTTCGTTTCTCTGCCAAAGGCTCGTTTTTGAAGCCATTTCTCAGCCTCGATCATTATCATTCGATACACCATTCAACAATTGTCAGCAGGGGTATTTTTTCTAACTACTTCCTATTTATAGGACAGGAAGTCAGTTTATCGGAAGTAAGAAATAAAGAAACAAATAAGTACCAAGGCCTTAAAACCATAGAAGGCGGATGGCTGAGGGTGATTTCCAGTACAAGAGTATTGATTGCGGCAGAAGCATAATGAAATAGGAGGAAGTATAATGAAGTGAAATGATGTTTTCGCTAAGAATAATGTGTCTTAAAATCGTTTGCAGTTCATTTCATTTATGAATAATAGGCGCGGTTACATAGCCACTCAAAACTTGAAAACGTCCGACGGACGTTTTCAAGTTGAGTAGGTTTTCTATCCCGAGGAATAAGAAGTAATCAAACCGTCCATTTCACAGCAATCTCACAAGTTAGTGCACCCTAGGTCGTAACTCCAGAGTGTTAAGTATTTCCCCTTTCATATTTATTAGAAATTCCATGTTCAGATGTAGTTTTACAGCTGTATGGTAATATATTTCGATGGCATTAACAAGCCTTCGAGCTCCGCTCAGGTCATGGTGGACGAAGATTGAAACGACTGGACGCAAAAGGGTTTATGAGAGCCGGAGAGAACTTCTATAGCTTTAAACGTATATGAGGATTGCTCACAAGGCTATCATGGTGTTATTTGAGCTGCAGGGAATTCGTTCTTGGAGATTTCGCAGAGTCTCGACAGCATAACTTGTAGTGCGAAGCTGTCCTTTGTCACGGAAGTGCAGAAAATTTCAAAATCAAGTCTGTTTTGAACTCTCATTTCTCCTACAATATGTTCAGTATAATACAGTGTGTAGTTCTCTCGTGTAGAAAAATTAGCACATTCTATTAAAGACTTCATGTTCAAAAGTTTAAAAAGCTACCACAATCAGGATTTGGGCTCTCAAATTATCAAAACAAAGCTCTGTTTCAAATTCTGAAAAGAGATCTATTCGGCCAAATTCTTTCAGCTTTTTCCTACAAGATTGTTCCGTGTTATAGTTGTCTCCTGTAGAAAAATAATCAACATTCCGTGAAAGATTTGTTGTTCAAAACATTAAAAAGCTACGACGTAATATTCCTGGATGGTATGTGTACAGTCTGCCGCTGTCAGCGAGTTTAGTACGGTCGAGTGCGTATATTTATAGCTGGATTAGACTAGTTTGTTCTGTAGCCAATAATCACTTACATAGATTCAAACTTCTGTTGATTGCTCAGAATACTATGGTGCCTGACCTCCTGCGATTATTGTGGAATGAGAGATTGTTTTCTGTGAGATTTCCTACACGTTTGCGACCATAGTGTAGTCCACTGCGTGGCAGAAGTGCGTAAAAGTGAACTACTTCAATTTTTCTGCTTTCCTGCAGTTAATATATAGTCATTCAGTATAGCTCCAAACGTATGACGATTGCTTATAAGGCTATCGTGTGAGTTCCTGGGATAGTTCGTAGAGTTTTGACAGCATAGTGTAGCCCAAACTGTCCTTTAGTTATAATATATGTAAATTGAACAGTGTAAATAAACTTGAACTTGTCACGAAAGCGTGTAGACCCGTGTAGACTGACTAGCGCTCTTACAAGTTCAATGTACGGCCTCTCATGCACTCGATAAGAACTTCTATAGCCCCAAACGTATGACGACTGCTCACAAGGATATCATGTGCGACTTTCTGGAGTTATTTGGGCTTCAGGGACCTCTTTCTGGGATATTTTGTTGACAGCATAGTGAAACTCCAAGCGTTTTTGCATATATTAAATTGCTCAAAATCCGCACATGCGCAGCTCATGACCGTGCCCCTTTAAATCTGCAGAATGAGAACACAGTTACTTAACCCGTGTCGCTCCACTGACAAATTAGAATATTTCAGTTTCAGTTTAATTAATTTGCCACAAATATAAATAGTAATCTTAAAAAGAATAAAATAAGTGGCGGGGTATTCCAAGAGAAACCATAAAGGCTTGTGAGGTTCTGGGCCACCTCGTTACAATTAATATTGGTTAATGAATTGATTGACGCGGCAAGAGCAACACGCTAACGAAACTAAACAAATGCATTAAAATGCAAACATGAAAGATAATACATTTCAGTTTTTTATTTGCGGGAGAAAAGATGGTTCTTAAGTTTGAATTGGAAAGAAGAAAAGGACATTGCGTTACGTATATTTGAACTCAAAGTATTGTAAAATTTAGGACCTTGGAAACTAACAGATAATTGTCTTATATTTGTTCTACACAAAGGAACATGAAATAAATGAGAACTTCGGGTATTGTAACTGTGAATTTGATCATTCCTCAACAATAAGTTGTCGAAACCTCGAGGAAGTAATTTGTTTTGATACGAATACATAAATTTTCCCAAACTGATTAAATAAATATCTTCAAATCTCAAAATCCTTTGTTCTTTGAATATTGGGTCAGTATAGGCGTCAAATGCTACCTTATCTATAATTCTGATTACACGTTTTTGGAGCAAAATAATACGGTGTAAGTTAGATGCATGGATACGTTGAGCCCCAAACAGTAACGCAATAATGGAGGTACGGGTACACTAGGGACAAGTATAGTGTTCGTAGGGCCGGCTTAGGCAACAACTTGATTTATATATTATTCCTACTGATTTGAATATTTTGTTTGCAACTTGAGAAATATGTTGTTTCTAGGACATGTGTTCGTCTAAAACCACCCCAAGAAATACCATCTCACTGACATGATCAATGCTATGATTATTAATCTCAATCGTTAAGTCAATTGTTTGCCTTTTTTGTCGTGGTTTAAAAATCATATAATTAGACTTTTTTAATATTAATCGATAGTTTGTTAACATCAAACCAATTTGATAATTTAACCATTTCAGTATTAATTGTATCTACCAAGAGGGGTAAATCCTTGTGAGAAAAGAATATATGTGTATCATCTGCAAATAAGACCAGTTCAAAAGCGTTAGTGGCATTACAGAGGTCATTTATGTATACCAGAAAAAGGAGCGGACCGAGAATTGACTTTTGAGGTACACCACACTTGATGCCACAGAACGATGAACAGGTGCCATTGTATTCAACTTGTTGTAATCTATTGGACAAATAGCTTTTGATCCATTCAAGGGCCAATCCGCGAATACCGTAATGCTCAAGTTTGACTAACAAAATACCATGGTTCACAGTATCAAACGTAAAATGTTTTTGGTCAACTGCAGATGTAATTCTATCAAATAAATGTAACAAAGCTAGCAAAGTTGAGTGTGTTTTTTCCTAAAACCATATTGATTATTAAATAAAATGTCATTTCTATCAAAATAGTTAATAAAGCGGTTGGAAACAACCCTCTCTTACTAATAGCTCGGCCTTGTCCATGATGGAGGACGACATGGAAAGAACGACGCAGACCCAGACATGCTTACGTTCCTAATTATTTTTCTTTTCTTTTTTGCTAGACCTCTACTTTACTCTATAAAATAACCCATAGAAAACTTGCACTCTGATTGGTTGAAAGTCGTGATTGTATGACAGTCTGTATACATAGAGGTTTTCGTCATCTCACAAACACGAAACATAAACACCTGGACAAAGGTTGATCATATCTATGTTGAACAAAGGAAAAAGGCATCAATCATGAAGTCTTATATAGGACTACACTCGTAGAGTGAAAAGTCGTATAAAGATCCTACTAGTCAATCCTTATAAGACCAAGGGCTTCACCGTGAATTGTTATAAAGACCCTCACTCGCGTACAGTAAAAATCCTTAAAAAGACCCTTACGGGGAATTTCAGTTCATAAGACGAGACTCAGGCCTAGGGTTGCTCAACAAACGGTCTAAGTGAATGACTCGAGGCGCTCGTAAACAAAGGCTCCTTGGCTGACAGTTAATTATACGCAACCAGCCTAATATTATGAGACCCAAATATTCGCTCCGTATTCCAACTGCGCATGTCAGTGACGCACAACGTAGCTATAAACAAGTAATTATTCGCTTTACATCTAAATTTCTGAAAATTATCTTTTAGAAGTAACGTTTTTGAAGCCGTTCAATAAACTCGCAGCACGTGTTTTGCTACGCTCTCGTGTTTTTAAATCGGATGAAACGCTGCTGCTCGTTTATTAAACACTACGTAAAACACATAAACGACTAATACATATAGTTTTCAAACAATTCTCCCTGACAGACGACTACATAGAGAGAGGAATCGATCTAGAGAGGAAAAAGCAAAAGTACCTTCCTAGGCATATTTTCGAATCTCTTTTGATCTAAGAGAGACACTCGATCTCCGAGAGTTCGACAGTTTTGTCGACGTGACGCAGTCACTAAATAATAAGGCGACTGACATTTAAATAATAAGGCCATCATTTAGTATGCTTGGTCTTAGATACTGATTTAGATAGGGTTTTTGTTATGGTTTTGTTATTTCACTTCCGCTCTGCATAATTAACTACCACATGTAACCATGCGAAATGGTCAGATGGCGTTGCGAGCAAATGGTCTGAAATGAAGAGTTCTTCGTTGGTTTATACAGCTCCAGTTACTCACAATCACAACCATCCACAGCCACAACATGGTGTCAGAATAATTCAAGAACCCGTTGATAGTATTTACCGTGCACCAAGTTTGTGAAATGTTCGTGAAATATACTAATCAAATCGACATTATCTGTCGAAGAAACGCGTGGGTAAAACCCGATCGCAAGAAGGCGAACTTGGTTGGAATACAACCACAACAGTTTTTTTAATAGCGTTCTCCTTACCATTTTATGAAACGGTTGTGACGTTGTGCAGTCTGCAAACTTATCGATCTTTTACAAACGAAATTGGGACTAAAACACGATGTCAGAAGGGAGCTTTTCCTTCTTACCTTGCACTCTAAGTCTCATCTTATTACTCGGGCTGCCTCCCGTGTCAAGTGTTTTTCCACGTCAAGAATTTCAGGAATCTCGCTTATTTTCGCCGTCAGCCAATCAAATTGTACTGGCCACGTGAATACTATTAATATAAGCTGGCACACACCGCCATGTAAGATCGTGTGACGCGACGTGTGTCCTGTGTCGGCAGTCAGAAGGATTGGGTTTTCAGTTTCTGCTTCAATAACTAAGGCTACATTTGATTCTGAAGCACTGTTGGAAACGTTCTTTTTACCGGCCCACACGCAAACGACGAAAGTCTCACGTAAATTTATTTGAGCGATTTTATGGCGCGCCGAATGGTCCAAAAATAAAAATCGCTATTGTAATCACATAAAAATGTGTTATCACCAATATGTTGTCAACTGTCCTTGTTTTTATTTGTCAGCGCTACTCAAAACCTCGATCAATAACTTAACCTCTGTTGATTGCCATCAAATACCCTGTTGTTTCAAAAAACCTCTAGAGATGGTGATAAAAAAAACTCTGGTGATTGAAAAAAAAACTCTGGTGATCAACAACAACAACAACAACACTTTATTAATACTCTTACAAAAAATTACATAAGTGGGTAAAAGAGAAACTAGTAATAAAAGTTAGAGTAAGCGCTACTTAGAATAACCTAAGGGCTAATCGAGCTAAGTAGCGTCACTGCAAAGTTACATTTGAAGGTAGATATTTGGTCAGAGGGCAAGAGTAAATGCTAACTGCTAATATGATGGTGAAAAAATATATATATACACATACATACATATACATACATACACACATTTATACACATACATACGAATAAAGATGGGCTATATATTACATGCTTACAATAATATATATAATGATAAGGATGATAACTAATAAATAGGAAAAGATAGACACAAAGCTACAATGAAGTATGGACATAAGCTAAGTACATCAAATACTCATTGACGCTAATAAAGCTTTAAAAGGGATTCTGTAAGGAGGCTTTTAAAGCAACTCCGACTTTTTGATTTCAGATTTTCATCGATTGAGTTCCAAACTTTGACACCTATGTAGCGGATATTAAACTTGCCATAATTTGTTCTTATTTTGGGAAGGTAGAAGGACTTTCTACTAGCTAGTCTGGTATTATATTGATGTACTCTGCTTACCCTTGTAAAGAAAAAATTAAATGCAGATGGCAATCTGCTGGTATAAAAATCATACATAAATAAGGCATTGTGAATGAAAACCAGGTTAGAAAATTTTAGCATGCCTAAGCTTTTGAAAAGGGGACTCGAGTGTTCATTATACCCAGAGAAAGTTATTATTCTAACTGCTTTTTTCTGAAGCGTGACAAGTGGCTTAAGAGAAGAGGGGTATGTATTACCCCAAGTAGTTAGAACGTAAGTTAAAAATGGGAAAATTAAGGTATAATAGAGTTGGGTTAAAATTAAAGTGCTCACAAAGTAACGAATCTTTGAAAGAATGCCTATACATCGTTTGATTTTTTTTGAAATATATAAGATATGGTATTTCCAACTTAAATTTGAATCAATAAAAATACCTAGATATTTAATACATTTTTCTTGTTTAATTTGCTTGTTATTAATATGTAACTTAATCGTGTAGTGTGAAATCTTTTGAGGGGGATGAAATATAATAAAGTTAGTCTTGCCAATATTTAAAGAAAGCTTATTTGCAGAGAGCCAGTTATACACTTTTCCTAGGTTTTCATTGATTGAAGATTCTAAAGTAGACAAGCTGTTATTAGAATAGAATAAATTAGTATCATCGGCAAATATATGAAAATCAAATAAACTACAGCAATTATTAAAGTCATTTATATACAGGAGGAAAAGAAGAGGCCCAAGTACTGAGCCTTGTGGAACACCATGTGTAATAACTGTATCCTCAGATCTCATATTTCCAATTGACACAAATTGACGTCTATTTTTCAAATAGGAAACAAACCAATCATTTATAATGCCGCGGATGCCATAGTGGCTTAGTTTGGTAATTAATATATTATGATCTACCGTATCAAATGCTTTTGAGAAGTCTAAAAAAATTCCACACGAGTACAAGCCCTCCTCTATTGCTCTTTGTATTTTATCAGTTATAAGTAAGGTTGCATGTGAAGTGGAGTGTTTTTCGCGGAAACCAAATTGCTTATCGTAGAGAATATTATATTTATCAATAAAGGCAAATAGTCTTTTGAACATTAATTTTTCCATAATCTTGTTGAAAATAGAAAGGAGAGAAATGGGTCGGTAATTATTTAGATCTATGATGGAGTCCTTTTTATATATGGGAATAACATTGGCTATTTTAAATTGATCTGGGACAATGCCACTAGAGAAAGAATGGTTATAAATTATTTCTAAAGGAGTTGATAAACAGGTCTTAAGAAGTTTTAATAGTCTAGTAGGAATACTATTTGGGCCTGTTGCTTTTGATGATTTGAGTTCAGAGATCTCTTCTTCAATTTCCTTAGCAGTAACTGGATACAGGTAAAAACTATTGGATTGTGAGGGACCCATAAAGTCTTGAGGGACTGTATTAGTGTTAGGGATTTCATTTGCTAACTTTTTTCCAATATTAGAAAAATATTTATTAAATGCAGACGCTATGGCTACAGGATCTTTTATAGTATAGTTATTTAGTAAAATCTTAGATGGTGGAATAAAACATTTTGGTTTAAGGGTAATAAGTTCTTTAATGCCAGACCAAGTATTCTTCATATTCTTGCTGTTTGTCATGAAATAATTATCATAATATGTTCTTTTACTAATTCTTAGGAGGTGGTTTAGCTTGTTGCGATAGCATTTATATTTGGTCTGATAGTATGAATTCCTAGTACTAATATATTTCTTAAATAGCTTATCTTTAATTTTAATAGATGTCTTAATTCCAGAGGTTATCCATGGCTTAGACATGCATTTGATTTCTTTTCTAGTGACTTTACGGAGGGGAACATGCCTGTTAATAATCTCTGAAATGTATGAAAAAAATGATTGGAACAAAGCATTTACATCAGTGCAATCTTCACATGGTAAAATATCAAGCCAATTAGTATTACTCATTTCAGTAAGAAGGACTTCTTCATTAAGATTAGAATAGTCCCTCTTATACATTTTAAAATTACTTGGAAGTGTAGAAAGTTTATTTATGATTAAGAAGTTAGGGAGATGGTCAGTAATATCACATAAAATATTACCACTAATAACATGGTGCTCTAGGGAATTAAAGAAAATATTGTCTATAAGAGTAGCTGAGTGTTCTGTGATTCTTGTTGGTTTCAGAATTTGAGGATGAAAAGAATATGATCCCAAGGTGTTTATGAAAGTGTCAGTATCTGGGTGAGACTCAAAGTTGAGGAGATTAATATTGAAATCACCCATCAATATGCAATACTTATTTTCTTTATGAATCTTCTCAATAGTCTTATATAGATAATCAAGTGTTTTATCTAAGTTAGCATTTGGATGTCTATAAATGACACCACAAATAATATTATGTTGATGATTATTTTCAATTTCAACCCACAGAGATTCATACTCATTTTCTGAGCCACAAAAATCATCTATTTTAGTACATGTATTATTGTATTGTCGACATAAAATCCAACTCCCCCAGCATTAGAAAGGGTAGATTGAGATAAAAACTGATAACCTGGCAGTTTGGTATTAAGGAAAGGGTCTATATCTTGCTTTATTTTGGTTTCGGAAAGGCCAATTATGGAAAACGGATGGTGAAGTTCAGATAACATTTCAGAAAAAGAGTCGTAGTTGGCAGCTAGGCTTCTAATATTAAAGTGTAGTGCAGAAAAAGGCTTATCAGAAAGAGATGTTTGAATTTCTTGACTTGAATGAAAATCATGAGTTGTATAATAATTAAAATTAGTGTGCATTGGCAGATGTTGATCTATATCTATATTTGAGAGATTAGGGATACTACTAATAGAGGTCATAATGTTAAAGCAAGGCAAAGATTCTAATTTAAAATTTGCTATCTGACTGGAGCAGAGACATACAGTGTTTGAGTTAAATGAAAGCTCAGCTAATTCATACGTATCCAAATTGTGAAAAGCAAAATTTTCTGATCTGCAATGCATGCAAATCCAGAGGTCATTAGTTCTAGAAATGTGGTTGTATTCCTTAATAGTTAAGACTGTACATTTGAGATGGAGCCAGTGATGGCAGACATCACACTGAATTCCTCTGCTATTGTCTTTAACAACCTTTTTACATTTTGGGCAGTTAGAGTCTTCCATTTTACTCATATTTTTCTAAAGGTATAAATATAAATAATAAAATAATAACTATATATTGATTGCAGCTAAACTAATACACATGTACTTAGCTGAGTAGGGCTCCAAGTGAGTAAAGATATAAATTCGCGCAATTTTCACAGTTCCTGCCTGCTGTCATCTGTGGATCGAAAAAACTCTGGTGATTAAAAAAAACTCTGGTGATCGAAAAAAACTCTGCTGATCGAAAAAAACTTTGACATTATTTTATTGAACAATTAATTCCAGGGGGTGCAGCGTCATATTTTCTAGCCCTATTTTCATGAAATTATGGTACATTTTCAGTATTACTTCGATATCCACTTGAAATCATATCGGATTGATAGTAAACAAATAAATACGCACTCAATGACTTCGCTATCCACGGTTTGATAGCAAACAAGATATATATTACCTTAAAACCTTGATTTCTTACATATCCCATCGATTAAAGTCTCCCACATGGATGATTGGAGCCTCCAGTTTCAGCTATAAATAGCGCCGCTGAACGTGATTTAATATGAGAACCTCATACGGGTGGACCGGTATGGGTGGGACTCTGCAGAGACTCTGCTCCCAATTCCTACAGCGCCCGTGAGGGGGTAGGGGGGAGCAGAGATGGGATCTCATTTTGGATCTGTACACTTCGCTATGAATTTTCGTTTTATCCTATGTTATAACTAGATTGATCAGAACACGTTTGAACTTGTGTTGATGGCTTAAAAATTAAGTAGCCACTGTATTTAGTATGTTTGATTATCGTTAGCTGGCATTCAGTGCGTCTCTATAGGTGTTCACCTTGTCTTTCCCATTTTTCTAACCTGGGAAACCAGCTGACTCTTACCGCTACCATTTTTCAAGTCACACAAAAAAGAACAAACATCGGCGCGTTGCTTTGATCGGAAATCAACATTGGCGGGAAATATTGATGAGAAATGATTGGCCAAGAGCTTGCTAATTGTTAGAGAGGCGGGGCATCAGATTCACGCACGACAGGCGGGTATATTTTTTTGAAGTGCTATTTTCTCGCTTTCGATTTTCAATCAAAATAAAGTTTTAAAAAAGCTCCCACTCAAAAGGAATTAATTCGATTTGTGCGAAATTTTCAGAAAATGTCAATTGATATCTCAGCTGCAAACCCGTGTCGGGGAATTCTTAAAAGAGAGCACTTGATGACGTTTCCCGCATATCTACTCGGATTATTTTTCGCCTTTTCACGGAAAGCATGATAACTTTTGAACTAAATCGAATTTTGAAATTCCCCGACACTGTTTTGTAATACAATTCCTCTGAAATGCGACAAAGCAAACAGATTTTTAAACTTTAAAATATTTTCGGAGTCGGAACTTCTGAAAGCCATCTCACTAGATCGGAGAAACGGGATGGCGGAAAATTCGAGATTTTCAAAGAACTCAAAACTTTTTATGTATTCTTGTAGCCAATTTTATAAGCTTTAAAATGATACATGGATGATTAATCTACGATGTTTCCTCGAGGCGCTACATAATTTAGACTGGAAACGCACCCAGAAGGTATCCGGTAACCTTGATATGATGTTACTTGATTCATTTTAGGGTCTGTCAACGTTAACTGCCTCAGTGAATGGCCGTTTAGTTGGATACCAGATTGTATATAAGCAGTTGGGAGCGTCATCAAATCCAGTTCCTGTGAACACAGCTACATCGACATCGTATTTGTTAAAAAATCTAAAGAAATATACGTCATACACTGTATCGATAGCTGTACGAAACAACAGGTTTACAGGTCAGCCGAGTCATGCAAGGAGCATTAAAACAAAGGAAGATGGTAACGAAATATTGTTATATTCTAATTTGCCCTCACTCAACCGAATATAAATTATTTTTCACATAATAATACAAGACGCACGTAGGGGTAATGCCCTCTCGACACGCAGAAAGCCTCTTTAATCAAACTGCCATATTCAGTCTTACAATATATTCTTACAACTGCTTTACGTAATACAATTTACATTTTCACTTCTAATATGATATCAGCCTACAATATTAATTTGTATAATATTTAGAGTATTGCTAATAACACAATCGTTATCGAAAGTTAATGATATTTAGCTCCGTCAACAACAGTGACAAACCACAACATGAAAGTTTCCTTGGATTTAACTTGAATAAACATATTACTAATTTAAATTTAACCAAAGTTAATTTTTTATCCAAGGCTTATAGCTGTAGAAGGACGCGAATGGGCTCCTGCTGCTCCCTTATTTGGTTTCTTTTTTAAATAGCAATATCTTTGATTTGTAACAAATAAATATGATTAAATATGTACATTTTGTATATGTTGCAGTTTAAAAATACTTCAGGTTTAGTTTATCCAAACTAGTTTATTTTTTCAACCTTGTTTATTTTTGTCCAACTAGTTTATTTTTGTCCAACTAGTTTATTTTTTTCAAACTAGTTTATTTTTGTCCAACTTGTTTATTTTTGTCCAACTAGTTTATTTTTGTCCAACCTAGTTTATTTTTGCCCAAACTATACTATTGCGGACTACAACGAAATCTGCTTTGTTAGTATCCCTACACGAGCATAAAAATAGCTACTTACAGTATTTTGCATATTTAGAAATTAAAAACGATTTATACCAGGAGCCCATAACTAGGAGCGTCCATCCCGCATACTAGGCCTATGTCACAGCGCTTTCACAAGTTAGGTTATTTTTAGAACGGATTCCCGCTTTTGTTGAGTCTCAATTATTCCTAAGGGATTAAAATCACAAAACTACCAATTGGCGGGGGAAATAATCTAAAAATAGCCCAACTTGTAAAAACGCTGTGACACCTGTATAGGCGAATCCTTGTTTACGTTTTTTCCTCATTAGCATACATCAAACTTAAAGCGACGTACATACATACAAACAAACAAATTCATAAATCGAAAGAGCTTGTCACACTTGATAATCACCGAAAATTTGAGTGATATGATAAATATATTTTGAGGAATGATCGTTATTTACAATGAATGTATGGCTGTCAGCAACTCTTGCCCATTTTATAGTTTTGAAAAGTCAATTTCTCCGTAAATATTTAACATATCAATCTCAAATTTCCGGTGGTTACTCAGTTTAAAATTGTCTTTCAACTGATATAGTCTGTTTGTTTGTAGCTTGAAGTTTCATTTATGCTAATGAGGCAAAAATGTAAACAATGACGTCAGCAAGGATTCGCCTATAGGAGACATGGACGCTCCTGGTTATGGGCTCCTGTTTATACTTTGGTATCTGTTGCCAACCAGACCTTTCCCGAGGAAGGACTGGGGCTAGTTTCGTAAGAGTCGTCTTAAACCGCCCAAATGAACTAAGTTTTCATTGCCAATGTTAAATAAGTGTTAAATTATGTAAGATTCAGTAGTACACCAAAACACAGATATATGTACCTACCATTTTAGATTTAACCATTATGCGCAGTAGATATACGCATTGCAAAACAGGGGAATCACCTTACAAATAAGACAAATAAACGAAAATTCTAAAATAAACTTATCCTACTTGTGAAAGGTTTTTTATTTACTACAATTTCCATATTTTATTTGAAAATCATTCCGGATTGAGTTATTCAGTTTCTCCAATTAAAACTAGACCTGGTTTGCCTAATTACCATTATAAGCCACGTTCAAGATCATGCGCAATGTTTGTGTCTTGTGTTTTAACTGGCGGGCCACCTATAATTGTTTAATATCTACCTACCCGCCAAATAAATAAAGGATTTGTATAACTGCGCATGATCCTAAAACTGAAATACCACCCCTTTTAGGCAATCATGTTGTAGCTTATATTATAATGAGGAAAATTGAGTTATATTTCACATTTCATCTTTGGAGTATATTTATGAATCCAACCTTTTAAGTGTCCCGGTGAAAAATATAAAATAATATTTACTTTTTTGTTCATGTATTGTTATTTCCAGTTCCAAGTATTGGTCCGTCAAACGTCTATTATAGCAGTATTGACGCGACAACGTTTAAGATTAGATGATATAGAATTGCACGTTATAGCAGTAATGGTATCGTGATAAACTATGAGGTGCAGTGGACATTAATACAGAAAGGAAAGGAAAGAAGATCAGAAGTACAACAAAGAAGTACACAAACAAATAACGTTGAAATACATGGCTTAGAACTTTGTTCAAAGTACAGTATCAAGGTCAGGGCGTACACTAGGGTTGGACCAGGACCATACAGTGATCCGTTAAACATGCTAAGGACAATATAATTAATCCGGTAAGGACAATATAATTAATGATGTTTAAGTTATAACTCAAATAACGAAAATACACTATTACTTATGTTATTTGACCTACGTTTCTTAGGAATTAGGTAAGGGGTTACATGTTATGTAAGAATGACCACCGCCAGTAATTATAAACGCTTTCGCGATATTTTCCGTGCTTGATACCATTGCATAATGCCCTTTTCCAATAAACTATTTCCAATTTAATTAGTTATTTATTTATATCTGGGAAACTCTTGTTTGTTTATTTACTATAACTAGTGATAGTCGCCAACAATGTTCATAGTATGGAAAAACCATGAAAAAATCATGAAAAACATTTTTTTAGAGAGTATGAAAATATAATGAAACACCATGAAAATACTGTAAATTGGAATTACAACGGAATTCCATGTTGAATTTCACGCGAAAATCCAAAGCGTGCGATATAGTTTTCTTATGTGAAATTTAACAGGGAATTCGCGACTCGGGCCATGCATTTTCTTGCAATCCTATAGCGATACTTTGTGTTGATAAACATTACAATTGTTATGCTAATGTGCCAGCCATAATTTCAAAAGGCCGCTTTGTGTCAGGAACCAATGGATCTCTGGTTGGCATATTAATGACAATGGATGACGTGGCAGTAAGTATCGCTATAGTAATTACGAAAAAAAATAAAAGTTTGAAAGTCTTGCTGAAATTCCCACCACGCGCCAGAAACCCTTTGCGCGGTAAACTAAAGAGCAAATTGGCAAATTACTAAATTTGAATGCTGAATTTTCTCAGTCTCTCAATAAATAAGCTTATTATACCCCCAAGGCAAAGCTCTTTTTCGATTGGACGAGAACGTATCACGTGACAGGCCTTAAATCCTTGTGAATCGCTAGGAAAGCGTCTAGCTTGAGACCGCGGGAAATTTGTGGCGCGTCGCGTCGCGTCAAACTGACGGCCCAGTCTAGGACAACGAGAGGCGAATGTGTTTTATCCCGATTTTCGAATGATAGAATAATATTCAGTTTCCGTAAGGTCTCGCGTCCTCTACTAAACGTACAACTTGGGGTTTTCACGTTTTTTTTGCAGACACCAAATATTTACACAGTTGCATCTTACATTTTCACGTACATCTATTGTATTTTAATAAAGTCAAACCAATTGTTTTTCGCCGACAATGGTACAAGGAACATTTCGGAAATGAGTGAACACAACACTTCAAAACAATTTTGCGCTAAATCTTCGGCTGTTCGATTTTTGAGGAAGCTCCCAAGCCCCGATGATTTTAGCTCAAAACATAAGCAATATATCGTCAAATTCCCGATAATTTGTGACGTAAAACCGGGAGTGGACCCATTCTCTCAGTGCACGGCCAACTTGAAAGTGGTGGATGTGCTAATTTTAACCCTTTATAGCCCACGAGATTTTAACTGATTTTTAGCTGTTTCTACACTAAAATGAACCCCCCCCCTCCCCCGTAAAGAATATATAGCCATTGTTACCATGGAATTTTCATCTGACCAATAATACTGGGGGCTCGCATTGCTACGGAGCTGGAGGGAAGCTTGTTTGGGAGAATACAGAATTTAAGGCTTTTAAAGCCTTTTTCACCATTTATAGAGTGCTGGAGGACGTCTGATGAGAGCTTCAATCAGCATTTTCTCAAAGAACCGAGTCTGTGCCAGTGCTATTGTGATGGAGAAAGAGCCTCATTTCCCACTTGTGAATGGGCCAGGACGTCTTCTGTCGCTTTAGCGTGGGCTTTATAAATGGGGGTCTGGAGCCACCTATCATGGCTTTTTTGGAATATTGGACAATATTTACTTGCCATTGATTCCAATATGAAGCGATTAGGTCGAAATGGCTATAGACTTAGTATATAATTTGAAGAATGAAGATGGGGGATGGTCCATGTCGCTGTTTGGTAGGATTTCCCAGCATGTTTTGTGGTCATTATGGATGAATTCAGCTTGCTGTGAAGTGCTTATAGACAGAATGGCTTGGTGCTGGGCAGGTTTAGTTGTTGGGAGACAGAAAGTGAGGTTAATGCAAACATGAAACTCTAAATTTCATGTGAAATATGCATTTTTGTGAGAAATTTTAGAATCTGAGGAGAATTTTTTTTTTCTAAGTGCCATTTTAGCTACTTTTTCTGAAATGAAATAATGTTAACTGAAGTTCACTTGTACAAAGAAAGGAGGATGTAGATGAAATTATCCATTTGTAATATGCCTAATGCATTTCAATAGGATCATTTGTTTATACATTATGCTGTGTGTGAGTCTCAGGGCTTTGCTCTTTGAACTTAGCTAGACTGAAACACTCAAAGCGAGTAACAGTAAATGGCCACAGGAGTGGCCTACGTGCTATAAAGGGTTAAGGCGCGATTACGCAATGAATATGAGACCGAATAAACAAATGTTTTGGTCATCTATATGTACTCAATCAGAGAGTTCAAATCAATAATAACCTCGTAGGGCTTATATATACTTTAAGTGTTTTGTTACACCTCCCAAGTCAAAAATTAAACATTGGAGACCTTGCGCAACCACAACGGCAATGTCTTGGACATAGTAGCGTTCTGTAGCCGTGCTTTTCTTCGTGTTCTTATAAGCCATTTTTCCCTTTGAAGACAGAATTCTGTGTATGTAAATAATACGGGAATTAGTTTAGCAAGTTCACAAAGCCCCAGCTTTTCCGTTCAATTCACACATTTTATCTGCAGTTGTTTTCTTTGATTCTTCGGATTTTCGAAAGTCGGTTGCTTCCTGATCGATCGCTCCAAAAAATCTAATTTCTCGTCAAAAACGGATCAAAGAGGAAATCATTTTCTTTGCGTACTGTAATAAAGCAATTGTAACTTCAAGTCTTGGTGAAGGATATAGCTAATTCTCAAAGCCAGGTCACCCTCATGCATCTTGACACTGAGATGCAATGCGCACTCGACGACGTGTGTATGTAACTGATTTTAAGTGTCAATGTATTTAGCTTTACAGCTGATTGGGGACACTAGTCCTACGATTTTACGTCCTTATCCGAGAATACGTGAAGGTCTAACCGTACACTTATCATGCCATTGTATTTAGTGTCATTCTTATTACCGTTCCACTATTTATATATTACGCTTTTCGGACGGTATTAAAAGGAAACACATTTGTCAATGTATAATCTTTTCTTTTGAATTAAATTTTCAGCGATTGCTAACGTACATTTGTACTTTTAAATGTCGTAGAGCCGGGGTCTCCACAGAACGTCAGGGCTGATCCTGCTGGCAAACGAACCGTCAAATTAAAGTGGAAAAAGCCCTTAAATGTCGGGGATGATGTTGAATCATACACTGTGATTTAAGAAAAACTTTAATCCTAATTTGAATGCTGTGCCTTAAACGCATAATAACAATCATACTGAATCTCAAAAATTATATATATCCTATAAAAGTTGGTAGCACCCATTGAAATTGATAATCATATAATTAACATAATAATATTATAATCATTATCGTGCGCAGCGAGCGAGGCAAGTGGTGCAGCAGTTCATAGTTTCAGGAGGCCTTCATCTCTGAAAACCTTGCATTTTATTGGACCCATTGTTTTAGGGTTAGAGTTTGTATTGTTTCAGGGTTAGGCATTGTTTCGATAGCCAATACTATTCCAGGTTCCGAGGAGATGAAGGCCGCCTCCATTCTTTAGATAGGCTAACAAAGGTATGTACTTCATGGTAGTGTTTCGTTCCATATAGCCTCCCTGCATAATCATTTCCTCTACTGTTTTACAGTATTATGCAGGAAGACTATATGGAACGAAACACTACCATGAAGTATATACCCTAACAAACATCGATTTGGACAATAATGCAATGCGGGAAGGCTACGAAAATGCGCTCATAACGCAATGCAACTACAATGCGACCACAATGTAATGCAGGGAGGCGATCAAAATGCAATGCACCGGGTATCACGGTATCACTGCTCTGAGTTGTTTGCTTGTCATTCCCACCCGTGAAAAATTAAATGTTATGAATCTAGTCGTACACGATCCGAAATTTAAAGAGGGGATCGCATCTTCGTTTCCTAGCCTCAAGCCCGTGTTGTTGTTGAAGCAAAAACTTTACCAATTTATAATTTCCTAAGGTCTGATAACCATACACGTTATAGTTCTAGTTTCTACATCGCAAAATAGCCTGGGTTCAGCTACTGAATTTTAATACATACACGTACGTTCGGCGAGACGTTTCCATCGTTGTTGATCATGTTCCCGAGATACAAATTTGTTTTTAAATCAAAAATTCCGACAGCTGTTCCTATCAAATAAGTAAAAGTAACATGGACAAGTTTTTATTTTCGTTTGAGTCCAGGATTTCACTCGCTTGCGTTTTATTGCCATTGTCTCGCTGTTTTCAGGTTTGGAACTCCTGATATTCCTCTGCTTCATATATTTGATTATGATATAATCTTTTGAAACTTTCCTATTGAACTTAGTGACGTACATGACGTGCCAAGATGGCAGGCATTTCGAGAGCTCCACAATCTCTCAGCTAACCTTCCAAATACTATAGGTAAATTCATTGCCTGGCCAGGGAATTCCACTTTAAATTTCACGCGAAAAACCGATATCGCACGAATCGCGAAGTGATCAAGACCCCATTACCCGGAGCGCCCATATCCCATACTACGTCTATGACGCAACGTTTTTACAGACCGGGTTATTTTTAGAATGTGTTTCCCGTGAGTTTGGTTCCGCTAGCCAATCACAAGCGTTTGCGTAATTTTAATTCAAATGATTAATGATGTTGCAGCCATGTTGGTTGACCAAACAAGAAAGAAACAAGACCAAAGCTAACGAGGCATCTTTTGTTGACAACATTCCGCTATGGAAACGAACAACGAGATGAGAAATCTAAAAATAACCCGGTCTGTAAAAACTCTGCATCACGAATATATGACAGATGGACGCTCCGGGTAATGGGCTCCTGGTGTAATATCGGATTTTCAAGTGAACTTTAACGTCAAATTACCAAGCAGGACAATGAATTTTCTTTGAATACCATAGCATTGACGAAATTAATAAAAATATAATCCGTTTGAAAGTCTTGCTGAAATTCCCGCTACGCGCCAGGAACCCATTGTGGTAAAATGAAGAGCGACTAGAAATCAATTTAAAATTAGACTCAACGATTTCCGCACTTAAAGTTGAATCTCTCAGACACCAAGCTGACGATAAACCTTCAAAATTTGATAAAATCCAATTCGCCGTCACAGTTCTCGCTCGTCGCTATTTTCGTAGCGAAATGGCATGTCTCTCACGTCTCTATTGTTTAATTGACCAATCACGATTTTCCGTTGCTGGAACGACTGAAATTGCTGACCGCGCTCCAGTGAGCAAAGGTTGCAGTACCTTTATTTTTCTTTTGTCCCCCGCCCTCCTACCCTCCATGGAGTTCGTTCACGCCCAATCCGCGCTCGGCCAAAACATCGTTTCCCGAGTTTTTCGTGACTAGAGACCAAGAACAATAAAGGGACTATTCGCAGTCTATGCATGACATGAATATTCATTCGCACAACGATCATACTATGAGTGGAGAATACTTAGATATGCCTTAGAACGGATTTCGCATGAGTGGGACAAAAATGCGGCATGTCAATAGCCTTACCGTAACCGTACTGTAACTTACTGCACCGTAACTCTGTCATTTGATTGGACCAGAAAGACAAAAACAACGGAAAACCATTTCAATGTCACGCATGTCGTACAGTAACTGTGCCGTAAGTGCATGCAAGGGCTATTGTTACATAGCCATAAGTTTTCCAGACACAACGCACGCTCTCATTGGCTCATTCAGGGTCACGTGGTAGTCATCAAAATCCAATGTTTCCCGCGCGGGCAACAATTCATCAATTCATCAATTGTTGCCCGTCACGTGATCACATCGTGACAGAAGATGGTGTGATGTGTCGCGCGCGCCACTGGCTAGCTAAAGGCGGGAATATGTGTTTACCAAAATGTCTACCGTCTAGATCTTCATAAAAGCTGACCATTGTTCGTCAAAGAAAAACGTTCAAAATGGAACCAGCTCCAAAGAAACAATTGACATCTTTATCAAGCGCGAGAGTGAGAAATTGGAAGCTAAAAGAGGATGCAAGAAAGACACGAAACGATGCTAAAAATGCCGTAGCGACGCTGGCAGATTTTTTCAGCTGAAAAGCAGCTTCCCGAAGAGAAGACGACATACCTCGTTCGCATCAGGTAGTACAACTTATGTCTATATAACAAATCACTTTATGACTGTCCCTTCTGGAATCAGTGAGTTTTGTTTCCCCTCGATCCTCGATGTTCCACCCGACTCCGTCATCGAGGATCTCGGGGAAACAAAACTCACTGTTTCCCTCGGGGCCAGTCATTAAGTGTTTATTATTATACGACTTGGCGTTTTCGAGTGCAAATACGGGCTAAAACGAGTGCAAATATGAGACCGTATTACACGGGTCGCGAACAGGTTTGCACAGATTTGGTCAACACAGGTTTTGTAAGCGCACGAGCCAATCGAAATGGATCTGTTTGAATAACAGCCAATCAGCTTTTAACGCGCGAAAAAAACTTATTTCAGTGCGCACCCGCCCCCGACATTGGACTGGCGGTTTCTTCTCTCGAGATGTTCTTCAAACAGAGCATTAAGGTAAGCGAAAACAAACCTTTTTCGTTCGTGTTAGCCGTCGTATAATAAACAATTTATAACACGAAGAGTTGTGTAATACGGCTGGGAATTTTTACTCGTCAATTTTATTTGTTCTCGCCTTTCAGGCTCGAAAAATAAAACAGACTCGTAAAAATACCCAACCGTATTACACAACTTTCCGTGTAATAACCTCGTTTTATTCCACCCACTCTCGTTGTAACTGTGCTGATATGCAACTCCAGATCTATGGCAATATATACATGTAAGTTTATAATAATCATTAATTATTAATTATATATTGGTGCCGTATACAAGCAAATGAAATGCATGACATTTATAAACCTTCTTTTAACTAGTGAGTTTACAGTGTCTTTTAAGAGTAGGGGACACACTTAACTTGGCATTTGGGATAAAAAGGAAAATGAACGCTTGATAACCAAACCACTTGAAGTTAAAACCCAACATGTTTCTCAAATAGGTATTTCTGTTTATTCAAGAATACATTGTTTCTCTTCATAATCTTATTAAGAGAACAAGAAATGTAATTAGGTGAACCAGACGCCTGTTATGAGTTAAGGTGCCTCTAACGCTTATTTTTTATCATCCATACCGATTCTACATCAAGTGAATAGTTGAATAGAAAAATATTTATTGATTTGACTTTTGCGTATACGAGATATATAGAAGATATACTCGCGAGTCGAAAACATTTCACGAGTGAGCACAGCGAACAAGTGAAATGTTTTCGACTCGAGAGGATAAACTTCATATATTCAAACCACCGTGTAATTTTCTTTTTTATTATATGCACAATAACACTGCTCTAAGAACTCTTATCTATTCATTTTACTTCCTGTCAATACAAACGTTTTTTCTGAGCTGTTCTGGGGAGTTTCATCGGGTTTTGCTGTCTCTTCGTTGCAGTCGAGAAAATCTTTAGAGAGTTTTAGATCATAGTTGCTTTATGTGCTCGGGATATTCATTATCATACAGCTCATTTAAGTTGTTTACATCTACCTGCTGCCATCTTTGTAGTTCAAATGGCGAAACGTGACGTCATCGATATTTTCACTTGTGAGGATATGGAAAATACGCCATTCAATACCCGGATGTAGTTTAGTAGGAGTTCTACCAGTGGTATATTTCTTTGTAAAACACTATTGTCCATATAATAAAGAGGTATCTCCAATTTGCTAATGAAGAATAATTACTGTCATTTCTTTCTCCTAAATTAAATCATTAATTAAATAACTGATACAAACTATTATTATATCATGGATGTTTATAAAATGTCATTTATCTCTACCAGCTTGTTTTGGTGTAATTAATGAATCCTGGATAGACGTCATTAGCATATTGAAGATATAACCCTCTATAACTCGTATGCGCAACACTCAGATCCAAACATATTCTACTCTTCAACTTTTCACTTGATGTAGAATCGATATTCGTGATAAAATTAAAAAGTGAGCGTTAGAAGCACTTTAATAGTCCATTCACTATTATGATCATTTTCTTTAGATTGAATATCATGGAAGCAAAAGTTACTGGGATTCATTCGGTTCACTACTTGGACATGCTTTCATTAATTTATGTCTCTCCACTTGTGTCAATACTATAGCAATCTGATATTACTTTTCTTAATATTTTTCAGCTATATCTTTCAGTATTATAATCACCTTTAATGTCTGTTCAATGTATATATATATATTTATTTCTGTTAATGTACTTGTATTATTTTAGTGATTAATTGTTATCTCATTATTATCTAGCTATCGCACAAATATGTTTATGCTTTCTTTTCTTTCCTTTTTCTCCTTTTCTGCTATATTGTATATACTGAGCTCAGATATTCATAATCTATAGTTACACATAGACAGTAGTCAACTCGAAAGCCTCGGCTACTTTGACTACTGCACACATATTCCTATCATAGCTCTCTTTTAATTCTATATTATTATATTACTTATCTTAAAATACTTTAGATTTTGCTTACCTGATTATGTAAACAGTGTGGAAATAAAATTGAATTGAATTGAAAATTGAAAAATTGAATTGAGTCGACAGAAGAACACACAGTAAGAGGACTAATATGAAGGGTGAACAGGGTCAAAAATGTCATTACATGATTATACGTTTTATTGGGCCGTGTTGACGTTTTATTGGGTCGTGTCGATGTTTCAATGGGTCGTGTTGTCATTTTATTGGGCCGTATTGACGTTTCATTGGGTCGTGTTGTCATTTTATTGGGCCGTATTGACGTTTTATTGGGTCGTGTTGTCATTTTATTGGGTCGTGATGTCGTTTTATTGGGTCGTGTGACCATTGTCATTTTATTGGGTCGTGTGGACGTTTCATTGCGTCGTGTTGTCATTTTATTGGGCCGTATTGACGTTTTATTGGGTCGTGTTCTCATTTTATTGGGTCGTGACGTCGTTTTATCCGATCGTGTCATTGTTTTATTGGATCGTGATGTCTTATTTCATCGGATTGCCGTTGTTGTTTTATCGGGCTATGCGCCTTCACAACGTGTTACCTGCGGTCTCACCCATTAGTACCCAGGGCCTCATGTCCAAGGCGATCGACGCTAACCTATTCCAGGTTATTATAAACCATCATGGAAGCGCTGGAGTGTACGGCAAAAGGTTTCTTCTTGATTTGGTGTCACAGTTGGAGAGGAACAGCGTTGTGCAGGATCAATTAGATAGTGTAAAATTTCGCCTGGATTGGTTTTTGGGTGTTTTGAGTCGATATGCTCAAGCCACACCAGATGTTGACCTTCCAGTAAACTCTCTTATCGAGAAGCTCGAGCGTGCACAAACCATCATGATACAGCTCGATGAGGACATTTGTTCCGGTTACAGACCAGATAAAGTATATTCTGGATGCAAAGGAAGACCAAGTTTTGACATTCCTAAAGACCAACTTGAGATGCTTTTAGAATACAGCTTTTCAGTTCCCCAGATCGCTGAAATGCTTGGGGTTAGCCTCAGTACAATCAAGCGAAGATTTCGAGATTATGATCTTTCGATTTCTCAGACCTACTCCACTATTGGCGACAGTGAACTCGATGAAATAATGCAGCAGTTAGTAACTGAATTTCCGAATTGTGGTTACAGAAGGATGACTGGTTTGTTGCGTGGAAGAGGGATACATGTACAACAATTCCGTTTAAGAGAGTCCATGCGAAGATCTGATCCCGAAGGAGTCCTGTTGCGTGCTTTGCAGTTGACACCAGTTTCCAGGAGGGTATACAACGTGAAGTCACCCATTTCCCTCTGGCATATGGACGGTCACCACAAGCTGATTAGGTATGTCGGTAATGTTTATGTGCTTTGCTTTATTTGTTGCTATTGCATGTACTGTAGATGCACTCATCACTCTCCCTCCCTTTATATACATGTATGGTTTCCCCTTTATATATAAATATACATGTATTAAAGCTATACGAATATGTGCCACCCCCAAAGGCTATGGCACGGGAATGTTTTACCTTTTTGGTATGAATTATCTTAGTGCATGTGATCTTAAATACATGTACATGTATGGTCCAGATTTTGGATTTTATGGTCTGGAAAAGGGAACATTTGTACGCCCTACAATATCTGTCAATAAAAAACGTACCCCCTCTTCATCATCATTGTCATTGTTCAAGTTATGCTCAGTAGGTCAAATCAAAAGTCACTGTGCTGCATGAAAACATAAAACTGTACCCCCCATATTTAGAAATTACAAAAAATGTACCCCCCAATTTCAACTGATTTTGGGAATTGTACCTCCCTGCAAATCCACCCTAGGTTGACCCAGTTCAGAGTTCATTTGACTATTCTGTGTTCGACTCCCGCTTGCACTGAAAGCGATCGAGGTAAAGGCGACCTAACAAAACAGGCCATGTTTGACTTGATGTAGCTTGAACATCAGACTTACTGCTCCAAAATAATTAACATTGACAAATCATACTTACAAACTTTTTAAACATCATTGCATTGGATTGGTTTGAAAGCCAAGTAAATTAATACCAATCTTGGGCAAAACAGAAACCATGATTGTACGTATAGTTACCAGTTTCCCTGACCGATATAATTTATGCAGAAAGGTTAACTAAAACAGACATGTATTATACACAAATCTCGATTTCTTTTGCCTGTGAAAGCACAGGTAGCCCACACACGACTACAGGGAGTCCAACTCAAGATTAGTATGCATTTTTCTTCATCGAACGCAAGGTGTTACCTTATTCACAGAGATTTGGTACATTGTACTTCAATTGGACAGTGAATCTAAGTCTTATTTTCTCATACATGTAGATGGAAGTTCGTGATTCATGGTTGCATCGATGGCTATTCTAGAAAGATAATGTTTCTCAAGTGCAACACAAACAACAAGACTCAAACTGTGCTCTGTGCCTTCTTAGAAGCTGTAGGTGAGCATGGATTACCATCAAGAGTTAGAGGAGACCATGGTGGTGAAAATGTTGATGTTGCCAAATACATGTTCAACCATCCAGAGAGGGGACCAGACAGAGGCTCATTTATTACTGGAAAAAGTGTGCATAATCAGCGCATAGAGCGACTTTGGGTTGATGTTTATGTTTGCTGTGTGTACACATTCTATTGTGTATTTGATTTCCTGGAAAATGAAGGCTACCTTGACATAGACAATGATCTACAGATGTTTTGCCTGCATTATGTCTTTGCCCCAAGAATCAATGACTGCTTGGAACAGTTCATGAGTGGTTGGGATAATCATCCTATTGGAAGTGCTGGAAATAGGACTCCCAACCAACTCTGGATAAGTGGACTATTTGGTATTGCAAATGGTGAAGGAGCTATTACTAAAGAGGTCTGGCTAAATTTAGATGAAGTGAGTATAGCTTTCATAAATGAAATTATTTCTAAAGCCTCCCCCCCCCCCCAAAAAAAAGACTTAATATCCTCCTGGGGAGTAGTAGAGAGAGGAAATAGAATACATCCATATCTCCTATGTGTGTCACAGCATTTTTACAGGTTAGGCTATTTTTAGATTTATTTTCCCAGCCAATTGGTGTAATATTGCACCGGTGGCAGAACAAAATGCTTGTGTTATTTCAAATAATATGGCTACTATATATGTTTTTGTGATTTTATTCCTGTAGGAATAATTGAAGGGCTGTGTGCAAAAAGGGCATTAGTGATTCTTGATCACATTCTAAATTCTCCCTTAGAAAACAAAGAAATTGAAGGAGAATTTAGAATGTGATCAAGAATCACTAATGCCCTTTTTGCACACAGCCCTTCAATTGCAACTCATGAATAGCAGGAAACCGTTCTAAAAATGGCCTAACTTGTGAAAATGCTGTTACATAGGTCTACAAATGTACCATGTGGGATGAACACTCTGGTTATGAGCTCCTGTCATTATAAAGTTTTCTTCAAGATTACAAGCACCTCCTATCCATCTATTTTTAAATTTTAACAGAGTGAACAAGAAAATTATGGGAGAGACTGTGAAGGGATGTTGCCAGAATCAACTGAAACAACTGTAATTGACATACCAAATGTTCTGTGCCCATTGAGTGATACATCACTAACTGAACTGAGAACAACTATCAACCCAAAGCTTACAAGTGCCAATCGGGGCATTGATATATACTTAGAAACCATTGCCTTTGTCAGAGAACATGTGATGTAGAGATTTCATAATCACTATTGCAGCTGAGTGATAGGGACCTTCAACATACATTGTATTTTTCGTGCCCTGCTTCCCCTAACCCGTTGGCATTTACACACAGTACTTTGTTTATGTTCAGTTCAACTTGATAATGCAGCTACATGTATGAGATGCATTGACCAATCCCCAGCTTTTCATTAAAGTGCATACTGTATGAATTAATTTATTTTATTAAATTTAAGTCTTCCCAGAGTCATTTTGTGCAATTAAAAATAAAATTGACAAGCGCAAACATGATTTTTTGTTGTCAAAGTCAGGAATATCATGCAACAATTTTTATTCTGTTAAAGATATGCTAATCACATGCGTGACGTCAGTTGATTTGCACATTTATATTCATAAAAGTAAAAATATGGCTGATGGCAAGGCCACTCTAGTAAGACATAGTTATTATGAAAATTAGGCAAATAAAGCTGCACTGTATGTTATAGTATTTACGGAGAATATTGATGTGCAAATCAACTGACGTCACACATGTGATCAACATATCCAACGGTATAAAAAATTGGCATTTCCCAAGATACAGTTGACTGCTTACCAAAGCCTTGGTTTGACTACTTGGTTTGTCTGTTGAGCGGGAGGTCGTGGGTTCAAACCACAGCCGGACAAACACTCAGGGTCTTAAAATAACTGAGTAGAAGGTGCTGCCTTTGTGAAACAACTGCAAATGGTTAGACCTTCACGTCTTCTCAGATAAGGACGTAAAATTGTAGGACTAGTGTCCCCAATTAGTTGCAAAGCTAAATACATTTGGGCTGCGTCAGGCAAAAAGGGCCCGGACGACATAACATGTAAATGTCTTTTGAAATTGTACCATGTTTTTTGTACTTGTAGTGCGATTACAATATGCATCGGGAGCGCCACATTGTGCTACTAACAAGTAGTGTTGATTTCATGAAATCGACAAGTGAAATCGAAGACGAAATTTTCGATATTTTTACACAAGAGTGTGATCACAATTTTAGCAGGCGCAAATCATTCCCTATCATCAGCCGATTGTTTCAAGGTATAACTTATACTATTGCTAAAATCATATTACGGGCAACGGGGAACAGAATTACTGCAGAAAAGACATTTTTTGGCCAAAAAGTGATCATCTTGTTCATCTTAATTATGTTTTACTCTTTAATGCCAGCAGGTATAAATGAATGTCATGCATCAAAATCATCCCCTCTGACAGGATTCCTAATTTTTGTGGTCATATTTGTAATCGGGCCCTTGCATCAAAATCACGTAAATTTCACCCCTGAGTTTTGTTGTCAATTTCTTGAAACTGACATTTATTGTTAGGAATGAAATGTAGCGCTTCTCGTCAAGAATACAATACGATCTTCAACCTGTTATTAGGAACACCATTGTAGAAATTATTTAACTTAAATGTCGTCCGGACCCTTTTGGCCTGACGCGGCCCATTTGACACTTAAATAGAGTTACTTACTTACTTACATATTTTCAAGTCATTTACTTTCACTACACATTTATTGGACAAGTAATGTATGGTTACTAATCAGTACACAATAGAGCATGGTAGTATTGCTAATTACACAATATATTCTCAACTCATGGAGTCTATTTTCAGCACATGAAAATTTGTTTACACCTCCCTGGTCAAACAGAGGCTTTGATAAGTACAGGCCAGGTTCAGTGAGCAGTCAACCATATCTTGGGAAAGGCATATTGTCGCACGATATTCCTGAATTTGACACGAAAAAGAATCTTGTTTGCACTCTCCAATTTTATTCATATACTCTTTAAAGACAATAAAAAAAGATTGAATTCCAGTTCTGGACACCATTGGGCAACTACAATCAATTAACAACTTAAAATTGCTTTATTATAACATACAGATTATTACAACATACAGATTATTACAAACATCATGCCATATTAGTATAAAAATGTTGCCCAACCAAATATTTTTCATCATCTGGAGCCCAACAATTTTTATAAGTGTACATACCTTTCAGGTTTTCTAATGTGATGGGTGTCAAACATCTGAGAGTAACTGGGTGGCTAATTTGATATTCTATAACATAGTTTAATGCAACTGATTGCCCACAATGATATTGTAAAGTATCAGATAATGGTGAAGTTGCTATACTGTAGTTGAAATATCAAGCAAACTATAATTATTAATATTTGCGAATGAGTAAATAAAAAAAACTTTAACTCCAATGGTTGCATCAGTCTTGTGCTGAAAGTGAAGGACTCCACTTTCATTACCAGAACCAACCTGATTTAATTGAAACAATCTGTAAAACGCAACCTTTAAAGGGACACTGTCAACCAAAGCAATGCGAATTTCTCCCTGGACCAAACTATGCTTTCTGGTTATACTGGAGAAATTCCAAGAAAGGAAGGACGAAATTTACCTTGACATATGCAAGGTGTTTCTATTCAATTGAAGGGCTGGGTGCTTTTTTTTTGTATTTTCATTTTAATGCAGTGTGAAGGTTCAGTATGACTGACAGTACCCCTTCAATAAGGGTCTTCATTTGTCAGTGTAAATGAATGCTTCATATGTAAATGAGTGCTTAAGGTGGCTCGCCTGGATTTTCCAGGGACGCACCATACCCAATTTGAACGGCTGCTACTCCACTGTCAGAGCACGGTCGAGCTAGCCGCTTCACCCATTTACTAGAAATAGAATAAACTTTCCAAAAATGTAGGTTTGTTTGACATCGGTGTTACTATAGCAACACAGCGTTGACGTCATGTGTTTTACATATCAGCAATTTTCTTGAAATCTGGACCTAAACTTTTAAAACGACCTAGTGTCCCTTGTAGTCTAAATGTAGGCCTTCAAGACTGCAAAGCTTAAAAAAATTGTATGAGAGCGTTTTCGAAAAAAAATGGGTTGAATATTTTCATTAAAAAAATAAACAATTCGCCTTACTTCCTGTTTAGTCGTCGAGAACTGTGTGTTTCGGACCGATTAAAACGCTGTTTTTAGCATATTTCATACCTGTGACATAGGACTACTTCCCATGAAAATTTCATTGCATTTGCTTTATTCGATTCCAGTTTATGGAATGATAAGTAATGTAATAAATATGCTCATTTTACTCAGAATAGTAATGTTTTGCTAAGGAAGCTGTAATTCGAAAACTAGTCGATAGCAATTTTTTTAAATCTTTTCACCTGAAATTCAACATGTACTACCCTTGCCCTGTAAATTTCAAGAGTATTGAATCATTTTAAGGGCGCGAAATAAAAACAAAAATACAGGGAACTTTTACATTCATCCACGCAAGCTTCATTGCTGTATCATTTTGTTTATTGCTTGTGTCTTTCCGAAATTTCTCTTTTGTCTAGATTCTACATACTTGTGTGCTTTTGAACTAACAAGTTTACCATGCACGCTTGCTACACTTCGCTAATGCCAGAACGCTCGTGCAAATTCTGTTTTTAGTACAATAGTCACGCTGCCAGTTGTAACGCTGTTATAATATAACTTATAATATTTATTTACAAAAGGTTTTATAATATCACTAATACAAAATCTCGTTTTTGATTTATATTTAGAAAATGTGGTCTAGACGTCACGGGCACTTTTTCCCGATCTGGTTACTAAAAACACACTTATTCAACATTATCATCCCGCACTGCCAAGCTTCATGGTTTAACTAATTTGCATGTCATTGTCCTAAGAACAGAATTTGCACGAGCGTTCCGGCGGTAGCGAAGCATAGCATGCGTGCATGGTAAACTTGTTAGTTCAAAAGCACACAAGTATGTAGAATCTAGACAAAAGAGAAATTTCGGAAAGACACAAGCTATAAACAAAATGATACAGCAATGAAGCTTGCGTGGATGAATGTAAAAGTTCCCTATGTTTTTGTTTTTATTTCGCGCCCTTAAAATGATTCAATGCTCTTGAAATTTACAGGGCAAGGGTAGTACATGTCGAATTTCAGGTGAATGGATTTAAAAAAATATTTATCGAATAGTTTTCGAATTACAGCTTCCTTAACAAATACGTTACTATTTTGAGTAAAATGAGCATATTTATTACATTACTTATTATTCCATAAACCGAAATCGAATAAAGTAAATGGAATGAAATTTTCATGGGAAGTAGTCCTATGCCACAGGTATGAAATATGCTAAAAACAGCGTTTTAATCGGTCCGGCAAACACAGTTCTCGACGACTAAACAGGAATTAAGGCGAACTGTTTATTTTTTTAATGAAAATTTTCAACCCATTTGTTTTCGAAAACGCTCTCATACAATTTTTTTAAACTTTGCAGTCTTGAAGGCCTACATTTAGACTACAAGGAACACTAGGTCGTTTTAAAAGTTTAGGTCTAGATTTCGAGAAAATTGCTGATGTGTAAAACACATGACGTCAACGCTGTGTTGCTATGGTAACACCGATGTCAAACAAACCTACATTTTTGGAAAGTTTATTCTATTTCTAGTAAATGGGTGAAGCGGCTAGCCCGACCGTGTTCTGACAGTGGAGTAGCAGCCGTTCAAAGTGGATATGGTGCGTCCCTGGAAAATCCAGGCGAGCCACCTTAATTGCTAGGGTGCCAAGTTACCCAGTTAATTGATCAAAAACTGATAGACTACACTATCATAAAACCCTGGCCTTCAACTTCAATTGCTTTGTTGAACATGTTTTTGAAGCTTTCATATGATGTATGGCAAGTTGGCAAGTGAAGCATCCCAGTACAGGTATTGGCTTTGGGGAAGACTGCCCTGGGGTCTCTATGAAAACCCACTGCAATTGACTTAGTAGATCTTGTTACATGAGGTGAGGCCGTACAGAACATCAAAAACTTTGGCGTACAACAAGTAGTGTCACCTGTAGCAAAACAAAACATGATACTAGTAAGTAAATAACTTAGCTTTGATGTTTTGAAAAAAAAAATGGGGAAAAAAATCATGGGTTCTTGTTCCTGGAACAAGTGAAATTTAGAGGGCTGTACTATTGTCAGTTATTAATGCAGTATTACCTGGGAGGGTATTCTTCTCTTCGCAATCATTTATATAGTCTTGAAGGAAACCATATGCTCTATGCTTATTTGGTTCCAGTGGCTGAGGCTCATCATCTTCAAGAACTAACATATCAAGAACAACTGCTTTTGGTATCATGACATCACTCTCTGTAGGGAATACCAATGGAGAAACACAAGGGTGGCTTTTGATAAGTTCTGTTAATGACAAGGTTTTCATCCCCTTTATGATGTCATCTATTTCGTACTTTCTCTTTAGAATAACTTGGTGTAGTAGGATCTGTTGCACAGCCTTGTCTTTGTTCTTGGCTTGCAGTTTTGGGACACCAGCTTGGTCTAACGTATCTAGCAACAAACTGTCGTTCTTCCACAATTTGGGGAGTTCATCATCGGGTGAAGCGATTATTCTACCAACTTGTTCTTGAATCTCTACATCGGGTATGTCTTCAGTTGTGATACTAGCAGCAGCTATGTCCAAATCTTCTGTCTCAATATATTTGACAATTCCCCGACACATTCCAACAAAGCCACTCCCACCATGTATTAGAGAATGTGCAATTAACTTTCCAACCAGGAAATAATTACCATCCTCAAGTAGATCCCAGTCATGAACAGGTACGAGGTGATTAACTTGCCCCGTAAATAGCCTACAACTGTTTTCTATTTCCTGGGTGCAAGAATTCAAGGCAAGGAAAAAGAACTCACGACTTGGTCCACCAGCATCACTGCCCAGTTCATGGATACCATGGCCTTTAAACACCACATTTGGGACTGCTTTTAATTTGTTCTTGTCCATTCTTTTGTAGATCAACCTTACTTGTTTGAACATGCTTTCCTCACGATTTACATATATTGTGTTTGTTGGGATTGTTAGATCAACAATGCTGTTTGCATGATCGTTGAACATCTTCTCACGTTCACAGCTGGAATTACATGTTGATGGTTCTATTGATGTTGATATTTCTAATGAGAATGAAAAGGGAAAATCGTTAACCAAGTGAAAGCCTTGCTATATTGTAATTTTTGCATGTCTCTGAGTGTGTATATATGTAGCCTGCTATGCAGACATATTTTTTCACTCAAAATTCGAAGAAAAAGTAATGTCTGCTTACCCGAGCGCTTAATTAGTTTCCAATATGCACACCTCATTGTGTTATGGTAGTTAAGCGACTGAAACTCTGTAGGCCATGCAATAAATCTTAAAGTGTGAAATCTTAAAGTGTGAAATCTTAAAGTGTGAAATCTTAAAGTGTGAAAATCTAAGTACTTAAAAAACCAGCCGTTCTTTGAGAATTGCACTATAGCATGACTGAGTGATTTTTTGATGAGTGAAATGCTAATGTACATTCAAATCTGAAAATTCAATATGGCTCGAATGGAAGACTAAAAAAAAACACAATTAAGTAGACTGAAACTATAATAACTGTTTGGCCTGTACTGAAACAACATGTTCTTGAGGTTTACTTTAAAGTGCCAGTAGCGCCATAAAACAACAGAACTCTTTTTGCCCCAAATTATATTCTAAGTTGTTTAACTTAGTTTTCTTTGAGAGGCAGGAGCAGAAATTAAACTAGAATAAATGCTACCCGAATTGCGGGATTGATTCATCTTGTGATGTCACAAAGAAAACCTACATGATTCTATTGTAGTAGTTTTCTCTAGGAAGGGATTTGATTCATCTTATGACGTCACAGGATCCATGAAAAGTAATATTACGAAATTTGCAAGATTAATACCTTTTTTGTGAGAAACAAACACAATAGTACAATATAAAAAAGTCTCATTACTGACAGATATTTCTGTGATGAGTTTTTTAAATTGCCCCTTATTGCACACATCTCAATTCAGTTAAGAACCTTATGAAAAACACTGTTTGGAAGACCAAGCATTGATTGCCACTGCAACTTATTTAGTAGTAATATTTGTTGTTGTTGATGTTGGTTGATGTTGAAATCGCTGTAATAATAACTGAAGGGCTGTGTGCAAAAAGGGTGTAAGTGACTCTTGATCACATTCTAATTTTTCCCATAGAAAACAAAGCAATCAAAGGAGAATTTACAATTTGATCAGGAGATACTTATGCCCTTTTTGCACACAACCCTTCAATTATTTTCAATGTCATGAAGGAAATGACAAGTACTCATGATAAATTTAACTTTTCATTCATACCTTTCTTTTGGTTTTGCTCCTCACAAACAGCATTGGCAGCTTCATTGCTGTCTAGAGCATCTCCTGCAGCACGTTTTAAGTGGGCTTCATCAATGTCAGGAAACATGTTCTTCAAAACGTTTAACATATCCTCCTAAAATCAAGATTGCATGATTTTATTAATTAATACTCCAAATAAATCCTACTAAAATGCACACTTGGCTCATTTACAACAGGACTGCTGAAACCACTTCCATTGATAAGGTGAACATATTCCACTGGAAAATGAAAATAATGCATTAACTTTGTCAACTTATTTTTGACATTTATCCAGGCACACAATTTATTCATTCCCATATAAGACTTTGATGCCAGAACTAATCAAACAAATTTGCATCACAACTTGAGCACATTGAAATACTATTGTGCAACACACTGATTGGTGCAAATTGTAACAGCGTGACAAAACATGATTTGTAAAAGCTTGATAGTCGATAGATTTTTACACAAACAAATATCACTCTGTAACATAAGTAATCAAACATGATGCTGAAACAAGAGGAGTATTCAACATAGAAAACAAGTTTAGTGTGTACATGACAAGAATTATAGTTAATTATGTACCTCGGTTTCATAAGTGCAAGCAAGAGGGGATCTGATATTAATATTGTCAGCTGCAGTTGGTCCTTCTGCACCTATCACCTTCCAATAAAAACACCATTTAGTAGCGATTCCAACACAAATGATAATAAAATGATAGTGCTACCGAATTTTGAAGGTATCAATATTGATAATGTCAGTGGAAGTGTTATTTGTTGACAATAACTGTGCAAAGTAGCAATTTACACCTCAGACAACAACAAAAAATTTCCATGAAGTACATGGATTCCTGCAATAACTTTCTTGTTGATTAATTTCAAGACTTACACATACATCATATGAGCCTGGGACTAAAAGTCTATACCTCATTTCCACTAGTCAGGGCAGGTTTGGAGAGAGACTTTATACTCACCCCTTATAGGAAACCCACTAATTGGTATGAATTCATTACCACCAACTTTGGCCAGACTAATAAAAAATAAAAAAATTACAGGAAACACAGATACAGGGGGTCATCCCATTTGTGAGTTACTTACAGAACACACCCCCACATCGTTTTGCTTGTAATAAGAAAAAAGTACTTTCTACTTGTACAAAATTTAGATGTAATTATAGACAAAAAACAAGTTGACTCACTTCATAGGATTGTGGGCTGAGGTCTAAGTCTTGTTGCAGGGGTCTTGCATAGGTCACTGCTTGCCCAACACAGACAGTGCATCTGAGATAATGTATGGTATAACCCTCTGGGCCAGGTGGGATGGTTGCAAGTTGCCTTTGTCCTCCACCACTTCCAACAGCATAGAGCAACTCAACACCACCACCATCTTTCAGCTTGGGGCATTCATTTTCTAGCGCTTCGATTAACTGTTCATGATTGGCTTTGTTACTTGGAAATACAACCTTCTTCCTCCCCAAGCCACTTTTTTGGAGATCCATTAACTGTTCCTTTGTTGGCGTGGTATCGTCCTTTACTCCACCAAGAATACAGAAATTATGGGTCCAACTTTCTTTAGGTTTGAAATAAGGCGTGTATCTCCTTGATGCTTTTCCTTTTCCCTTCGTTTTCTCAGGTTCGGGATGGCGTGTTTGACTTCTGCCGGACGGGAAGGCACGCCTTTTAAGATTTTTAAAATACAAAAATTATCTAAGTAACATTTAAGTAAAATAACCTTAAGTAAAAATAACCTTCAATAAAAAGAATGTTACCTGAAGTTTTCGTTCGCTCTGATCTGAAAATCACTGCCGGCTTTCCTACAAGTATATCCAGAACTAGAGCCAACTCCAGTAGAGGAACTAGAGCCAGTAGAGGCACTGCCATTGGCATTGCTACTGCCAGGGAAGCTAAAACTTGAAATTCCCCTTGAAACTTCTTCAGATTATTGTAGACGATCAAGGTCATCAATCGCCGACTTCATAATAGCCGTCAAGTTACTGATAAGGCCCTTGCCGTCTTTCTCCTTTCCTTCCATTGCTACGGCAAGCAAAAACTGAGGAAGACACCTTAGACTTAGTAGCAAAGGCGCCCGGCCCAGCATATATCTTTCCCGCAAAATGGCGGGGAAATGATTACTTAGCCGTGAGACCCTGGGTGACTAATGGGTGAGACCGCAGGTAACACGTTGTGAAGGCGCATAGCCCGATAAAACAACAACGGCAATCCGATGAAATAAGACATCACGATCCAATAAAACAATGACACGATCGGATAAAACGACGTCACGACCCAACAAAATGACAACACGACCCAATAAAACGTCAATACGGCCCAATAAAATGAAACACGACGCAATGAAACGTCCACACGACCCAATAAAATGACAATGGTCACACGACCCAATAAAACGACATCACGACCCAATAAAATGACAACACGACGCAATGAAACGTCCACACGACCCAATAAAATGACAATGGTCACACGACCCAATAAAACGACATCAAGACCCAATAAAATGACAACACGACCCAATAAAACGTCAATACGGCCCAATAAAATGACAACACGACCCAATGAAACGTCAATACGGCCCAATAAAATGACAACACGACCCAATGAAACATCGACACGACCCAATAAAACGTCAACACGGCCCAATAAAACGTATAATCATGTAATGACATTTTTGACCCTGTTCACCCTTCATAGACTAATACCTGGTACAAGATATGGATTTAGGATATCAGCAACGACTGACTGTGGAAAGGGCCCAAAGAGCAGGCAGGTCTTTGCGACGACGAAGATAGACGGTGTGTTTCCTTTTGGTGATTTTGTGGTGTATGGCAATATGTTTTATAACTGAAACACTAAGAAAATGTTTTGTGTGAAAATGTTTCCCTTTATTATATTCCTGGCACACAGCATGTTTTGTTAAGCACTTTACATTCGTTTATTTAGACAAAAAATATTGACTGTCTTTTTGATACAGTTCCAATAGCACCTGAAGTTCAAAGCGTACAATTTGAAAACAAGACTGATGTAATGGTTAATATTACTCTTTGACCCGCAGAACCACGAAACGGACCAATCAGGTAAAGTGGTTCAAACTTTACAGTGCACTTGAACTTCAATTTGTTTTTGTAAATTCTTAACCACTTGACTATTCATTCTGGTACTGATTACATTCAGTAGAGTACTCGGCGTGCATTAAGGATGCGTTCGATTGACCGTATTATTCCAGAACGAAAAGAGATTGAATAGTCTTTGGAAATCACTGGTTCAGACACATTTTCCACTGTAACCTACAATCGCTTGCTGACATGTGATATTTACGATACATTTAGTGTTCAAGTGACTACCAAATATTGATAAAGTCGATTTCTAGTGATCATTCCATGTATTCTTATTCTGGAACACTGTCAATCCAACGCATCCTACGTAACATACAAAAGTGTATTAAAGTTGGGAGTTATTCATTCAGGAATCAATTAGTAATGGATACAAAATGAGTGGCCGTACTTTATGGGATTTACAAACTCGAGCTTAAAACGAGTTTGTAAATCCCATAAAGCACGGATACGAATTTTGTATCGGACTTATCAAACGTCTAGATGTATAGAGTCATGTTTTCAGTTATTTTGGCGATACGACTTATTTTGGCCGAGAAAATCGAAGCAAAAGTTTATGTAAATCAGGACGAAATCTGTAGCAGATTTAAAGATCACTTATCGGTCGGCGATTTCTTTTGTTTTTGATTCATGAATTATTAATTAGTTTGATAATTACATTTACTATGTTCTCCCATCAATCATTGCAGTAGTTTATTCAACGTATTTATTATTTTTAATGGAGGGTCACTCCAGACTATGTTTCTCGTCATGAATGTTAAAGCTCTCATATTATTATTATTTGTTATGTGACTAAGTGCCTACCAAGTTATAGTCCTAAAAGAGAGTAAGGAGAACAAGAGTCTGCCAAGTGCTTACGACACCAACATTTCTGACTATGAAACTTCATCAAAGAATCACCTCAACTACTATATCGCTGCTCAGTTAAATGCTACATCCATCGGCCCATCAACGTTGTTCCTTATTGGAGATGGAAAAACATACAATGACTACGAGAATGTGGCTTTAAAGCAAGGACAGAGTTATCAAGTATTCTTTCGAATTCTCCCAAACATACTTCGGTTTGCATTAGCCTGTGCAAACACGGAAGATGTTTTATTTCTTAAATGAATTTCAGCTTGATTTGCTATAATACATTTTGCAATATCAATATGGAGCATAGAATTGTTTAATTGTCATAATTAATAGTCCAGATTCGTATTCGAAAATTAATGCTGAATGCGATGACTACAGTGGCATTTATACAGGGTTAGCCTCGTTCTTAAGTTAAACTTTCATAAATAGCACCCAGAAGGTGGGCTATTCACGACTCTGCGTATTGTTGTATTTATGAATATTTAACTTAAGAACAAGGCTAAACTGTTTAAATGCGTTTGTAGTCGCATTCAGCGCTAATTTCCGAATATGAAACTGAACTATTCGTGCATTTTCACTTTACAGATAACCTATGCTGGCAAAGCAGCACTTGTGGCCAAAATTCAGGTTGCTCAAGGTACTCCATAGTTGTTTATTGTTTAGTATTACGTCATAAGTTGAAAATAACTCACATTATTTTGATTACTAATAATACGTTAAATACAGAAGCCTCACGACTATTTTCGGGCCATCCTGTACCGCTCGAAACGAGCCACAGCATTGGCTTACCCAACATTATAATATATATTATGGGATCATCCTAAGAACGAGCGATTTGATTGGATGCTCTGCGTGCTTGATTTTGTTATAAATGCACGCTCAAGAAAAAATCAAGCACACTGAGAATTCAATCAAAACAAAACCGGGAAGGAAACATGTCCGACTTTGAGTTGTTAAGGTGTGTTGAAGTAGAGGAAAATAAAAGTCGATTCCCAAAACTAAAAGAAAATGATCGGCGAGAGAATTTAGCACTGATCAGCTTCGTACACTAAAGCGACCACAAACTGGGATGCTAAAACGTTTGAAGTTGAGAAAAGCAATGTCCACATTCTAATACAGTGTTACTCATTGAGAGTTTGATATAAAAAAAGATTGAATTTAACAAAAATGTGTTTTTTCTAACAGCCTGGTGTATTATTAAAACGAGAGGAAAGTGACAACACAACAACAAGACATGCCTCACCAATAACTCGACGATAACTGTAATACGCCTGCTTTGTGCTGAAACCTGAACAGTGGATTGCGAAGAATACAATGGCATTTTGAGAGGTTCCTGGGTGTTCCTGAATGAATAACGGGCGATAAAACCTGCAGAGAACCCAGAACTGGCAGAATTTCAAAAGAGTAGATTGGCCATGCCAACGAAGAGAGCCTCAAAAGCTACGCAACACGGCCATCAGAGCTGCAGTTACAACACTGTTCCTTGGGATAAAGAAAATATCCTTCTTCAGACCACAGAATCAGTAATCAGTGTCAACTATGCAGTTATTGTAGAAAATAGTCGGCAATCCTCAACTCACGTGTCCAACTCTGTGAATGGTTTTCCATCAGGCACTTTTAACGTCTTGCACTATCACAATGTGCAGATAAACCTCTCATGTGCTGACCAGAAATTGTAAAAAGAAAGCACTTTGTTTTTTGACCAGATGACAACATTACTGAACCCATTTCATTTGCCGGCTCTTGCAATTTCTGTCTTTCACTTTTATCGATTGACACGTTCTATTCTTAGCAGATTACTTCATCCAATAAGAAACGAGCTTTCAGATCGTCAATGTCAAGCTGTCACAATTGAACCAATCAGCGACGAAAAAAGCTGTAAACAAGTCAAGTACATTAAAATGGGGTTTTCGCTGTCGTCAGTTTGCTTTTAGATTGTTACGCGGGTTCTAAAGATAGCTTTATTTCCTTCGTCTACATTGAAGTTTATATTATAAAACAAATAAAAGATGGTTCTCCTTGTTATATAACAAAATAATGCACTTTCGAGGTCTTGAAAAGCTGCTAAATGCACTCGCGTTCCGCTCGTGAATCGAAGTTCTTTGATTCAGTTTCTGTCGAAATTATTTGCCGGTGATATTCGGGTATTTCATAACATTATCTCAAAGGTTTGAACCTGTTGAATGTATTTATCTTCGCCCTGAAGTTATGTTTGGGCTCTGTTGGCTCGTTGTATGTCAGTTTTCCGTAATAAAGGAAATAAAGGCAAGCGAAATTACTGGTAAATCTCTAAAGCGTGGGTGTTTTGCTGAGGTGTTTGTCGTGACATGACAACTCACCGACTTGATCTCGTGATAGCCTGTTGGAGCTAGTTGAATCTCCGGTTGAATTATCATATTGTACGAGGGATTTGCGAAAATGTATCAAAAGGATTCCGATGTTTAACGTATCAACGTAAACACCAAAACTCAATCCGAATATGCGATCACAAGAAACCCAAGCGGAAAGAATCAGAAGCCTCACGTAGTTCGGCACTTCGGTCGTGAGGCAACCAAAAATAAATAACAATTCACGTGCAAACATGGGTTAAACAAGACTATAATGAGTTCTGTATACAAGGAAAGCAAAGGAGTGCCGCTGAGGAACCAAAGGGTGTGTTGAAAATATAAATGCTGTATATATATGATATATACGATTTATAGGATATATAGGATATATAGGATATATAGGATATATAGGATATATAGGATATATAGGATATATAGGATATATAGGATATATAGGATATATGTGATATATGTGATATATGTGATATATAGGATATATAGGATATATAGGATATATGTGATATATGGGATATATGGGATATACGGGATATACGGGATATACGGGATATACGGGATATACGGGATATACGGGATATACGGGATATACGGGATATACGGGATATACGGGATATACGGGATATACGGGATATACGGGATATACGGGATATACGGGATATACGGGATATACGGGATATACGGGATATACCGGATATACGGGATATACGGGATATACGGGATATACGGGATATACGGGATATACGGGATATACGGGATATACGGGATATACGGGATATACGGGATATACGGGATATACGGGATATACGGGATATACGGGATATACGGGATATACGGGATATACGGGATATACGGGATATACGGGATATACGGGATATACGGGATATACGGGATATACGGGATATACGGGATATACGGGATATACAGGATATACAGGATATACGGGATATACAGGATATATAGGATATACAGGATATATAGGATATATAGGATATATATGATGAGTGTTGATGAAATATCTTACGAGTGAGGGCAGCGAACGAGTAAGATATTTCATAAACACGAGAAGATAAAATATGTATATCCAATCGGCCATGTAATGTTCTGTTTAATATTTAAGAAATAGAAAACATTTCCCGTGTTTCTATAGAGTTATAGAAACACGAGTGGGAGTTTGGGAGAACGAGAAATGGCAGTACAACAAAGGAAAATCGCGCGTTTATTGTGATCATCAAAACATAAATTCTCCTAACTCGTGCAGTCGTACGTCATGAACTTATCACATGACTAAATCAGTCAGTTTTGTCAATCCGATTCAGTGAGTTTGAAAACAGCCTAGCTACGAAAAACCATTTAATTGGAGCCCAAAATTACACAGAATGATGAAGAAAAAGAAGCTCTATGGACTAATGCTAAAATTCGATTGACAATACACGGAAGCACGTAATGTTCAACAGTTCATTTTGCCTCATGGACTTCACGGCGTGGATCAAGCGGGCGCCGGTTTTCGTACCAAACTGCAAACAAAGTTTGCAGGAGATCAAGACGTGTTGCAAGAAAGGAGGATATTTTGGATTTCTCTTTAAAATCTAGAGCTACAAAACATGGAAGTCATCCCTCGGGTCATCAGTTGTTTTGTACATTCTGTCTTCCAAGGACTAGAATAGTTCTTCGTCGATTCGCTGTGTGTCATGCCTCATGAGGTCGCATACGGACGGCAGGTTGTTTTCATCAGACACTTCAAGCTTGATCAGATTTCCTTGCCCTTCTCATCCTCTACGGCACCTGTAGAGAGTCATACTGAACCGTACATTCCCGTTGGATGGAGTTTTAGCATCTGTACAAGACTGTAGCACTTGGATGTTGATTAACTTTGTCAGGTTTGTGCTCCACATTTTGCTGTACTTTTGATTTCCATTTCTATTTCAACCTCTATTTTGTGCATCTAGATCATGTTAGCAATATTTAAGACTGGATTTTTTTAAAGTTCTCCGGCTTAAATCTACCAAACAATAGTCTTTAATTGAGCTTAGTCAGCCAAAATAGACTGTTTTGGCGAAAATGATTGTTTAATATCGCACAAATTTGCGAGCAACTCAACTTTGTCCACAAAAATGAATGTTGTAATTCGTACTTTGAGATTGTTTTGAGTTGAATAAAACATCGGCTTGTTCCTAAACTAACAACACATTGTCGTTTCTTACAATACTGTAGCTGGTTCTTCGTCGAATTGAATTTAGTGCTCAATGTTTTTAGAAAAGTTTAGGAATTATTTCGCCGAGTTTCAAATTGAGTTCAAGGCCACGATGCCGGCATAATTTGCCATGTTTCTATAGAGTTATAGAAACACGGCTTTCAACCAATCAGAGCGCGTATTTTCTGTGGGTTATTTTATAAATAATTATTGATGAAATACCAGTTTTAATCTCTTATTAAAAAGGCTAGAAATCTTTGAAAGCAAGTCATATTTTCAAAAGTGATATCTTCGCTTGTGAAGATATCACTTTTTAGAAAGAAATATACACTGGTATTTCATCGAAAATTATATATTAAATATAATATATACGATGTATAGGATATATATCATATATACGATATATATCACATATATGACATATTACGATATATATGACATATTACGATATATATGATGTATATGCGAAAGTTGCATCCGTATATCATAGAGTTTTAAGAAATAATTTTATAATTGTGTAGCTATTGCTCTGTTTGACAAAACTCTGATGCCAAAATGATATATTAAATATGATATATACTAAATATATAAATTATACGATATATATCATATATATGACATATTACGATATATACGATATATATGATATATATGACATATTACGATATATATGATGTATATGCGAAAGTTGCATCCGTATATCAGAGTTTTAAGAAATAATTTTATAATTGTGTAGCTATTGCTCTGTTTGACACAACTCTGATGCCAAAATGATATATTAAATATGATATATACTTAATATATAAATTATACGATATATATCATATATATGACATATTACGATATATACGATATACACTCGTTTGCAGAAAGGTTGTCCTACACAAATATCCAAATATCCAGATATCTAATTTATTCAGACATATCTAATGAGATGCAGTAGGTACTGTTTTCTAAAAATTGCGGAATGCGCGGAGACCTCGCAGCAACAAACTCTCTAAATTGAACTTCGCGTCATTGACTCAAAGAAAAAGAGTAGCTGACAAGGTCCACAGAATTGCATCCTGTGGTGGAAGATATTCATGCTTTCAGACAAGCCGTGGAAAGTTTTTTACCGGACGTTAAACCACTTGTCAATACGATTTGGGGTACTTCGGGGAGCGAAACCGAAAATTCTGGGTTGATACAGCAGAAGAGCTCGGTGACGCCTATAGCATGGCTTTAAACGGCTGTGCTTTCTGGATTGATCCGACTATGAAGGTGCCAAAGAGCGACCACTGAGGCAATGGGGACCAAAAGTAAGAGAGTCTTTAGCGTGCATGAATAACCCTTTGAAAATTCCTTCTCCGAGCAAATCATATCGTAAAGCGAATTACCCACTGATATTTTAATTTCATTTTATTGGCCTCGTGATTCAGAGACGATGAGACGATGGCTAAATTACGCGAATCACACCATACTGTCTACCAGCCATATAAATACACAGTATGGGCCGAAATGATTGTAATATTTTACACTCGATTTTGAGTAATATATTCATAGTTTTACTTCTAAGAAATTTTACGAAAAACCCATAAGTTTGACACTATAAAAAGCCTCTCTAGATCTAAATACTCGGCTCGCACTTTCATGACAAACCTGTCAACAACTACTAAAGTTTAAATAGAACTAATTTAGTGATTAAGCTTATAATTAGTTCGGGGGTGAGCACAATCATTAGAGAGATTAAGCATCGCGTTCTTTCTTCCCGCGAACGACAGAAATGAAAACATAACCAATTTTCACGCGTTTGCTGCTTGACATTTTCAGTTGTTACGTGAAGTTGAGTCGATCCGCGTTTGTTGTGAACGTTGGAATTCTTTTCCACTTTTCTTATATATTTATTTCGTATTTTGACGGCGGGCTGACGTTTCCCGTTTGCCGTGGAACGCGGTGCTTAATCTCTCTATTGTTTCTACCGAGAACGACGGTGGTGATTTCAGTGTATGCTATACGCTATTAACTGGTCGGTTCACGATTGCAAATACACTTGGCTTGTTCGGTTCTCGAGCTTATAAATTAAGCGCCCTTTCAACATTGGTTCAAAATTGTGTCGAAAGCGTGTGTGTCAAATGGTTGCAACATTGCCGATTTAACATGTCGAGAACAAGCGGTTTCAGCATCTATTCAACATTCTAAATTGCTCTCAACCTTGTTCTCGAAAATGGGCTTCAACAAATGTTGAACCGATATTGACGAGATGTTTGAAAGTTTTTAAAAGCGGAGCTTTAGTAATACAGAATTACCCAGTGGACAACTTTGGGTCCTGATGCTGTAAACATTTGTTGTTCAAACTTTTAACAGACTGGGCGGGAGATTCAAATCCATTAATCTAGGTGATGGTCTCTTGTCGTAATTATTTACGTTTTGTAGAAACCGCTTCAATTTTTGTGTTTCTGGCAGTTTAGGTCTGTAGTCTCCAGTTTTAACAATTCAATAAGTTAAATGCCAAAACCACAGCATTTCATAACTTCTTTCAATGGTACCAATTACAGGATAATAAACGCAATTCACGAGCACTGCCGTCTCTATTTTAATATTTATCGCCGGTAGACTCTGTTGTGCGACCGATTTTCTGAGGGGATACGTCTCCTGTATTAAAGAACAAACTACAGTAACGACGAACAATTTTCGGGTACAAAAAAGTATGCCTGCGATTCCTTCATCTGTTTTCCTGTACAAAATCTTATACGAGATTGCAGCACACCGTATATCTTTTGAGTACGCTTTCGGCATGTTTCGCCAAATCTCTCTGCAACTGAACAATTATGCTAACAGCTGGCACAGTCACTATGCATCTCATTAGATATGTCTGAATAAATTAGATATCTGGATATCTGGTTATTTGTGTAGGACAACCTTTCTGCAAACGAGTGTATATGATATATATAATATATATATACGAGGAACCAAAGGGTGTGTTGAAAATATAAATGCAATTTCAGAGCAGTCAAGTTGGGTACTCTGACTTTCAGAGCAGGTAAGTTGGATTCTACTCTGAATTTCAGAGCAGACAAGTTGGGTATTAAACTAAAGTCTAAAAGGATATATTTTCCCTTCGCGTTGCATGTATAGAATTGCTTTATCTTTTTAACGACTCAAAACGATGCATATTGCAGAGCAGTTGACAGTCCCTCAAGTAAGTTCATTTTTAATTCAATTTGCAGAGATAAAATAGTTTAGAAAATGACAAAATAGTTTAGAATGCGTTACAGATAAGCGGACAGGAAGTGATGGACAACATGGCTACTCAGCTGGAGCTGCTGCTGGTGGTGGAGTCGCTGCAGTCATAATATTGTTCTTAGTGATGGCTGGTGTTATATTCAGGAGACAAAAGTAAGTTAAACAAACTGAATAATTTTCAACAACACTTATTCAAAGTAATTCTACATAATCAGATAGTCTCAGCAAAATTGTCATAATAAAGGCACATGCACACGGTGCTAAAATAATAATTATTATTATTATTTTTTGCAAATTGACATACCACTCCAGGATTAGCTTGATGTTCAAAGGTATTATTTTGGAACAGGAGACCGTTACTGTAAACAGGGAATACTTATCTCGGTATGTCCCATAGCTTCTCTAACAACAATTTCTAAGCAATTCTACAAGTTCAATCCTAAAGAACTGGCCAACGGACATCCTAACGCCTTGCTTAGTTATCCCACAGAATAATTTAAATAGGTTTTATTTGAAAAGTGAACTAAAAAGACACAAGAGACGGGGTACGATATGCTAAATATGTTATGTGATTAGGCGCCATAATCTGTCTGATGTATATTTTATATATTATAAGACGCAGACAAACATGCTGGTTCTGATGGCAACGATATGACATTGGAAAACCTTGATGCAGAATTGAACCGTAGACAGAATATAGCGAACCCGTGCCAGGCAAGTATAATCATTATTTATAAATTCCAATTCAATCTGAGGATTAGCCGGGTCCTGGCTTTGATCAGCCGCTATGGTTGTTTCAGGTCCTGACTTTGATTAGCCACTATATATGGTTGTTTCAGGTCCTGTTAGTCAGAGTTGTTGTTGTCATATTTATACCACCACCACCAATAGGTCTTTGCAGGAAACATTCACATGATGATATAATACTTCGTTAACGAATGAATTGAGCTCGTGATTCCCGTGGGAAATGCGTTGCCATGGGTACTGGAGGAGAAGCTATCTTTAAAAACGCTGTTTTAGTAACATCGACAATCGATTGGAGATGGAAAGTAGCATTACAAACAGGTTTGCTAATAACACTACCGATCTCTTGCAATCCCTTTAAATATATTAATTATTTGTTTTGCCCTCCAGTACAACCACGTAACTGCATTCCAGCAAAACGCCCATTCCAATAGCAAGTATTATTACGAGTATATAATTATTGTTGTTGTTGTTTAGTCGTTTATCTTTTCACTATGAACTCAAACAACCATAAAACGGCATGGGATCAATATTTAAAAAAGTTTTAAACGTAGAGGATCGCGATGGTTGAAGGATTGTAAAAGGCACATAACCTAATAAGTTAAGCTATCTTGATGTCAATATCACGTCGCAATGCCGTCATTTATTCATTTCTTATAACTTTCTCATAGCGTTTCATTACGTAATGCCGTTTTGCTGACTTGCACTTTACGTCATCGCCGCCATGTTGCTGAACGTTAACAAAAGATTCCTCGTTAGCTTCTCTTGTTAGTTCCACCAACATGGCCTCTGTTATTTGAATTTCTGGGAATTGGTTGCAAGTCAAGAATATTTTTAAAATCCCCTTTTTACAACAACCTCCAAATTTCTCGCAATCTGACAGACAACAAAAGCTGACGTCATTCGTCAAGGAGTGCGCGTGCGGCTTTCGTTTGAAGCTAAAAGTGTTTTGTTGTTGTAAAATTGACTATTTAGTTTGTTTTTGTTGTAAAAAACAAATTGAAGACAGTTTTTTATGTGTCTGTCCTAATATTGACAATGATTTTCGTCATAACATGGTCAAAATAGCTGTGGATCCACGAGGCGTCTTCGCCGATCAAAACTTGGTCAAAAGTTATGAAAGTTTAAATTTTGCCAATATTAAATTTGGCGGGAAATAAACAACATAAAAGCATTTATGGGAATAATTTTCAGTTGTAAATACTGGTGCATGACACTTTGATAAGAAACATCGTATGTTTTTTAGAATTGATTATTTTGACAATAACCGGCTTAATATTTAAGCCGTGTCTAAATGTATACCTAAGAAAAACATATTCATTATTTTTTTAGTCCTTTCACACTTATCAGCGCAACTATATGGCACTAGTACTAATGATCATAGGCCGATACCAACAACGTCATTTACAGGATACGTGTCAACTATGAAAAGCAACGACGCCTTACAACTGAAGGAAGCATATAAGGTATTAATAACTAGGATTACACTATTTTTAATATGAGCCCATTAATTTCTGCAATCAGATTAGCTAAGACTGGAGTGGTAATAGTGGCATTACAAGGCACTCATGTATATAACGCAATATGATCATGTGCGAATCCGGGGTTTCAAGAGCAAACAAGGTTTAGTTTTGAAGCAAAACTATATGTCAATCCGGTATGCTTTTCAATAAATGTTATTAAAATTCTGGTTAATCCGCTCCCCCTTTTCAATTTCAGTATAGCTCGAAGCGGATGTTACAAAGGAAGAAAATTCCTTGCTTTTGACGGCTAGAAGTGAAATTTGTGGAATTCAAATGAAACGGATGTGTGGATTGATCATTTATGCCTGTGGTAGTGGAATCTGGTCTAATTTGAAAAAGCTTATTTAAAGTTATATTCAAGACTTCGGTGACGAGCTAACTCGCCGATAATATATTTAGTAGTATAGCCGGAGTCAAAATGATACCCGTTTTTTGTTGTACAACAAAGTTCTAACACAGTGTTCTATTTTTCACCCATTTAGCATTTATGACACCTCCTTAGAGCTTTTGTTCGCTATATTACCCCTTTTTAGCCCCAAAACAGCTATTTGATACCGAATTGCCTCACAAGGTTTTTATTCACCCTCAGTTCCGATATGGGTGGCCGAGTTGTTGCTTTCGGACATCATTTATGATATCCGTTGCTGCAGCGTTCCTCCAAGCTATTAGAGACTGGTAGATATATACGAATAGACATCCTCATGGATAAAGCCACTTGTATCTGGTTGATGCTTGGGAAGGATTACGAGTGTAAAAGAAAGCGATATAATACAGAGTACTGTGCTCAACATAATTGTCAGATAAGAGAGGGAAGTAGATCACCAATACCCTGTTCGAACTGTGGGATTGGATGTCGTACTAGTTATGGACTTTGCACAAGGTGCGGACAGAAAACGAGTCAATACCTCAAAGATAAAAAACGTTATACTAAGGTTCGCTTTGCAAAGGTGTTATTGGAATTGAAAAAGAACTACCTCCCAATCGATTAGAGCAGGATATTGACTGTCACACAACATTTAGAGACTACCACTCATATAAGTATTGACAGAGCAGGGATATGTAGGAGATATTGATTGTCACGAAGCATTTAGAGATAACCATCATATAAGTATTGACAGAGGAAATTGTTGGAAGATATTGATTGTCACGAAGCATTTAGAGATAACCATCATATAAGTATTGACAGAGGAAATTGTTGGAAGATATTGATTGTCACGAAGCATTTAGAGATAACCATCATATAAGTATTGACAGAGCAGGGATATGTAGGAGATATTGACTTCCACACAACATTTAGAGCTAACCATCATATAAGTATTGACAGAGGAAATCGTTGGAAGATATTGACTGTCACACAACATTTAGAGACTACCACTCATATAAGTATTGACAGAGCAGGGATATGTAGAAGATATCGACTGTCACACAACATTTAGAGACTCAGTACCACTCATATAAGTATTGACAACGGACAATGGTTACCATTAAAGAATTACGCAGGACAGCAAAGCAGTTTGGGATTCGAGGGTTTTCTAAGCTCCACAAACGCGAACTCATTCATACAATAGCTTTAGCTTTATCTTATGAAAAAGGGAAGAGGTGGGGCAGACACAACAAAACAGGTAGATTTCCAGTCCTTCAAGGAGGGCTACCCGAGCCACATAAAGTCGCCCAATTTATGCGCAAAAGCAAACAACTTGATGAGGATGCAGCAGCAAGTCTACGGGCTAAAGTTGTTGCAAGAAAAATGCAAACCAATCCTAGACTTCGTACACCCCCCTTGCAGCGAATTACTAAGCGAATGCTACAACAACCTCGTAGCGAACCACTATCACGCAGTCTTGCTCGAGAGGCAAATACTATTCTCGATGAGATAGATGGCACACTTGAGAGAGAGGAAAAAGGGAGACGCACGATTCGATAGCGATTTTTCAAAGGTGTAGCGGGAGATTTGACGAATAGGATCATGGAGAAATTGACTGCAAACGTCGAAACTAGTTTCTATCTACGCTATAGCTATGTCTACCGCATTCGCAACATCAGGGATGGGCGTATAATGATATTTTCCAAGACAGGTTCAGGATCTCCATGGATAAATATTCTAGGCGATGCGGAGGAATGGATAAACAACAAGGAGATTGCCAGATTGAATCCCGATAATATAGAGCGACCCGACACTCAGTGGGTATTTGTGCGTTGGATCTATGTGGATGTAAAAGTCGTAATCGATCGACAACCTTTACTGGGTACCGGTCCATTACCACAATGGCTTAGACAGAAAAAGGGGATGTTTTCCCTCGACAAATACGACGACAATCTATGCCTTTGGCGATGCCTTGCTATATACAAAGGATCTCGTGTAGATAAGTGCAATACCGCAGCTAGAAAATTAGCTCAGGAGTTCTATCAATTGGTATCGCCTATACGAGATACTCCCAAAACTTCCCTAGACCAATTGGATAAGATCGAGGCGCACTTTGGGATAGGCATTTGCGTGTATGAACCTACGAAGGATGGAGCTTGGCATCTGACACGACATGCAGCTCACTACAAACATACGATGACGATTGGGATATATGAGGGACATGCCTTTTATATTAAGAAAATTTGTCAACTCGGAGATCTCTATATCTGTAATGATTGCAAACAACGATTCACGAAAGCTTCAAATCTCCAACGTCATGCAGATCGTTGTAGTCGTGGCGAAACGAAGATAGTTTGTGCAGGAGAAAAAATCATAGCCCCACAATCTGCATTCGAAAAAGCATTCTGGCCAGTGTGTCATGCGAGTAAGAAAGCCTTACGTTGGTTGAAACGCGAATCGGAAAGAATCGAACGACATATTCATCACGCAGCTTGTGGGCATGGTGGAGAACGTTGGATAGAAGGAGCACTCGTCGATGGCTATGAACCTATTTCCAAAACAATCTTTCAATTCCATGGGTGTTACTTTCACGGATGCCCAAAATGTACGAAAGGCAAATCATGGGGTAATAATTTATATCGTAAAACTTGCGCAAGAACGGCAAAACTACGATCGACCGGATATACAGTGGTGGAGGCTTGGGAATGCTCGACGAAGAAGACCAACGAACCAATTCCAACTCCGGTACAAACCGCTTATCCACATGCCATAGTTTACGATTTCGAGGCCTATCTCGATACGACGAAAGGAAGACAACCAACAGACCACTTAACCATCGAAAACGTACATGTTCCTATATCAGTATCAATTGCCGACACATACAATCGAACACCAACCTTTATCTATCGAGTAGATCCAAAAGAACTCATAGTTGCCTTTGTCGAAGAACTTCAGCGAAGAGCAAAAGTAATCCAAGAAGTTGTCATCACACAGTTTTGTCCTAATACACCTGAATTCTCTTTCGACACCCTACCAAAAGAACAACAAATGAAAATCAATGAATGGACAAAGCAAGTTCCCGTATTAGGATTCAACTCCGGGCGATATGATTTGAATTTGATCAGAAACTATTTCGTGGAATCTATTGCAGATACATGCAAAAAGGTCCGAGTGGCAAAGAAAGCCAATACCACTCTGTTTCTCTTAACCCCAGAATTTCGTTTCCTCGACGTGATGAATTATCTTGGACCAGGTACTTCCTACGAAAAGTGGATCAAGGCATATGCATGCGAATCGCAAAAGAGTTACTTTCCATATGAGTGGTTCGATTCTCCAGACAAATTGGATCACATTGGTTTACCAGATTATCAAGAATGGGTATCGAAGTTGAAAGGAGCACATTTATTGACTATGACAGAGTTCGAGGATTGTAAGCAAATTTTTCGTGATAACGGAATGGAGACCTTTGCTGATTGGCTACGATACTATAACAACTTAGATGTAGTTCCATTCATAGAGGCATTAGAAAAGATGCGCGATTTCTATCACGATAAAGGTATAGATATATTGAAAGATGCAGTATCTATTCCAGGAGTATCACTACAATTTCTACTTCGAGGTAGTGTAGAACGTGGTGCTGAGTTGTATGCCCCAAATGAGGAGGCTTATCATATGCTCAAAAGTGCTATCGTTGGTGGACCAAGTATAGTATTCACTATAGACGTCATGAAGCAGGAATAACTAAGATTCGTAGTCATCAGGGCGGAACCAAAAAGTGTCGAAAGATTCTTGGATACGATGCCAATGCCCTATATCTTTCTACTATGGCACTCGATATGCCTTGTGGGAAAGAAAAAGTCGTACACTATAAAGACCCTGATACAGCCGTCGAAGGGTTTATCAAACGTCTACGTGATGGTACGTGGTTTGGATTCGCAGAAGTAGATATCGAGATACCTAAAAGTAAATGGAAGAAATTCGAGGAGATGCCACCCTTCTTCTACAATCGAGAAATTCCAGACAAAGCAATCTCACCAAAGATGATAGATTACCTCAAGAAGACAGATCGAAAAAGACCTAATACTAAAAAGCTAGTTGGGAGTCTATCTGGAAAACATCTATTACTATATGCACCACTGTTGCGTTGGTATCTCGATCATGGAGCAAGCATCACCAGCGTCTATCGCACAATAGACTATGAACCCAAAAAAGTATTTGAATGGTTTGTATATCAAGTCACCGAAGCACGAAGGACAGGAGATGTAGACAAAAGTAAAGCTCTACTTGCAGATGTATTCAAGTTACTTGGAAATAGCGCCTATGGAAAGTTGATCGAAGATTTGGGACGCCAAACAAATGTCACCTATACCAAGGATGAGAAGGTCGTTGACAAAGCTTTGTGTAGTGTTTGGTTTTCAGATTTAGAGGAAATTGGTGACGCATATGAACGCGAGAGTAGAAAGAATCGGATCCAAATCAAACGCCCTTTCCAAGTAGGTATCGCTGTATATCAACTCGCTAAGCTTCGTATGCTCGAATTCTACTACGACTTCCTTGACAAGTATATTGCTCGAGAGGATTTCGAATACATACAAATGGATACTGATAGCGCGTACATAGCAATTTCGGGAAATAGCATTGACGAAGTCGTACGATCTGAACTACGTGAGGATTTCGCAATCCATAGAAATGATTGGTTAGCTTGGGACAAATGGAGTAATCGCACACCAGGACTATTCAAACTTGAACTCGAAGGACAACGAGCTATTGCACTATGTTCTAAAGCTTGGTATGTCGATGGAGGCGATACTAGCAAATATTCTACCAAAGGGATGTCGAAGAGGCACAACGATGTTACGTGGGATCGATTCAATGAAGCCTTATGTGGTAGTATCGATAAAGCACAAAATCGAGGATTCCGTTTACTACCAGAAGGTATGGCAACTTACACACAACATAAACTTGGACTTTCAGCGTACTACGATAAAAGGCGAGTACTCCCAGATGGAATCCACACTGAGCCTATAGAATACAGTCTTTGAAATAACTACCTTCACAAAACATTTAGAGAGAAGATAGGTAATAGGTATAGCCAATATGGTTGGTCACATCGAAACGCTACCACTAGAGATCATATCTAAGATTGTAGAGTTTGCAGGCCCTACATCATTTGCAAGTATTTCTTCGACATCGAAAAGTTTCTACGAAGCAGCAGTTATAGCTCGATACGACGGGGTGAATCGAAGTTTTCTAAGACAAATCCTTACACAGGGATTTAGTGCTGCTCGAGATGATGGTAAGCGAGACAACTTAGCTAGTATCTTCAGGATTTCCAAAAAAGGATATACACCGGGAAAGAAATATTGCACTACAATTTGCTTGTATAGACGGATATATATGTACCATCAAATGGCTAATCAAACGTTTTCAACTAACTGCAAAGGATATACGCAGCTACGACAATCTCGCACTACAACTTGCTTGCACCTACGGAAACATTGGAATTGCTAAATGGCTCACGAAGAACTTTCAACTTACTATAGAGGATGCACGTGCAAACCAAAATGGCGCTCTACGACAATCTTGCGAAAGTGGGCATCTCAATATCGCCAAGTGGCTAACGAATCATTTCAAATTAACAATCGAGGATGCATCTACTCTAGACAATGATGTACTATACCAGGCGTGTGGACGGGGAAATCTCAATATTGTCAAGTGGATTACTATTCGCTTTTACCTTCCCATTGGGCATTCAAGGAATATCTACGCACTACAATTGGCATGTGCAGCTGGTCATGTCGATATCGTTAAGTGGCTAGTGGAACATTTTCAGATAACTGACGAAGAAGCGAGATTTGGGTACAATACCACACTACAATTAGCATGTGCATCTGGTTATCTTGATATTGCTAAGTGGCTCACCGAATGCTTTCATTTCACTATAGAGGACGTGCGCAATAGAGATGTGCTATACTTGACCTTCGACAATGAACATCTTGATGTTGTCAAATGGCTCACAAAACACTTTCAACTCACTATAGTCGACGTACGATCCTGTTGTAGCGACACTCAATATAGTGTCAAAAAACACGAACTTATAAGATGGTTCCTTAGACACTTTCAGATCGACCGATGACTAAGAGAACTACGAATAGATAGATAGATAGATCACGCGAGCCCCACCAGGCAACGATAGAAAACAATACCACTGCAAAAAAAGATAGAAAACAAATACCACCGCAAATAGATAGAAAACAAATGTCACCGGAAAATAGATAGAAAACGAATACCACCGTAAATAGATAGAAAACAAATACCACCGCAAATAGATAGAACACAAATGTCCCGAAAATAGATAGAAAACAAATACCACCGCAAATAGATAGATCACGTGATCCCACCAGCTAACGATAGAAAACGAATACCACCGTAAATAGATAGAAAACGAATACCACCGTAAATAGATAGAAAAAAAAGATAGAAAACGAATGGTACCAAGGAAAATCGGGAGAAACCATAGGGACATTTAAACGTAATTAAGTGGCTTATCAAACATTTTCAGATAACCATAAAGGATGAGCGCATTAACAATGACCACTTATTATTCATATCTTGTACTCACAAAAACTTCGAGACAACTAAATGGCTTATCAATCACTTTCAACTCAATAAGATCAACGCGATAAGTGTTATCAGCAAAACGAATTACTTCGAGACCGTTAAATGGATCATCATTTACTTTCAACTTACGAAAGAGGATCTATTATACTACAATATCCAATTCATTCCATTCATATGTATACCCTTTGATGTGGTTGCCGATTGGTTGGTCGAGCATCTCAAGTTCGATTACGAAGAAATCTGCGGATTACATGTCGATCAACCAAATCATATAGCCATTAGATTCCCCAACGAATAACCAAACAAGAGAATGCACCAGACGAAGAAGCATTACTAAAATGGATGGAAGAACGAATGAAGTCGTAAGAATAGAGAAAAATGAAGCACTTAATGGTTACTTACTTAATGATTACCTGAGAGCAATAAAACGAATGACACCGCGAAATTAATAAAATGAATGATACCACAAAAATTGATAAGAAGAATGGAAACCGCGAAATTGATAAGAAGAATGGAAACCACAAAATTGATAAGAAGAATGGAACCGCAAAAAATTATAAAATGAATGGAACCGCAAAAAAAATGATAAAATGAATGGAACCGCAAAAAATGATAAAATGAATGATACCACAAAAAAAAAAGAGATAAAAAAGGTAAAGATCATGGATTTCCAAAATCGCAGAGCGTCTACGTATTTACTAGATTCATCACAGGACATCAACAAGATCGCATTAGATTCATCACAGGACAACAACAAGTTTCCAACTAGATTCCAACGAGGCCACAACAAGGGTCGCATCTGGTACTTCTAGCGAATGTCTAGCAAAATGTCTAGCGAATGTCTAGCAAATGTCTAGCGATTGTCTAGCGAATGTCTAGCAAATGTCTAGCAAATGTCTAGCGAATGTCTAGCGAATGTCTAGCAAATGTCTAGCGAATGTCTAGCGAATCTCGAGTGTAGGTTTTTGTCGAGGGTCGAGTGTAAAAAGTCGAGGGTCGAGTGTAAAAAGTCGAGGGTCGAGTGTAAAAAGTCGAGGGTCGAGGGTAAAAAGTCGAGGGTCCAAAAATTTGCATAAATTTTTATGACATATGTTTACCGGTAAATAATTTTGCGAGTTATTCGTCATCAATACCGCCCGTCACCGCTTCACATTCAAGCTTTTCAAATCCGTGTGACATGTCAGTGCCCGGTCATCTGGCGGCATTTGAAACAGCAGCAGCAAAGCAGTTTCTCCGCCTTCATTGCAGTAGGAGTATCTCATCCTTTTCATGCGTCTTGAGTGGGATTTAAGCGTAGTCCACACGAGCAAGTTTTCCTTGACAAGTTTTCCCTTGACAAGTTATATTTGCTCGTGTAGACGACGAAAGATGACTAGTTTTGCCTTGACAAGTCTCCTTGTTGAAAAACTGGCGTGCCAGTTATTGAACAAGGCAACTTGTCAAGGAAAACTTGTCAAGAAAAACTTGCTCGTGTGGACTACGCATTACTTATGTATCGTCTGAGCAGAAAAATAGCAAATCCTGCAACAAGACCGGCATCACGAAGAACTCGGAAAATTAAACTGCAGACAAGCATGACCGCCTTGTCTGTATAATGATAGCTACATGTAATTTGCGTTTTAATTAACATACCTCGAGTTTCGTAAATCGTGATTAGTTTTTACACTTTTTTAAATAGTGATTTAGGTCGCTAAATCTTACTTAAAGGGGCCGTCTCACCCACAGTGCTTAGCGCGCTCACATAGCATAGCGGCCATTTTCGATGCCATCGAAATTCAGAGTTTTATGGTAGTGGTTTTAATCTTCTCTACATCTCTGCCATCCTTCCAGCTATCGTCAAAAAAATCATACTAGGTTGAACCTTTTCTATTGCTCTTCCTATTGAGCCTCTTATTTAAGTGTTTTACCATGCAAATTTTAGTCTTATTTCAGGTGGCCGTAGTTCTCTGATGGATGCCAAAGGAAACAATTGTCCGTTTGTGTCCACGATTTCCACCTACAACATGGAGAAGCTATTCTGACCATTACTCTTTATATGTAAAGATATATTAGCGCTTAATTCGAGTATCTACTATCTTTGAGCCGATTTGGGTTTTTGGACACCGTGGCTGGCTTACGTGACCACAATTTGCAACAAAACTCCACTTGAAGAACAGTTTCCTAAAATAATTTTCAGGGCTTTGGCGTTTGACTTGTGGAAACAGGTCTCTCTCTGGTTTCGAAGGGCGGAATTCGGGCTTTTAGACAGTGATTTTGCCGAGATTTTCGGATTCACCGGGTTGATCATTTTAAGTTTATACTCGCACGAAATTTGACAAACGGCAAAGCCGCCGAGACTGCATGATATTCAAGCGAGCTGTTATTCGTTCACTGTTCTCTCTTGATCTGGTTCTCTGGCACCAGCAACTAGATTGCCTGCTAGCAGATGATCTCTCTCTTTCTCCCTGCAGGGAAAAATAAAACCGAGGGGAGAAACCTCTCTTTTCATAATTATTAGTATTCTCTGTTTATAGTACTGATGGCAGGGTTCGGAAGCGACGGGTGAGTGGTAAATATTATAGTCAACAAAATATTATAGGCAACGAAACTCCGCGAAAAGAATTGAGCAATTTTCTAAAATCATTTTGAGGGCTTCGGCGTTTAACTTGTGGAAATAGGTCTCTCTCTGGTTTCGAAGGTCTTTCACACAGTGATTTCGCCGAGATTCCGGATCGATCAAAGTTTATACTCGCACGAAAATATTTGACAACAGAGCCGTCGTGATAATAATTTCCCATTGAAACGAACTGTAATTCGTTCACTGTTCTCTCTTGAACTGGTTCTCTGGTACAGCCAGCAACGAGATTGCCTGCTAGCAGATCTCTCTCTTTCTCTCTCTCTCTGCAAGTAAAAATAAAACCGAGGAGAGAAACCCCAGAGAAACATCTCGCTTTCATAATTATTAGTATTACCCGGAGAGTGTTCTCTGTTTATAGCAGCGACGGTTGAGCAGTGAATGTTACAGTACAGCCAAGTACTGCTGTATAACACTTTGTTGACTTCACATTCAACTTGTAAGGTACTGATTAGTTTCATCAAAGTCATCCATGTTCAAATCAAAATTATCGTGTCACCAACATAAACTGAATACGCTTAGTTCGCGAGGTTCCCGCCTTGAACAAGGGTCATAGTCCCCGTATATAAACAATAACAAAAGCACGCTAAGCACTGTGGGTGAGACGGCCCCTTTAACCTTCTCGTGTGACCTCACAGCCAGATATCAACTTGCATACTGAGAACATCAATTCTAGTTTCTCTCTGTTACATCTGAATGCACGTAGTCTACTCGGTAACTTTGACAAATTCAAATTCATGTTGGGTAATCTACATAAGCCATTCTCTGTAATCGGAGTGTCGGAAACATGGTTAAACGATCAAACATCAGATTTAGTCAATATACCTGGATATCAGTTTCTTTCTAACCACCGTTCTACTAAAACTGGCGGCGGAACAGGCCTTTATTTACAAGATAATCTCGAGTATAAACTCTGTTCTGAATGTAATTTTTCAGATCCTGACGTCATCGAGTCCCTGTTTGTTGAAATTTCTGTTCCTCACGGGAAAAACCTAATTGTTGGGGCTGTCTACCGGCCGCCCAATCAAAACGTCATGTTATTCTTAGATAAATTCAATGATATTCTTTCCAAAATCTCCAAAGACAACAAACATTGTTATGTAATGGGTGACTATAATCTAGATTTGCTCCATTATGATCACCATCAGCCCACGCAAGAATTTGTTGATAGTTTGTTTTCGCGCTTTTTCTATCCACTAATAACTAGGCCCACGCGCCTCACTTCTAATACCGCAACGCTTATTGATAATATATTTACTAATTATCTCACACCCAACATTTTCAATGGTATTGTTATTAATGATATATCTGATCACCTGCCTGTTTTTGCTTATGTTTCTAATGAGCCGGCTTACCCCTGTAATCGTCAGGAGAACACAGCTAAGCGCGACTTAAGTGAAACTAACATGACAAAATTCCGTTCCTACCTTTCCCAGGCTAATTGGGCTGATACTTTATCTGACCAAGACCCTAACATATCTTATAATACTTTCTTATCAGAATATTCCAAAATCTATGGCCTGTGCTTTCCTTTAAAAGTAACTAAGCGAAAGCGCGACACAAGGCCAATTACTCCTTGGATTACGAAAGGTTTGTTGAACTCCGTCAGAAAAAAGAATAGACTCTATAAAAAAAATATGAAAGCGCCTAATCCCATGCGTGAAATGCATTACAAGACTTACAAGAACAAACTCAATCACCTAATCAGAACCGCCAAGCGTGACTACTATGACAACAGATTTGATAAGGCAAAAAATGATCTCAAAGAAACCTGGAAACTAATAAACGAAGTTATTAACAATCGTAGAAAAAAGACCTCGCTGCCTTCATCCTTCAATACCGATGATAAAGAAATATCCGACCCAACTGATATTGCTGACAAATTCTGCAAGTATTTTACTAATATTGGACCTAATTTAGCCAGTAAAATTCCTACGGTTAGACATTCTTTTCGCTCCTTTTTAGCCAACAATGTCAATGAATCTATCATCCTAAAGCCTGTCAATGTAGCTGAATTAGAAGAAATCTGTAAGCTGTTCAAACCAGGGAAAGCCCCTGGATATGATAATCTATCCATGCATGTTATTAAAAAATCTTTTGATCTTATTTCAGAACCCTTAAAGTTTATTATCAATCTTTCGTTAACACAAGGAATTTTTCCTGAAAAATTAAAAATTGCCAAACTTATCCCAATTTTTAAAGCTGATGATCCGCATCTTTTTACTAATTACCGACCTATTTCTCTTCTACCTTGTTTCTCTAAATTTTTCGAAAAGGTCATGCACAACCGTTTAATTGTATTTTTCGAACGTCTTGAAATTTTGTATTGTCTCCAATTTGGATTCCGTAAAAATCATTCGACCTCACTTTCACTCATTCATCTCATCAACAAAATTGCATCTTCCATTGACTGTAACGAAATTACTGTTGGCGTTTTTTTAGATCTCTCAAAAGCTTTCGATACCCTTGACCATCACATTTTGTTTTCCAAACTTGAACACTACGGCATTCGTGGTTTGGCCTTACAGTGGATCAAAAGCTACTTCTCAGATCGCAAACAATTTGTACAGTTTAACGATGTCTGTTCCGCCAGCCAAACAGTTAAATGCGGTGTGCCTCAGGTTCCGTCCTGGGGCCATTGTTTTTTATTTTATATATAAATGACCTGCCAAATGCTGCAAAATTGTCAGAATCTTTACTTTTTGCTGATGATACCAGCGTATTCTATTCTCATTCAGATGTTAACCAGTTAGTTTCTGTGTTAAATGACGAACTGCAACAGATTGACACCTGGATGAAAAGTAATAAATTATCTGTTAATTTTAAGAAGACTAACTATATAATTTTTAAAACAAAACAAAAGACCATCAACGCTAATGTGACTCTTTTATTCAATAACCAATTGCTCAAACAGGTACAAGTAGTCAAATTCCTAGGAGTATTTATTGACGAAAGTCTGACATGGAAGGATCACATTAGCCATGTATGTAAAAAGGTATCTAAGTCTGTTGGAATAATTTATAGGTCACGATTTTACCTATCCACTAAAACTAAACTTTCTCTATATTATACTTTAATTTACCCTTACCTAAGTTACTGCAACACAGTATGGTCCTCAACTTATGTTACAAACCTGAACAGGATATTTCTTTTGCAGAAACGCGCTGTCCGGGCCCTGACCAATTCTGAATTTCGGACGCATACTGCTCCTTTATTCGCCCGTTTGAATATACTTGACATCTTTAAACTTAACTCATTACAAACCGGTAAATTTATGTTCTCATACCACCATCAACTGTTGCCTCAGTCTTTTCACCATTTATTTACAACAAATGATCAAGTGCACAACTATAACACCAGATTGGCATCTAATTATCGACCTCATGCATGTCGTACCAATATTAAACAATTTACTATTTTATACCAAGGCCCAAAAGTGTGGAACTCGCTGCCCTCTTCGGTCACAAATTCCACTACTCTAACTTGCTTCAAAAAAGGACTGTTCAATTTTCTACAAAGATAGTTTTTTATTTTATTTTAAAAAAAATTCTTCTATTGTTACATACTGAATCGGTCATGACGCGCATACGCTGTCCTTTTATTTATTTTTTTATACTATCTCGAGGAGGCCTCCTCGCTACAAGCCTGATGGTTTCCTGAGGCCTCCTCGCCACTATATCAACTGTATCATGTATTCTTGAACCTCAATTCTTTATATATATATATATATATATATATATATATATATATCTATTGTTAATGTCTGTATTCTATGTGTGGCAAAGCGCAAATAAAAAAAGTAACAAAGAACTCACCAAGCCATCCGCTCGAGACGACGAAGCACATGTTCTCGAACGGAGGCTTGGCTTTTCAGTCATGTGATCTTGAGGCGGGAAACAGTACAGGGGTCCCGTCGGGAACACGTTCTAAAACTTTGATTGACATCGGCAAGCTCGTTCGCACTCTGGAATTCGGTAGCTCAGTCTTTCTGGCTGTTTGGATGACTTGAGATTAGTTAACCAGGATAGTTTCTAGACTTTCTTGCGAAGAGAGCAGTGTATAGATAGATTTAAGCAATATTTTTGGACCCTCGACTTTTTACCCTCGACCCTCGACTTTTTACCCTCGACCCTCGACTTTTTACACTCGACCCTCGACCCTCGACAAAAACCTACACTCCTATACACTGCTCTCTTCGCAAGAAAGTCTAGAAACTATCCTGGTTAACTAATCTCAAGTCATCCAAACAGCCAGAAAGACTGAGCTACCGAATTCCAGAGTGCGAACGAGCTTGCCGATGTCAATCAAAGTTTTAGAACGTGTTCCCGACGGGACCCCTGTACTGTTTCCCGCCTCAAGATCACATGACTGAAAAGCCAAGCCTCCGTTCGAGAACATGTGCTTCGTCGTCTCGAGCGGATGGCTTGGTGAGTTCTTTGTTACTGGCTGTGAGGTCACACGAGAAGGTTAAAGGGGCCGTCTCACCCACAGTGCTTAGCGTGCTTTTGTTATTGTTTATATACGGGGACTTTGACCCTTGTTCAAGGCGGGAACCTCGCGAACTAAGCGTATTCAGTTTATGTTGGTGACACGATAATTTTGATTTGAACATGGATGACTTTGATGAAACTAATCAGTACCTTACAAGTTGAATGTGAAGTCAACAAAGTGTTATACAGCAGTACTTGGCTGTACTGTAACATTCACTGCTCAACCGTCGCTGCTATAAACAGAGAACACTCTCCGGGTAATACTAATAATTATGAAAGCGAGATGTTTCTCTGGGGTTTCTCTCCTCGGTTTTATTTTTACTTGCAGAGAGAGAGAGAGAAAGAGAGAGATCTGCTAGCAGGCAATCTCGTTGCTGGCTGTACCAGAGAACCAGTTCAAGAGAGAACAGTGAACGAATTACAGTTCGTTTCAATGGGAAATTATTATCACGACGGCTCTGTTGTCAAATATTTTCGTGCGAGTATAAACTTTGATCGATCCGGAATCTCGGCGAAATCACTGTGTGAAAGACCTTCGAAACCAGAGAGAGACCTATTTCCACAAGTTAAACGCCGAAGCCCTCAAAATGATTTTAGAAAATTGCTCAATTCTTTTCGCGGAGTTTCGTTGCCTATAATATTTTGTTGACTATAATATTTACCACTCACCCGTCGCTTCCGAACCCTGCCATCAGTACTATAAACAGAGAATACTAATAATTATGAAAAGAGAGGTTTCTCCCCTCGGTTTTATTTTTCCCTGCAGGGAGAAAGAGAGAGATCATCTGCTAGCAGGCAATCTAGTTGCTGGTGCCAGAGAACCAGATCAAGAGAGAACAGTGAACGAATAACAGCTCGCTTGAATATCATGCAGTCTCGGCGGCTTTGCCGTTTGTCAAATTTCGTGCGAGTATAAACTTAAAATGATCAACCCGGTGAATCCGAAAATCTCGGCAAAATCACTGTCTAAAAGCCCGAATTCCGCCCTTCGAAACCAGAGAGAGACCTGTTTCCACAAGTCAAACGCCAAAGCCCTGAAAATTATTTTAGGAAACTGTTCTTCAAGTGGAGTTTTGTTGCAAATTGTGGTCACGTAAGCCAGCCACGGTGTCCAAAAACCCAAATCGGCTCAAAGATAGTAGATACTCGAATTAAGCGCTAATATATCTTTACATATAAAGAGTAATGGTCAGAATAGCTTCTCCATGTTGTAGGTGGAAATCGTGGACACAAACGGACAATTGTTTCCTTTGGCATCCATCAGAGAACTACGGCCACCTGAAATAAGACTAAAATTTGCATGGTAAAACACTTAAATAAGAGGCTCAATAGGAAGAGCAATAGAAAAGGTTCAACCTAGTATGATTTTTTTGACGATAGCTGGAAGGATGGCAGAGATGTAGAGAAGATTAAAACCACTACCATAAAACTCTGAATTTCGATGGCATCGAAAATGGCCGCTATGCTATGTGAGCGCGCTAAGCACTGTGGGTGAGACGGCCCCTTTAAGTAAGATTTAGCGACCTAAATCACTATTTAAAAAAGTGTAAAAACTAATCACGATTTACGAAACTCGAGGTATGTTAATTAAAACGCAAATTACATGTAGCTATCATTATACAGACAAGGCGGTCATGCTTGTCTGCAGTTTAATTTTCCGAGTTCTTCGTGATGCCGGTCTTGTTGCAGGATTTGCTATTTTTCTGCTCAGACGATACATAAGTAATGCGTAGTCCACACGAGCAAGTTTTCCTTGACAAGTTTTCCTTGACAAGTTGCCTTGTTCAATAACTGGCACGCCAGTTTTTCAACAAGGAGACTTGTCAAGGCAAAACTAGTCATCTTTCGTCGTCTACACGAGCAAATATAACTTGTCAAGGGAAAACTTGTCAAGGAAAACTTGCTCGTGTGGACTACGCTTAAATCCCACTCAAGACGCATGAAAAGGATGAGATACTCCTACTGCAAAGAAGGCGGAGAAACTGCTTTGCTGCTGCTGTTTCAAATGCCGCCAGATGACCGGGCACTGACATGTCACACGGATTTGAAAAGCTTGAATGTGAAGCGGTGACGGGCGGTATTGATGACGAATAACTCGCAAAATTATTTACCAGTAAACTTATGTCATAAAAATTTACGCAAATTTTTGGACCCTCGACTTTTTACCCTCGACCCTCGACTTTTTACACTCGACCCTCGACTTTTTACACTCGACCCTCGACAAAAACCTACACTCGACATTCGCTAGACATTCGCTAGACATTTGCTAGACATTTGCTAGACATTCGCTAGACATTTGCTAGACATTTGCTAGACATTCGCTAGACAATCGCTAGACATTTGCTAGACATTCGCTAGACATTTTGCTAGACATTCGCTAGAAGTACCAGATGCGACCCTTGTTGTGGCCTCGTTGGAATCTAGTTGGAAACTTGTTGTTGTCCTGTGATGAATCTAATGCGATCTTGTTGATGTCCTGTGATGAATCTAGTAAATACGTAGACGCTCTGCGATTTTGGAAATCCATGATCTTTACCTTTTTTATCTCTTTTTTTTTTGTGGTATCATTCATTTTATCATTTTTTGCGGTTCCATTCATTTTATCATTTTTTTTGCGGTTCCATTCATTTTATAATTTTTTGCGGTTCCATTCTTCTTATCAATTTTGTGGTTTCCATTCTTCTTATCAATTTCGCGGTTTCCATTCTTCTTATCAATTTTTGTGGTATCATTCATTTTATTAATTTCGCGGTGTCATTCGTTTTATTGCTCTCAGGTAATCATTAAGTAAGTAACCATTAAGTGCTTCATTTTTCTCTATTCTTACGACTTCATTCGTTCTTCCATCCATTTTAGTAATGCTTCTTCGTCTGGTGCATTCTCTTGTTTGGTTATTCGTTGGGGAATCTAATGGCTATATGATTTGGTTGATCGACATGTAATCCGCAGATTTCTTCGTAATCGAACTTGAGATGCTCGACCAACCAATCGGCAACCACATCAAAGGGAGGCCTACTCTGGGTCCTTAGGTCGCCGCGATGAAGTGCGACATTGAGCGACTTAAGGCGACATAAGCATTTTTTTACAAAAAACAATGAAATATTAGGCAACATTGGGCATTATAAGGCGACATTGGGCATTATAAGGCGACATTAGGCAATATACAAGGCAACATTTGGTGATAGAAGGCAATGTAGGGCAACATTAGTTTGTAAAATAAGGTGACAGTGTGGCTTTTACCATGTCACATACATAAGGTGACATTCATTGACCATACATTGTAATGTATATCTAAAATAATAATACTACTTGTGAGTTTTTGATTGAAAGCATTTCAATTAGAAAGATTAATTTTAATCAAAAATGCCAGTATGCATGTTTTCCATATAAAATTTAAATTAAATAAACATGAACAGGTACAATTGACTACATGTATAACACATAAACTAATGTGTGTAATATTTTTAATCCATGGTAACATGCAGCAATTTTGAGATTTTAAGATATTAAATTTCAAATGTTTTAACATTGACCAATTGGGTTAGTGACTCATTTGTTTTTTCTTTAAATGCCCCCATTAATGGCTCTTTAATAGAGCTGTTTTCAATTGAGTGTTGAAAACAATAAGTACCGGTAATTGGTTTGGTTTTGCATTTGCTTATATTTTCTATTGGCTGTGAGAAATGTTTTGTAATTAATTATCAGCCAATCAAGTTCTAAACTAAAACCAAATGCAATCACGCCGTCTAGTGAGAGTTATCCACGATTGCATTTACTTTTCCTTGTGACTGACTCTTGAAAGTAAAACCAATCATGAATTACTTCAGTTCCTGATTGGCTAATTGCATTTTCACTTGCTCCTGTGATTGGCTCTGTAAGTACTTTGGCTTTAGTTTTATGACACTCAATTAAAAACTGCTCTAAAAAATAATTAAATTGGTTTTGGTTTTAGAGTAGTTTTCAGCTGAGTGTCATAAAACCAGAAAACATCAATGAACCAATCACAAACATGGGGCATTTGCATAGCTGACCACATATGTTGGAACAGGGGTGGGCAGGTGTGGAATAACAACTTAAATATTGTGTAAGAATATTAAGTCTTAAGCTTCTTTAATAATAAGTTACTTTATTTGATTTCGAGACACAAATAAAGCTTGAGAGTTGAGTACTCTGAATGCATGCATTTATTGTTGTAATAACTTAATACTATGTACCGATAAAAAAAACACTTATGAATTTGAGTTTAGATAGGTTTCAAAGCCAAAGGCAAAGGCAAAGACACAAATTTATACAATGTAGCTTTATTTATATATTTAAGCTTCTTATATCTTGTAAAATTAAGAAAGGATGCGTTGGTTTTGTAAATAAGAACAAATGACATAACAAGTTTACACAAGGAAGTTGGAATTGTTACCTTCATTTGTGTCATGGAAAATACCAGAAACGTTTGTGCAAAAGTCGTACAAATTCCCAACGTAACGCCTCCATAATTGATCTTGGTGAGCCAGCACTTTGCTTTATAAACCAGTTCAGCGATCGACTTCCACTAAAATGGTAGGTACTTCATATATGGTCTATTATATGTCTTCTATATGGTGCAAGTCTGTTTTAAATAAAGAAGACGCAATAATTGACCATATATGAAGTACCTAGGCTTTTTCAAAGTTGCCCACGGCTTTCTTGACCAGCGGATAGTCTACTGTACATGTAGTTGTACTGGAACCATTTACTTCACGTAAAAGCACGAAGTTCTAAACGCAAGTTGCAAAAGAACTAGGGCCCCAAAAATGAAGCCATCATCGATTTGGATGCAACCGGACAATTTCAGGTAGATGCATATTTCCACATACAGTATACTGCAGTCGACATGTCATTGTCAATTTATTCAAGATTTTAATTTTTTGTCTCCTACTCATAGCTATTCCTATTATGTTATAAAATTCCTGGCTTTCATTCATTTTAACTTGAGGTAGAGATGTGTGTGTTATAAACTTCAACTAGTGATAAATAATGAGCAAGGAGGATTTTGGCAGACATGTTGGATAAATTATAATAATTACCTTGATATGTTCACTATTCATAAAAGTATGATTATGTAAGTACTAAAGGGCACTGAACTACAACATGGGTAGCAAATACAGAGGAAATTTGATTATCCATGCTAAAAATAACTTTATGTACAGCTTAATTTTGGAGTCTAATGAACTTGTGCACTGGACAATGCAACAGAGTTGAAGAAAAGCATTAGCAATCCCAAGGAACCTTTCTGGATCGATACTTGTTCGTTCACATCTCCATTATATTGCAGTAGAACAATAGGCCGACACAGATTGAGAATTCCGTATGGCACGCGTAATCCAATCACAAAGCGAGGATTTCTCTGATGCTGTCAGCAAACAACCGGACAGGATTTGAATGTGCATATTACTATATATTTTTTATTTATGTTCACAACCTGCTCAGTGAAACAGTTACCTAGTGCAGCTAGCCCTTCCTTTAATTGTCCTGCATGTCATCTTATGTACATTGCACTAAACCTGTCTGAGAATACCCTAGCATCCAATAACCCCTACCTATAATGAACACAACCATGACAATACATGTACACTTCCAATCATCCCAATACCTTTCCCAATACCAATCCCTCGGGTACCTATTTTTTTCAAGTGTGAAAGAGGTAGAGCAAATCCCTTTTATGGTATAGATCCTTGTTTAGATTATCATTAGCTGTGTATAGATACATTAACATAATTAGTTACAGTTATTTTTCGTCGGTCGTATAGGCAAATGTGTACCTTATGGGGTTCTCAACTATGAAGAGCAATTGTGAAATTCACTGGGGTAAGGTATGTAAGGGCAGTGGGACCTCGGGGGTGGGGGGCGGTAAGGTTTAGTCACTACAACTGATATACAATGTAGGTGTAGAGATACATAAATTTGTATTCATTAATAATTATTAAAAACACTTACAGTGTAAATATAGTTTTATAATAACCAGTTATTTAAGCTAAATGTGTAATTTCATATTATATCATAAGCCAATATAGGGCGACGTAAGGCGATATTGGGCGATATAAGGCGACATTGGGCGATATAAGGCGACATTGGGCGATATAAGGCGACATTGGGCGACATAAGGCGACCTAAGGACCCAGAGTAGGCCTAAAGGGTATACATATGAATGGAATGAATTGGATATTGTAGTATAATAGATCCTCTTTCGTAAGTTGAAAGTAAATGATGATCCATTTAACGGTCTCGAAGTAATTCGTTTTGCTGATAACACTTATCGCGTTGATCTTATTGAGTTGAAAGTGATTGATAAGCCATTTAGTTGTCTCGAAGTTTTTGTGAGTACAAGATATGAATAATAAGTGGTCATTGTTAATGCGCTCATCCTTTATGGTTATCTGAAAATGTTTGATAAGCCACTTAATTACGTTTAAATGTCCCTATGGTTTCTCCCGATTTTCCTTGGTACCATTCGTTTTCTATCTTTTTTTTCTATCTATTTACGGTGGTATTCGTTTTCTATCTATTTACGGTGGTATTCGTTTTCTATCGTTAGCTGGTGGGATCACGTGATCTATCTATTTGCGGTGGTATTTGTTTTCTATCTATTTTCGGGACATTTGTGTTCTATCTATTTGCGGTGGTATTTGTTTTCTATCTATTTACGGTGGTATTCGTTTTCTATCTATTTTCCGGTGACATTTGTTTTCTATCTATTTGCGGTGGTATTTGTTTTCTATCTTTTTTGCAGTGGTATTGTTTTCTATCGTTGCCTGGTGGGGCTCGCGTGATCTATCTATCTATCTATTCGTAGTTCTCTTAGTCATCGGTCGATCTGAAAGTGTCTAAGGAACCATCTTATAAGTTCGTGTTTTTTGACACTATATTGAGTGTCGCTACAACAGGATCGTACGTCGACTATAGTGAGTTGAAAGTGTTTTGTGAGCCATTTGACAACATCAAGATGTTCATTGTCGAAGGTCAAGTATAGCACATCTCTATTGCGCACGTCCTCTATAGTGAAATGAAAGCATTCGGTGAGCCACTTAGCAATATCAAGATAACCAGATGCACATGCTAATTGTAGTGTGGTATTGTACCCAAATCTCGCTTCTTCGTCAGTTATCTGAAAATGTTCCACTAGCCACTTAACGATATCGACATGACCAGCTGCACATGCCAATTGTAGTGCGTAGATATTCCTTGAATGCCCAATGGGAAGGTAAAAGCGAATAGTAATCCACTTGACAATATTGAGATTTCCCCGTCCACACGCCTGGTATAGTACATCATTGTCTAGAGTAGATGCATCCTCGATTGTTAATTTGAAATGATTCGTTAGCCACTTGGCGATATTGAGATGCCCACTTTCGCAAGATTGTCGTAGAGCGCCATTTTGGTTTGCACGTGCATCCTCTATAGTAAGTTGAAAGTTCTTCGTGAGCCATTTAGCAATTCCAATGTTTCCGTAGGTGCAAGCAAGTTGTAGTGCGAGATTGTCGTAGCTGCGTATATCCTTTGCAGTTAGTTGAAAACGTTTGATTAGCCATTTGATGGTACATATATATCCGTCTATACAAGCAAATTGTAGTGCAATATTTCTTTCCCGGTGTATATCCTTTTTTGGAAATCCTGAAGATACTAGCTAAGTTGTCTCGCTTACCATCATCTCGAGCAGCACTAAATCCCTGTGTAAGGATTTGTCTTAGAAAACTTCGATTCACCCCGTCGTATCGAGCTATAACTGCTGCTTCGTAGAAACTTTTCGATGTCGAAGAAATACTTGCAAATGATGTAGGGCCTGCAAACTCTACAATCTTAGATATGATCTCTAGTGGTAGCGTTTCGATGTGACCAACCATATTGGCTATACCTATTACCTATCTTCTCTCTAAATGTTTTGTGAAGGTAGTTATTTCAAAGACTGTATTCTATAGGCTCAGTGTGGATTCCATCTGGGAGTACTCGCCTTTTATCGTAGTACGCTGAAAGTCCAAGTTTATGTTGTGTGTAAGTTGCCATACCTTCTGGTAGTAAACGGAATCCTCGATTTTGTGCTTTATCGATACTACCACATAAGGCTTCATTGAATCGATCCCACGTAACATCGTTGTGCCTCTTCGACATCCCTTTGGTAGAATATTTGCGAGTATCGCCTCCATCGACATACCAAGCTTTAGAACATAGTGCAATAGCTCGTTGTCCTTCGAGTTCAAGTTTGAATAGTCCTGGTGTGCGATTACTCCATTTGTCCCAAGCTAACCAATCATTTCTATGGATTGCGAAATCCTCACGTAGTTCAGATCGTACGACTTCGTCAATGCTATTTCCCGAAATTGCTATGTACGCGCTATCAGTATCCATTTGTATGTATTCGAAATCCTCTCGAGCAATATACTTGTCAAGGAAGTCGTAGTAGAATTCGAGCATACGAAGCTTAGCGAGTTGATATACAGCGATACCTACTTGGAAAGGGCGTTTGATTTGGATCCGATTCTTTCTACTCTCGCGTTCATATGCGTCACCAATTTCCTCTAAATCTGAAAACCAAACACTACGCAAAGCTTTGTCAACGACCTTCTCATCCTTGGTATAGGTGACATTTGTTTGGCGTCCCAAATCTTCGATCAACTTTCCATAGGCGCTATTTCCAAGTAACTTGAATACATCTGCAAGTAGAGCTTTACTTTTGTCTACATCTCCTGTCCTTCGTGCTTCGGTGACTTGATATACAAACCATTCAAATACTTTTTTGGGTTCATAGTCTATTGTGCGATAGACGCTGGTGATGCTTGCTCCATGATCGAGATACCAACGCAACAGTGGTGCATATAGTAATAGATGTTTTCCAGATAGACTCCCAACTAGCTTTTTAGTATTAGGTCTTTTTCGATCTGTCTTCTTGAGGTAATCTATCATCTTTGGTGAGATTGCTTTGTCTGGAATTTCTCGATTGTAGAAGAAGGGTGGCATCTCCTCGAATTTCTTCCATTTACTTTTAGGTATCTCGATATCTACTTCTGCGAATCCAAACCACGTACCATCACGTAGACGTTTGATAAACCCTTCGACGGCTGTATCAGGGTCTTTATAGTGTACGACTTTTTCTTTCCCACAAGGCATATCGAGTGCCATAGTAGAAAGATATAGGGCATTGGCATCGTATCCAAGAATCTTTCGACACTTTTTGGTTCCGCCCTGATGACTACGAATCTTAGTTATTCCTGCTTCATGACGTCTATAGCAGTGTATAGATAGATTTAAGCAATATTTTTGGACCCTCGACTTTTTACCCTCGACCCTCGACTTTTTACCCTCGACCCTCGACTTTTTACACTCGACCCTCGACCCTCGACAAAAACCTACACTCCTATACACTGCTCTCTTCGCAAGAAAGTCTAGAAACTATCCTGGTTAACTAATCTCAAGTCATCCAAACAGCCAGAAAGACTGAGCTACCGAATTCCAGAGTGCGAACGAGCTTGCCGATGTCAATCAAAGTTTTAGAACGTGTTCCCGACGGGACCCCTGTACTGTTTCCCGCCTCAAGATCACATGACTGAAAAGCCAAGCCTCCGTTCGAGAACATGTGCTTCGTCGTCTCGAGCGGATGGCTTGGTGAGTTCTTTGTTACTGGCTGTGAGGTCACACGAGAAGGTTAAAGGGGCCGTCTCACCCACAGTGCTTAGCGTGCTTTTGTTATTGTTTATATACGGGGACTTTGACCCTTGTTCAAGGCGGGAACCTCGCGAACTAAGCGTATTCAGTTTATGTTGGTGACACGATAATTTTGATTTGAACATGGATGACTTTGATGAAACTAATCAGTACCTTACAAGTTGAATGTGAAGTCAACAAAGTGTTATACAGCAGTACTTGGCTGTACTGTAACATTCACTGCTCAACCGTCGCTGCTATAAACAGAGAACACTCTCCGGGTAATACTAATAATTATGAAAGCGAGATGTTTCTCTGGGGTTTCTCTCCTCGGTTTTATTTTTACTTGCAGAGAGAGAGAGAGAAAGAGAGAGATCTGCTAGCAGGCAATCTCGTTGCTGGCTGTACCAGAGAACCAGTTCAAGAGAGAACAGTGAACGAATTACAGTTCGTTTCAATGGGAAATTATTATCACGACGGCTCTGTTGTCAAATATTTTCGTGCGAGTATAAACTTTGATCGATCCGGAATCTCGGCGAAATCACTGTGTGAAAGACCTTCGAAACCAGAGAGAGACCTATTTCCACAAGTTAAACGCCGAAGCCCTCAAAATGATTTTAGAAAATTGCTCAATTCTTTTCGCGGAGTTTCGTTGCCTATAATATTTTGTTGACTATAATATTTACCACTCACCCGTCGCTTCCGAACCCTGCCATCAGTACTATAAACAGAGAATACTAATAATTATGAAAAGAGAGGTTTCTCCCCTCGGTTTTATTTTTCCCTGCAGGGAGAAAGAGAGAGATCATCTGCTAGCAGGCAATCTAGTTGCTGGTGCCAGAGAACCAGATCAAGAGAGAACAGTGAACGAATAACAGCTCGCTTGAATATCATGCAGTCTCGGCGGCTTTGCCGTTTGTCAAATTTCGTGCGAGTATAAACTTAAAATGATCAACCCGGTGAATCCGAAAATCTCGGCAAAATCACTGTCTAAAAGCCCGAATTCCGCCCTTCGAAACCAGAGAGAGACCTGTTTCCACAAGTCAAACGCCAAAGCCCTGAAAATTATTTTAGGAAACTGTTCTTCAAGTGGAGTTTTGTTGCAAATTGTGGTCACGTAAGCCAGCCACGGTGTCCAAAAACCCAAATCGGCTCAAAGATAGTAGATACTCGAATTAAGCGCTAATATATCTTTACATATAAAGAGTAATGGTCAGAATAGCTTCTCCATGTTGTAGGTGGAAATCGTGGACACAAACGGACAATTGTTTCCTTTGGCATCCATCAGAGAACTACGGCCACCTGAAATAAGACTAAAATTTGCATGGTAAAACACTTAAATAAGAGGCTCAATAGGAAGAGCAATAGAAAAGGTTCAACCTAGTATGATTTTTTTGACGATAGCTGGAAGGATGGCAGAGATGTAGAGAAGATTAAAACCACTACCATAAAACCGAAAAATCGAAAATGGCCGCTATGCTATGTGAGCGCGCTAAGCACTGTGGGTGAGACGGCCCCTTTAAGTAAGATTTAGCGACCTAAATCACTATTTAAAAAAGTGTAAAAACTAATCACGATTTACGAAACTCGAGGTATGTTAATTAAAACGCAAATTACATGTAGCTATCATTATACAGACAAGGCGGTCATGCTTGTCTGCAGTTTAATTTTCCGAGTTCTTCGTGATGCCGGTCTTGTTGCAGGATTTGCTATTTTTCTGCTCAGACGATACATAAGTAATGCGTAGTCCACACGAGCAAGTTTTCCTTGACAAGTTTTCCTTGACAAGTTGCCTTGTTCAATAACTGGCACGCCAGTTTTTCAACAAGGAGACTTGTCAAGGCAAAACTAGTCATCTTTCGTCGTCTACACGAGCAAATATAACTTGTCAAGGGAAAACTTGTCAAGGAAAACTTGCTCGTGTGGACTACGCTTAAATCCCACTCAAGACGCATGAAAAGGATGAGATACTCCTACTGCAAAGAAGGCGGAGAAACTGCTTTGCTGCTGCTGTTTCAAATGCCGCCAGATGACCGGGCACTGACATGTCACACGGATTTGAAAAGCTTGAATGTGAAGCGGTGACGGGCGGTATTGATGACGAATAACTCGCAAAATTATTTACCGGTAAACTTATGTCATAAAAATTTACGCAAATTTTTGGACCCTCGACTTTTTACCCTCGACCCTCGACTTTTTACACTCGACCCTCGACTTTTTACACTCGACCCTCGACTTTTTACACTCGACCCTCGACCCTCGACAAAAACCTACACTCGCGAATGTCTAGCGAATGTCTAGCGAATGTCTAGCGAATGTCTAGCGAATGTCTAGCGAATGTCTAGCAAATGTCTAGCAAATGTCTAGAAGTACCAGATGCGACCCTTGTTGTAAAAACGTTGAAAAATAATGTATGGTGTGTTATCATTTCAACTGGAACTAAAATCAAATCCGTTCAACTCACCGACTCGATGATAAGACTACTAGCATTTACTTTCTGTGGTGGTACTATGGTAATTAAGATTAGAATTAGTTATAGATTAAATCGGTTTGTTCTGGTTCGATGTTTTACTGTGTGGTTAATCTAAAATCCACGGAAATCCAGTTCAAATCACCGAACTCGTGAACGTACAACGATGGAGGTATAAACAAAAGAGACTAGGTCCTACCACTTCGATTATCTTATTGAATAAAACAAATTTCAACCATCGAAATATCAATTAGACTAAGAAACAAAAATATGCACAATAAACGAGTAAATTACAGAGTAGATTAACTTACTTCTGTTTCCGTAGACTGACTAACCGTGTCGATAAACAGCTTAGCTTTTTTATGCACGCTCCGGCGAAGAAACAGTAGATCATTTTAACTATTGCGTATTTTGTTTTTATTAGTGGTTATTTTAAATCATTTCCCAGAATTACTCATTGCAATCTGCCGCGATCTTCATTTTATTTTGTTTGTAACCTTGAGATTGATTTTTTTGGTCTTATTATAATGCGAGTTTTCGTTAGAAGACACGGTCGAACGCATTCTTTATATCCTGCTGTCGGTATTATTGTGGGCTCAGAAATGAAAATGAACTGGATATAAAAGAAGGGGTTTGGGGACATACCACTGGGGTCTACATATCAAGGTTGGCTTAGTTGTATTGAGGTAAAACCTGACAGACCGAAGCTTCAAAATGCTGTTGAGAAGTTGCCGAAACCTGAAGCTTTTGTCTCACACAAAAGTAGATGAACCATCCACAAAGAAAACTAAATTCGAAAAGATAGGAGATCTCTGTGACAAAATATCAGCAGACCATCAAAAACAAAACCGAAGAGCACGAAACAAACGAAATTAGTTATCTCAAAACATTGTTCCGATTTACCTCGTCTGTGAAACAATCGGAAGTGAAGAAAGACTACAAGAGCTAGAAGCAAAAACAGGAAGAAAATTCACTCTGAGTAACCTGCTTGGCTGGAAAGCCGATGAACAGTTTTCGAAAAACGCGTTCAATGCTGTACAAATTCGTTTGGGAGTTAAATTTCCGCAAAGAAAACTGTTTCAGCTGTTTCCTCATATTATGGAACAAGAATACTGTACCAAACCTGAGGACCCGAAGTACGAGGAGACTGAACGAATCTTGCACCAGTATGTTAAAGATCTGTACGAATCCAATAGCTGCAAAAAAAGGTTGTGCAATTTAGAACTTAGATTATACGCTGTATTCTGTTAGAAAATCAAGACCAAAAACAGACATAACATTGAAGACTGAATCAAAAGCTTTAAAACTATGTACAGTTTGTGAGGAGTGGTGTGAATTTTGTAATAAAGCGCTGTAGGCATTTCAGTGTATTTATTAGAGTTCCGTACTACATAGAAATGCACTTTTGTGGAGGACACTAATTTCTGTTTCTCTGTTTTCATAAGCATCCCTGGGGACTGTAACATTTCATGCTCAATTTTATAAATCATAAAGTACCAGTTCAAATGTTTTATAGTATTTTATAACATAACTTTGGTAATTTATTTTATTTTGCAAATGAATATATATTTCCTTGATGTAATATTTATTTGTTTCCCGTACATTTCTTTTATATTTCAGTTTCACTTTGTGAAGAACGTGGAAAGAAAACCATTCATGAGTCAACTTGGTCTCAGGGCCTGTTCACATGCAGGGAGGTTGACCCTAGAACTAGGGCTATCTTCAGCATTGGATTGTAATCCCTCGAGTCAGTTTTCCATATCAACAATAATGCTGCTGGCCCTAGCACTAGGGCTATTTTCATTCTATTGTTATCCCTCAAGACTGTTTTGCATATCAACAATACAGCTGGGTCAACCTCCTTTCGATACAAAGATCATCAGATTTCAGATCTATGTTAGATTTGCCTCCGACAATTAACGCTTGTTTCAATAGGCGTATGCTTCACTTGTCACGCACAAAGGTGTCGATATGAGGCTCCGCGATAAATTAAACATTATTCTGAATATACCCCGGAGCCTCATAATGAACATTTTGTGCGTGACAAGTGAAGCATATAGTGGAAGGCTGGTTATTTACTGATGCATAAGAAGACGGCGATTAGCTGTGTAATTACTCGGGCTGCCTGTGGCAGCACCGAGTCTTAAAATGCAAGTCGTTATTTATTTTTTTGTTGGGTGTCGCAAAATTTCTGCGCATACGTTAAAGGTCAAATTCACAACAATCAGATTGCACTGTGCTGGTCACGCAACAATCGCCAGGTTAATTTATTTACATAATTTAATACAGTAAAGCAAGATGGCGGAAGACCCGCGAGGAACTTTCTCTCTAATTTGGAGCCAGTTTAATGTTTTATTTAACTTCATTCGTGTGAAAGCCTTCCAACAGGCTCATGATATTTCAACTGGCGCTATTGACGGAGCCGAAGGACCGCGTTTTTTACCCAGATGGCCAGTGATTTTATATACGACACGTACGACGACCTGAAGCCAGTGAACTGGGGCCAGGATCCGGAAAGCTAAAATTCGAAGAAATAGATATTGGAATCTATAAGCCATCGGCTCGCTGTGCTGCATTTAAAACATCCGAGGAAAACATATTATTTTGGGTGAAGGCACTTCAAGACCAATATTACGAGTCTCTTAAAAACTGTCAGAGATTTAAATTTACCGTAAGTTGGATCAGAGAGTATTGAGATCAAGTTATTTCGTTCCATCGAGGATATTGACCTAGCGGAAACGGTACAAGCTGTCGAAGGATTTTACTTATAATCATCCACGTCTACTTAACAACAGGAATAGTTATGTGCCAAGGCATGGGCAAAGATTGAGTTTCCCAGATTACAGATGAAAGTAGAGAACTTAATGAATGAAGAAACAGAGGTCACGCGCGACATGAATATGTTCAACACTTTATATTATACTAAGAAAACAAAACAAATTACAGAGCCTGCAAGTTCACAAGTCAATGAAAAACCCCAAGAGCCTGTAGTTTTGGATCAACATATCCTTGAAACTCCAAAAGCAACATACACATGAGTCAAATTCAAACCGGAAGAGACGGAATTCTTTAGATTATTCACGAGGATAAATTTGTTAGCCCGCAATAAGAACTCTCTCGCTGCTTTAATGACCTTGATTTGTAACATGGAGGCTGACCTAACTGATATGCGTAATGAATTCTTACTCTCGTCACATCAAAACGAAACTCAGTCATTTGAAAGACAAATTAGTGCAAGATAATACATACAAGACCGAAATCAAGATGCTGTCATCGCGTATTATTGACCTAGAAGTTGAAAATGGCGAGTTGAAAGCGGATATAATAAAGCAGTGATCCGACTTTCAAATTTAAAAACAATATCAAGAAGACAAAAAAGAAGACAATGAAAGACCAAGGTCTCCAGTGTTCCGAGACTACCCAACCTACTGTAGCTTATCAGTTTGTTAAAGAGCCATCTTTCTTACATGACAACCCGATCCCTATTCATCAGAATACATTTTCTGTGCTAAATGACGAGAGTTTACAATCACCTGACCGACAACTCACTACTAAAGAAAGGGACCATGAAGTACGATAGTACGGTTAATTCTCGGGTTCAAAACAATGAATATATGCCTACTCAAATGCAGTGTGTTAAACGAATAAGTAGTGTTTAAATTAAAAGGTCAACATACGAGAAAAACAAAACTATTAAATTACATATATACTAGGGGAGCAGAGAATGAAAGTCACCGCGCTACCGGCCACTAAAAACTGCTAAATTCAGCTAATAATTCTTCCCTTTGGTTATTACTAAGAGGATCATCGCGCAGAATGGCCTTTGTTCGATGGACACTCATTAGTTCTTTGAATAAATTAGGTCATACAATTAGAAAGTCAATGAGTTAGAAGATTGTCTTACGATTGGCTTATATAAATCTGCTTTGGGAGTTGCTAGTCCCTAGCCATCCCCTGCCGGCGGAAAGTGTGAAAGTTGGCTTCAATAGAAGCAAGTTAATTAACAGCTAAACGATAACGATCCTATAAGTTAAAAAGTCAACCAAAGAAACTCTGTCAGCTAGTTGAGCTGTTTAATTCGCATCGCAATCAAGTCTGAATACTGATTCTTTAAAGTTGTAGCTTTGAAATGAGATATCATTCAAGCTTCTCCGTGCCCTAAAAGTTAAAAAGACACCCAAACAATTTGAGCTTATTTATAAAGTTGTGGTGAACGGCCGAAACGGCAAAGCCAAAGGACTAGCTTTAAAAATCCTGATCTAAATGTTCTTACAAGTCCTGTTCAAATCGCATCGCAAAGAAGTCTGAATACTGATTCTTTAAAGTTGTAGCTTTAAAATGAGATATCATTCAAGCTTCTCCGTTCCCTAAAAGTTAAAAAGTCACCCAAAGAAACTGAGCTTATTTATAAAGTTGTGTTCAACCGAAACGGTACTTTAGGCTTTTAAAATCCTGATCTAAATTTGTTACAGTCATGTTCAAATCGCATCGCAAACAAGTCTGAATACTGATTCTTTGAAGTTGTAGCTTTGAAATGAGATATCATTCAAGCTTCTTCGTGCTCTAGAAGTTAAAAAGACACCCAAACAATTTGAGCTTATTTATAAAGTTGTGTTGAACGGCCGAAACGGCAAAGCCAAAGGACTAGCTTTAAAAATCCTGATCTAAATGTTCTTACAAGTCATGTTCAAATCGCATCGCAAAGAAGTCTGAATACTGATTCTTTAAAGTTGTAGCTTTAAAATGAGATATCATTCAAGCTTCTCCGTTCCCTAAAAGTTAAAAAGTCACCCAAAGAAACTGAGGTTATTTATAAAGTTGTGTTCAACCGAAACGGTACTTTAGGCGGTGCAAGCTGTTTCCCGAAAAGTTCTGTTTATGGTTTCTTAGCAACGTTCGATGGCATTTCCCACCAATCAAGTTAAATTTCGCGCTCCTTCCCTGTCTATTCCCAGAGGGAGTAGTGTCACCATCCATGACAAGCAGGAGTTCATTTGTTTTTCTAATTATAATAAATGCTCAGGAATCACGTTTTAGTAAAGTTTTTTTCTTTCATCGAATGACATAGTAGGGTTTTTCCGACCAATTTAAAAGAGTAACATATCATTTTAAAGTGTATTTCTAGGGCTACCAGAAGCCGATGTTGACTTTTTTTTAAGTTTCGCGCTTGACGAGAAAAAAGACTAAGAAATTTGCTGTTCAGACTTTTTCATACAAAATTGAGATAAAAGTTGCCTTTATTCAGAAAGAACACATAGTAGGTTTTTTAAAGCGGGGACTTTAAAGAACTGTACCTAAGGGTCAATTGGTGTTCCTTTAATAAAAAGCCGATGTTGACTTTTGCGTAAAATGAAAGGAAACACACCAGTAGCTACTTTTATCAGACTACCTGACGCCAATTCGGCCATTTTCTCTGTATTTGAATCTTCCGCTCAGCAGTTAATGAGCTTGACGCGTGACTGATTTCGGCAGTTAATGAGATGTGCATATCGATATGTCCAGTCATTCTGCGCGATGTTCAAATGAAAGTGTATTCAGTACATCTTCAATCTCATGTGGCCCGAGTGAAAGCCCAGATGGGCTCTTGTTATTAGAATGTTTATAAACGCCTACAATTAATTTGCGTGAACTCTCATTGAAATGATCACGTCAACACTTTAACTGGACGGTGTCAATTAATATCCCCTTTCTTACAAGATGCAGCTTCTCGGCCAAAGGCTCGTTTTTGAAGCCATTTCTCAGCCTCGATCATTTGAATTTTTAATAGTTGGAGTATGTTCATGTAATAGAATATTATTGATAGTATAGCGTGCGCAAGAAATGAAATTACAACGCCGGCCAAAGCCAGTGTATGCAAAATAGAAATAAAAGTAACAACTAAAGAAGAGCACAATTGAAGATTGACGGCCGCGGGTCATTTTGAGAACGAGACATGGTTTTGTTTCCCTTTCGAGTTGACTGCGATGGATGTTTATTGAAGGACTCATAAAATTCCCTTTTGGTCTGAACGGTTTTTGTTTTCATTTATTTGGTTCAAATGTTCAATTAGTAATATCATATTAAACGACTAACAAATTATTGATATGCGCCAAAACAATGCTTCAGTACGAACTGTTACAATGTCATTAACCTGTTTATGTAAACTAGAATTTAAAGTATAAAACAGAACATTGGAAATCAAACTAGACTGTTAAATTAGCTACACCAATGAAAGCTGAATAAAAATCTTTCAATGAAATGTGCATTGCCTTTAACACCTGATTTCAATGTACTGCAAACTCTCGAATATTTTTTTTCTCGTTCGACAGACATCTCTTGATGGTCGCTTGGTACCCAGAACTTGGTAACCAGAGAAACCAAACTCCCTAATTCTAAAGAAACCAAGCTATAAGCCTAACTTAAAGACAAAGTGTCATTGCCATTTTAAGGACGGTGCCTACTATTGTCAGCGCGCACGCCGTTCTGCGCATCTTGCGTCCCGCGGGTCATCCCGCGAGACAGGCCATTTGCAGAACTATTGTGAAAAAGCTGTGTTAATTGTGTAATTTTACAGACAGAAAGATGAAGGATTTTAAAATACGGTCGAAAGATATGCTTGAGAAATGAACGATTTGGGAAATCTTTAAATTCCACTACACGGCCACGAAAGACAATTTTCAGCTGAAATGGTATTAAAACAGCCGACCATTTCAATGATTTATCGTGGGAAGATGGTCGAAGAATCGTAGATTTAGGAGATTTACCCGACCAATTGAATGAAGGTTGTTTGGACTGCCATGAATCACTGCTGTCTTTTCGCCCAGCGCCTTGTGCTTTAGGCCTGTCGATGCTTTCGAGTTTCGTCAGTTTCTCCAAACATGGACTCGGCCGAGTATAAACAATGTGTGAATACGGTCAAATAAGCTTTGTCAAAACGGGTAAACCTCTTGGAAATCCAAAGAAGAATGAAGAAGGAAGGACTGTATGGGGTTTGAGCACAAAGGAAGCAGTAACAGCTTTGATTTTCAATGAAGAAAGTCGAAAGACGGGACTGACTCTTTTCCCCACCGCCATCTTGAAAATCTCCCAGAATGCAATAAAAGAAACCAATTTTCAGACTTACTAGGGAGGCCTTGGTAAAAAATAACAATTTTTGAAAATAAAATTAGCGATAAAGAGGCTTACCGTCCACATAACTTTTTAAAACGCGTGGATACCCCCATTTTTTCTTTTTGTAATCTAAAACAACGTTTACATACATTTTTTGTCTTTATAAAATTGAAACTTGATGTCCATTTCGGCAAAATATATGTGTCTGTTCATGGTCACTAATGAGGCTTACAAAGCAAAATTTGTAAAAATAATAATAATCATTGTAAGATAAATAGTTTGATTGGCATCCTTTGTGAAGAACGCTATGTCTAACGTTTTTTGTCCTAATATTTTGCTAGATAACCCAAAATATTAATCGAATTAAAAATAGTTTCTCGGACAAACGGAAAAATGCTGAGTCAGCACTTTTTTCGATTTTCATCCTTAATTATCTCTCTTAAACGTATGGGTACCCCATAATTTTTTTTATGATTTCAAAAGCTCCTTAGGGTGTTCAAACAATCCATATAGATTTTTAGAAAACAAATTGGTTTGCAATTAGTAGGCACCGTCCTTAAGTTCACTTCCATGCCTTCCTCACCTTCTGAAAAGCAAGGTCAAATACTGAGACCCATTTTTACAAGGAAATATGGAGTTCGCCACTCATATTCCTTTTCTGGTTGAATTTATAACATACGCAACAAAATATCTGGATTCGGATTGGTCAATAACTAGTGCAAAAGCACAGTTGCATTCTCAGCAAATGTTTGCTCAGTACATAGTTAATAGAGTGGAATGGTTATGAAACCCAGCGACCTTCTTTGTTATATGTCTTTGTTAGCTTTTTTCAACCGTGACCCTGCAGAAAACACAATAGAAATTCCAATGTGTTAATCAATCAGCCAATAGAAATGTGTGAGTTCAGTCGTTCAGGGGACGCTAATGAACTATGACCCTGCACAATCTTTTGTCTTGCCCCCTTCCAACATAAATCGCAGCGCCTTTGTTAGCCCCTTTGAAGTTTGCCCGGTTTCATAACCATTCCACTCTATTAACTATGCTCAGTATATTATAAACAAAAGTTGCATGAACTGCTCGTGCTATACTTGATTTATAGGCACTGACTCAGTGATATTTTGAAAGTTGTCACTGAAGTTGCACTCGCCTTTAACTTGTGCAATTATTAGAACTTTCAAAATATCACTCACTGCCGATAACTCCTGTATAGCACGAGCAGTTCATGCGATTACCTATACTTACTATACAACTATGACGTAATTTTACCATATTAGGTCACAAAAACGGACTGATATGCCAGCGTATTACCCACTAGATTGTCGTATTACCCGCTAGTAAACCAGTATTGACCGGTTTAGTACACGTACACGACCGTATACTGAGTTCAAAGCAAAAATGGCCGATGAGAATTGTTACGAACTCAACGAGGACTACCCAAACTTTGACTTAACAGGACTTTTCGACGACATTGACTTTGATACAGAACTTATTAACGCTGTCGAGTTGCTTGATGAAACTGAAACGACTGACACTTCCAGTGGCAATGTTAGAAGCGAGAAAAAAGTGAAAAAACCGGCTGACAATGACGAAGTTACAAAATTTACCGAGGATAACAGAAACAAAAACACAACAAAAAAGATACGAAGAGACCTTAACGTGTTTTTTTAAATGGGCAAAAACTGTTAACGAAACGAGAACTACTATTGACAATATACCGCCTATACTGAACTTGACAGTCTGCTTTCACACTTTGTAGTGAAAGTACGAAAACAAGATGGTGACGAATTTGAGCCAGATCGATACACTTCCCTCATGATCATGCATAATTTCGTAGTTTTGACCGCTTTTTGTGAGAACAAGGCAAAACGTACAGCATACTCCTTGACAGACAATTCTCAAAGGCCAGAGAAGCTTTGTCTTCCAAAAGAAAAGTACTTCGTCGCTCTGGTAAAGGTCAAAGGTCGAATAAAGCCCTTGGACTAAACGTCACACAGATCCAGCAGTTATGGCAACAAAAACAGCTTGGAAACTGTTCTTCTCAAACCCTTCTACGTACAGTCTGGCTCAATGATACCATCTATTTTGGCTGGAGGGCTCGGGATGAACACCATCGTGTAAGGTTTGGTGACTTCCAAGTAAAGAAAGAGGATGGCCCAGAGGGAAAATGTACGTCGAGTGGGTCTTAATGAGCGTGGTAGTAAAACTCGGCGAGAACGAGTTTGTTCCTGACCGGCCATTTAATCCCAAAATGTACGCCACCGATGGACCATGTTGTCATGTTCGTATTTTCACGGAGTACATATCCCGAAGACCAGCAGATATGAACTACCCAGATGCTCCTTTTTACCTGGCATTAATTCCAAGGCCAGCATCACAGACTTGGTTCAAGAAACAGCCCCTTGCCCTTGGTAAACACTCACTTGGCTCTTTCATGAAAGAAATGAGCAAAGCCGCGGGATTGAATGGCCGATCGATACACTAATCATTCTGTACGAAGAACCATGATTTCAACCTTACGACAAGAGATTGTTGAACCTCTCAATATTATTGGTCTAGCGGGTCAAAGAAATCTCAAATCCTTGGACAGTTATTTTGAAGCCTCAGAACAACAACAGAAAGACATTTCCAGCAAAAGCAGTCAGCAAATTCAAGGGACGCGCGATACGTCGAAGGAATCTTTCGAGCCAGAGAAGAAAATCCTCAAACCACTGATGACCAATCCAAATATGTCTGCCGAACAAGACTTAAAACCAGAAATGTTCTGTGGTGCCGTATTCAACAACTGTTCATTGAACTTCGGTGGAAATGCTGGTTTCGAAGCTGCTATCCCTTGTGGCGGGTTAAAAACACCAACCAGAAGATTCAAGAGAATTTTGTCGCTTCTTGATAGCGACGATGAACTTTAGACTGAACACTGTTTCTTAAAGAGAATGTTAAGAGCCTATGTCAAGTTCAAAAGTATATTACACGTTTTTGGCTTGAAATTCTCGCTTTATATTCTCTTTGAAACACTTTTCCTAGTTGAACTAATTCGAGAACTTTTGCCACAGCTTATAAAAACAAGCTGGTTTTACGAGAATCATATCACATGTCATACTTTTAGTTTATTATCCAATGAAATTAAAGGCACTTTTCTGGCTTTCCGTCGCTCACGTCATTGATCTAAAACACGCACTGATTTCGTGGATGTTTTGTTTTCGACTGACTGTAAAGGAAATCAGTCACAAAGAAATTCAAGTGTTGTATAATAAATCTTATATTAGATGCTTTTTTTGGTAATACGGGCTGACATTTTACTCGTTGCTTGTATTTTTCCACGTCCCTGCGGGACTCGGAAAAATACATTCGCAACTCGTAAAATGTCAGCCCGTATTACCCGAAAAATCATCTGATAAGATGTATGTATCGCATGCAACCAACCTTTCTGTGCTGATACAAAAATAGTAAAGAAAGATTTATGCGAACTTTTATGGCATTAGAGTGAATTTTAACTCGTTTAGAATGTTTGTGTGGGCTAATACTTGCCAGCAGGGAAAGTTTGGCAAAGTGCCGTATTTGTCTGTAAAATGTGAAAGAATGAAATTAATGCCGCGTGTTTAAGTTCCTGAATTAGAGTCAATACAGGGGAATCCACCGCTAAGACTAGTTCTTGAAATACTTCTGAGAGTTCCTTGGGAATAATAAAGCGCTAATCGACATTTTCTGGAGATTTTCATTCGCCAGACCTTTTGCATACTGACTATTCCCTGAGATCGGCACAACAAAAATATGTACGCCTTAAAATTCGCTCAAATCTTATTAAATTTCGTTTTATTCTTCTATACAATTTTGATAGCTGCACAGTAAGTTTGGTTCTGAAACATTCATTGTAAAACGAAATATCAATCCTATCTGACAAGAGCGCCCTTGATCTTGAAAACGCGACGATAGCATGGTTTCTAGTACGTAAGCGTAAGTAAACGTAAAACACCAATGACATTTTGACTTTGTTAAAGCTTTATGGCTTGGTTTCTTTAGGAGAAAACAACCAGGAATAAGGAAGTGTTGATTTTATAAACATGTCATCTGGTTTCTCTGGTTTCCAAGCGACCGTCGAGAGATGTCTGTCGAACGACATGTCAAGTGACAAAAATATTGAAAGACTTCACTTATGTAATTATTATATTATTCTAAGTTCGCTCTTCGTTCCGTCATCTTCAATCTTTAATCAGACATAATTGTCATAATAGCATAGGTAATGCCGGCAATGGTGGTCAGCGGTGTTACGCATACACACACAAGAAACACAATAATAGCCGTCAGAAAAATAGACGATACACGCAAAATATCGATGGTCATCCCGACACGGATACCTCGCACGTACCCAAAGATCCACTGCTATCACGACCGAAGTGGTACACTGCGTTCGTCCTGGATAGCCCCACCCCCCGTTTCACCATAATATGGGACACAGTCGCACTCTCCCTCAGCGGCACCAAGGCGGGGACACGCCAACCCCAACCCCTATAGCCTCGCAGCGGTAAAATGACATAGAGGGAGGAGAAAACCAGCGCCCACCAAGGAAGAGTACAACCGATCCCAAGTACTAGAAAATTGTCACTGATAACTTAAACATTACAAAAAGTCTGAAATTGACTGACAGAGGGAGCATTAACAGCTGTTGCAGGTAGATTGTTCCATATGGGAATAGTACGCACAAAATGACTATTTTAGGGATTTACAGTTGGGTTTAAGTGATTAAACTTAAAGTCGTGATTGTTTCTTGTTGGAGCAGAGTTCAGAGTTACTTCGGGTGGCAAAGAGATATTTACAAAGTTGTACTGGATTTTAAAACTTTATAAGTGCATGAACATTAGGCCTTGGTTTAAAGCAAAGTCGTTTTTTCGTACTTTATTTAGTTTGAAATCAAATTCAATTTGACTAAACATCATATGTAAGACAATCCTTCTTAAATGAAGATCGCACTTCGGACGCTAATTTATTGTTTTGAATAAAGACAGTCACATGACAGTGACTCCTATAACGTCTTTTTCTTCCCTGATCTGTTTCGGTATTGTAATTTACAATGCTTTTCAGTACCAGAATAAACAAGACTTATTCACTCTTTAAATAAATTTACTCAAAAGTACAATCTAAACATTAATCCATGGGTCGTATTTGTGCAATCTTCTTACAGACCAAGTAAGGCTAATACTTTAAAAAATAAACGTTATTTATCACATACATACTGAGATTTACGAATGGAATCACTCATGCGAAAACTCACTTCACAATTTTCCTTAGCCAATCAGAATCGCGAAACGAATTTTTCACACGTGCGAAAAGCGTTTCGTCCAATCAGAAAACACCTGCCAAAACATATCGGATTTTCAAACTGGACTTGAGCTCGGAGGCGCCACTTTCATTCACTACGAAAGTTGGAGGTTTTGACTTTTTTTTAACTAATGTAATATTGACCTGTAAACAGCCAACTAACGAGCAAAAACTTAGAGAAACAGCCGTAAAGTTACTCAAAGAGACAAAGAAGAAGCGAAATTCTACTGACCGAAAGAACTCAACAGATATTGAGATAATCTATGTGAAATCATTCATAGTGTCAAAAGAAAATACGGCGAAGATTACGAGCTTTCAATCCTTCGTGGAGTGATTTCAACTTCCATAGACCATCGACATTTGAAAAATCGTAAATATTCTGTGACAGAGAAAACCTACAAGCCGTGGAGATGTCTGGAAACTGTCGTAGCAAACAACTTGGACAAAAGCAGGTATACTAATCTATTGACGATGTAAACTTGTAAACTTTATTTGTTGAATCAAAGACAGTTTCATATTGATGTTGAAAACTATTTCAAGGCTGATGTCAGTTCAGAAAGTAAGATTTTCTTTCCATTTTGATTGTATCGAGCATACATTTTAGTCTACGTTGAGTCGGATACGAAATGCAAAACAAAAAATTGAAAGCTACAAATGTACGTGTTCAATGACAAGACCTAAATAAAACCTGTTTGATACTGGAGAAAAATCTCAGTGTGTATGTAATAAACAAATTACAAAATGGGAAGTGCTTTTGTATGGTATTTACACACTTGTTTGTTTTCACAAAACTCACTCGCTCGTACCTCGCTCGTTCGTTTTGTGAAAACAAACTCGTGCGTAAATACCATACGCCAGCACTTCCCATTAAGTAATCTCTATTTTCCCTTATGCACTTAGCATATTTCGAGCTTCTGCTAGTCCTTCTAATGTTCGATAAGCGGCAATGACTAAAGTCTAGACTTTTTAATAACAGGGACCTTAAGCAACCACGACGACGACTTTCTTACGCAAGCGTATGATAATGAAATTGTATCTTTCATATTCAATTCCATCAGCATTTTCTGCTAAGCAGAATGTTTCGGTTTCATGATAGTGAAACGTATGATCATATTAGACTATAAACACCATCATGGTGGTGAATAGGTATGGAGGAATTCAGTGGGTAATACCTTTCTTCTTGGCTCTACAGGTTGCATCAGGTAGGGTTTATTAAAACATTGTCTAGCCGCATTGGATTTATGTTTATTTTATATACGTATTGAAAGGAAACTTCGAAAACTTTGTCAGGGTTTAAACACAATCAAGAATCTAATTCTAATATTTGTGGAACTACTGAATGGTTTATACAAAATAAATAATTCAATTCGAAGCTAATGATAAAGGGTTATGTCTTATGTTGTTAAATATCCCTCTTTATATAAGTCAAAACATCCTTCAACAGTAATTTATTTGTGTGAATGTGGCCATTTTACAAACGTGTGATATTAAAATGAGGCCAGAAAACAAATTAACAGAACCACCTCGTTTATAACGTTGTCGTTTAGTAAGATGCCTTTCATTATTAATTCAAACGCCAATTTGTTAAATATTGAATGACAGATGTATCATTAATTTTCTACACTGCTAATGTTCAACTGTATATTGTCTTATCGTGTTGGTTAACTGATTCCTCCAGCCTTACTCTACGGAAGTCATTTTACTAACAATAACATGTTGTACATATACGTTACTTTTTATTTGTCGTTATCATACCAGAAATAAATTTTATATTTATTGCATAGGACTTAGAAATATTGCGGAATGTGCAGAATTGACAATTTGTTTACAATTTTTCACTTATACATTGTCCAAAAATATTTTTGTAATGCACATAATTATTTTATTTATTTTATTTTCAAACAATTGATCATAGCCAATAAACCTATTTCCGCAATAGATTGTTTTTAATATGTTGATTGTTTCTTGTGACGATTAGACCTGCTTCCAGCTCTCCGTTTCGGTATTGTATTTCTTTAATCGGTTTATTTTGGGTGAAGCGATGTCTTACTAAATTTCCCAAAATAAAGAAGACGTCAGTAGTAAGTAGGCTCACTTGGGAATCAAAGCGAGCCTCCTGATTGGCCGAGACAGGGGGCGGGGCCTAAAACGACGCCATTACGCACGTGGCGTCCCAAAATGACGTCACAGCACGTGGCGCCGCCAAACTGGTCTGTTTGGCGGCCAAAGCCAGGCGTGGGATTGGTCGGAAATTTAGAATGACGTCACAGCACGTGGCGCCGCCAAACCTGTCCCCCAGCGGGGGCCCCCAAGGGAGGCTGGACCGGAAGTGGAGCCGCCGCCAGGGGCGAAGAGGTGTTTGGAGGCCCAAGCCAGGCCTGGGATTGGTCGGACCGTGTCGGGCGTTCGGGAGGGGTTCGGCGGGGCGTCGGGAGAGACCAAACCCAGGGCGGGGATTGATCGGCGGGAGGTCCCCAGGGGGGTCCCCCTGCGGGGAATGTGTGGAAACCGGCAGAGACGTCCTCCGGACCCCCTACTGGTACAACGGCCGAGGGTCCCCCGCCGTCCCCACCCCCTATAGACATCCCGACAACGAGCCGGTCCCCTCAGGCTCGCTACCAGCCCCACACGAGCTATTGTTATTGAACCAAGAAGACCTAGATTTGGGGGACATGCCGGACAACCGGGATTTACCCGCCCTAAAAGCCGGGTGGGCTTTGCACAAAACCCTCTACGTCATGACGTGCATCCGGGAATGCATGCGAGAACGTAGAATCGAATTTGGCATGCGTTAGGCCAGGCTTTGATTTACGAAGACAATCCCTAGGACTATGTGGAAATTGGAGTGTTAACCCTTGTGGCTTTATTTGATTCAACCACTATATAATTGGAGACAATAAAAGAGACTTTTTGTTTGAGTAAAAACAACTTTGTTTGCATTGTTTAAAATTAAAGTACAATGGCGGTGGCCCATTTCAGGCACACCAAATTAATTAATTAATACAAGTATTGAAAATAATATTAATAATAATGCAAGGTATCCTTTCAACCAAATTATAAAATTATAGAAATATAATAAAAAAATTATTTACAGGCCATCCCGTGGGCCCCATTCGAGAGAGAGAAAATATCCTTGTAGAGAAAAAGTGGACTAATCGTCCTAGTATTTATGAAAATGGGGGCTAATTGCCCTAGTAGTGATGAATTTTTTGAAAATGGGGGCTAATCGCCCTAATATTTATGTAATAGAAAAAGGGGGCTAAGCGCCCTAGTATTGATGTAATTTTGAAAGTGGGCTAATGGCCCTAATAAGTTTTTTTTAAATTTAGAAAAATAAAAGAACTTCCCGTGGCATAATTTTTTTAGAAAACAAATCCATAATGATGCTGGTATTCACGATCGATTGGCAAAACAACGATACAATAAACGGTTCCATGGTGGAATATAATTATACTCCCCGCTTTTATATAAAATAGGTGGTAGAATTTTGACTGGCAAAAATAACACCGTGGGACTATGTTTTTGCTAAGAAATGTAGATATTCTATAGATTAAGCAGGCGGCACACACGGTTCTCCTGCAACAGGGCAGTGGTGGTAAAATGTCCTCTTGTTCTGTGTTACATTTAAAACACTAAAAAATAAAAATTTAGGTCTAATTTATGCCACGGGAGGAACTTCAGGAAAATATTTAAAAAATTCCAACGGCGTAAACTTTTCCTTTTATCGAGGGTAAACAAGATCATAACGTCGATTAAGGATTTTTTTTATGGGTAAAGTTATGCACCCAAATGTGGTGCCATGTCGAAAAACTATAATAGAACCCGCCCGGACATAGAAGGGATGTCTCATGTTTCTAGTACAATAAAAGCATCCGGGGTGTCCGTCTTTTCTCAGAGCTGATTTCAACAACCCCACAAAGCAGGAGGGACATATTGTTTCGCCACAACAAGGCATAGGCGGCAACTGTTGTTGTTGTTCTGGCTGATGGCCACAGTTCACACACTAGAAAAAAATATAATATGAATTTTTTAACACTCGATGTGGAAGAAAAGATTACGCCACGAAAATCTGCCCCACCCCTCGTGATCCACTTGAGAAAAAATGGGGTGGTGGGGGCAGCGCTTGTAAATAATTCCAACGTTACAGTGACGTTGGCATACGGTTGTATTCGAATGGCACCTATGGCACCAACGGAATGTAAATTCTGTCAACGGCTCGATAAACATAGCGGCTTGGACAGGGTCCATTCCCCAAAAGCGTTTATTATGTGGGAGTTCCTGGAAACTATTGTCCCAACAATAGACTGATTCAAATTGCCAAGTATCCAGACAGGTAATTAACAAAAGTGTAGGGAAAAATAATTTGGTATGTTTGATTTTCCTCTTGTCGGCCCGCTGTTGTCCGCAGACGTAGGCCCCAATCCGCGCGATGATTGCCATTGGGAGTCCAAACTGTCTTAAGCAGAGCGCATGGTGAATAAAATGTTTGTCTGCTAGATCCGTAACCACCGGACCAAAAGTCTGTTCGGAAAAGAAAAATTAAAAAAGAAAAATTAAAAAAAGAAAACCGAATAATGTTTTAGAGAAATACACGACTTTCATAATGGCCGCCTCCTAATTTGCATATGTGATTTCCCGTTTCGGTAGTTTATCCACGTGTATAGAAAATATGAACATTGCCATGTGAAAGAGCATGTCGACATTAGTGACCTTGTAAAAGTTGAGTGCTGTAGCTTATAAAGCAATGAAGTTACAGCCAGTTGAAATTAGAGAGATTTGTATGAGAAAAACGACGGAGGCCTTTATAGCCTCGCTTTCATATTTTTCTGCATTACAAATGCTCATAGCTCAACAGCAATTTTCCACATTCCTCTAAAACTCAAAACAATTACTAGTTTTAATGTGATCTTTCATGTAGTAGCATTGGTTTTCCCCTACATATTTATCTTCCAAATTATGCAAATTAGGAGGCGGCTGGAGGCGGCCATTATGAAAGTCGTGTATTAGTTCGCTAGAGGCGCTCTGACAAGAGCGGAGATCTCCCCCCGGTGGGGACCTCGAGAAAACCCTATAAAAATTAATCAAAACTTTTACTCAATGGGGAAATGTTTGCCAATAAAAATGAACGGCTCTGTGAAGCAGAGACCGAACGTTAACACTGTTTTAGGGAGGTGGGAGAACATCAACAACAACAACTTACTTGAGCCAGGTTCAGCGTGGGAATGCCTCGGATATTCTAGAAAAACAAAAGAAAAATTAGCGGCGGTATTCCTAGGCAAAAAAGAAAGTCAGCAGGATAGTACCTCCATCTCTCGAATGGGGCGACGGACAGCCATAGCGTTGTTGTTGTTTTGTCTGTAGAAATAAAAAGGAAAAACCAAAGAAGAAAAGATTAGTAAATCCCTAGGTTGAATTTCCAGAGAGAATTTTGTGTAAAATTCACCTTGTTCTTGGTCGCTGTGGTTGTCTTGTTGTTTGACTGAGGAAATAAAAAGGAAAAAAACAAAAAAGAAAAGATTAGTAAGGCCTCAGGTTGAATTCCAAGAGAAAATTTTGTGTAAACTTACCGGTTGAGTGGCTGGTTCAACTGTGCCGAAGTTAGTTTTAGGGCTAGTATTTATGGGGCAAAGACTGGGCTGTGATTGGTGCCTTAAGCTCGGCCTACGATTGGTTCGCTAAGCGAAGCGAACGCTGTGATTGGTGGGGTCATTCAATCCGAAATGGGCTCGAATTCGTTTTCAGTGGATTTTTGGTTTTTGACTCTCAAAATTCACCCCCAAAACAGTCCTGAAATGGGCTGAAATTTTTGCTGGAATTAGCCATCCAGGGTTTCTAATTTTTCCGCTATTTTTTTCGTTTTCGGCGACCCGGGAAAGGGTTCCTTTTACTACCAAAACCTCGTACACGCTGAATCAGGAATCGGGAGCGCGCGCCTTTACATCACGCCACTTTCATTCACGAGAATCTAAACTGGGATAAACCGGTTAGACTAGTTTTCCACCAATCAGGAGCCGTGCGTCTTTGCCTCACAAAATCTCATTCATGAGAGGCTCCTAAACTGGGATAAACCGGTTGGACTAGTTTTTGTTTACCCAGCGGGGCGCGTTTGTTGAGAGGATTTAGGTTATAGGATTTAGGAGCTCAGAAAAGATGTTTAGAAAATGCAAAATGATTACGGCTTAAAGAAGGAAGGAAGAAGGGTTCCCCCCGGGGTGGGGCGAGATAATTTTAAAGAACAAGGGTAGGGGGGAGGGGTTTTTCAGAGGATTCTTAGACCCTAGGTGTTCAAGTCGAACCAAAAGCGGATCGAATTCCACCAATCATGAACCGTGCTCCTTCCAGAGGAACCAATCATCGGCCGAGAAAAAGGCACCAATCAGAGAACAGTGAAAAAAATATATAAGGAAGAGATGCATTTTTGATTTGGGTTAGTGTGAGCACGATGGACTCTTGGGATTATCTAGATGAAGAAGGCAATCCAGTTACCCTCACCCTCCAAGATGAAAAAGAGGACAATCCCTATGCCATAACCCGTCAGGCGCCTCATCCCTCCCCGGGGGGAGAACCAGTGGGAGAACCGATGGGAGACCCAGGGGGAGACCCAGGGGGAGACCCAGAGGACGAGCTCACGTTCGAAGAAATAAATCCGTGGTACAACGCCGAGGATTTGTTCGCCTTCCTGGAGGATGTGGATTTCCCCCCGGGGGTGGCCTCCTCCTCGCAAGAACCGTTTACATTCCCCGAGTTGGAGGCTCTAGAGACCGCCACCACCGAGGAGCAAATAGAAAAAGCCGTCGAGGCGCTGAACCTCCCCACAGTGCTTCCGGTAGTGACGGCACAAGATCTGGAAAGTTCATTTCGCTCAGACTATTGGCAAAAACGATCCCTCAACCTCTCGTGGGGAAAATTCGGTCCCAAGTCCCCCAAGAGGAAAGACCACGAGGAGAATCACGAGGAGGACAACGAGGAGGACCACGAGGAGAACTACGAGGAGGACAACGAGGAAGATTTCGAGCCTGAGAAATGTCTCCACGCCTTGTTTCCCGACGGTAAACGGGGGAGTGAACAACAGGGAGGAGGAAAAAAGAAGAAAATCAGCGCCGCCGCTGCCGTGGAGGAAGAGGAAGAGGAAGAGGAGGAGGAGGAGGAGGAGGAAGTCTTTGAACTCCTACAAACCCGGACCAGAGCGTGTAAAAAGTTCAAGACGACCTGCAAGGACTACGAACTAAACATAAGGATGCGACCCCGCGTGACTCTGCCCGAGGTAAGGATTGACTACACTATTTTGGCATGACGTCACAGCGCGCGGTGAGGTGGCGCCTAGTGTTAAATCTCCTGTTGCAAGAAGCAGGGGGTCGAGCGCCAAGCGTAAGGGTTCGAGTCCCCGTGAGGAAATCCAAATTATTTTTTTTCTTTTTCTTCTTGATCTTCCCTAGCCGGACTACACTTTTTTTTGATTTATTATTTTTAATTGTTGTAATTTTTAATAAAAAAAATATTAGAAACATTAAATATTTTTTTAAAATCTTTTTTTAATTTTTAATTTTTTAAATTTATTTATGTATTATTTATTTTATTTTATTTTATTTATTTTATGTATTATTTTTTATGGACAGGCTCTTCAAGACGTCACGACCGTGTTAGAGAGGGTCCTGGAGACCACCCTAGGGGACGCCGAGCCGCAAGACAGAGTACGCCTGACCCTAGACGCCCCGCATCTAGAGTACCCGCTGGCTTTTCCCTACCTGATGAGGTCCACCCTCACCCCCGCCCTGATCATGGCCAGAATTGGGGAGATCACCCAATCGAATGAAGAATTCCTACTGCGGGGCCGCTTCCACATCCATGTGTTTCACGTGAAAATACCCAGAGCGGGAGGAGCGCGTCCGCCCCGTTGCTGTACGACCGACTTGGAAAAATTTCGAAAAACAAAACGAAGCATCGTGAGGATAAAAAATCTAGATGAACTATGTATGGCCAGAGGATTGGTCACGGCCCTGGCCCGGGAGCAGAACGATCCTCTTTACCTCGAAATAAGGCGAGGGAAACCCCGACAACGGACTCTAGCCTTGGAGCTCCACCGCCAGGCAGGCGTTCCTCTTCGACGCTGTGGGATCCCGGAGCTCAAACGATTCCAAGCCTATTTGGCAGATCAAGAGGTAGAAGTGAATCTGGTTTCCCGAGAGCATATGAATAGCATTATTTACTCGGGCCACCTCCCTGAGGCCCGCTACCGCGTGTACCTCTACCAAACTGAGAACAACCACTATGACGTCATCAGCAACATGCGGGGTCTCCTGAATGCCAAATACTTCTGCCCCCTCTGCCAGAAGACCTACAACGACCCTATATACCATGCTTGTGACACGACCTGTCTCTGTTGTGGGGTCAAGGACTGCTCTCCCCTCGCCCCTGGGGAGAAACATTCTTGGAGAAAATGTGATCAGTGCCGGCGGTGGTTCAAGAGTGGGGCCTGCTTCGACAACCACCGTCGTCCCCTCCCCCGCCGGACGGGGCATGGGTCCCTCACCACCAGAATATGGAGTTCGTGCGAACGGTACACACGTTGTGGTCAGTGCGGGGTGACGGTAGACCATCTGTCTCGAGGCCGAACCGGAGTCCACGTGTGCGGAGAATACCGTTGTCGGAGTTGTCACGCGATTGTCCCCCCGGACCACTTGTGTACCATGCAAGTGGCGGACCAACAAGTTCTACGCCTAGCCACAGGAGGAGGTGGGGGAGGTGGAGGAGAAGAGGATGAAGATGCCTACGCGTCCCTCCTGGCGGAAGAAGAGGAGACAGAGAGAGCCGCCGCAGAAGACGAGGGAGACAAGTTCCGGTACCTGTTCTTTGACTTTGAAGCCATGCCCCTGGAAGCGCAGCACGTGGTCAACTTTGCGGGGGTCTCGAAAGTGTGCGATCTCTGTGTGACGTCAGACTTACCCACCTGCACTCAATGTGGTCCACGGAAAGTAGAGTTCCGAGGCCCCACGGCCCTCCCCCAATTCTGCGACTGGCTCTTCTCGGGGGATCACGAAAACTACGTGTGCCTGGCCCACAACGCCATGGGGTACGACTCGTACCCCATCCTGGAATACCTCTTCAAGAATGCCATAAAACCTAAAGTGCTCTTTCGCGGTGGCAAAGCAATGGTGGTGGACATCATCGACTACAAGTTGGTCATCAAGGATTCCCTCCTCTTCATCCCACTGGCCCTCAAACAATTTCCCGTCACGTTTGGGTTCCAGACCGAAAACCTCAACAAGCTGGATTTTCCCATCTTTTTTAACAAACCAGAGCATCAGCAGTATGTGGGGCCACTACCAAACCTACATTATTACGAACCGGATTCGCTGAGCCCGCAAGGCAAAGAAGAACTGGTGGCCTGGCATGCGGCCGAACGGGACAAGGGTACGGTGTTCGATTTCCAGAAAGAGTTGGCCCTCTATTGCCACCGGGATGTCGCCATCTTACAGCGGGCCTGTTTGGCATTCCGAACAATAATGATGAAAGTGGCGGGGATAGATCCCTTTACCAGGACCGTGACCCTCGCCTCCATGTGCAACCTAGTATTCCGCAAGAAATTCCTCAGACCGAACACCATTGCGGTCTTCCCACGGCTTGGCTACCGCCCCAAGGCCGTCCAGTCGGTGTTGGCGCTCCAATGGCTGGCCCACGTGGAGCGGCGGGACGGGATTCAGATCCAGCACGCGGGCAATCTCGGAGAGAAGCACGTGGGCCCCTACAAACTGGACGGGTACCACGCCGCCACCCATACGGCCTACGAAATAAATGGCTGTTTCTGGCACGGCTGCGACCGTTGCAACCATCAAGAGAGAGTGCATCCCCTGCTCCACTGTACCATGAAAACGTTGGCCAACCGGACCCGAGACAAAATGTTGTACCTGAGTCAGCAAGGGTACAGCGTGGTCCCGATCAGGGAGTGTGAAGTCCGGGCGGCCATGGCCTTGGACCCGACCTTCGTTGCCCTAGCGCCCATCCCTCAAACCCAGCTTCCCCTCGACCCCAAGAAAGCGTTCTTTGGAGGGCAAACCAACGGGATCAAGACGTACTGGGAAGCGAGCGAGGGAGAATGGGGGAGAGAATGGATGGAGGCGCTGGATGTGTGCTCCCTATACCCCTGGGTGCAAAAAACACAACGGTTTCCGCTGGGCCATCCAAAAATCCTTACCGAAAATCTAGACCCTACCCTCCCGTACGAGGGGTTAATCCACCTGAAGATTCTACCGCCACGCCGCCTATTTTTCCCGGTCCTCCCTACCCATGTGGGGGAGAAACTGCTGTTTACCCTTTGCCGGACCTGCGCCGAAGACAAGAACCAGGTCCCCTGCGCACACGACGACGAGGCCCGGGCTTTGACAGGCACTTGGGTGAGCCACGAACTCCACGAGGCCCTGCACCAAGGCTACCGGGTCCTGGAAGTGTACCGGGTATGGCATTATCCCGAGTCGGAGCAATACGATCCCGCCACCGGGACCCAGGGATTGTTCACGGGCTACGTGAACACTTTCCTCAAGATGAAACAGGAAGCGAGCGGGTGGCCGCACGGGTGTCACACCGACGCTGAGAAAGCCTCTTTTATAGAGAGTTATCGGAGGGCCACGGGGATTTTACTGCAGTGGGACAAGATCGCGTTCAACGCGGGGATGCGGGCCCTGGCGAAATGGATGCTCAACACTTTGTGGGGCAAGTTCGGCCAGAAGCAGAACCCTCGCCGGTCGGAATACGTCACCGAACTGGACCGCTACTTCGAGCTCATGATGAGCGACGAGTTTGAAGTGCAGGACATACTGTTTGTGCACGAAGACATGGTGCAGGTCCACTACCACGCCACCCCCAATTACATTGACTCCAATCCCCACACCAACGTCGTGTTTGCCGCCTACACCACAGCCCATGCACGCCTGAAATTGTATTCTTACCTCCACCTCTTGAAGGAACGCATCGTCTACCACGATACGGACAGCATCTATTTCACACAGAAAGTAGGCCAAGTGGCGCCCCCGGTCGGTCGATTTCTAGGCGACATGACCAACGAACTTAAAGAAGGGGAACACATTGTCCGTTTTGCCTGTACCGGGCCCAAGAGTTACGGGTATGAAACGAGTCAAGGCCGCACCGTCTGCAAGGTGAAAGGACTACGCCTCAACGTGAGAAATCGGGCGATCGTAAACCTCGAGACCATGGTGGCCATGGTGCAAGGTCAGGGGGAGCCCACACGGACGGTGGTGACGCCGCACGCCATCCACCGCAATACCCAAGACAGGACGTTGCACACCCGCCCAGAGACCAAGACCTTCAAGGTGGTCTACGACAAGAGGGTTTTACACGGCTGCCAGAGCTACCCTTACGGCTACTAAAGAAAACAAAGAGACTCTAGAAGAAACAAAGTTTTATTGTAATAAATAATTCAGTTCCTTTGAGCTGTGATACTAAAGTCTTAGTCTTTATTTTAGAGGAACTCCATCTTGTAAGGCTTGAGTCTTGGATGCTTGCGCAGGAATCTTTCCCAAATACAAATATGATAGACCAACATCACATACAATCCATAATAGGTTCCTTCGCAGTCGCTCACCACATACTGCTTCCTTTCGCCTTCGCTCAGGTATTCTTCCATCCAGTTCCCAAACGTAGAATAGCACATGTGGCACTCGCCCACAATGACATCACCGCCGCCCTCAGCTCCATAGAAAGTAATATCTAGACCCATGATGTTGACAGCTTGAAGAGTACCGCGTAATGAATGAGAATTGTAAAAGTCTTTTTTTTCAAGTCTTTTTCTTCAGGTGTTTGACGGTCCACCGGCTGATACTCTTGCCTTTGCGCTTGCCCGACGTGGTCGTCGTTCGGATCGTTGTTTCGGTACGACCGTCTTTCGATTTGCGGCTCGTGATCTTGGGAACCGTTTGCGTGCCTCCTTGCTTGCTCTTTTTCCTTTTCCGGTTTGCTTGGGCAATTCGGCGTTGCCAGAGCGTTTGTCCCAATCCCGCGGGTCTCGTTAGGGTTCGTGCCATGGCGACAATGAAGGGGGGTTTAAAAAGGACGCCAATTTAAAGGCGGTTTTTGGGTGGGGCCTGTGCCAAACGAGAGGCGGCGGCTACCCCCACGGGACCCGCCACGGGAAAAGGCTTTGTAGGGGGTCCTGGAGAACGGTGTTTCCTCTCGGCGGGGCGGCGGGAGATCTTTGTAAGGGGTGGGTACTAGTAGGGGTTCTTCTGGAGTTGCGGCGGTTCGTTTAGGCCGGGGCGTGTACTCTTTCTTCTTGGAGATGAGATCCCGGGGATGGCGGATGAGATCTTTAGGAATTTTTTCTTCCGCTAGAAATTGCATGAAATCACGGTAGCCGGGCGACGTGCGGGTGGAAGAAGGATGCACGGCTTCTTTAATCAGATCGGCAATTTGACTGCCCGGTAGGGTTTGCCCATAGAGTTTCACTTCCCCTTGCGCATTCCAGGTAATTTTCTGTCCCCCTTTCAACTTCAACAGATTGACCAGCACCGACGCTAAAGGTTTGCTGGAGGGGGGAACTTTTCGCAAAGCACCCCTTTGGCTCTGGGTTAACACTTTGGCTGCCACGGCCGTGAAGGGACTAGGCTCAAGGGTTTCGCGACGCCGGACGTATTTCTGGAGTAAATCTTGAAATTGGTCGGCGCTTGCCGGTTTCTCTGGGTTCTCTAGGACCTGCGCCATGGCCGTTTGGTACTGACTGAGCACTTTAACCCCTTTGGTCGTGTCCACACGAAGCTGTTGTTCCAACCACCGCATAGACTCTTCCGGCACCAAGACCATGCGCATAGGGTTCTTCCCCTCGGCCTCTTTCATGGCTTTTTTCGTTTGTGTCGCTTCACTGACCATCGCGTCACGGAAATTCCTTCTGGGGCTGCTGGAGGGTGGTGTGGGGCCCGCTTCCTTTTCCCTGTCTGGGATTTCTTCTTGGGCGGCCGCGTCTTATACTTTCTTTGGATTTTCTTCGCCGCCCGCACGGTCCTGCTAACTTTTTTTCCCGGGACGGTTTGGTGTTCCCTTTTTCGCAGGCGGGCTAAAAATAACTGCCACCGGGCCGGGTCAATGCCAGTGGGCACCGGTAAGTTGCGGATTGGTTGGACCATTCAGGACCAGATATGAGCCTGACTCAGTTCTCGGGCGTACTCTTCCGGGGAAGGGTATGGGTTAGAGTAGTTTGGGTTAATATAACCTCCGGCTTGATCCAGAGCTTTCTTGGCTCCGTAAGCTACGCCTCCACTGATAGCTCCGGCGGCGGCCGCTTTGGCAGCAAAAACGGCGGCGGCAATGAGGGCGGCGGTCGTGAAAATGCAGCCTCCTCGCTGGCCCACGGCCTTTTTAAGCTTGGCTTTCTGCACCGCTGTCGAGGAGGAGAGCAGAATCCTTTTCCTCACGGCCGGCGGCAGGGCTTTGTTGGCTATTTTTCGAAGTTTCACCTTGATGGGAGCAAAGACTTTCTTGGCGCGGGCCCCTATTGGAAAAGTTCCACGCAAGGCGTTGTGCACCACTTCGCTGACGGCGTTGATTTGAGTGTGACTCGCGGCCCGGATGAGTTTCTTTTTCTGACCGAGATCCGCTTTGGCAAATTGTCGGATGAACAGCGCGTGACGTTGAAGCAAGGGGGAGGCCATCACCACAACTGAACGATTTCCCTGCGGGACTTAGGCTATAAAGCTAACCCAATTCGATTTGTCCAGGGACTTCTGGGCTCGTAAAGCACGTTGTCTCTGGCCTAGAAAAAGGAGGATGGAAGGGGGATTTGTTGGGTCTCTTCCACACGGCCCCCTGAAGCTCTTGGATTCTTTTTACCGTCTTCTTTTTCTTAATACCCCTTCGTTGTTCTCTTAGTTGCAGTTGCTTTCCTACGAGATGCTTTTGTAGTTTGGTGTAGAGCTTGGGGTAGGACAAACCAGGGACCACCACCTTGGGGGTTTGGGAGAGGAGTTTCAACAGGTCCAGCGCATTGCCCACCCCCTTTTGATCCTCCTCCAGCACGTAGGCGCGATGCTGTTGTCCCTCCTCGGAGAAAATGTTGGTGCGCAACCGGATTTGGGGCGGGGTCCGGGGGTGGAGGTCAAAGAGGAGGTAGCCAAAGGGGCGTTGGGTCGCGTCTTGGTAGGCCCTCATCACTGCCGGCACTTGCCCCGGAAAGGCCTGCTCGGCCAATTTCCGGACTTGTAATGAATCCCGAGCGTTTTTAAAAGCCACCAGGTAGTGCGCGTTGATGGAAATGGTGCGCGCGTACTTGCCTGGCGGGAAAATGTTCTGGGTCAGGTACAGCACCGTAATGTTGCGGTGGTGCGAGCCTTTGGTGAACAGGTCCACCACCCGCTCGTCCTTGGAGCCTTCTTTCATCAAATCGTCCAGGATCAAGAGGCCCGGCTTGCCGCGAAAGGGGGCGTACGGGTCGTCGGGAAGCCCCTCCACAAATTTCACCCCCAATTGTTTCTGCAGGGTGGTGAACCGGGGTTGCCAGGCGCTGCCATAGCAGTACACGATCGTGAGGGGCTGCTGGGTGAAAAGGGATTTCGCGTGGCGCAGAAGTCTTTCGGTGAACACCGTTTTGCCCGATTGACTCTGACCCGTGATCAAGATATTGCAGGGCGTTTGGAAACGGACATCCATCACGCCTCACCCCTTCCCAAGAATAACAAGACATGGAGGTGGGTTTCCTGGTTTTATTTTATTTTTCACTTTGTCTCAAACTGATAACACATTGATCGTGAAGGGAACTGTCTTGCTGCTGCCACCGCGCCACACTCCGGCGCTGGTACTGGCGTTGCCAGGCTTGGAGGGCCCGGTCCCTGGTTGTCTTGGTCTTCCACTGCTGGAGGTTCTGCAGGACCTCCGCCAGGGATCGACCGTGGGCTCGGCGCAGGAGGTAGTACAGGCAATAACTGCCGCACACGTTGGACTTCTTCCCTTGCAACATCACACTGTTTTCCACGTGCTGGGCGTTCCCCTGCCGCACGTACTCTTGCAACCCGTAATAAGAGGCGGGAAAGCCATAACTGTCGAAGAATTCATTCAGTCCTTGGCGCGGAAAATAAAAGGCCAACCAATGGGTGCCTGGTCCGTCGGCATTGTCGGTATTGAGAATGAACGAGGCGGGGCGGGTCACGCGGCGGGGTCGTAGGTCCATGGGAAACACGCCCCGAAACGAGGCGCGGAGCCACCAATCGTGGCGGGCCAAGACCGTCAATTGCGACGTGTAGGTGGTCATCTCGGCTTACAACTTTTTCACTTCTCGGCTGCTGCTGATTTCGTACGCGGCGTCAAACTCGCAGTTCACGTACACCGATAAGGTCTGGGCGACCCCTGCTGCAAACTGAAGGCGGATGCCCACCGTCCCGTACTGTTGTATGTTCATGTGGGCGGCGTTGCCACTACCGTCTGGAGTGAAGTCAAAACACAAGATGGCGTAGCCCTTGTCCCAATCGGTCCGGGTAATGTCAATCCCATGGTTGGCGTTCATGGCGCCTTGGGCCAGGAACAGGGTATTGTAACCATCCAGGGTTTGCCCGGTCGCAAATTCGACGCGGGAGAAGGGGGTGGGCGTGCCGTCGACCGTCACCGTCGCGCGAGTCATCCCAAACCTTTGGAAATGGAAAGGGTTCTTTTTCAGCGCTCCCAAACTGCTCCCACTCTCCACCAAGGCAATGCGCATGCGTCGGGGGATGCGACCGCCTAGGAAATCCGTTTTCTCAAAGGTGGTGTCGCCCTGGGAAATGGTGAACATCCGTTCTTCCTCGCTGTTGTAAGGGTAGAGGACGGGCTGGGACACGAGTTTCACTTCGATGCTCTTCATGAAGTCCTTGTTGCAGACACTGACACGGCGGAAGAAAGTGACCCGCTTCAGCACGATTTTAGCGGCGGCCGCTTCCGCCGCACCACTGTCCCCCATGAGGGCGAAGGCGTTGCTAGCGGGGGTGAGTCGGAATTCCAGGGGCACCCCATTGAGGAGCAGTTTGTTGGAGAAGGCTGCGTCAATGCAAAACATCCCGGTCAGTTCCACCACTTTGCTTTCCGCCGTGTATTTCGCCCGCACAGTCAACCCTGTGTTGGCCCCGGCGATGGCGAAAACATCCATGGAGCCGGCCATGTCTTTGTAGTACAGTCCCGAGGTCAAGTAGGATTTCTTGGCGGCTGGAGTATAGTTGAGGAGGGTGCTGAGGTAGGCTTTGTAGGGGTAGGTTTTGGTGCTCATGGTCATCCATTCCCCGTTCAAGGCCATGTCTACTTGGGACCAGAGGGAATGAAACCAATTGTTGACGGGCCCCAAGTCCAAACCGGCGGTCAAATTCCCTCCGTCGGCTTTCACGAGGTTGGCCGTCACCTTGAAGTAACTTCTAGGCAGCACGGTATAATAGGGACTGGCCGGGAGGTAAAATTCCACGGGCGACCCGGGCAAAAGGGCCGATTTGGGAGCGTGCTCCGACCAATAGCCTCGTTCTTCGACCGCTTGGGCCAATTCCTTGCCGAAAAAATCCAAATGAGTGTTGTAGCCGCCCATCATGTTGGGCAGGGGCGGCTTGCCCATGCCTGCGACCGTAGCCATCAATAATCGTCGTCAAAGATATCTCTCTCCACACGTGCACGCTTGACGGTCGTTGAAGGAATGAGAGAGGGAGACTGTTTTTGCTTTCTTTTATTCTTGTTGGTCGTGGCAGGCTTCTTCGTCTTTTTCTTTTTCGGCGCTATCCCCGCTATCTTTTCCAGGCCTTGGATCAACGTTTTGCTGGTTTTCTTGCCGAGCACACGGGCTGTCCCTTTTTTCGTGTCCTTCACGATTTGTTTCACCACCCTCTTGCCAAATTTCGATTTCAGTTTAGCGAGTATCTTCTGTCCTCCTTTTTTAGCCACCGCCCCCGCGACGGTCCCAGCCAACGCTTTGCCCGCCATGACGGCCAAGGGGGCTAGCGCCAAGGGTAACAGTCCACCCTTTTGATTGGTGACCGGCTCGTAACGGCCGAGTTCATTCCAACGGATAGGGAGGAGTCCGCCACCGCCTTGCTGTCCGCGACCCCCCTGGAAGACAGGAATGGAGGAGGGCATGCGTCGAGTGGTGGGGGGTGCGGGTTTTGCACGGAACACAGGGATCGAAGACCCTCCGCCAGCCATGTCCCCCATAGATGACCCCAGTGCCATAGATTCCGCAGACGCTCCATTCATCCTTACCTTTTCAGAGCACGCTTCACAAATTCCAACGTCGCCACCACGGTAGCTGTTGAGGCGAATGAGAGGCGTTGGCCGGACTCGTCGGTTATAAGGATTTCCAGCGTGTCAAACACCGTTTTGGCGAGCGGGAAGTAGCGCATGACCGGAAAGTCTCGTTCCACCACCTTGTTGTACGCGACCTGGGCCGACACGACACGTAGCAAGGGTGCTTCCACATCCCCCACGATATGCGGCTCGATCAGATCGCAGTACACGTACAAACTGCGTACGGGTTGGTGTTTAAAATCGCGGGTGAGCAGGTAGGGGGTGGGCGTCCGGAATTTTAGACCGGAATAGTAGGTGGACCAACACTCGGGCTGGTACCCCACCAGGGGTGTGTTGTCGTCCGCCGGATAGTGTTCGGGCTTTCCTTGCCCAAACACAAACAGATTGGCCAGCCAGGGGCTCATGGCAATTTGGGTCTCCTCCTTGAGTTTAAGGGTCAACATGGCGGTTCCATTAGTCTGGTACCAAAACCATAACACATCAGGGGCTTTCATCGGAAGGGTAGCTTGGACGGCCATGAGGTTCGCGTAGTTCCCGGTCGGTACCACAAAGGATTTTGCGATCTTGCGATGGCCGGTAAACAAGTTAGCGCCTTTGCCCGTACTCGCGTTAGTGATGTAGTACACAGTCCGTTCTCTCTCCAAAACCGAGGCGAGGATCAGGACGGGTTTGACCCACTGCGCCTCCCCTATAGTCGTCTTCACGAAACTGGACAACAACGGTGTGCGAGGGCCCGGTTTTTTCAACAGGTGTGCAGGATGTGCGGTGGCCTTTTTGGGATCGTCCTCCAAGCCGATCATGTAGGCCAGTTTAGGGGGGAGGACTAACATGTAGCCGCCCGTTGGGGTTTGAACCAATTCCAGGACGGTTTTACCCATGGCATTATTGGAAGATTCCACTCGGACGCTAAATGTTTTCATGATCGCTCGGTAGCCCCCTTGCAACATCGCCCAGTGCATGGCTCTGACCAGTTCTGTAACCGTTTCGAAAGACTGTGGAGTAAAGGTGATGTTCGGGAGGAGGTCGTAGGAGATTTCTACTTCTGGATCAAGTGTTTCGTGGATCATCGAGAATTGGCGGTCTTGAACTTGGGGGAACAATTCATCCCAGGCGCGTGGAAATTGCAGGTGGCAGAGGGCCATCTCCCACTGCCGGTCCAAGACCAACATCTCCGGGAGCCGGATACGAAAATGGGAGCCTGTGTTATCGGGAAAGGTATCCCGGCTGGCCACGCTAGGCAGCGTCATCCAGATGCGGTCGGGGTTCATGCTTTCCGGAAATGGTGGGTCACTTCCACCTTGGAGGTTTGTGGAAATGAAACAAGTTTCCCTTGCTCGTCGGTTATAAGGATTTCGAAATCCTCAAACACCGTCTTGGACAACTGTCTGTAGTACAGGGGGGCAAAGTTACGTTCGTAGACCTCACCGTCCCCGGGCCCTGAAAAAAGGACTCTCAACAAGGGGACTTTCGTATCCCCCACAATACTGGGTTCCACCAAATCACAGTACATGTACAAGGTCGTCTTCTTCTGGGGACTGGGGAAGACCAGAGTCGTGACCGCCATTTCCCAGTCTCGAGACAACGTGTACATTTTATAGAGGTGGATACGGAACCGGGACGGTTCATTGACGTAGGTGGAGACGTAAGACTTCACCCCGTGGGTTAAGGTAATGTAAAATTCCTCCTCCTCCATCCTCTCTTTCTCCACAATGACTCCGTCCGTCGGAACAACCAACTCTTTTATTTCTTTTTCTTTCACCCATACGTTTGGGTCTGGAGCTGAGTGACCGGGACCCAGCTGTTAAATTTAGCGGGGTACCCTTCCCATTTCACCAAGACTTCTTCCTGGTTCTTCTTCTTGCCGGGGCGGCGTTGCAACACCTTTTCGATGATAAAGAGACTTTCTTTTTCCACGGCCACCGGCGTCATCTCGCTTTCGTAAAACGTTCCCCGCAACGCCTCCCCGCTCAAGTCCTCCAACCGGTAGACGGGAGGGGTGCGGTAGTCCAGCCGTTTTATCACCGTGAACACTTCCTCCGACCAGTTGGCCAGATAGCTTTTTTCAAAATGGCCTTTGGTCTTGCTAATCCGTACCGTGTCGCCTGAACGGTACAGCGGTTTCTTCGGTTTCCTCGTCGTCGGCTGCTTTTCCCGGTACAAGACGGCCCGCACCTCGTGGTCGTTGAAGGGCGTGACGGTGATGGGGGCGCGTCGAATGCTGCTGTGGACGGCTCGGTTGTACCCGAGCACCAATTGAGGGAGGACTTTCCAATACTCTTTCTTCCCGGTGGCCGTGAAATATTTGTACATGCGTCCCTTGAGCGTCCGGTTGAACCGCTCGGCAATCTGGGCTTTGGTCTCGTTGTACGTGACGAAAAAGGCCACGTCATTCTTTTTTAAAAAGGCCTGGAACTTGCGGTTGGTAAATTCTGTCCCGGCATCGGTCTGCAACCGCAACGGTTTCCGTTCGCGAAACACTTGGGTAAAGGCGCGCACCAATTCCTCTCCCGTCTTGTTCTTCAGGGGGACCGCCCACGCGTACTTGGACAACACATCGATGATGGTCAAAATGTGTTTGTAGCCCTTGTTGAAGGTGCTCGTGGCTTGCATGTCCACCAGATCCGCCTGCCACTGTTCGTCCAGGGCCAGCACGCGCACGCGCCCTCGCAGAAATTTTTTTCGAAAAGGGCGGTGCAACGTAAAGGTCAATTGTTTTTTCAGCCAGGCTAAAGTGGTGGGGCGCGTCACCCCCACTTCGCTAGCCGCTTTCACCAGACGGGCAGCACCCCCAAAGGCAGCAGGGCTGCTGGGGTCGTAATACAACGCCTCGAGCAGCGCGGAAGGATTCTTTTTCTTCTCCTTCTTCTTGCGCCCCATAATCCTCAAAATGAGAGCCCTGGATAATCACTTTTCCTCCGCAACACGCCAAGAGACAACGGACACGTTTCAAAATACCATGGCACTTGAGGGACGGACCTCCTCCTCCACCGCAAGGCATTCTGTACTCTCCCCGAGCCTAGCGCGCGACACCTCCCTTATACTTTTTCCCCCTAGGAAAGAGACAACAGACACCCCACGTTGTTCCTCTTGAATGTTTTATTGTTTTTTTCTAGCTTCGGATATTCTTTCTCATTCTGAAGGCCTACGGTTGGCCTTGTAAATAGGTATATAGTTTTTAATTCTTTTTCTGTTTTTGGTTGAAAGGACACCTAGAATTACATAGGGGGTGCTTCCGACCCCCAGGGTAAAAAATCCCGGGGGTCCGGTTTGTCCCCAAAATCTAGGTCTTCTTGGTTCCGCGTGGGACTGATTCCGGGATGTCCCCAGGGGGGTGGGCGGGGGGACCCTAGATATATTCCAGCGTAGGCTTGTTTCTCGTACTTTAGTAGGTATTGCTTGTGATTCAAACCTTCCTGCATAGCCTTGAAATCCATTTTACATAGCCTATCATAGTACTTTTCTGTAGTTGGGCTTCTTTCCTTCTCCAGCTTTACGGTCAACTTATCCATATCCATGAAGTACTCGGCACTTTTCAGGCAATTGTCAAAGCGGATATCCACTGCCCATCTCAGTGCTTGTTCTTCCATTGGAAAGTATCGTCCCAGCTAATCCTTGACCGGCTTTGGCGTAACACCTACAAAAGCACGTAGGGGTTCACACTAAATTTACAGAGGAGGGTTCACTTTCTTATACGCCCCGGGCTACTCCCACCGACCAATCCCCGCCCTGGCCCTCCCCCGACGGCCCGCCGAACCCCTCCCGAACGCCCGACACGGTCCGACCAATCCCAGGCCTGGCTTGGGCCTCCAAACACCTCTTCGCCCCTGGCGGCGGCTCCACTTCCGGTCCAGCCTCCCTTGGGGGCCCCCGCTGGGGGACAGGTTTGGCGGCGCCACGTGCTGTGACGTCATTCTAAACTTCCGACCAATCCCACGCCTGGCTTTGGCCGCCAAACAGACCAGTTTGGCGGCGCCACGTGCTGTGACGTCATTTTGGGACGCCACGTGCGTAATGGCGTCGTTTTAGGCCCCGCCCCCTGTCTCGGCCAATCAGGAGGCTCGCTTTGATTCCCAAGTGAGCCTACTTACTACTGACGTCTATGATTTTTATTGTTGCCATATTGTTACACTTTCACAACGTCAACACCTTAAGGTTTATAAAAAGAGAGAGTCCAACGCACAGTTATTGATGAATTTGATATAAAAATTACTTTAAGTTCCTATGAAGTAAACAAAATCGTCACGCATGTCAGGCGTGTAATTTAAATAGCATATCTTTAAGTAAAAGTTAAATACCGAGAACCGAGGCATTCACCCATATACATCCCGAGGGCCGTAGGTTGCCGAGGTTCGAGGTATTTCACTGACTTGTTTCATTGTTATTCGATAACATTCCAGTGAATTTCAATATAAAGACCTAATTAGATATTCAAGGTCATACAAAGACCTCCATATAAAAGCCTTGAATATGTAATGAGCAATATATTGAAGTTCACTGGGATCTTAATGCATCAGTCAATTCCAGCAATGCCCAATCCCGCTCCCCCCCCCAAAAAAAAAAAACCGGGACATGGTGGGTCATTTGCATATTTTGAGATTCCAGGGGTGGGGCATTTGTAACCTTATATCGGCCCGGGGTCGGGCATTATTCTACCCCGGGGCGAATGGTGGGGCATTTGACACTGCCGGAAAGAATTCTGGGAAAGAGTCGCTGGTCTCGTAGTAACGACGTCATACTGTATCAAGTAAAAACACAATACATCTGAGTTGTTGTAATTACTCCGGCTGCCTGTGGATACTACATGTATCTATTTCTCTAAACCTAGAAACCTGCAGTTTATACCGTCTTATCCACGTTATTCGTTTATGCTAGCTTGCTAGGACACGAAAAAGCCGGGAAATCTATGGATGTTTAATTTTTACAACATAGCTAGGAAATAGCAGTTCCCGTACGTTGTATTCTTAACGCTACGCTGCGCTAAAATTTTCAGGAACCACTTGGGGCCCAAGTTCTGCTGGTCCGAGTTTGAAACGATATCAAGTAGTTCGTTTACAAATATACACAGTTTGCTGCTGTCCACCGGACGAACAAAACACTATTATTGGTTTTAATAAGCGTTTATTGTCGATAACATTAACCGCGTTGCGAAGGATTATTTATAGGAATGAAATATAAACTATATATACTGATGTATTAATACCATTTTGCTCCAGGCGGCTCAATAGTATTATCAAACAGCGGTAATACAAATACAAAACAAGATGGCGGATCTACGAAGCGGAACGGAAACTATCAATGGATAGATTCTCTGCGCCTTGTGTATTTGCATGGAATTAAACTTGGGCAGTATATCATTATGGATGTGCCAGGGGATGGGGCATTTTCCTTACTTCTTTGGCTCCACTGTGGGGCATTTGAACACCTTGCTTGTCCCCACCGTGGGGAATTTGAAAAAAAAACGGAAATAGCTAATGCCTGGGGGTTGTCCCAGGGGGGGGGGGATGGGCATTGCTGGAATTGACTGATGCATTAATGAAATAAAGGTTATCGAATAACAATAGAAAATGTGTCAAAAATGAGATTACGGCATATACATTATCAGAAGCGAGAAGTCCAAAGACTATAGCAAAGCTGAAACAACGTGTATAGTTTTAAACGTACTATATCTCGGCTAGCCAAACTAGCCTTCTTCAGATACTGGATGTTGTAAGTAGAGAGTTCTAAAATAGGGGGTTACAATATATAGGATTTCACAATATATAGGATTTCACAATATATAGGATTTCACAATATATAGGATTTCACAATATATAGGATTTCACAATATGTGAATAGGAAGTGACGCAATGGAATGATAAAGTAAAAAATGATGAAATAATAAAGTGCTGTAGGTAAGGTAAATAAAGCAAGGTAACAAATTACCATAAACTAATGGCATGCAAAAAATCTAATAAAAAAATATATAAAAAATGTTGATGATGATAAATAAAACATACCGGTATGTGAATAAATGTGTAGAAAATGAGGTGAAAGTGAGCTAGGTTTCATCACGTCTATTGATGCCATGAGGTTCAAGTGTTTTGGCCTTTGCCTGGTACATCAACGAATGTAACCGACAACTTAGTGACACTAAATTCTACAAACAACTCGACGCAGATATTACTAACGACATACAAACACGCATTACCTTCTATGTCCATCGCATGTCTAATGAGAACTTAATCGACGCTAAAATTAAACAGTACCTCCTACATACTAATGCTAAACCTGGACGTTTCTACATTTTACCCAAAATACATAAAACTGGTAATCCTGGACGTCCCATAATCGTTCATCGTATTTAAACTGAGTGCACTGTCAGCGAAGAATTTCAATTGAAATCAGTTGTCAATAACATAAAGAAGTCAAATATTTCGCATGAATTAAATCATTTTACGGTAAATATATCCGCAATGAAATGGCATTTCAATAGAAAACTTCAGAAATTCCTCGTTTCCGCTTTAATCTCTGTAAGAGCAAATAGTATAGTAATTAAGATATATTTTAATTTGAAACACTGTGTTTTTCTGCCGTCGAGATTACGTGAAGCAAATGTAATGATAAGTCATCAGATTGACTAGGTTTTTCATTGAGCTAAGTTTTAATTTGCTAGAGTAATTCCTGTATTTTAAAAACGGTTCTTCTTTTTCAATAAATAACTATCGACCTATTTCCCTCTTATCCATATTTAATCAACTGCTTGAAAATTCATTGTTTAATCAATATGCCCTTTGAAGCAGTAGTAGGTCAAAATAGGACTACCACCGGAAGACACTATCCTCAGCTTCAAGAACCATAATAGAAGCATGCGAGTCCCGTATGCCGATTTGCCTTCACAGAGTATGAACGATGTTTCATCTGTGGTGTGATGGAAAGGATCAGCTGTGTCGTGAGTAGGAATTGATTCACACACATCATCACCTCCAGAAGGATCGACGGGATCGAAAGGATTGTTGTAACCAGTCACGCTCTTTTTATGAGGTGCGCTAGAATCCGCCTTTTTCCTACTACTGCAGCTAACAAATCACGTGGGTGTACTGGAAAGCAAAAAATATCGATTGTCAATCTTTCTAAAACGTTGCTCTCCAGCATCCATGGCAACGCCTTTCCCATGGGGATCACGAGCTCAATTCATTCGTTAATGAAGTATTATATCAGCAAGTGACTGTTAGCTGCAAATAATAATAATAATAATAATGACATTTGTATAGCGCATATACATAAATGTTCTATGCGCTTGACAACTACGTGTACTAAATCAGTGTAAATATAAATATCTGCGCATAAATTACATTCAGCTGAAAACAAGACTGATTACTGTGTACAGATTATAGGTATGTCAAAAAAGGTAGTGTTTTAGTTTAGCTTTGAATTCATTAACGGATGGACTTTGGCGTATATTTAACGGGAGAGAGTTCCATAATCTAGGTGCAGATACCTGGAAGGCCCGCTGACCATAGGACTTAAGTCTGGCAGTAGGACGGACAAGGCGTAATGTATCAGCTGAGGATCGGAGTGTTCGGGTATGCTTGTATATAGTTAATAATTATTGTAGATAGACAGGAGCTAGGTTATTAAGTGTCTTATACGTTAACAATAATAACTTAAATGTAATCCGCTTATCTACTGGTAGCCAGTGGAGTTCTCTAAGGACAGGTGTGATATGATCATTTGTCTTAGAATAAGTTAAGATACGGGCAGCAGCATTCTGAAGAGATTGTAACTTCTGTATAAGATAGTTAGGGAGGCCGTGTAGTAGGGAATTACAATTATCGAGTTTGGACGTAACAAATGCATGAATAAGTGTTTCAGTGGTGGTCAGCGACAGTAATTTCCGTATTTTGGAGATGTTCCTTAGCTGAAAAAACGCAGATTTGCAGATTGAGTTAACATGTCGAGTCATATTCATAGTATCGTCAAAGATTGCTCCAATGTTCCTAGCATGGTTTGATGGGTGAATGATGTCTTTTCCCACAGCAAGAGATAACTTGTGAGAGCATTGCCGGTGACTGGAATGGATTATTAGGAGTTCGGTTTTATCATTATTTAGTTTAAGCTTGTTAGAGGACATCCATTGATCGATTTCAAGTAGACAAGATTCGATGTTAGCTTTTGTCGAGGCAAGATCTTTATCATCATTTGTTGTGAATGTGGAGTAGATCTGTATGTCATCTGCGTAGAGATGGTAGGACATATTATGCTTTCGTAAGATATTTCCAAGGGGAGCAGTATATAGTAGGTATAAGATAGGACCAAGGACGGAGCCAGGGGGTACACCATATTGTAGTTCATGTGTTGGAGAGGAAGAGTTATCAATATGTACAAACTGACTGCGACCGGTAAGATATGACTGGAACCAGTTCACCGCTTTTCCATGGCAAAGGGCCAATTATCTTGAAAAACAACATATATTATGCTTTAAACCATAGTTAATATTCTTTCAGATATATCCGACCACTTACCAAATTTTCTAATTATTAATAAGCTTTCAGCCTTACCGAAAAACTTTAGATTGTATAAGAGAGACTACTCTAAGTTAGATGAAGGAGCACTAATTAATTAACTCCAATCAATAGATTGGCAAAATGTTCTTCCCCCATTTAGTAATGTTAACATGATATTCGAAAGTTTTCATTCCACTATTTCTAAAGTCATCGATAATCATATTCCTCTTTAAAAAAAATTTAGCAAAAATGGAACTAAAGCTTCATTCTAAGCCCGGGGTTACAAACGCATTAAAGGTATCAATGTTAAAAACGGGTTATTTAAGTAGTATTTAAAACAAAGACATTCCTATCACTGCATGAAATATAGGCAATACCGAAATAAATTAAATAGGCTTTTAAAAATTAGCAAGGAAACATATTATACCAGTTATTTTTCTAATAATAATAGTAACGTGAAGGCTATATGGAAAGGTATAAAATAATTAATCTCCCTGAAACCCAAACAGATGATTACACCATCCAAATTAGTCATTGGCATTTCTGAAGTTAAGGATACAAAGGCAATTGCCATAGCTTTTAATGAATATTTTGCAAATGTTGGGAATCATTTAGCGGATCAAGTTCCTCTTGTCTCCAAATTCCCTATAGAATATCTAAAAGGAATAATCAACAATAGTTTTTTGCTGTTTCCATGTAGTGAAATTGAACTTGAAATTACAAATCTAAACTCTACTAAAACTTCTGTCCATTCAGTGTACCAATAAGATTACTCAAAAGGTTGAAGAACTGTCTATCAAAATCTCTGGAGATTCAATGCTTCGTTTTCTACTGGAGTAGTGCCTGACCAATTTAAAGTAGCCCGGGTAATTCCTGTTTATAAACAAGGTTCACAACCAGCAACTATCGACCAATATCACTTCTCTCAATTTTTAATAAACTTCTTGAGAAGTTAATGTATAACAGACTAATTAATTTTATTGAACAACATGATATTCTATATAAAGGCCAGTTTGGCTTCAGATCCAATCATTCAACTGTCCAGACAATAACCTTAATTACTGATAACATTCAACAAGCTATCGAAGACTGTTTATTTTCTTGTGGTATTTTTTTAGACCTGAACAAGGCCTTCGATACTGTGACCACAATATTATTTTGCAGAAACTAGAATACAATGGAATCAGAGGCCTGGTTCTCAGTTGGTTTACTTCTTATCTTTGCAATAGGTAGTTGTCAATCTAATGAGCTTTTTTGTTCGCTGTGGGGTACCGCTGGATCCGTACTCGGGTCCTTCCTTGTTCTTCTATATATCAATAATTTCAGTAGCTGTTCTAGTTTATTTGACTTTCAACTACTTGCTGAAGACTCAAATCTCTTTTATACAAATAGAAGTTTGGTGGACCTGGAAACTAACATAAACAATAATTTAACTGATGTAAATAGTATTACGTGGCTTTGCAGCAATAAACTCTCTTTAAATGTTGATAAAACTAATTTTGCGATATTTCACCCCCCTCAAAAGAAAATTGTCTATAATATTAACCTCTACATAAATGGAAAAGCAATTGAGATTATCCTTTCCTGACGTATGCATTTTAATATGGGGTAACACTTACATTTCCACTTTAAATCCTTAAATTTCCACTTTAAATGTTCTCCAGAAAAGAATAGTTCGTATTATTACATTTTCTAACTATGATGTCCATTCAAGTCCCTTGTTTGAAAGCCTAGGTTTGTTAAAACTAGTTAATCTTATTAAATTTCATGATGCTCTCTTCATGCATGATTATTATTTTTCTAGACTTCCTGCATCGTTTCATGATTTTTTTTACTAGAGTTAGTAATGTGCACAACTACAATACTAGGCTTGCTTCAAAAAAAACATATTACATTAAGCCTGTAAGGACAAATTATGGTAAGTTTAGTCTCCCCCACCAAGGCCTCCAGACATGGAATGCTCTTGACGATAATATCAAAATCACTCAAAAATCTGCATTTAAAAGTAACTTAAAGGAAGCTTTAATTGGCTCTTATTAATTTTCCTTTGTCTCTTTATGTTTTGTATGATTTGGATTTTGCCTTAATTGTATTTGTGTGCACATATATGTGTATTAATGTTAATGTATTGTGCTACAGTCACTGGGATTTAATTTACTTATTGGGCTATCTAACTAGTTTAGCGAAAGCTATTTTAGATAACCTGCACCAATATTTATTATTAATTTATGTTCCTTTTTATAATGTAATTATTAATAGTGGTGCAAATAAAGTATATTGTTGTTGTTGTTGTTGTTAGAGTGGAATGGTTTGAAAACCTGGCAAACTTCAAAGGGGCTAACGAAGGCGCTGAGATTTATGTTGGAAGGGGTTAAAACAAAAGGTTGTGCACGTTCATAGTTCATTAGCATCCCCTGAACGACTGAACCCACACGTTTCTATTGGCTGATTGATTAACATATTCCAACATCTATTGTGTTTTGTGCACGGTCACGGTTGAACAAAGCGAACAAATACCTATAACAAAGAAGGTCGCTAGGTTTCATAACCATTCCACTCTATTAACTATGTCTAAACAATTTGGTTTTCGTTCAAAATATTCAACAACATATGCGATCCTTTCTATAATTGATCAAATACAACCAGCTGTTGACACAGTTAACATTTCAATTCACAAACTTGAACATTATGGGATTAGAGGGATTGCTCTAAATTGTTTTAAATCATATTTATGTAATAGGAAGCAATTTACTTCATTGGTAATGCATTATCTGAAGAGAGGATTATTTCTTGCGGCGTCCCACAAAGATCAGTTATTCTCTAATAGCTCTAAAATCTAGCCTTTCATATTTTTGCTGATGATATAGAGAATATTACATGACCGCGCGGACGGATTTTATCTTCGAGTGTTGATGAAATATATGTAATGTTCTGTTTAATATATAATTATCGTTAAAATATCAGTTCAAATCTCTTCCTAATAAGGTTAGAAATCTTTCAAAGGCAGTATTTTCAAAAGTGATATCTTCACGTGTGAAGATATCACATTTTAGAACGAAACATACACTGGTATTTAATCGATTATAATAACAGTTTGCAAAATCTGGAAAGGATTATTACTGAACAGTTAAAACTGGTAAACATTTTGGTTATCTTCAAATATGCTTTCTTTATTAATAAATATTACTAAAACAAACGTTGTATTTTCTCATCCTCAGCAGAACAAAATTAACTATCCTATTAAATTGATATTAAATGGTAAACCTATAAAACAGGAGAACACAGTGAAATATTACAGTATAAATATTTTTTTTAACGGTTATTGCTAAATCGATACCCAAGCGTATTGCACCTAATTTCCCCAGCAATTCTGATTGGTCCAAAACATGAAAGCCTTTGTTCTAATAAGACACCTAATTTTGTGTTTATAAAAGAAACATGGCGGCCATTGTTTTTCATCCACGAACGTAGTTTGAGCGCCGTTCTAAAATTAGATTATACCGTAAATTGATGAGCTGCGTTCCATTGCTTATCGAGACTTCTGGTTATGGACTTCTGAAATTACCTATTCTCGCTAACTTGTATTATTCACTTTTATATCCTTACCTCACCTATGTTATCCTTATCTGGGGAAACACCTACCATACTATTATTCGTCCTTTGTTCATTCTTCAAGTAAAGGCTGTTCGTATCATTACCTTTTCTAAATATGAGGTACATTCTACCCCTTTGTTTAGATAACTTCATGCTGCATTATTTATGTTCCAGTTCCACACAAATACTCTCCAACCTGTCTTCGAATATTTTTGCAACCTCTAGTAAATGTTCACTGTTATAATACACGACCAGCTTCAGGCTCTTATCATATTCCAATTACTCGATCAAATTATGAATACTAGTTTGTTAGTTCTGTACGGTAGTACTATATGTTAGTTCTGTAGCAGTCTTGTACAGTATAGTAACCTTGTATTAGTCCGTAGTAATTCTGTAGTTCCGTAGTCGTGACCTTTACTATGCATGTAATCTACTTTTTGGTGGCTCAGCTTAGTTTAGCTTTTCAGTTATTCTGAGCCTCTTTGTACTTAATCTGGATATAATCATTATTACTATTTATCTTTTTTATAGATTATAAGTACAAAAACAAACTTGTTGCTCGCTCATATTGTAAATACTACGAGCTACGCCCTCGTGTTCTTAAACCTGATAAAACACTGCTGCTCTTTTATTAAACTAGTTCTCATCAGTTTAATAAATATAAATCATATATTCTACTTCATACGAATTTAAGCGCAAAATTTTAAACATAAATCACTTTTGCCATACAGCGCAACAGCACATTACCAGAAATCACGGACATTTTGCGACCGCGATTAAGCCGAACAGTGGAGTTAACACAAGGGCACAGAGTATGCGCATTATACCAAAAATAACAAAGATAGCGTCGTGTGGCACTCGACCACAGGGAACCCAAATGCAGCTCAATCCCTTGTTTTATTATATTAGAGCCTGCATTTGGTCTGAACAGCGGTAATACCTTTGAATAGTAAGCCTTCGGTGGAGTGGAAAATGACGGACAAAACGTCTTATTCTCCTCTATCTTTTGATCGGAAAACGTGGGTTACCTGGCAGGCGTTGGAACTGTAATGGCGTCTTCTTGTAGCCAAACGTTAGCACTTTTAGGAACAGTTTTGACCGCACCAAAATACGATAAACATCCTTCAAAAATGGCGATATCAAGGCCTGATTATCTGTGGAAGCAAATTAGAAGACCGGGATTTGGCCTTCGTTATTGGTTAGCAAGTGCTACATGGACGTTTAAGATGCACTCCACGGAAATTTACAAGGAAGGTATGGCAGCCTGTGGTGATTTTTGGCTAAAAAGACGAATTTGTTTTGACCGAAGGAAACGTGACTGGATTCATCAAATTCTAAAGTAATGGCTTTATATGAGCCCTGGATTTGAAATGAGAAGACGGCAAAGTGAAAGTTTGGTCCCATATTTCTTTGTAAGTGTAGGCCATTTTCAAATGCTCTGGAAAAGCTATGCATATAATAGCTATCCGCCATTTTCTCAGTGATTTCTGGTAATGAGTGCGTTTCATCTGAAATCAGTCGTCAATAACCAATTCAAAAATAAATCAAAGATTCCGGCTAAATAAAATTATTTTTTGTAAATAAATCCACAAAGAAATGTCATTTCAATAGACAATTTTAAAATATAACTAAGTAGATAACTTTGCAAACAATAATTTACTTTCGGCGTTCGGTCAGTGATTAGAAGTTAACGCAAAGAAACAAATATACAAAGTGAAGCACTCTTGCGAGCTCAGTTGAATCAGTATGATTGTACATAACCCGTAAAACGTTTCTCTTTTTTGATAGTTTCATTCGAAAATGGCTAATCTGGTTCAAGTAGTTTGCATAAGAATTCAAATATTGAATCCGGCCTCTATATGCTTAAAAAAAAATTAAATTGAACACATCCTGGATTATTTTATATACACTGAATTCCCGCATTTCATCTTTTTGTTGACAGAGCAAGGTCTCGGAAATAATTGCCACTTCTTCAATAAGACTACTCGAGTGTTTTAGAAGCTTTCCAAAGCCCATATTTGTTCAATAACTTGTATACCTGTTGTACTTGCAGCGCCATTTCCAACGAGCGATTATGCAAATGTCCGTCTCCAAATATATATTCTGTCATACAAGACAGACATAATTGAATCCTGCTGTTACCTTTCCAGCAATTGTCTGCCATTCTCACTAGTAAATATGCTGTTGGAATGAGGTTTTCCAAGCCGTCCAAACATCAGGTCTCTGCCCGTCGATAAGAGAGGATCTGGGTCGAGTACTTTGTTCACCTATAAAACACTATTATTAACCAATCACCTGCTTGGACTTTGTACTGTGCACGAAATTTGAATATTAATTGCATTTATTGCACTCCACCTCCGTTAGCGCAGGTTTTATCTACATATGTAGTACATTTTCTACATCGTTTCTCGATATTAATTGACAGCTAAGTTCATTTGGAGAGAACCGAGTAGAACGAAGCCTGGGACTACATTTAAGTTTTGATTTTTTTTATTGCTTCTATCAACTTTTACAACTTAGAAGCAATCTTAGAAACTGATCAGCTTTGTCGTGACCGATATACCAACAAGATTTTGCTATCACAAATAACACATATCAATGTGTAGGGGAGAGGGGAAGGAAATATTTGCTACAACATTCCTTTCTACCCAAAAAATGTTTAATGTTCAAGTGAAAATATATATGATGATTATGGAACTTTATTATCGTGTCTAAGTCTTACTAATCACAACACTCTCCTCTGCCCGAGATGTACGCCCAACTTTCAAATAATTTTTTTAACAAATAAAGGGGCGGGGAAAATGTCAACAAACTGTCAACGAAAACAGACAACAAAAAGCAAAACAAACCATGTCTCAACACATTCCTCTGCCCGAGATCTATGCTCCGGAAACAAAACGTATAGGGGGTGGGTGGGGATTCCTTTCAGTCTAGAAATAGCTAAATATCAGTTAAACTCCATGGGGATTTAAAAGGTTTACTCGAGAAACTTTAAAATAGTATGACCATTTATTTTAAAATCATATACACCTATTTAAAAAAACGTTGCTTTCTTTGAAGAACAAGCTCCCTTACCGAAAAAATGGACAAAAACGCAAGGCTGATTCAACGGTAGAGAGGCCAGAAAAATTACGGAGTGGCCAGTAACCCATCAGCCCTATCAAACGAGAATGAGAGTCGATAAGAGTTTACAAGAGTCAAACAAGTGGCCGGAAAAACGAGCGAAAACTCTCACAACAAAATTCGACGAGAGCGCTCAAAAGCGCATGAGAGTTGCGAATGCTCTTAAACTCCTTTGGGTCAAAGGCTAACCTGGACTGTACACGCAAATTTTAATTACTAATCAACCTTTTTTGAAATAGGTCTGTACTGAGTGCACGGTAACATTACGACGTTAAGGTGGCGTTCCACAACTACAATATAAATGTGTGGGGTGTTTTGCAGCAGCAGCAACACTAAGTATACCTCTTGTTACTGATTACAGCTTGTGAGAGTGATCCTATTGGTGTGTCAGACAAGAATATTATCCCTGATAGCTGGATCACTGCAACATCACACTATGGATCCTATTATGATGAAAGATATAGACCTCAGCAGGCAAGACTTGATGGCCGTTATGGTTGGGGTCCTTACAGCAATGCTGGTCGTGACTACTTACAGATTGATCTTGGTGCCATATACAACATTTGTGCCATTGCCACTCAAGGGGCCGGACCAGATCTCGATAGTGAATGGGTGACTACATACCAGATAAGAACATCCATTGATAACAGCGCGTGGTCATCGTACAATGAAAATCAGGTAATACATTACAAAGCGAGATGATACTAATAACCTTTCTAATCCAAATCAGGAGTTGTCGGATTGTTATGCCTTTAACCTTATTGATTAGACATAAAATATGATCATGATAAAATATATTTTATTCTGTGACTCTACATAGTCAGTGTAAAGAGCTAAAACGTGATATTACGTTTGAGTGACTTTCTTTGTATTTATGATGAAAACTGTCATGTGAATAAAGTAAAGCCTGCACGGTATTTAAAATACATCTTATGCATGTAAAATTGTAAAATTAACTTAAGGTATGTTTTCTATTTGGCATTCTTCTGTGATTGAATGGCAAAATCTTCTCTAGGTTTTTATCTCATTGGTAGCCTCGTATTTTTTAGGGGGAGGCATCAGATCAAAACCTCTCTCTTCAACTAGTTCAAGCAAACAATGACAAAAGGCAATAGTTGCGCGATTTTCCTAAACCCTCGATAATTTGGGGCTTTAAAATACGTTTTCGTCATGTATTTTTTCGATCTTAAGGCTGAAGCTATATATACAGAAATTGCTCTGTTTACGAAGCGGAGAGTCGAAAAACGTTTCAAGGACAGACAGCCAAAATAGTTGATACAAAGAACCAACTTCCTCGGAGAATCTAGAATGGTCTTAATATCAAATTACTGTCAGATTTTGCCTGTTTTAGCCAATCAGATTGCTCGATTTGCTAGCGTCCAGACTCCGAGAAGCTCGCCCAATTAATAATATATGTTATGAATTATACCTTTTTAAGTCTTCATAAGAACAACTTTGTATATTCATTACCAAAAAAAATTATCTGAATTTCTAACGGGACCTGAAAGAAACAGGGGTGTCCATATGTCCTATAAAGTTGTCACAGCGTTTTTACAAGTTGGGCTATTTTTTTATTATATTCCCGTCAATTAATGGTTGCACCGTGGCGGAACAAAAGATGTCTCATTAGCTACTTTTGTTATACCAAACAACATGCCTGTTACGCTTTTGTGATTTGATTCCGTTAGGAATCATTGCAACTCAATAATAGCGGGAAACCGTTCTAAAAATAACCTAACTTGTGAAAACGCTGTGACGTAGGCCTAGTATGCGGGATGGACGCTCCTAGTTATGGGCTGCTGTCAAAGCCAGTCCCCAACTAAACCACAGATCGAATTGGAATTTAGCGTGTTGATTTACCAATTTCATATCATTTCCTTTTTAGATCTTCAGTGGTAATAGGGATCGTGATTATACCCAAAAGAACACCCTTGATGTACCAACTGTGCTTAGATTCATTCGCTTTGTTCCGTTAAAGTTTCATTATTGGAAAACAATGCGTGTAGAGGTCTACGGGGGAAAGTTCAAAGGTAAAGCAGACCAATTTCAATAAGGTGTCAAAGAGAGCATATGTAATGTAGAGGAACGCGACTGCTATACGGGATTTATAGGCACACAACAGTGGTAGCGCGTTCCAGTTTATACAACACCAGCGTCTACTCGGCTATGGTAGAGTAATAGATACATCTCCTGTCATCACATAATTTTTCTAGAACATAAAAACGATTTAAAGCGTGGAAGAAAAGTACATTCCCGAAGTCAGCTTCTTACCTGTTGTCTGTTGAGGCCGCTATAATGTTGCGAGTAACTCGCAGAGTTCGGTTCGGTTTTGGCTTCACAAAGCTATTTCTGATCGTCTTACGGCTCTTAAAATCCTCTAATACTGAACTTTAAAGGGGCACAGTCATGAGCTGCGCATGTGTGGATTTTGAGCAATTTAATATATGCAAAAACGCTTGGAGTTTCACTATGCTGTCAACAAAATATCCCAGAAAGAGGTCCCTGAAGCCCAAATAACTCACACAGTCGTCATACATTTGAGGCTATAGAAGTTCTTATTGAGTGCATGAGAGGCCGTACTTCGAACGTCAGTCTACACGATTTCGTGACAAGTTCAAGTCTATTTACACTGTTCAATTACATATATTATAACAAAGGACAGTTTGAGCTACACTATGCTGTCAAAACTCTACGAACTCTCACAGGAACCCACACGATAGGCTTATGAGAAATCATCATACGTTTGGAGCTATATAAATGACTTTATTATACGACTTGGCGTTTTCGAGTGCAAATACGGGCTAAAACGAGTGCAAATATCAGACGGTATTACACGGGTCGCAAACCGGTTTGCACAGGTTTATTCAACACTTAAAAGGTTTTGTAAGCGCGCGAGCCAATCGAAATGGGGCTGTTTGAGTAACAGCCAATCAGCTTTTAGCGCGCGAAAAAAACTTTTCAGTGCGCGCCCGCTCCCGAGATTTCTGAGAGATTTCTTCTTTCGAGATTTCTTCTCTCAAGATTTTCTTCAAACAGAGCAGTAAGGTAAGCGAAAACAAACATGTTTTGTTCGTGTTAGCTGTCCTATAATAAACAATTTATTTCAGGCTCGAAAAAATAAAACTGACTCGTAAAAATACCCAGCCGTATTACACAACTTTCCGTGTAATAAGCTCTTTATATATTGACTGCACGAAAGCAGAAAAATAGAAGTAGTGCAAAGCCGCTTGTCATTATCTCTCATTCCACAATAATCCCAGGAGGTCAGGTACCATAGTCTTCTGAGCAATCAACACAAGTTTGAATCTATATAAGTGATTATTGGCTACAGAACAAACTAGTCTAATCCAGCTATAAATATACGCACTCCGCGTGACCATCCAGCAATATTTCACGTCGTAGATTTTTAACGTTTTGAACAACAAATCTTTCAAGGAATGTCGTATTTTTTCTACAGGAGACAACTATAATACTGAACATCTTGTAGGAGAAAGCTGAAAGAATTTGGCCTAATAGATCTCTTTTCAGAATTTGAAGCAGAGCTTTGTTTTGAGAATTTGAGACTCCCAAATCCTGACTGTGGTAGCTTTTTATACTTTTGAACATGAACTCTTAATAGCATGTGCTAATTTTTCTAGATGAGAGAACTACACACTGTATTATACTGAACATATTGTAGGAGAAATGTGACAGAATTTGCCCAGTTATATCTCTCTTCAGAGTTTCTAACAGACTTGATTTTGAAATTTTGTGCACTTCTGTGACAAAGGACAGCTTCGGACTACACTATGCTGTCGAGACTCTTCGAAATCTCCAAGAAAGAATTCCCTGAAGCCCAAATAACTCCAGAAACTCACACACGATAGCCTTGTGAGCAATCCTCATATACGTTTGAAGCTATAGAAGTTCTCTCTGGCTCTCAAAAACCCTTTTGCGTCCACGTTTCAATCTTCGTCCACCATGATCTGAGCGGAGCTCGAAGGCATTGTTAATGCAATCGAAACATATGACCATACAGCTGTAAAATTATATCTGAACGTGGAAATTTCTAATGAGTATGGAAGGGGATAGACTTAACACTCTGAAGTTACGACCTAGGGTGCACTAACTTGTGAGATTGCTGTGGTATGGACGGTTTCAGATTACTTCTTATTCTTCGCTATAGAAAACCTACTCAACTTGAAAACGTCCGTCGGACGTTTTCAAGTTTTGATTGGCTAAGTAACCGCGCATGTTATTCATGACCGTGCCCCTTTAAGATTTAAAGCTAAATAGTTCTGATAAATTTGGGCTGAAAACGAATAACAAAGGAACCGGCAGAACTTCTAGTATCAATATAATATCTTCTAGTATCTCCGTTGTCAAGGAATGTTAGAATGGCTTGCCCTCCACACAGGCATTGCTATGGGAAAATCGTCACGTGATCAATTGATGCAAAATACCTATTATTGTTCTAATAACACTACCGATCTCGTACAAGTGCCTTTATATAAAGTGAAGTCAGATTTTGTTACTATCCAGTACAACCACGTGAATGCATTCCTACAAAAGGAATTAAAACGTTTTCCAGTTTCGCAGCAGCTTTTCATGTTCGTGATTCGTTAGGGCCTTCGTGATATAGTCCAATTCGTAGTTCTTGATAGGTAGCCATGCCTCATCGAAGCCTTAGCCTCGCATGGAGGCTGGAGTTGACCCTGCACTGATACAAACAATCTTCTATTAATATGGATAGTTTTGATTATCACGCGAGGTACAAACCTCTAAATATGCAGTCTCGACACCAGTCTCGATATCACCAAAGCCGTCCAAGAACTACGAATTGGACTATTACTCAATTATTAAATTGGAAATAAATAGAGGTTATTGTTATTGTAACCTTTGAATTATTAATGACGCGCAGGTTTTTGTTTTTTTGCAGTTACATGTAGCATAAACGCATATGCATATATTAATCATTTCACTTAGAATATATTTTCTTTTCTTATATTTATAGAACTCAAAGGCATTCCAGTCATTGTCAACGTTTCATCACCGACCTCAACTAGTATCATTGTCAAATGGAAAGTAAATAAATCCATTTTCCCTTTGTACAACAACTTTGTCTTCACATATATAAACACACTAACATTAGATTTCAATCTGATTATTATTAGCCACAGTAAATCAATGGTGTTATATTTCTATATAACTGGTTTGAAGTAACAAATGAATATGATAAAAACACTCGTACGATTGAAAATAATCTTCATCTATTTTGAAGACCTATATATTGATGGTATATGTACATATTTATGTGCCTTTTCTTCACAACAGACATCTATCAACAGACATCTATTATACAGCTAATGAGTTTTGCGAACTAACTACTTTCATTTCCTTTTTCATCGTTTAAGTTCTCGCAAAAAGATTTGCCGAATGGAACTGTAGTTGGATACAAGATTGTTTACTCTACTAGAGATTCATCAAATGCCGTTATTGTGAACGGACCTCAAGAGACTTCATGGCCGTTGGATAATTTAGCGAAATATACGACATACTCTATAACTGTAGCTGTACGGAATCAATGGGATGCTGGAACCCCGAGTACTGCAAAGACCATTAGAACACAGGAAGATGGTAAATAAATATTCAAATATTTTCTCCATCATATGATCCTGCTGTTCCCTGTTATTCGGTACATTATATTTAATAATTAACGTTATAATATAAACACTGGGAACATCCTAAGAACGCACGATTTCATTGGATGCTAGGCGTGAACGCCTAGCTACCAATTGTTTTATGATGCACGGCTGGAAAAATCAAAACAAACCCACAGCCTTTTCCTTTTTCCAATTTTTGTGCCGCTGTAATATTCACAAAATTCATGGAAACCTGTAAAGGAACTGAAGTTTTCGAAGAAAACTCCGACTGTTCTGTTGTCGAACCCTCAAAAACCCGTTTTGCGAAATTAGACGAACAAGAATTAAACAAACTTTTATCAAATTCGTACGAGAAGTCGTCGAAATCAAACACTAAATGGGTTGCAAAGACTTGAAGGTAAGAAAGCCAACGCTTTAACCGGGAAAATGTATTTTCTTTCGTGAATTATTGGAAAAATAAATAAATGTTTTCTTATGTCATTTTGCATTAAAATGGCTTCCCTGGAACTCGGCTGATGTCATTTGTTTACTTTTTTACCCCATGAATTTCCCTCATATTCAAGGCCCTGCCCGCTTTACCATATAAAGTTTTTCGACTTTTTATATTATAAAATAAATAGAAGATGGCTTTCTATGTTCTATACAAAAATGATGCACTTCTGAGCTATTGAAATGCAGCTGAATGCACTCGCTATTGCTCGTGCATCCACTTGCTAGCATTTCAAGAGCTCATGCATGCAGGCGTGCATCATTTTTGTATAGAACATAGAAAGCCAACTTCTATTTGTTAAAGTGCAAGTATGTCAAAACAATTGTATTGTACTATTGTGTTTGTTTCTCACAAAAAGGTATTAATCTTGCAAATTTTGTAACATTTCTGGCATTTAATCCCTAATTTTGGTTAATTTTCATGGATCCTGTGACGTCATAAGATGAATCAACTCCCTCCCTAGAAAAAAATACTACAATAAAATCCCGTAGGTTTTCATTGTGACATCACAAGATGAATCAATCCCGCAATTCGGGTAGCGCTTATTCTCGTTTAATGTCTGCTCCTACCTCTCAAAGAAAACTAATTTAGACAACTGAAGAATATTAGAAATAGAGTTGATGTTGTTGTATGGCTTTACTTGCACTTTAACTAGTAGGCTAAATATGTACGTTATGTATGCATTATAAAAAGCTGATAGTTTTCAGCTGATACTTTTCAAATAAAAGAACGGTTATATTATGAATATACGTTTTATTGTATTGGTGTACATGTTCTAGCATATATGTTACAGGTCAAAATTAACATCAGGCCCCACATGAGAACTAATCCAAATCCTAACCCTACATTTAAAAACACCCTAACCGTCAACAACGGGTGCTTGCTAATTTAGGGTGTTTAGAGCTAGTCAATAAATAACAGAGACTATAATCCTTCTTCGATAGTCCTGTATGAGAACTAATCCAAATCCTAACCTTACATTTAAAAATACCCTAACCCTACATTTTAATAATACCCTAACCATCAGTAAACATAAGTTACCAGGTAAGCCGCGCGGCCAAACCAAACCACTAAAGAAATGAACAACACAGACAGTATTTTTATTGCAAAATATTTATGACAGTAGAACTTGATATCTTCTTTAATTGCTGCAATGCCATCCTCAACCTTAAACACAAGGAACTATGAAAAAGTCATACTTGTTTAGGAATTTTGAAAGGTTGAGTTTGATCAGTTTGACATAAGTTGATTCAATTTGATTTGTAACAAATCAATTTGGCTAAATATGTACGCTCTGTATGCATTCTAAAAAGCTGATAGTTTTCAGATTATATTTTTCAAATGAATAATGATATTTTTCAAATAGAAAAACGATTACATTATGAATATACGTTTTATTGTATTGGTGTACGTATTCTAGTGTATATCTTATGTCCTTAAGTGATCGTTATTTTCCGTGTAGGCTTTTTCTTAGGAACTTTCTGTGTGTATTTGTAATGTTGCAGTACCTGATGGTGTTCCAACCAGTGTGACAATTACTTCCCGATCTTCAACAAGTATTCGTGTCACCTGGACGGTAAATATATCTTAATTATTAATAATAAGCAACGAATACAATCAACTTGATGCATTGTTTCAATATAGTTTTCCTTTAATTTTGATAGCCCATCAGGCTGTGCACGTCTTAATACGATCACGTTTTTTACTTTAGTGATGAAATGTTTAACACCTATTGCAAAACAAGTTGTCAGGGCCTAGGGAGAGCCAACATATGACGTAGGCAATATTACAAATATATACGACATAGATACCAAATGTGGATCGACTAAGTAAGAACTACAAATGATTGTTTTAATAACGAGTTACTTTTATATAATCGAAAATCGCAATTATGAAGAAGAAACTATACTGCACATATTACGTTAAACAGCAAAGTGTACGTAGTGAATATCGAAATCACACATTCAAACACACAATTTAAAGGAACATTATCTCTTGACTCCTATCAATTGACGAATTAATATAATGTTTCCTCGTTTTAGAATCCATCAAGTGCATCAGTAAATGGACGTTTAGTTGGATACCAGATTGTATATAAGAAGTTGGGAGTGTCGTCAAATGTGGTTTACGTGAACACAGCTAGCCCGACATCATATTTGTTGGATAATCTAAACAAGTATACGTCATACACTGTAACGGTTGCTGTACGTAACAACAAGTTTATAGGTTTGCCGAGTGCTGCACAGAGCATTAGAACAAAGGAAGATGGTAATTCAATATTCAAATATTTTCTCCATTATAAGACCCTGCTGTTTCCTGTTATTAGGTACATTATTTTTAATAATTGACAGCACTAACTTTGATTTGTAACAAATCAATTTGGCTAAATATGTACGCTCTGTATGCATTCTAAAAAGCTGATAGTTTTCAGATTATATTTTTCAAATGAATAATGATATTTTTCAAATAGAAAAACGATTACATTATGAATATACGTTTTATTGTATTGGTGTACGTATTCTAGTGTATATCTTATGTCCTTAAGTGATCGTTATTTTCCGTGTAGGCTTTTTCTTAGGAACTTTCTGTGTGTATTTGTAATGTTGCAGTACCTGATGGTGTTCCAACCAGTGTGACAATTACTTCCCGATCTTCAACAAGTATTCGTGTCACCTGGACGGTAAATATATCTTAATTATTAATAATAAGCAACGAATACAATCAACTTGATGCATTGTTTCAATATAGTTTTCCTTTAATTTTGATAGCCCATCAGGCTGTGCGCGTCTTAATACGATCACGTTTTTTACTTTAGTGATGAAATGTTTAACACCTATTGCAAAACAAGTTGTCAGGGCCTAGGGAGAGCCAACATATGACGTAGGCAATATTACAAATATATACGACATAGGATATAGTGCATTCTCAGAACGAAATGTTTTGTGCTCAAAACTACATATCTATAAGGAACGGAGAAACTACGCTGAAGCTGGAAAAAGACCTCGACGAAAATCATTAATACATATTGATCTAATACTTTCCAGACCCATAAAGAAATAATTCAACAAAGTTTAGCTCAAGCACACTAGGACAAGAAACGATAAAAACGAATTAGATATCCTTTGTCCTATGTACGATCTAAATAACGACCATTCTTAAAATATCTGTATTTTCTATAACATTGCGCAGTTTGTTAAAAATGACGGCTTCCATAATTTACTTGTGATTAAGTACCAAATGTGGATCGACTAAGTAAGAACTACAAATGATTGTTTTAAAAACGAGTTACTTTTATAAAATCAAAAACCGCAGTTATGACGTAGAAACTATACTGTACATATTACTTTAAACAGTAAAGTGTAGCGAATATCGAATTCTCACATACAAAATGCAATGTAAAGGAACATTGTCTTTTTACTCCTGTCATATAATGTTTCCACATTTTAGAATCCATCAAGTGCTTCAGTAAATGGACGTTTAGTTGGATACAAGATTGTATACACGCAGCGAGCGGGATACACATCACGTTCGCTTTACGTTTATAAACCTGGAAATACTACTTATTTGTTGGAAAATCTAAAGAAATATACGCCATACACTGTATCGGTAGCTGTACGAAACAACAAGTTCACAGGTCGGCCGAGTCATGCAATGAGCATTAGAACAAAGGAAGATGGTAAGTAAATATTGTAGTATTTTGTTTGCCACATGACTCTGCTTATTTGTTTTTTTAAACAGCAATATCTTTGATTTGTAACAAATAAATATGATTAAATATGTACATTTTCTATATGTTGCAAATTTAACTTCAGGTTAAATTTGTCCAAACTAATTTATTTTTATCCAACGTAGTTTATTTTTGTCCAAACTAGTTTATTTTTGTTCAACCTAGTTTATTTTTGTCAAAACTAGTTTATTTTTGTCCAACCTAGTTTATTTTGTGTTCACCCTAGTTTATTTTATGTTCAATCTTGTTTATTTTTGTTCAATCTAGGTAATTTTTAGGGTCTTTTAAATGTAGAGTAGCATTATATTTGTCTGTTGTTTAGTGACTTAGCTGTAAAATCACAAAATTGGTGACTAGCTTTAAACATCCTAAATTACTGAGCAATGATTGCAGATATCTAACCAAAATAAACCTAGGTTGAATAAAGTAAACTAGGTCGAACCAAAATAAAAGCACAACCAAAGTAAACTAGGCTGAAAAAATGAACTACACTACACCGTATAGTTTACGACTCTGAAGTTTACAACTCCTTTTTCAAACAAGATCATCACACTTATCTACGATTTTATTGTTTCGATCAAGCAAAAATGTAGTACGAAGCCGGGAAGCGTCGAAACACAAAGCCGGCTATGTTAGTGCTGTTTAACCTACATACGCAATAAAAAGTTGAACTAGGGACCGGCATTGTCTGGTATGTTTAATTTATTTCTTTAATTCAAGTTCAGTGTTACTTGATAAAGTGAAAGGACTGTGAGATTATGGTAATATGTTTCGAATTTATGGCAGTGTAAACTATACGACTGATTCTAAACATTTGTCTAAATTTTAACTTTTATTCATTATTTTGATATTTACTTAAATCTAAACACGATAGAAAGGTAGATTCGTTGTATCTATAATGAGGTCGTAACCTACACAGTGTATTGTACGACTCTAAAGTTTACGACTCCATTGTCAAGTGGAGTCGTAAACGACACCTGATCCGATGTTAGCGGTGATTCGCTTTTTCTTGTGCCTTTATTTAATTTTAGCTCAGTGATTACTCTGTCACAGTCGGTCGGTTGACAGTTTGTTTCGAACTACGAGTGTAGCCGTAAAGTACACCTGATCATCTATAAGCAATGTATTTTTCTGAATAGTCCAGTTTCGTATTCGAAAATTACCGCTGAATGCATTGACTACAGACGCATGTACGCAGGGTTGGTATTTATGAATGTTTCACTTCAGAATGAGGCTAACCCTGCGTACATGCGTCTGTAGTCCTTACATTCAGCGGTAATTTTCGAATACGCAACTCGACTATTTAGCTTTCTTACTTCCCTTGAGTTGCAGTAGTTTTCATAAAAGAACGCAGAGTCAAGACAAACTTTCGTCTGTATTTTGTCTGTGCTATCGTCCATTTCGTTAGCAGTGCGCATGCGTGAATAAATTTAAGTGACCGAGAGGGACTATGAAACAAATTTGCATAAGACCTGACGTCGTAGTTATCATAGTAGCAACTCACGACGACGACGGCAAATCAGTTGACCGGAAGTAAAAATGCAATGCAGGCACCAACTGCGCATGACACTTGCCAAACCTCTGTCGTCGTCCAGATGTCGACGACGCGTGGTAGCCTTCATAGCGGTCGTCGTGTGAAGGTGAGATTTTTTCTATAATTTTGACATTATTCTGTGTGTTTTAGACAAGCAAAATCAGCTATCAGTGTTGTTAAGTGTTTCCTTGAGTTACATATACGGTTTTTGATGCCTTTGAAGTAACTTTAAACTTGTCATTCATTCAGGAAAATCCTCTCTTTTAGTATGGCAGAAAGCTCAAACGCTGCAAAGCAAAACGCGCTGTAAGTAAAATTCATTTAAATGAACGTGTGAAAATTGGATTTCGTTCTTAAAATCACGAGTATTGGAATTGGACAATTCAACTTTACCTTAAAGACTTTAATACCTAGAGACTCCAAAGACAAGAGATTATTTATTTTCGATGTACCTATCTCTCTAATCATTTATTTATTTCATATTTGAACCCAAGTACAAAAAATTAAATTTCAATAATTTTACTTAGCACGATTTAACAACATTAAATGAAAGTCTTTAGACTTTATCATAAACAACTGAGTTACAAAGGTTTTTTTGTTGTCTCTTCTAGGGATTTTCCAGTGACATTTAAGTGGTCTAAAGATCATGATGTGTTTTTAGCCCGATATATCGTGGTATGTGAACCATTCAAAGTCAAGTCAAGTCAAGAAGTAGGGAGAGTTACCAGGCATTGGAAGTCATTGCCAAAAACCTCAATGCTATTGAAATACCACATTTCAGGGTTTCAGAGAGAGCTGTCAGGGACAGAGCAAAACTTCTACTCAAGAACTATGCCTTTAAAATCAGGGAATAGGAAACCCGGTGGTGTGACTCCCATATAAAAGGGCTAGGGTTGCTCGTCGGACATTTTCGATTTGACGCTTAAGAGGTACTAAAATGGGCGTGGCACAAGCTTATTTTGACCCCTAAAAGATAATAAAAATGTAAATTGTAACAGCTTTTTTGTTCAATTGACACCCGACCCCTAAAAGGTACCGCTTTACATAGAAATGTCTGTGTTTGATGGTGGATACCCTAAGTGGTACCAAACTCCTGATTTTGACCCCTAAAAGGTACGACGAGTATCCATGTACCCCTCACATAAGGGAGTTCCCCCCCCCCCCCCCCTCCCCGGGGGAGAGGAAAGAGCCACGGGTATTGAAGTACCTGATCCAACAGAGCTGGATCAAGCATTAGAAGAGATTCTTGCAAAGGAAAAGGAGGCAAAGGCAGGATTGGATGCTTGTGAAGAAACTAAGCAAAAGGACCAGAGAGATAAAGTGAATGCTGAATAAATGCGCCTGCAAGCAATGAAACACAAATGAGACACAAAGAAACGTAAAGGGGAAGGTAACGGGGAGGCTGCTGCTCCAAAAGTTAAGAAGAATAGAAGAAGTGGCACAGATACATTAGATTTTATGAGAGAGAAAATGGAGAGAGATTTCCAGCTGAAACAAGATGAAATGGAGGAGAAAAGTAAGGAAAGGGAGACACAGAGAGCTGAGCAGCAAAACCTCAATGAACAATAGTAATATACTTCAACAGATGCAGATGCAGCAACTGTATCAAAGGCAGCAGACACAAGATATGTTATCTATGTTCGTGCAACAGAACCAACAGCAAAATCAGACAGTGCTGGCAATTCAGGAAACGTTGATGCCAAAGTAGAGCATTAGGGAATGGTCATTTTTTATAGGGTAAGGAAATGAATAGTTGAATAGTGTGTCCCTGTTTAGGATTGGTTTGAAAACAAATGTCACTGGGGCTGCAATGAGTGAAAAAAAACAATTTAGAATTTCTCACCCACACCCATGATAAATGGTTGTTCCCTTCTGGTCCTCTAGAATATAAACAGTACTGACTGCAAGTATCGATAATTGTTTTATGTTCAGCGCCAGTAGTTAGAGAACAGAGGCCCAACACACACCAGGAAGATAATTTAATAACGCTGTATAAACATAAACAAGATGGCCGGTTCGAGAGGCCGCCACAGGGATACCGTTATCCGGGTCAACCGCTGACCGAGTACGAATAACAATCAGTAATGGTGTAACCACTTCTCTTTTCTTTCTCTATCACGCTCTCTCTCTCTCTAGCGATGCGTACAAGGTAGGTGAACTGAAACAATATAACGTTCGTGCGAGGGACGGATAGAGTTACTAATATTTATGAACGGAATAAGAACCGTTAACACTGTCCCTGTTAATTCTGACCCTAACTATAGTAACCAAAGGGGTATGATTAACCTAAAAGTTAGTGATATAGTCCTCAAGGTATGACGGGTACCTCGAGTCCGAGTTGATCTTCTCAGGCATTCTCCGCTGTTGGATGCTAGTTGATCCGGTTGTTCGTCAGTGTCTGCTGAATTGTCTGAAGGGGACGTCGATCCCGACTGCGTTTCTTCTTGGCTGTCTGCGGTGGGTTCGCATACTGTGCCATTATCTGTTTCGGGTGAGGCTGAGATCTCGTCTGGGATGAGTGGTGGTTGTGGAGGACTAGCTGTAGGGAAGATGGGGAGGATCTTCTTCGTCGTCAGGGGTGGAGTGAGTGCTGCCATGTCGAGGGGATATTTCTATACAACAGGGAACCTTGTAACACTCGCTACGCTTAACTCGGTACGAGGTAGCCTGCGTAGCAAGCCCAGGGGGAATTGGGAAGAGGAGTGAAGAGGGCAGAGGGAGGGAATTGGAAGAGGGGGGAGGGGGAATGGGCAGAGGAAAGGGAAAGGAGGGCTTGCAACGAACGCCCCCAAATTATAAATTCATTTTCAGTGTCGTCTGACATGTCATCTGTCAAAATCAACCAATCAACTTCCTTGTTTCTGTCTGTTACAAATGTTTGACCTTCGGTGCGAAGGAAGTTCAAAATGACCCCTAGGAAAAACGAAGAACAGAGGTGAAACATTTGGGCTAGAAAATTGATTTCTGCATGGATTTTCACCAAATAAACACTCTGCAACTCCTGGGGTACCATACTAAATTTACTAATGTGAAGACCATTTTGGTTTCTCTCTCAATCTGGCGAGCGTTTTGTACGCAAAAACACATTTCTGCACCGAATTGAGTGCAATAAAAGCTATTGACAGTCTCCTGGGTAAATATTATCCAAGTGTAGTACAATATTTAGCCATACAAGTCAGTGTTTCTACATCAAAAGTTTGAAAATGTTATTCGTCCATTCACGACTTTCCAAACACTGGCGTAACAAAACACAACCCTTCAGACATTTGCATCAAAATAAAATACAACTTCGCAGTTTCTGGTCCCAAGACGTAGCTATCCTGAATCACTTGATATCCTGGTGGTAAATAATCTGCTTCTTATGCAACTCAAGGCTGCTAAAGTTGGCCTAGACTAAGTCTATAACTGTATACAGCACTAGTTGAACAAGACGGGCCGTCATGTTGAACTGCCTTCTCCACGAAGCCGAATATCAAACATTTGGGCTTGAAAATAGAGTTCTGTATGGATTTTCACCAAATAAAAACTATCTGAAACCTCTAGGGTATCCGTACTAAATTTCCAGCAAGACATTTTGGCTTAAACATACGATTTTCGACAAGGAAAAATTCACAACAGTCAACAGACTTCAGTTCTTCCGGTCTTCAGTTTTTCGGGGTTCGTTTTTCCGCCTGGGTCTTCGCTGTTCGTTTTTCCGACAACCCTGAAGCTACTGCTGTACATCTACTAATAGCTCTATAAACTACAAGAAGTTGAAGATACTTTTTCCAAATCTGGTGGGTCAAATGGCCAACAAGTCCTTCGACTTCGTGAACACTTCTTCATTGCATCGCGCCATAACTGCTATTTGTATTACAAGTGTCAATCAAATGACATTGAACACCACTTTAGCCAATCGGAATTTTGCGTCTAAAAAATGAACGTTAAAAGGGGAAAAACGGGGGGTTCGTTGCAAGCCCTCCTTTCCCTTTTCCTCTCCCCATTCCTCCCCCCCTCCTCTTCCCCTCTCCATTCCCTCTCCCCTCTTTCCCAATCTTCCCCATTCCCCCTGGGCTTGCTATGCAGGCTAGGTACGAGGTATTTCTTAACTGATGTCCCGTGAACTTCTTGACGTTGCACCAGTGACCCTCAATCGATGCGACTAGGTACTGAACGGTCCCGAGCGCATGACTTATTGCGATCTGCATGGAGATAAACCAAGTCGCCCACTGTTAGTGAAACTGGAGGTTGAGATCTGCCTACGGGAGCCTTGGACCTTTCGCTGTGGGGATGGTTAGCAAATCGTTGCTCGTGTTGCCTGAAAATCAACTCACGGTCGTCGAGTGGTAGTTGACTGTTCGAAAACTGATCTTGCTGAGTCCACATTTCTCTCGCGGATAAGCCACGGCTGCGTATACGTGTGTTAAGGGTGGCAATAGCTACCGAGAGCGTGGAAGAGTAAACATGACCGCCTAGGGGATCTTGTCGGAGCAATTCGGTCTTGAGGTCCTCTACCGCTTTTTCAGCCACGGATTTCTTATTAGAGTTCTTTACTCTACCAATCTCTAATGTTAGTCTTTGTTGTCGTAGAAGATCGTCGTTTATTAGGGCTCTAAATCCGGGTTCGGGGTCAGTTCGGATGAAGGCGGGTGGACCATCTAGTGGACGCAATTCTATACATAATTGGATTAGTGCGTCGCGTAGTGACTTGTGGCGTTCATCTTCAAGACGTGTAGTCGTTATAAATGACGTTACACATTCTCTTAGGACTAGGATAAGCTGTCGGTTGCACCTTATGACGTCAGTGGCGAATGAGTCTCCAATCGAGTCTGGAGGGTTGGTTGTTGACTGTTCGATAACAGTGTGAGATATTTGGCGGGGTGAGACACAGTGGTGACAACTGTTGGAAACGAGGTCGATAGCTTTGTCCATGTTGAGGGCGAAGATATAGCGTCGCACTACCATCTTTAGTTGGTGACTAGTGGGATGGTTGAGCTGTATATGTAAGGCGGTTAAGAGGCCGTCTAGAACTTGGCGAGGGATGACAATGCATTCTCGAGCAGGGTTAGTGGCAGGTTGCGTTTGACAACCAGGAGCCCGTCTTTGGCGATTGTTACGATGTTCAGATAACGCTTGACGTCTTGGACGTTAGTGGTTTTCTTGGTAGGACGAGAATCTTGCTTCAGGTGCGCATGGGTACGGCGGAGGTCGGCACACTCCGATTGGATAGATAACCAAGCGGTTCTGCTTATAAATGGGAGTTTAGCTGTTCCGGACAGTATTTCCTCGACTGAGCACGGCGGATAACGGACGACTCTGCTCTTTTGACGAAGTTGCACACTTGGCAAGCAATCTCTTCGCAATTTAAGGCGTTACGACTAGCAAAGTATGATGGCAATATGGAGGCTCCTGCTACGCGTTGGACTGATGCCTGATAGCGGCTCAAGGTAGATAAGAAGGTTGATACACGAGGACTGGCTGAAAATTATCCGCGCCATAACTTCTCGTAGGCCTGGACACACGGCTTGCTGTCAGTAAGAACACAAGCTTTCCTGGATGACTGAATGATGTTGGGACTGAAATGTTTGGTGGCTACAGCGATAGCTAGTGCTTCGACTTCGCAAGGCAGCCACGATGCCTGATGTCCTCGCAACTTTGCACTGAAAAATCCAGCGAGGTGAAGCTTACCGGTACGAGTCAAATAGAGCGTTGCGCCGATTCCGGGATTCCTCACGGCTCCGTCAGTTACGGTCCATAGCTGATCGTCTGGTCTGGGTATTGTGATGCAGTAGTTCAAGGAGATGGCCTTATTTGCGGCGTTGAATGCTTCGCGTAGATCATCGGTCCAAGCCTGAGACTGGATCATGGTAGACGTAGATCATCGGTGCCTCCTGAGACTGGCGTCCGGCGATGGCATCATCCAGTGGCGCTAGTATGGTGGAACAACCAGTGAGTACGCGAGCTAATACCTTATACGCTCCGATCAACGACTTCATTGCATCGACCTTTTCCGTGGGGGTGCATGATGCGAATGTGTAGATTCGGTGAGGATTGGCCTTCAGGGTACATTGTGACCATGCCCAACCCACGATAGTTGTAGACTTGGGGTTTATTGTTGTCTTGGACGCAGACAGACGTAGGTTGTTCTTATGTAGGGCGGATAGTACTTTGGTCCAGTTCTGTAACAGTTCCTCAGGGGAATTCCCTACACAGTATAGGTCGTTAGCAATTTTAACTACCACGCCTTCTTGAAGGAGGTCTCCCAACACACGACACATGAGCTCTTCTAGTGCTGTCTCAGACCCGGGCATACCCATGGCGGAGCGTACGTAGATACGTACACCGCGGTAGGGTGTGGCGACGCCGCAGTATTTCATTGACTCGCGAGCTAGGGGGATTTGGTAAAAGGCACTAGTGGCGATTATATGTTTCCATTGACCTATCTGTCATAATGAACACTCCCTAAGCACTAGGGGATTCGAGCCGGTTACAATGGGAAGGCACTATCACTAAGTTATTATATTATATTGAACCAGTTTGATTTTGTAAATGATCACTGCATTATATATCATGGCTCTTGCTAGCAATATCTTTGGAAAATGTCTGAAGTGACCCATTTCTAAATATTGAATAAATTATGATTTTAAATACCTGTTATTTCCAATCATCTACGCTGTTAATGGTACCCAACAAACAGACAAATCGTCTTCGGAAGAAGTCGTTGATGTCTGTGTTTTGTCATTTGTCGTAAATATGGTCCTAAAACTAGGGGGTATAGTCCTACATAGGGTAGGTATTTAGAGTTTTTCTGTCCAAAACAGGGTCAGGGTTTCAAACCAGCGGCACCACTATACTCAAACATGGGCAATGCATATATATAGTTTATGTTCTACACTGGAGTGTACTTTAAGTATTGTGATTGTAAATGCTAGGAACTGAAATGCAGTTTATACACATATGAATAGCCGTAGCTAGCTATAGGGTTGATTTGTGTTCTACACTAACTCCAATTATTACTAAAACTCCAACAATTATTGCACTGTATACCACACAGCAAAATGTGCTACAAATGCTCAAATGAATGCCACAACCATATAAAACACACATGTATATGTTGTGGTTCAAAATTTTTTTGGTTCAAATTTTTTTAAAACCAGTTCAATTTTTTTTAACCGGTTCAAATTTTTTACACTAGTTCAAATTTTTTACACCAGTTCAAAATTTTAAAACCAGTTTATTTTTTAACATTCTAAAAGGGAAGTTATGTTAACTGATGTTAGGGTTATTTTAAATGCTGGATTTGGGATTTAGCCCTGAACATCCTAAATTAGTGACTACATGTAGCTCTAAACACCCTAAAATTATTAGTGACTAGCTCTAAACACCCTAAATTAGTGAGCATCCGTTGTTAACGGTTAGGGTATTTTTAAATGTAGGGGTAGGGTTAGTATTAGTTCACAGGACCATTGAAGAAGCATTATTATTCTGAGTTGTTCAGTGATCTAGTTCTAAGTGTAGTGACTATATCTCTAAACACCCTAAATTGGTGAGCATCCGTTGTTGACGGTTAGGGTATTTTAAATGTAAAGTTAGGGTTTGTATTAGTTCACAGGACCATTGAAGAAGCATTATTATTCTGAGTTGTTCAGTGATCTAGTTCTAAGTGTAGTGACTATAGCTCTAAACACCCTAAATTAGTGAGCACCCGTTGTTGACGGTTAGGGTGTTTTTAAATGTGTTTTTTTGTTTGGATTTTAAGTCGTTTATGGCATCATAGAAGGCCTCTTTACTTACGCACGGTTCATCGGCCATCTTTGAAGAATCCGGTGCGCATTCGCGTATAAATTAGAGGGACTGGGTTCAACGACTAGCACTTATAGAATATATGGTGGTGTTCAAATCAACGATTGCTTCTGTGGCGCATTGCGTTAGGCTAGTGGATCATCGAGTAGCTGAAGTTAAGCCCGATCGGGCAGGGTTAGTGAGTGGATGGGTGACTGCCAAGGAAAGTGGTAAGTAAGTGGTACAGTAAGGTAAGTAATTAGGGGGGCAAGGGAAAAGGGAATGGTAACATAAATATAGTGAATATAATCAGTCTAAATATTCGTATCAGAACAAATTATAGGTGTCATGAATCCATAACATATTTTTACGTTATGCATTACGCAATCCATAAAATTTTCTTACGTTATGGATTACGTAATCTATAACATAGTTTTACGTTATGAACGCCTGCGTTGTTAGTCGGTCACTTTAAAATTGCAGAGAGCATGCATACCGGCTACCAATGTGAGAAATGGCTGATACTTTAAGCTGTAGAGAGTTTTCTTCGAGGATTGCTTCAATTTTTACAGCAAGCGGAGAGGAAAATACGTTGCGAAAACGTCCACATATTAGAACACATTTAGTGTCGATTGGATGACAATTATGTTGCTATTCGAGTGTTATTTTGCTGCACTCTATGGATCAGGATACCTGCGACGAAGTAGGAAAACGTTTTCAGAGTCGTGTTTTGAGTATTTGGCAAGCGAAATTCCTGAATCACGGAATTCGATTTTCAAATTTTTGAGGTGGAAAGACTTATTTGTATGGCGAAATATTGTACTAGACTTGGATAATACTTACCTAAGATGCTGTCGCTAGCTTTTACGGGGGGGAACCGTGATTGATCCCAGAAGAATGAAACTTTTTTTATTTATATACCAGCCTATACCTCTCTGGAGGTTTTATTTTGTTCTCTTTTTCCTCACAGTTAATATTCAGAGCTAAGTCCTTTCTAATCCATATCGACTTTCCAACGAAAGTCACTCTTTGTTGGTGTTTCCACAAGGGTCCGGTCAATTATATAATTTCCTCTGTAAGTTCAGTTTCGCTCGTGTTTCTTGTTCTGTAATTTTTTCCCCGGTTCAGTGTAATTCTTCTTTGTCCTCCTAGTTTGTTCATGTCATTTCCAGTTCGATAAATTGTTTTTTTAATCTGAAAAGCAGTTTACTCATTTCTGTATATTTGATTCATGTCTGTAACTGCCATTTAGCAAATTTCCTCTGGTTTTCCGTGGTGTGGACTCTTATTTACCACGATTTACGTCATCACATGGTCAACATTTGTTGTGGACTCACGAGGCGCACCACACCACGGAAAACCAGAGGAAATTTGTTTTTTACAACAATATTAGAAAACGTACAAGGAAGTTTCGTTACAAAGGTGGCAGCTTTGAAGATCCAGCATTGTCTATAACTTTCTCGCAATCTGATTGGTTTATATTTTCAAGCGCACCACATGAGCGTTTCTGATTGGTCATTACAGCAAACATGAATACATTAACTTGGTGAGTTCAAAGTTCATTCACAAAGAGATAAATGCAAATTTTACAACAAATGTTCAAGCAAAATTGCCGTGATTGTGTGGCAGAACATACACATTAGCATTCGCAATAGTGCAGCCATGAAAGAGTCCATTTCGGAAGGACATAACGTTGGAGTTTGAAGCACAAAGTTGAACTGTGTTGGTTGCTGACAAACTCGAACCTGTGGAACAAATGCAGTTGAAGTCGGTGCTCGGCCAGCTAGTACATAGAGGTAATCGTCTAACGCTGTTGCCACCCAATTCAGATCATGTGATGTAAACAGATGCTACTCTGGGCAATTATTCCTTTTTCATTCTAATCATAATTCAGTCATGCCTATCTGAATAAAATTAATTTTCAAAAAGTCAATTCTCCAGAGTAATGTGTGTTTACATCACATGATCTGAGTTGGGTGGCAACAGGGTTAGCTTCGGTATAAAATCTCCGTAGAACTCATGGTGACCAAGTTGCTGGGTAGCCCGCGGTCACGGCACCATTCTGCAATGTAAACAACAGCACAACTTCGTGAGTAGTCCGCTTTCAAAATATATTAATCATGACATACTTATTTTAAATAACCTATACATACCCTCGATTGTGCTGACAATCCACGTTGCCTGACATGCTCGCATCAGCACCGTTGTCTGGACTCTCATTTACCACCGCACATCGACCAATCAGATCGCGAGATTACCGGCAATTGTGGTAAAAATTATGTACTCGGTTCACTTATCTCACTTCAATTTGGCTCAATTCGGTGTCTTTTTCCAACGAACCGCCGATTTTCATTCGAGTACTCAGGGTAAAGTCCTCCGATGTCGAGCAATTGTTGGCCCCGGTTTCCTCCATTCTCGACCCCAGACCTTTCTCGTATTTCTATTTCTTATTGTGAATGCTCGAAGAAATCGTAAGGCTCTGGGAAACTCCACATATGCAAATGAGGGTTGTAGCCAAAGTCTGGCTACAGTCCTCACAGCGCATGCTCAAAATTCCAGAAACGAAATGGCGGACAACTCGATGTTTGAACTGGCGTTAGAGTTTGTTATTAGAAAGGCAGGGAAAGACTGTATTTTCAATAGTTAGTATAGGTAATCAAATGGGGACAAGTGAAATTATGGATAAATTTCACGCGTGTTAGTCAAAATCGCAATAATTTCCCGAGCCGCTAGACTCGTAGATTTTGACAAACACAAGTGAAATTTATCCATAATTTCACGAGTCACTATTTGATTATCCATTAATATTATGGAGAGCAAATTACGATCCAGAAAAACATTATTTTAAGCGCGTAGGCGGCTTTTGAATTTCACGTGTGAAATTACAAATTACGCGTGAAATTTCAAGTTGAAATTAGGGATTAATTTGTCCTCTATGGTATTAATATTGAAATTTTCCGGTTTCTTTGCGAAATTATTTGACCTAACTTCAGACACGCTTGTGTTCGTCCGCCATTTTGCTTTCTTCCCTTCAAATGCAAATAAATTAATTACGAACGCACGTACTATGTCGTCATCTGTATTGTTTTATAAAACACCAATCAGGACTCTCTAAATTCTGGGGTTTCCCAGAGCCTTATGATTTCGTCGAGCATGCGCAATAACAAAGTAGGGTCTGGGGTCGAGAATGGGTTTCCTCGGTTCGGACTAGCATACAATAATACAATACAATACAATACAATCTTTATTTACTCAAATGGGAAATACTAAAAATATACAGAAGTGGACAAACATATAAAGGTAGATAAAATTGTTAGGCAATATTTTGAGTTTGAGAAGTTTGAGCCTGGGAGCTAAGTGAACCGTGAGATTTTCGAGTTAGCCCCCAGCCTTTGAAAGTATTTTACAAACAGAGAAAAATGACAATAAGGAATGAAGGTTTATAGTAAAACAAGAATAGCTAAAGATTATCATGATATTTGAGACTACTGGACAATTTCAATATTTACAATAGGTTATTTATCTAGAATGTTTTTTTTTTTTTTTTTTTTTTTTTTTTTACTTAATATGTTGTTCTGACAGTAGATAGTGTTTTATTTTTTTTGCGAAGACAAAAACACTAAGGTCTTTTAGGTGGCTAGGAATATCCTGCCAGAGATCAATTGCCTGATATGAAAGCATTTGTTTGCCAGTATTAGTTCGGACACGTAATTTGTATAAATTCTTTTGGGTTGAGTATCTTGTGTTGTATGTGTGTTTGCCACTGGCATATTGAAAAAAATCATTAAACAAGCTTGGAAGGAGACCTTTATGCCACAAATGAACAAACTTTATGGCATGAAGGCGATAAACATGTTCTACAGTTTGAATATCTAAGAGATTTAGTAAGGGGAGAGCGCTTTCCGTATTTTTGCCAAACATAACAGAGAAAAATATTAACCTTGCTACAACATTTTGCTTAGTTTGTATCTTTTTCAAGTGTGATTGGTAAGCACTCCCCCAGGCTAGAATAGCATAAGAAATGTAGGGGTAAATAAGGTTGTAATATATTTGTTTTAGTTGGTGAATAGATAGATAGTGCCTAAGCTTGGATATGATACCAATATTTCTTGAAATTCTAGAGCAAACATATGAAACATGATATTTCCAAGACATTGAATCGTCAATCAGAACACCTAAATATTTTATATGGTCTTTTCTTTCCAAGTGGCACGATCCATCTTTGGTTTGTAATGTTATATCAATTTCTCCGTCCTTTTTCCGCGAAGATTTAACGATCATATAATTTGTTTTAGAAAAGTTTATTGAAAGCTTATTCGTATCGCACCATTCCTTGACTCGGTCCAGTTCAGAGTTTATCAATGCTTCTAGGCTTTTTAGTTCTCGTGCTGATGCGATACATTGGTATCATCTGCAAAAATTCTAAATGTTAAAGTGTCTGAACAGTTTGGAAGGTCGTTAATGTAGATTAAGAATAAGAGTGGTCCTAGGGTACTGCCTTGTGGTATACCACAGATCATTGTTTGTTTCGTGGATTCAGTGTTTCCTAGCGCAACATATTGTTGTCTGTTCGTTAGGTAGTTTGTAAACCAGTTTAGGGGGACCCCCCTTACTCCATATGCCTCTAGTTTTTTTAATAGTATTTGGTGGTTGACCGTGTCGAAAGCCTTTGAAAAATCTAAGAATACTCCACAAGTATACATATTATTGTCTATAGCTCTTCGAAGACTGTCTACAATTTCAGTTACAGCCTGTGCTGTTGAGCGGCCTTTTCTAAAACCGAATTGGAATTGGAATAAAATATCGTGTTTTTCAATATAATTTATGAGCTGTTTGTATACTAGTTTTTCAAAGATTTGCGTTAGTGCTGACATACATGATTTCAAATGAATTGTATTATTTTCTAGTCTAGCCTTTCTAGTCTAGAAAGTATCTAGCCTAGAAACTCTAGAAAGTCTAGCTAAATTAGACACAACGCCCTCAACGCCCGCACCATTACGCTACCCCAAGGCTACCCTATGTTCCACTTTCCGTTCTCCAGATATTTTGTGTAATATAAGGTAGCATAGGGGTAGCGTAAGGATAGCCATGGGTAGAGAGGGTGGAGGAGGGTTGAGGAGGCGGAGGAAGGAGGAGGGGAGGAGGAGGGGACGAGAGGCGGAGTTAGCCGGGCGGCGGGTGTTGAGGGCGGCGGGCGTTGAGGGCGTTGTGTCTAGTTTAGCTTGACTTTCTAGAGTTTCTAGGCTAGATACTTTCTAGACTAGAAAGGCTAGACTAGAAAATAATACAATTTCTAGACTAGAAAAAAAACATTCAATGAAACTAATCATAAAGCAGTGTAATCTCGTAACACGGTACAGCATATCAACCCAAGAACTGATAAAGAAGAATGTTATCAACTCCGCGAGGATAAGGAAAATGAAATGTAAATAGATGTTTTGAGATTGAATAAACTTTGTTTAATTTATCTAGTGGATTTTTTTTATCGTATGTTAATTATAGTTGAGTTTGAGAGAACAATTTACATCTCAAGAGTTTTTCTCAAAACAATAGGGCTATTGTTTCCGACATTTTGTACTGATGGTTCTTCAGTTACCGTTAATCCCTAAGGACAATAGCAAAGTTTCTCTAATGGGTCATAGTGGATTTACTGAAAAAGTTTATAAATATTCTGATCGCAGAATTACGTTACGAGTGATAGCGAAGGTAATAGCTGTAAGGAAAAAAATAAAGACATTTAGGGGTTCTGTAGGGTTTCTGCTGTGTAGCTGAAATTGAAATCCTCCACACTTTATTCATGAGCCCCAGACAATAGATAATTTATTCACCCTCACCTTGCTCATGCGGAAGGACATTAGGTAAACTAATCCTCCACAAAAATTTGAATTCCCCCGCAAAGGAAGAACATGAGGTAGCCAAAAATAGAACGTTGCTGTAACGTCATTTAATGAGATTCCTCCGAAAAAAAACGTCCTCGCTGTAACGTCAATGTGAGTCCATGAAAACAAAAGAGACCAACTCCCCTATTATGACGTCAATGTGACGTTCATGAACAATGAAAACAAGAGACCAATTCCCCTATTGTGACGTCAATGTGACGTCCACGAACTATGAAAGCAAAAGAGACTAATTCCCCTATTGTGACGTCAATGTGACGTCCATGAAAACAAAAGAGACTAATTCCCCTATCGTAACGTCATTGTGACGTCCATGAAAACAAAATAGCCTAATTCCCCTATTGTGACGTCATTGTAAAATATAATTTGTTCCCCCTCAAAAGATAATTTATTCCCCCGCAGTTCAATGAGATTCCTCCGCAACAAAAGGGCTAATTCGGTCCCTCTCCTACTACTCACTTCATTAAAGCTGGGATCGGTAGTACCTCCTCAAGTGAGAAAATGTGGCGCTTCTCAAAACAAAATCCAGCAATGCACTCAAATTCATCGACATCTCCAAGGTTGAATTTTTCGTATGAACAGTACAGGAAGTCCAGATTTTGAGAGCAGTTGAGATCGTTTGAAATAAGGAATTATTCGTCACTTATGAATTATTCGCATTATGCAAGAAATAGAGTTTCTCGAGTAGCTTTTAGAGACGTCATCTTCAGAGGAATTTCGTAGCAAAAATGGTGTCGGCTTCAGTTTGCTTAATTTAATTTTTCCCGCCGAAACACGACGACCTCGGCCCAGTTCTCCTTTGTCACAGCCGTCGTCGTGAGTTGCTTAAAGTCCCTAGTAGTAATATAAATGACCACACGTCATCGAATGTCTCTGTGGTAAAGTTCTGGTCTTCCAAGCCGACGGTTCAGGGTTTAAGTCTCGTCAGGGATGAAAAACGTAAGTGACAATGGACAGTGTGTAATAGGACAGATTTCGTATGAGTGAGATAAACTACGGCATGACCGTAACCGTGCTGTATCGTCCTGTACCGTATTTCTGTAATTTTATTGGATCAGCAGGACATAAACAATGGGAAATAATTTCAATGTCACGGCATGCCGTACCGTAACCGTGCTGTAGTCAGTGCTGTAGTTTATCCCACTCATACGAAATCTGCTGTAGTGATGGGTGGTATTGGGGTGTGATAGAGGGATCAGGGTGGGGTAGAAGAAAGATACTGCGACATTGAAGTGCCGAGGGAGAGGAGGTACAGAACCTGGGGGCAACGAAAAGGGAAGTGAGGGGAGGTAGAAGACGAAAACCTACTAAATTATTTTTAAATTGTGCCCTCTAAAAACTAAACCTCATTTGTTTATGACTCACAAATAAGAAAGGATCCCTTTTTAGAATGATTGATATCTAACCAAAATAAACTAGGTTGAAAAAATAAACTAGTTTGGCCAAATGTAACCTGAAGTATTTTTTAACATATCAATCAATCAATGACCTTTATTTATCCACGATAAAGTATAAAATTGTGCAGGTATTAGTGTAAATAATGAGACACAATTTGAAACTAAATACGGTTGTAGATTCTCGGCTTCTCGCCTTACTAAACTAAGCTAACATGGACTAACAGACCGAACACGCACACACACAGATTGAACTCCAAGACACATGTCCCTTTATTCCCATGATTCAATGCGGGAACACTACAATCCTTCTTTTTCCACAGATTCAAAATTGCAATAAACATCCATAACAGTAACTGCAAAATACCAATGTCTGCAAAACAATGCAATAAAGATTGTCTCAGTTCCAAAACGCTTCAGTTTAATGTAGACTCAATATCAGGTACTCGGGTGGTCGATGCCCACGTTGAGGCCTCGATGCTAGATCGAGCAAGTCATCACCGGACGTGATGACAAGGCTGTATAAGGCGTTCGTCCTACCGCACTTAGAGTACAGTAGCCCAGTCCTTGTCGGCATTGCAAAGACTGAAACTAATAAATTGGAGGACGCCAATTTTTATATTATAAGATCAATTCTAGGATTAGCTAAATCGAATACTTATGAAAGGGCCCTTCAGTTAGTCAAAATGCGAACGTTGAAGCAGCGAAGGTATTTTCAATCACTAGTTTTATTTTTTAAATGCATGACAGAGCAAGGTCCATTATATATCCAAGAATTTTTTAAACTACGGTTAGCTCACTATAACTTACGTGGCTCTGGTACAAAACTGGAGCAATTTCGCTTTAACACTAACTGGCTAAAGAATTCGTACTCTTCCATTACTAGCCACTTATGGAACAATCTACCCACTAAAGTACGTGAAGCACCTAATTTAAAGACATTTAAGAAAATGCTCAATAATGTAGAGCTTAACCCACACATATACAATACATAGATGTAATTTTAGCATTTTATCTTAGTTGTAAACAGATGTTTTAAAGTAGGGAATTTTTATAGTAGATTTTCAGATAGTCGTTTTAACATATTACATTTAATTTAATACATTTAGAAACACGTGCGCGTTTTAACGAGTCTTTTAGCTCCTAGGCGTTATGTGTATAAATAAATGATTGATTGATTGATTGATTGATTGATTGATTGATGCTGCCACTCCTGAATCGACTCCTCACTGCCAATGTATGGTTTGTCCCCAGTAACTCTCTCAACTAGTTCTTTGTCCGGAATTGTTGTCTGAACATCTCTTTCTGTCTCATACTACTTAAGATGTGTGATGTTTATTTTGTAATGCTCCACGCTGGGAGACTTAATCTCAACATGACCACCTTGCCTGTTCACTACTTTGTATTGCGTCGCTTCATAAGTAGGAGAGAGTTTGTTAACCTTGGGTCTCTGTAGAAATACTTCGTGCCCAGACTTAAGATTGTTTTCTTGAACTCTTCTCCGTTCATCTGCATAATCTTTCACTCTCTGCTTCCTTTCTCTGTCTCTGTCAAGACTTTCGCTGCTTGTTTCGGTAGGCTGAAAGTGTCCAATATCCGTCCACTATCCGGATGTCTCGACCAAATATCAATTTTGTAGCGACTTGTTTTCTTTGTAGAATTTTCACACGCTCGGAATTAGAGTAGATTTTCATCGATATGGCAGAGCAATTTCGTACTAGAACAAAAATATGATGAAGACGATATTGTGAGAGAAGTTCAGAAGACTGGGAGGACCAAGAAAGGCATGTGGAAGACGAGAATATCAGACGAACAACAAAAGGCGACTACCGAGCTAGTAAGATTCGCTGTGTGTGTTTTTATTTTTGTATGGAACTTGTCAGCCTTAAACAAAGTAGATTATGAAAATATTGATATTGGCATTGCTTTCGAAACTTATGAATTATTGGAGCTATATAATTTGCGAGTTATCCGGTTCGATCTCTACTGACTGCATGTTTTGTGCTACTGAAACGAAACACCTGGAAAGTTAAAACCTCCCTGTAAAATCCGATCATAACTAGCCCAACATAGCATAATATAGGCAATGACACAATAACGAGACACTCGGAGCAATTTTATTGCAAAAATAATTCCATTCCCTTAATTGTGTGAAAGCATTGGCGCGATCAAGCCCGGCATGTCCGTGGTGGAACTTGGTGCGCGCTGTTCACAACACATCAGTTAGGTAAATGAAATAAAAAATTATGTGGCTTGCTGAGTAGTAAATAACTCTGGTCAAATTAAACAAGTTTCGATTGCTATACCGATATCAATATTGTCATAATCTACCTTTAGTCTTGTGTTTAAGGCTGACTAGTTCCATACAAAAACACATAGCGAATCTTTACATCATAGCACAACACCAGTGTAAAACTAGCTCGGTAGTCGCCTTTTGTTGTTCGTCTGATATTCTCGCCTTCCGCATGCTTTTCTTCGTCCTCCCAGTCTTCTGAACTTCTCTCAAAACATCGTCTTCATCATATTTTTGTTCTAGTACGAAATTGCTCTGCCATATCGATGAAAATCTACTCTAATTTCGAGCGTGTGAAAATTATACAAAGAAAACAAGTCGCTACAAATTAGCCGCAAGACTCCGGTGGGACGAAGTGACGTAAAAAACGTCATAGGAATTAATGTCAACAAGATGGCGGCGCCCATGTCTTCACGGGGCCAACTTTGAGGGGCTCGTTCTCAACTCTGAAAATGTTTTATCAAATGTTAATACATTTTCTGAACAAAGTACATCTAAAAGATGCTTTTGAGCCCAAATGTGTTTTTTGCTCGGGTATCCTTTAAGTAAACTCTTATTCTGTCTTTTTACTTCTCCATTTGCTTGCGGCCAAACTGGAGTCGACGTTCTGTGTGTAATGTCATTGTCTCTGAGGTATGCCTCAAATTCCTCAGACACAAACTGTGGACCATTGTCTGTCTTGATAGACAGTGGAATCCCGTGTGTAGCAAATATAACTTCTACACAGTCTATAATTTTCTTTGTTGTCACTGACTTGGTAATTTTCACCTCAAAAAAAACTACAAATAGGTATTCACCTGTCGGCAGAGGTTCAAGTAAGTCAGCCGCTAAGTCTTGCCATGGCTGTGTAGGTAGTGTTGTTGTTTTAACTGGTTCTGGCGGGAAGGGCTTGCCAAAAAGTTGACAACCGTAGCATGTCCTGCACTTCCGCTCTGAATCCTTGTCAACCCCAGACCACCAGACCGTTGTGCGAAGTCTTGCCTTGGTCTTTACTATCCCCTGATTACCTTCATGAGCTAAGTTTATGACCTGTTTACGAAGCTGTTTGGGGACTACAATCCTGGTCCCTCTCAAGACAAGTTTACTGAGCACCGTAAGCTCGTTCCTCACAGCTCTGTATGCTGGCCCACACTCACTCCAGTCATCTGTCAGACATATCTCCTCGTCATCAGCTGACATCCTCTCCATTTCCTGAATTGATATTGCTGAAGGGGTAGCATTCATAGCTACATATCGAATGTATACTCCTCTGCCACATTCTTCTGTTTCTCTGCTTGTATCTGGGTCAACCGAGACAAAGCATCAGCTGCATTAATTGTGGACCCGGCCGATATTTGACTGTGAAATCATAGGGTTGCAACCGTAAAACCCATCGCTCTATTCTCGCTGATGATTTGTATTTACTTGAGTAAATCACTTCAAGTGGTTTGTGATTAGTCACAAGTTCCAATTTCATGCCATATAAATACACATGAAACCGTTCACATGCCCATACCAGTCCCAGGGCGTCTTTCTCTGTTTGAAAATAACTGTGCTCTACATCCGCTAAGCTCCTGCTTGCATAATACACTGGTCTAAATGTCCCATCATGCTCTTGAGCAAGAATGGCCCCTAGCCCAACTGGACTCGTATCCACTATGACCTGTGTTCTAGCGTCCTTGTCATAGTATGCAAGTGTCTCAGCACTAGCTAGCTTCTCCTTCCAACTCTTTTAGCTTGTCTTCATCTTGCGCCCTTAAGTGTAATGGGACTCGCCTAGTGTTGTGAGCAACTGGCTGAACGTTCGCATCAACATGAATCTTAACTTTATAGTCAGTCAGTTTTCCAACTCCATCAAAACACTCTTTGTATTTATCAACAACGTCAGTTCCATTCACAACATTAACCTGTGGTCTAAGCCTTAACACTCCAAGTTCTGTGGCTGTTTCCTTCCGTGTTGAACATGATTGTTTAGTTGAAAAATGTTGCTTAATCTGACCTCATTTATCCTTTATTTTTCTTTATAGAACGCTCAGCCAGGCGCATAGCAAATTAACGGCATTGTTTCACTAAACATTCGTTCAGTGCATTTCACAATCTCCCCGGGCGCTTCAATTTCAACATCCCAGGAGGACCTTCCGGCCTCGTTGACATGCTAGTTACCAGGGCTAATGCACAGGGTCTATGTTACAGCATTTTCACAAGTTAGGTTATTTTTAGGACGGCTTCCCGCTATTGTTGAGTTGCAATTATTCCTAAGGGGATAAAATCACAAAAGCGTAGCAGAGATGTTGTTTGGTTTAACAAAAGTAGCTAATGAGGCATCCAGTTTTGTTCCGCCACGATGCAACTCACCAATTGGCGGGGAAAATACTCTAAAAATAGCCCAACTTGTAAAAACGCTGTGACACCTGTACATGAAATATGGACGCTCCTGGTTATGGGCTCCTGTTTATACTTTGGTATCTGTTGCCAACCAGACCTTTTCCGAGGAAGGACTGGGGCTAGTTTCGTAAAAGTCGTCTTAACCCGCCCAAATGAACTAAGTTTTCATTGCCAATGTTAAATAAGTGTTAAAATATGTAAGATTCAGTAGTACACCAAAGCACAGATATCTGTACCTATGATTTTAGATTTAACCATTATGCGCAGTAGATATGCGCATTGCAAAATAGGGGAATCATATTAATGGACTACAAATAAGACAAATAAACGAAAATTCTAAAGTAAGCTAATCCTACTTGTGAAAGGTTTTTTATTTACTACAATTTCCTTCTTTTTTTTGAAAATCATTCCGGATTGAGTTATTTTTCTCCAATTAAAACTAGACCTGGTTTGCCTAATCACCATTATAAGCCACGTTCAAGATCATGCGCAATGTTCGTGTCTTGTGTTTCAACTGGCGGGACACATATAATTGCTTAACATCTACCTAGCCGCCAAATAAACAAAGGATTTGTACAACTGCGCATGACCCTGCCTTTTAGCCAATCACGTTGTAGAAATTTCTTAGCTTATATTATAATGAGGTAAATTGAGTATATTTATGAATCTAATCTTTTAAGTGTTCCGGTGAAAAATATAAAATAATATTTACTTTTTTGTTCATGTATTGTTATTCCAGTTCCAAGTATTGGCCCGTCAAACGTGTATTATAACAGTATTGACGCGACAACGTTTAAGATTAGATGGGATAAAATTGCAAGTTATAGGAGTAATGGTATCGTGATAGCATATGAGGTACAGTGGACATTAATACAGAAAGGAGAGGAAAGAAGATCAGAAGTACAACAAAGAAGAACAACAGCAATTAACGTTGCAATACATGGCTTTCAACTTTGTGCAAAGTACAGTATCAAGGTCAGGGCGTACACTAAAGTTGGACCAGGACCATACAGTGATCCGTTAAACATGCTAACATCTGGTAAGTAAAATATAATTATATGATGTTTAAGTTATAACTCAAATAACGTAAATACATTATTACTTAAGTTATTTAACCTACCTTTCGTAGGAATTAGGTAAGGGGTTACATGTTATGTAAGAATGACCACCGCCAGTAATTATAAACGCTTTCGCCATATTTTCCGTGCTTGAGACCAATGCACAGTGCCCTTTTCAAATAAACATTTTCCAATTTATTTAGTTAGTTATTTTTATCTGGGAAACTCTTGTTTGTTTTATTTACTATAACTAGTGATAGTCGTCAACGATGTTCATAGTATGGAAAACCCTTGGAAAAATCATGAAAATCTAATTTTTCGAGAGTATGAAAATATAATGAAACACCATGAAAAATACTGTAAATAGAGGTTTTGCACCACCACGTGATGGCAGCCATGTTGGTGGCCAGAACAATGAGATTTGTTCAATCATATGAAAAATTAAATCTCAAAGGAATAACATTCTATTGTTCTGGCCACCAACATGGCTGCCATCACGTGGTGGTGCAAAACCTCTATTGGAATTACCACGGAATTCCACGTTAAATTTCACTCGAAAATCCAAAGCGTGCGATATGGTTTTCTTATGTGAAATTTAACAGGGAATTCCCGACTCGGGCCATGCATTTTCTTGGAATCCTATAGCGATACTTTGTGTTGATAAACATTACAATTGCTATGCTAATGTGCCAACCATAATTTCAAAAGGCCGCTTTGTGTCAGGAAACAGTGGATCTCTGGTTGGCACATTAATGACAATGAATGACGTGGCAGTAAGTATCGCTATAGTAATAGACCCTTTCAGCTTGCCTGTTTGTTGCCCCATTTCAGACCACGTGACTTTTCCCTTGGGTAATGCTTTTTTGTATTTCTGTATCCCAAGAGGAAATGTACCAATTTCTATAATTGTAAAACAAAGCACAGAATCCTCTGGAGAACTATCACGTGGTCTGAAATGGGGCAACAAACAGGCAAGCTGAAAGGGTCTAATACGAAAGTCTTGCTGAAATTCCTACCACGCGCCAGAAACCCTTTGCGCGGTAAACTAAAGAGCGAATTGGCAAATTACTAAATTTGAATGCTGATTTTTCTCAGTTTCACAATAAATAAGCTTCTTATACCCCCAAGTCAAAGGCCTTTTTCGATTGGACGAGAACGTATCACGTGACAGGCCTCAAATCCTTGTAAATCCTTAGGGAAAGCGTCTAGCTTGAGACCGCGGGAAATTTGTGGCGCGTCGCGTCAAACTGAAGGCACAGTCTAGGACAACGGGAGGCGAAAGTGTTTTATCGCGATTTTCGAATGATAGAATAATATTCGGTTTCCGTAAGGTCTCGCGTCCTCCACTAAACGTATAACTTGGGGTTTTCACGTGTTTTTTGTTTGCAGACACCAAACATTTTCACAGTTGCATCTTACATTTTCACGTACATCTATTGTATTTTTTAATAAAGTCTGAACGATTGTTTTTCGCCGACAATGGTACAAGGAAAATTTCGGAAATGAGTGACACAACACTTCAAAAACAATTTTGAAATATTCGGCTGTTCGATGTTTCAGGAAGCTCCCAAGCCCCGATCCGGATTTTAGCTCAAAATAAAAGCAATATATCGTCAAATTCCCGATAGTTTGTGACGTAAACTGGGAGTCGACCCATTCTCTCAGTGCGCGGTCAACTTGAAAGTGCGTGGTGGATGTGCGAATTTTAAGGCGCGATTACGGAATGAATATGAGACCGAATCAACAACTGTTTGGCCATCTATATGTACTCAAGTTTCAAGTTTCAAGTTTCAAGTTTATTAACAAGTATCTATAAATACATATTTCTTAACACACCCGCAGATAGCTTAGCTAATCGAGGCGGGTAGTGCTATAATAGTTCTTATTTACGTGTAAGATATTTTGTGATAACTATACACATTTTACAATAATTAAACAAATTTACAATAACTATGAATAAATAAGTAACAATATATATAAATAAATAAATAAATAAATAGGAAGATTTTTTGTTGTTATTGTTTTATTTTTGTTTTATAATGATCAGAGAGTTCAAATCAAGAATAACCGCGTAGGGTTTATATACACTTTAAGTGTTTTGTCATATCAAAGTCATTGCGTACAAAAGCCTACATATCGAAATCCGGTATCGGCCCAGTCATCTCACTCAAAAATACATGGTTTTGGGAGCTATTTTGCCTTCTAAAACAAATAAAATGATTTATGAACAATTTCTAACTTCAAATCAAAGTTAAGTAATATATAGTCTGTAACTGGTAACTGTTTGGAGAGATTATGTTAAGATTTCGACTGAACAAATTTGAAGGTGTATGAGCACGCTTTGTAACCCTCCGGGTTTTAAGCTCATGCTCCTTTCCATTCTTCTTTTCTTCCTTTCTTATTATCTTGTATTCTATAATTTTATGAGATGTATAAATAAATTAATCTTGAATTTGCTTTCGCGAGTGAAGTGAATTTTTCGTTATTCGTTTATGGATGACCAAGCAGAGGAGAACTGGGTTTAGCTTGAATACGCGTGTCTGAATTGGCCACTTTGGAAAAGAGTAGGGGATTGGGGCGAGGGTGGTCTCGCAAAGGCGCTTGGGATCGTTACAGGGGACAGGCATCGTACAGAATACAAACAAACATGGCGAATATCGCAATCAACTCATCGAATACAAGCAGAGAAAGTGAAATAAGCTTGAAAGAAGACACTATACCAGAAGTAAAGCTCAACAGAAGTGTCCAGGAAAGGGTTCATAAAAGCCAACTTATTAAAGCAGAGCAAATAAGTGAAAACTACCGTGAAACGGGAGTTAGTAGAAGTAAAGCGAAGTTGTGTGGCCGATTGCTACGATGAATCCGCAACGATCCGAACACGTTATGCTTTAGCCGATTCCTACATTTCCCACCATCATGGATTTGTCACTTTAAAGTATTAAATACTTTGTAACTTTAGTTATATAGGTCTTGTTCTGTTCATGGGATTGTAGGCCGTGAATAACTACTGACACTTGATCTTGAAGTCGGCTAGGTTGACATGCATTTGTAGCGATTTACTATATATCAACTCCTTCCGGCTCTTCACCCTACAATCCCAAGAACAGAACAGGGCCTGTTTAAAGTTACAAAGTACAACTTTAAAATCATAAATCCATGATGGGAAACGTAGGAATCGGCTATTAAAAGCATAACGTGTTCGGATCATAGCATAATTCGGTCACACAGCTTCGCTTTACTTCTGCTAACTCCGTTCCGCGGTAGTTTTCACTTCTTTGCTCTGCTTTAATAAGTTGATTTTTATGAACCCACATTTCTGGACACTTCTGTTGAGCTTTACTTCTGGTGCAGTGCCTTTTTAAAGTTTATTTCACTTTCTGTGCTTATATTCGATGAGTAAATTGCGATATTAGCCGTGTTTGTTTGTATTCTGTACGATGCGTGTCCCCTGTAACGATCCCAAGCGCCTTCGAGAGACCACCCGCGCCCCAATCCCCTACTCTTTTCCAAAGTGGCCAATTGATTTTCTACCGCTAAATTCAAATAGGAGAATAAATTTTCAGTGTTTTGATGTAAAGATCATCGAGGTTTCTCGAGTTTAGAGTGCTACAAATCGCTCTTGAAGTTCGTGACATTTTTTCTTGTGTGACCTTTGTAATGGCGGGAGCTGCAGTAAGAGAGATTTTGGAGCGGTCAAAACGAAAGCAGAGAATTCTCCTTCTTATAGTACCGGTATCAACAGGTAAGCCACATTATAAACTTGTAATGCGACTGAAGTTGTTATCTCTCTCAAATAAAATCGCATTTACTTCAAAGCGATGACCAATACCAAGTGTCCACTTCTGTGTGCAATGATTTTGATATGATACCTCCCAAGTCAAAAATAAAACAAACTACAGCACGTATGGTTTCCGAATTTCATTCAACATTGGAGACCCTACGCAACCACAATGGCAACGTCTAGGACGTACTTTTCTTCGTGTTTTTATAAGCCATTTTTCTCTTTGAAGGCAGCCATTTAAGCTTCAAATTCTGTGTATGTCAAAAATACAGGAATTAGTTTAGCAAGTTCACAAAGCCCCAGCTTTTCCGTTCAGTTAATTCACACATTTTGTTCTGCAGTTGTTTTCTTTGATTCCTCTGACTTGCGAAAGTCGGTTGCTTCTTGATCGATCGCTCCAAAAAATCTAATTTCTCATCAAAAAACGGAGGAAAGAGGAATTAACTTTCATTGCGTACTGTAATAAAGCAATTGTAACTTCAAGTCTTGGTGAACGGTCAGGCTAATTCCCAAAGCCAGGTCACCCTCATCCTGACACTGAGAAGCAATGCGCACTCGATGACGTTTGTAAGTAAGTGACTTTAAGTGTCAACGTATTTAGCTTTGCAGCTAAATTTTACGTCCTTATCCGAGAATAGGTGAAGATCTAACCGTTTACTGTATTATGTAAAGGCAGCACCTATTACTCAGTTATTTTAAGACCCTGAGTGTCAGTCCGGCCGGAATTTGGAGCCGCGACCAACCACTCGACAGACCGGAGCTTACCACTGAAGTAACCGGGAGGCTGTAAATATTGAAACGATATTCCTCCTTTGAAGCTTTAACTATATTACTCTGTACACATATCATGCCATTGTATTTAGTGTCATTCCTATTACTGTTCCACTATTTATATATTACGCTTTTCGGACGGTATTAAAAGGAAACACATTTGTCAATGTACAATTCATCTTTTCTTTGAATTACATTTTTAACGATTGCTAACGTACATTTGTACTTTTAAATGTCGTAGAGCCGGGATCTCCACAGAACGTCAGGGCTGATCTTCCTGGCAAACGAACCGTCAAATTAAAGTGGAAAAAGCCCTTGAATGTGGGGGATGATGTTCAATCATACACTGTGAGTTAAGAAAAACTTTAATCCTAATTTGAATGCTGTGCCTTAAACGGATAATGACAATCATACTGAATCGTCAAGTGTCTAAAAAAAAATGAATCCTATAAAAGTTGGTAAACTGTGCCGTAAATGCATGCAAGGGCTATTATTCCACCCACTGTCGTTGTAACTGTGCTCATATCCAACTCTAGATCTATGGTTATATATACATGTAAGTTTATAATCATCATTAATTATTAATTATATATTGGTGCCGTATACAAGCAAATAAAATGCATGACATTTGTAGGGGACGCACTTAACTTGGCATTTGGAATAAAAAGGAAAATGAACGCTTGACAACCAAACCACTTGAAGTTAAAACCCAACATGCTTCTCAAATAGGTATTTCTGTTTATTCAAGAATATATTGTTTCTCTTCATAATCTTATTAAGTGAACAAGAAATGTAATTAGGAACCAGACGCCTGTTATGAGTTCAAGTGCCTCTAGCGCTTATTTATCATCCATACCGATTCTACATCAAGTGAATAGTTGAATAGAAAATATTTCTTGATTTAAGTTTTGCGTATACGAGATATATAGAGGATATTACACGGTGATGAGAAGATATGAGTTATCCTCGAGAGTCGAAAACATTTCACGAGTGAGCGCAGCGAATAAACTTCATATATTCAAACCACCGTGTAATTTTCTTTTTATTATATGCACAATAACACTATCCTGTCAGTACAAACTTCTTCGTGATGTTTCTAAGCTGTTCTGGAGAGTTTCATCGGGTTTTCTTGTCTCTTCGTTGCAGTCGAGAAAAACATTAGAGAGTTTTAGATCGTAGTTGCTTTTTGTTTTCTGGATATTCATTGTTATGCAGCTCATTTAAGTTGTTTACATCTTCCTCTGTGATTTTCATAAACCTGCCGCCATCTTTGTAGTTCAAAAGGCGGCAAACGTGACGTCATCGATATTTTCACTTGTGAGGATATGGAAAATACGCCATTCAATACCCGGATGTAGTTTCGTATGAGTTCTACCAGTGGTTTATTTCTCAGTAAAACACTATCGTCCATATAATAAAGAGGTTTATATCTCCAATATGCTAATGAAGGTGATGTCAACCCAGGAATTTACTGTCATTTCTTTTTCCTTGTGAATGAAACTGTTCTCTGATTTAGTTAAAATATTTGGTAATTACATCACTGATACAAACTATTATTATAACATGGATGTTTATAAAATGTCAAAAATCTCTACCAGCTTGTTTTTGTATAATGAAACCTGGATAGACGTCATTAGCATATTTAAAATATAAACCTCTATAACTCGTATGCGCAACACTCAGATCCAAACATATTCTACTATTCAGCTATTCACTTGATGTAGAATCGATATTGGTGATAAAAAAATAAGCGTTAAAGGCACTTTAATAGGTGTCCCCTAACATTCACTGCTATGATCATTCTCTTTAGATTGAACACAATGGAAGCAAAAGTTACTGGGATTCATTCGGTTCACTACTTCGGTTCACTATTAACGAGTCGAAAGAAGAACACACAGTAAGAAGACTGATACCTGGTACAAGATATGGATTTAGGATATCAGCAACGACTGAGTGTGGAAAGGGCCCAAAGAGTAGGCAGGTCTTTGCGACGACGAAGATAGACGGTGTGTTTCCTTTTGGTGTTTTTGTGGTGTATGGCGATATGTTTTATAACTGAAACACTAAGAAAATGTTTCGTGTGAACATGTTTCCCTTTATTATATTCCTGGCACACAGCATGTCTTGTTAAGCATTTTACATTCGTTTATTTTGACAAAAAGTTTTGACTGAGTCTTTTTGATACAGTTCCAACAGCACCTGAAGTTCAAAGCGTACAATTAGAAAACAAGACTGATGTAATGGTTAATATTACTCTTTGGCTAGCCAAACCACGAAACGGACCAATCAGGTAAAGTGTTTCAAACTTTACAGTGCACTTGAACAATTTTCTTTCTGTAAAATCCTTAACCATTTGACTATTCATTATGGTACAGATTACATTCAGTAGAGTACTCGGTGTGCATTAAGGATGCGTTCGATTGACCGTGTTATTCCAGAACAAAAAGAGATGGAATAGTCTTTGGAAATCACTGGTTCGGACACATTTTGCACTGTAACCTACAATCGCTTGCTGACATGTGATATTTACGATACATTTAGTGTTCAGGTGACTACCAAATATTCACAAAGACTATTTGTAGTGATCATTCTATGTATTCTTATTCTGGAACAATGTCAATCGAACCCATCCTACGTAACATATAAAAGTGCATTAAAGTTGGGAGTTTTTCATTCGGGAAAAAATTATTACATGCACTATATGTTTTTCCATCAATCATTGCAGTATTTTATTCAACGTCTTTATTATTTTTAATGGAGGGGTATTCCAAAATATGTTTTATCGTCATGAATTTTAAAGCTGTCATAATATTTTTTGTTATCGTTATGTGTCTAAGTGCCTACCAAGTTATAGCCCTAAAAGAGGGTAAGGAGGACAAGAGTCTGCCAAGTGGTTACGACACCAACATTTCTGACTATGAAACTTCCTCAAAGAATCACCTCCACTACTATATCGCTGCTCAGTTAAATGCTACATCCATCAGCCCATCAACGTTGTTCCTTATTGGAGATGGAAAAACATACACTGACTACGAGAATGTGGCTTTAAAGCAAGGACAGAGTTATCAAGTATTCTTTCGAGCAATGACATTCGAAAATGGGGTAAGTTTCCCCTTTAGTTAAAGGAGCTGTTTCACGGTGAGGGACATGCATCGGAACAAAATTATTTTCAGTAGTTTTCATATAAACTGACTATCGTAAGCGCACGTGTGGGATGGATGAAATAAAAGTAAATCTGCAAAAATGGTCAACAAACTGTGCGTATATCTAGTCTTCAAGGAAAATATTGCATATCATTTCGATCAAGCAGTAATGAAGGGGAATTAAACTGTTTGAAGCCAAATAACAGCCACCAATCGAACACTGATTCCAGACATGCGCAAAACCGTGGCACAGCGCCTTTAACTGTAAATGCTCCTTGTGTATATTAGCAAAATAACATACACTTGTTACTGTACATAGAAAGCGTGTTCCTTTGTTTGGTTTGCTACGTTATTTTATCTGACCGTCTGAGAAACATGTATCTCGTATACAGCTGGTTAAAAAAGTTGTCACAGAAAACGTAAATACAGTGTAGGACAAAGGACGAACAACATAGCACATTTCTAGTCTCAAATGAATTGTGATTATAGCTGAAAGGTAAATTCGAATCACAGTAGCCGTTATGTATCCGTTCCGTATAGCTGCAAAGTTACAACCCAACCCCATTTAGGTCTGGTAATTAGAATATCCTATTTCGTTTGTCCAATGTGTGCTCTTGACCCGTTAATTTATTTATTTATGAAATAGGCTGGTGACATACATGATGAAAGTATATAGTATATGCTGGAATCCCATAGTACGACGCAAACTCGCGCGCTGATTGGCTAACGATGGGTTGAATATTTTGTGGAATTCAATGGTTTGAAAGTAATGTTTCAAATCCAAGTGATTGTTTTAATCTTGGTTTCTAGATCCAAGTGCCAGGAATAATGTTGAGGGCGTAGAAACCACGTCTAAAACAGTCACTGCTTTAAAATGGCTTCTCACGCATCATTACATATTCAGGACACAGAGGACAATGATATAAAATAACACAACTAATTAAACAATGTAAACAGAGGGGAAAAATCGAAATCGAGAATTCCACCGGATTTGTACATGTATATTCAAATTAAAGGGGCTATGTCATGGTACTTCGCATGTATCGAGTAATCGTTCGGTTGGTGGCTTTAATTGGATACAAACAGTCAACTTCCCTCCTTCAATGCTTGATTGAAAGAATTTGCAATATTTTCCCAGGAGACTGTTTATATACACTGTTTGTTGGTCATCTTTGCATATTTGTTTTGATTTTAAGCATCCCACATGGCCGAGAGGTTCGGTAGTTCATATTAAACACGGTGGAAATAGCTGTTTCGATTCCGGCCCGGAACGTGAAGCCTATTACCGTGACACTGCCTCTTTAACATTTGAGTTCGCTGTCGCTGACGAATAATCAAATCACAGTTCAGTGAGATTGGGAAGACTTCAAAACGGCTGGATTAAGAGAAGTGAAAACTAACGCAAACGATTTAGAGAGCCCTAAACGGATGAAGACTAAACCCGTTTGACAGTCAAATGAACTGTGTCAAGGATTACAGAGTATTAGAATCGCTTGGGGTGTGTAAATTGGAAGAATGGAAGTTTGGACGGGAATTGGACGAGAAACGTTTGTAGATTCGTATAATGGGTATGACGACGGCAGAAAGCTTATAATTTCTGGCTTATGGAATTTTATACAAGCATTTGTAGACAAAAATGTAAGTAGTCTTTTAGAAGCGTTAAAGTTTTATACTTCATGTTTCTGTTTCTTCATGCTTTTTTCATACAGTTATTGACGGACTGTTTTTAGAACTGAAATCTATAACTAATTTGCATGTTTCCACTTATTTGGAACTGTTTTCAAACTACAGCAAATATGCAAATTAGCTTTTGTTTTAGCGAATTTACATATTTGCCGTAGTTTGAAATCGTTTCCAAATACAGCTAATATGCAAATTTGTCGTACTTCCCTTGGTGTTCAAGCTGTATTCAATGTTGTACAGGAAGCCCGCGCGTAAATATTTTGTTTATTTTTGTTATCGCGAACAGAGACAAAATCATGTTAAAATTCCAAACCAGGATATTCACAAAGTTAACAGTAGTCAAAGAACGTGAAAATTCTCTTTCTTCTTTTCCTTTTTTCTCGAGAAATGATGTTTTGTCGCTCGACTGAACATGAACAAGCAGCCGATTCCATCGACAAAAAGAACTGCAGCAAAAATGTGTGATTTTGAACGGAAAAGCTGGAGCTTTGTGGATTTGCTGATTTAATCCATGTAGTATTCCCACACAGAAGCTTCAAAGAGAAAAAGGCTTGTCAAAACAGGACGAAATGCACGGCTACACAACGCTTACTAGTCTAAAATCGTGGAACCGGCAATACAGTTTTTGATGTCGGAAAACCAAATGTTGTGAGCAATGACTTCACTTGAAGTTGAACCTCGTGTGAGTCTCAGTCTAACATTAGCTTGATTTCTATGCGCTCTTAAGTTTACCGCGAAATGGGCTCCTGGCGCGTGGCGGGAATTTCAGCAAGACTATCAAACTGATTGTTTTCTTTATTTATTTTCGTATATACGTAAACGCTATGGGGTTCAAAGAAAAGTCATTGCCTGATGAGGGAATTCCACGTTCAATTTCACTTGAAACAAACGAATATCGCATATCGGTTTTTAAAGTGAAATTTAACGTGGAACTCCCTCGTCAGTCAATGAATTTACCTATATTATTATACACCTACCCACTGGACATGAGCTATATAGCTTTCTGATTGGTTCCCTACTACTAGACTATTAGCTAATATCCTACTAGTAGATAAAGTTTGGCCAAAACAAACAAACATGGCTGAACGATTGACCGAAGCAAAACCTGAAGATGTACTGGAGAAAACGGCACCATGCAAAAGACAGCAAAAGGCAACCAAGTGTGGCATGAAAATATTACATGGTAAAAAGCAGTAAATAACAAGGGATATTCGTGTTTTCTAAAAGAAATACATTTCACTGAAATCTGAAACGATTTGGCCACATAGCTATTCGCTTTGTTTGTCGAAACTTGAAAGCAAGCCTGACTGAACTAATTTAATACGTTTGTTTTCCAAGGTGACTCAAACGTTTAAATATATATGACAAGCATATTACGAACTATGTCAAACACGAATTGGAGTCTTTCATCAGGGGTTCCAAATATTGAGAAAACAAATGAAACCCGAGAGGCGTAGCCTCGAGGGTTTTATTGTTTTCGACATATTTGGAATCCCCTGATGAAAGATGAACAATGAGTGTTTGACATGTCTTCTCATGCGAATGCAAAACCGACAATTTACATACGTTTCTTTTCAAACTTCATTAGCAAGTATTGTTTACCATTTGACTGTTGTATCTAATTATTCCATAGATGGCTTATTATTCTTTTTTGATGGCAGTGATTTCAACTAGCGTACTAGTAGAGTAGTGGACAAGAGTTCGTGGACAAGAGTTAGTACAAGCAGTCGGAAGGGTCGTGGTTCGAACTCCAGTGGAGGCAGACTTTTTCTTTCTATGTCATTCTTTATTTCTTTACTTCTTCGCTCCTTACTTGTAGTTTATCAGTATGTAATTAGTTAGTGGTTCATGAATATGATGATTAAGAAATATTGATCACTAGGCTTGGAAACATGATCAAACACAAGGGTTTCACCTGGTATCAAGACCCATGGCTTATAAATACATAAAATCGCAATATTATACTATGCTCTAAAGCTAAAAATACGTACCCAATCTAATTGAAATCTAATAAATACTAAGTAAAAAATCATCTAAAATCCATATTGTAATCTAATAATAATAAAATGCAGTCCTTACTAGTAATTAGGCAATCAATCCGTGCGCAGGGTGGCGCAGTGGTTAAGCGCTTCGCCTCTCACCTCTGTGGCCCAGGTTCGATTCCCGGACGGGACGCCATATGTGAGTTGAATTTGTTGGTACCTCGCCCTTGCTCCGAGGGTTTTTCTCCGGGTTCTCCGGTTTTCCTCCATCCGCAAAACCCAACGCGCTAAATTCCAATTCGATCTGTGGATTAGCCGGGACCTGGCTTTGATCAGCCCCCATGGTTGTTTCAGGTCTCGTTAGAAATTCAGAGGAACAACGCATCTAAAATGTCCACCAAACCAGAAAGGGTTTTCAATAATAATTGACGGTACCTCTGCAGCTGAGGCAAATGTAAGACTTATTGAAAGACCTGGGAAGTTCTGGGAAAATATCCGGGTGTCCTGCACGCAAGCCGTCAGTCTCCAAAACGAGCAAGCCACGAAATTGTCTCCATTTCCAGACATAACTGTAACTGACGTGCAAGTTTCCAAAAGCTAACTCCTCTTTTGACTTCTCGATGATTTGTTCTCGGATAATCTTTAACGACTTCAACTTAGTGAAAGCATAGTTTTATGTACATTTGAACTACAACAACAACAACAATGGTTTATTTGTATCTACAAAATACAATTACAGGGATAATGGGAAAAAGAAAATGTGGGATACTGGCAATCTGAAGGTAGTTGAGATTAATCGAGTCAGATTGCACTAGATATTGAATTACAATTGGAAGGTCGGACTAAAAGAATTACAAGATATATTGATTTATATACTAAGTTAGTATGCAAATATAGACACAAACACGATAGATGTTTCGATAAGAATAGGAATAGTTAATAATTTAGAACGTGATTCAGGCTTAAGAACGTTGATTGACCTTTGTAAGAAATATGATCTAGTTTCAGTCATACAGTATATTCAGTTCATGCAGATTGCAAACAGAAAAACAGCTAACCAGTATATAAAACGCTAACAACCACAGAAGTAAGTAGGATACAATTTGGTTCAAGGATATTTGTTTCGGCTAGATTTGCGTTTCCGTATTTGTAGACATTTGAAAACTTTATAAAATCACTGATTGTTCCAAAAAGTGACTCGTATATATATATGAGTAAATAAATTTAAATCAGTATCTAATAACAATTGAGTCGACAAAATACACAAAAAACAGGCAGGAAGCACCAGTAGGGATTCATAAAGTCAGGCTTAATTTTTTTAAGACGGTTTTGATACCAACTGATATTCTTCTACAGATTTGAAGTTCGTTATTTAACGGACAGTTCGCCGGCTCAGTTTCTCAAATTTTCTCATCAGATTTACTCTCCATTTTCTAAATAGAAGTGCAATTGTTTTCTACCCGGAAATGTTCATTGTAATCAGAGTGAAATCTAAGTTATCATGTTTTCCGATAGCTCATATTCTGTGAATGTTTATTATAATAAACCAATTATTCCAATTACTGTCATCGTACTGCATGTGCTCATAGTCAACTCGGCATTCCGTGCGACTCGTGCTGAAACTGTAGCAGCCTGATCTGATGCGATGCAAAAATGCATTTCTTATGATATTATCTTTATTAAATCTGTTTCAAACATATTCCAAAAGTTGATCCCATGTTTAGATTTTTTGTATCCTGCAAACAACTGCATTGTAACATGTGTGCAAAAAGGCACTAAAATAAAGCAGGGAGGAATAAAGTTAATGTTCAAGCGACAGATCGGAAAAACGGAGCGCATGCGCACTAGCCACTTCATTAAAAGTGAATCAAGATGGTCGCCGAGCGGGAGTGAATTGTAGCTCTTTTTCAGGGACCTCTCACAGCTCAAGAAATACCACGATTAAAAACGCCAAAAATAAGGAAACTTATGAATATATAAGCTTTATACTTCGGTAGAGAACTAAGGAGGTATGTGTTTCAACATATAAAATACCATCAAGAAAACGGCAAAAACACGAGTTACTGGCTTTTAAAGCTAAAGGCACACAAGATCTAGCATGTTTTCACAAAAGGGGGTCTTAGGTTCTAGGGCTCCTTTTTTAAAAACAGCGTAGATATATATATATATATATATATATATATATATATATATATATATATATATATATACATGTCAAAAAAACAATATGTTATAGTTGTTCTGTTTTCAGAAAGCCAACAATAAAACAGTTGTAATCGAATGCCTTTGGCAAAGTAGTTTTGTGTTCATTTAATTTTGTTCATGTTAGAAGTGGGTGACACTAATTATGTTGTGTGGGACTTTTGTGCGGTTCTGTATAAAGGGAGGTATAGTGGTTGGTGTATGAAATCAAGGGCCTGCTTTCTTACCCAAGCTTTGTGTTTGCTTTACACGAAACAGTGCTTCTTGTTGTATTCCCAGAAAAAAGGAAGCCTGCAATTGTATACCTTTCCTTTCCCAGCTCCCTCAGTGTTTACTTGGTGTTTTTGAATATCTGGACAAAACAGCAAAGGAGCATGTTTGCTTGTGTAGACTACTTGAGAAATGGAGACTCTTCAAGCACCATCACTTCTCTTGATCTTCACTTTATTCTCCCCAAGCACAAGCAAAGTAAGACAAATACATGTGTAGGATAATTAATGGTACATGCACATGCATGTATGAGAACAAATCTACATTTTTCATGTACGCTTTATTTGACTGTTAATTGTTAAAATCGGTTTTTAATTATAACACGGTACAACAGAGGAAGGACTACAAAGATTTTTTAAAGTATTTGCTTTAATATTTTTAACATCAGCAGAATTCTCTACTATCTTGCTGAGTTTATATCCAACCAATAGGTGACATAACACAGGATGCAATAACTTTCCACAAATGTTAAGCCTTAAATATTCTAACAGTTGAGACTAGAAGTGTTTTAAACCTGTTTATTTTAACTGTAGAAAAAAATGACATAATTATCTGGTCCCATATAACTGTTTGTATGTATCTCTCTTTTTTCATTTGCCTAATGGTTACTAATACATAATAATATTTGTACAGGAATCCATAAGCAATTACATATAATCAAATTAATTGTTAATTTCTTTGAAAAACTTGGTAGTTTCCTCTTTCATGAGCCTTTTTTTGGAGTTACACAGAAACTACATTATTAGCATAATTAATGCAGAGGTTCATTAATTTTCAGTGTAGCTGGCTTGGACTTAGAAAGTAGAGCTCTGTGAACATGCCTTCAGTAATAAATGTATGTTAAAATACAAATATAGTATGTGTAGCTGGCTATACATGTATATACAGCTATTTCAGGATAATATAAGTGCAATGTAGACGCATGCTAGTACTAGTCTGGAGCACTGGCTGTAGCCAGGTTATTTTGAAACTCCTGATAATTATAGTGACCATTTCCTGTATGGCCCCATTTTCTGTACACCTATAGTATACTTATTTGATGAAGTGTGTGAACATTAAGTGAAGCTTGTTTTCTGAAATTATGTGAAGGGCTAATCTAAGAAACATGTCAATAATAATAAGTGAATTTTTTTCTTAACTTGATTTTTAAATCATGTGTATATGTTTGAATTGCTAATGCACCTAATGAATCATATCAAGGCAGGAAGAGGGTCAGCTTTTTATTGGATAATTTTAAGGAAGGAGGGGGAGGGTTAGGTGCCCAGTGAATGAATGAAATAGTCCAGTCTGTATAAGCACAATTAATTTGGGAAAGGAAAGCAATAAGGGAGAAGTATGTTGGAATTAAGCACATGTTTCCAATGGCTTCCATTTTATTATAATAATAATAACAACAATAATAACAATCAGACAGTGTGTATTAGTAAAGGAATAATTAATTAATAATAGTTCTATTATAATAATGATATCAATGCTAAGAATCTCTGCTTATGATCATGCATGTTCATTTAAAATCAATTTTTTAAACATAAGTTTTAAAATGCCAAGTGTGCATTCTGTATTAAGCAGACCCTTTTGAAATGGCTAGGAAGTCTGCTATGACCTAAATATCAGGGATTCTCTGAGATGCTAAACTCTTTCTGAATTTAAGGTTCAGATACAACATACATAAATATGTAATTTATTATAATATTAGTATTTTGATAGCTAGTATTATTATTTTGTCAAAAATTTAACTTTAAAAATTAAAAACCCTTGTGATTTGAATTAACATGAACATGCAATGTATGTGTGAGCAGAGATTCTGGTGCTCCTTTTACTATTTCGGTCCAGATATTCCAACTGACAGCAAACAAACACTGAGTGAATTGGGAAGAGAATCAAGTTTTACTATTTTACAGGAAAATAAACAAGTCCAGAGATACTGCTTCTTTGCTTGATATGCATAAAATGTGTATAAAAGCAAACAATGCAAAGCTTGGGCGAGAAAGTCCACATGCAGGCTCTTGCATGATTTCATACACCAACCATGCACCTCTAGCTCTTACAAAACCACACAAAAATCCCACACAACATAATTAGTGTCAACCCACTTCTAACATGAACAAAATTAAATGAACACAAAACTACTTTGCCGAAAGCATTCGATTACAACTATGTTTTATTGTTGGCTTTCTGAAAACAGAACAATTATAACATATTAATTTTTTTTTTTCATGTATATAACACTTCATATAAAACAAAATTATAATTCGTTTTCTTTACATTGGTAAAACAGTCAACTAATTCATCAAAATGCCGATGTAATACCATAATAATCAAATCAAATGAAATATGTTTATAATTTTCTGACAATACTGAACTCTGTAGCTTTACTTACAGTCTTTGGTAATGATCGTCGTTCCAGGATTTCTACTGCAGTAAACAGTCTAGTCACTACTGTAACTTCAAATGCTTCGTTTGAAAATTGGTATGAAAATCTCGAATATCGTATTTTATATGTTGAAACCCATTACCTCCTTAGTTCTCAACCGAAGTATAAAGCTTATATATTCACAAGTTGCCTTATTTTTGGCGTTTTTCCAGTCGCATATGAACATTTCGAAATGGTTCGTTTTTCTTGAAGACAGAGTTGAACGAGCAATTGTTGCGTTTTTTCAGTGAACTGGATTATGTGTTATTTGGGCGCAGAGAAGACACTGCAGAATATCAGTCCATGGTGTGAAGTAATAAAGTAATCGTGGTATTTCTTGAGCTGTGAGAGGTCCCTGAAAAAGAGCTACAATCCACTCCCGCTCAGCGACCATCTTGATTCACTTTTAATAAAGTGGCTAGTGCGCATGCGCTCCGTTTTTCCGCTCTGTCTGTTCAAGCCAATTATGTTAGTCAGCACACAAGTATGAATTGCAGCTTCATTTGGTATAATACATTTTGCAACATCGATATGGCTCGTAGAATTGTTTAATTGGTCATAATTAATAGTCCAGATTCGTATTCTAAAATTACCGCTGAATGTGATGACAACAGACGCATTTATACAGGGTTAGCCTCGTTCTTGAATTAAACTTTCATAAATACCATATTGTTGTAGTTTCGCGTTTTGCACTTTCTTGTTGGTATTTATGAATGTTTAACTTAAGAACGAGGCTAACCCTGTATAAAAGCCTCTGTAGTCGTATTCAGCGCTCATTTTCGAATACGAAACTGAACTATTCGTGCATGTTCACTTTACAGATAACCTATGCTGGCAAAGAAGCACTTGTGGCTAAAATCCAAGTTGCTGAAGGTACTTCATAGTTGTTTATTGTTTACTGTTAGGTCATAAGTTGAAAATAACTCACATTATTTTGATTACTAATAATACGTTAAATGCAGAAGCCTCACGACTATTTTCACCAGATACAATTAATTTAAAAGTTGTTAGAGCAGTGTCATAATTTACTTTATCAGGAATTCGGTTTCTGTCGAAATTATTTGCCGGTGATGTAATATATATCAATCATCTCCCATGATTGAGTCTAATTAAAGATCTCGCTATATAGGAGATCACGATTACTTGTAGAACACAGTACGTATGAGCAGCGTAGTATTTGACATGGTGTCAGAAGTCTGAACATGGCAACAAATCTACAATGGGCAGCACCCAGTAGTCTGAGTTTTGAAGGAAACCTCAAAGAGAAATTCAGGAGATTTGAGGAACATTGGCTCCACTTTGAGAAAACAGAGCTAAAGAGGAAATCACACGAGGAGGCTTGCGCCTATTTTCTCTTGTGCATAGGAGAAAGGGGTCGAGAGATACACAAAACACTATCTCTCCCTCCAGAAACGCGCGAAGTGGACGGAGCAACGACATGGACTTTATACTTAACTCATACTAGCGTCCCTAGTATTTGACAGGTGATATTCGAGTATTTCATAACAGTTTATCTCAAAGGTTTGAATCTACTGAATGTATTTATCTTCGACTTGAAGTTTTGTTTGTGCTCTGTTGGCTAGCTGTATGTCGGTTTTACGTAATAAACGCAAGCCAGATTACGTATATTGGTAAATCTCTAAAGTGTGGGGTGTTTTGATAAGGTGTTTTGTCCTGACATGACACAACTCACCGACTTGACCTCGTGATAACCTGATCGAGCCAGTTGAATCCCCGGTAGAATTAGCATATTGTACGAGGGATTTCGGAAAATGTATCAAAAGGATTCCGATGTTTAACGTATCGACGTAAACCCCAAAACTCAATCCGAATATGCGACTACAGTAAACCCAAGCGGAAAGAATCAGAAGCCTCACGTAGTTCGGCACTTCGGTCGTGAGGCAACCAAAAATAAATAACAATTCACTTGCAAATATTGTATAAACAAGAGGCCATCTGGGCTTTCACTCGGGCCACATGAGATTGAAGATGAAATACACTTTCATTTGAAATCCTCTTAGTAATAACCAAAGGGAAGAATTATTAGCTGAATTTAGCAGTCTTTAGGAGTGGCCGGTAGCGCGGTGACTTTCATTCTCTGCTCCCCTAGTATATATGTAATTTAATATTTTTGTTTTTCTCGTATGTAAATTAAAGAAGTTGACCTTTTAATTTAAACACTACGTCTTCATGTAACACACGTTTACAATTTAGTCTGCTGTTCTGTTATTCTTCCGAGTACTAATAGATGATTGTATCAAATGTATGTTTGTATTTGTACCATATCATAAGTTTTATCCTGTCCATCCTGTGATGGAGCTAGCTATGTCAATTTGTGTGCCTCTATGTAACTTTATCTGCTGTTCTTACTATACATGATGAGCCATTACGAGTCCATCTTGGTATTTTTTGGATTAAAGATTATTACCTGAAATGCCTGCTGGTTATCTCTAATTAAAAGCTTTACCCTCATTCCCAAAACTTCAGTCTGCTCATTATATTACAGAACTATAAAGGGAATTGTTGGAAGCCTTTAATTTCTCGAACCAAAACCTCGGCCGTGAGAGGTTTCTTGTTTAAGTTTACCTCGAGAGTTGAATATTGCTTGGCTCATCATAAATTAATTCTGTGCTGAGTGTGTATTTCTGGCTTCGTGTTGGCGAGCGACAGTGTTGCTCTCACAGTTCAGGAGTTCAGATGTCTTCAGACTTCGATAGAGGATAGTAACCCATAACTGCTCAACAACAGTATATGTATTTGCTAGTAAATCGCTCAGTATACTTCGATATATTTAAATATCAGTAAAGCAACAAGACGATAATGAGTTGTGCATACAAGGAAAGCAAAGGAGTGCCGCTGAGGAACCAAAGGATATGTTGAAAATATAAATGCTTGAACAATTGCGCGGTGCCCTTTTTGACATCGTCAGCAAGGCGTAGTTGCTGCTCGGGTCATTTATCAAATTCCATATCTGACAAAGAAATAATATTTTATGCTATGAAATATGTGGGAAATTTGTTGTAAGATTAAAAATTGTATACGATACTCATACAAGGAAAGCTAAAGCCACTAAGAAAACAAAGGCCATCTTAATGAAAAAGTGTTTACTCCTACATTTTGTCGATAAAGAAGCTTGAGCAATTGACCACATGATGTACATGTACATCGTAGCGAATGCATGTTGAGATGTTACCACAAATAGTCTGGTTTTTAGGATTAGACTCTATTAAATTCCTTCTCCTATACTCTTAGGTCACAATTTAAAGCTTTTTACCTACTAAATATAACAGGCCATTAAAAATGAGTTTGAGCTTAAAATATGACCTATATTACGGGAGAAGACATTTGCGAGAGTCTAAATCTAACATTTCCCGGGGAGGCATGCCCCCCGGGACCCCCATGCGAGCGGCCCGATTGTGTGGGCCTACAACATTATTACAACCTGGCTAGGCTTTGATATATATGATATATACGATATATATATATATGATATATACGATATATGTGATATAGTACGATTTAGTAATATTCACCAATATCGAATAATTGTTAAATATACGATATATATGATATATACGATATATATGATATATACGATATATATGATATATCAGTACGAAAGCTGCATCCGTATATCATAGAGTTTTACGAAAGAAATTTATAATTGTGTAGCTATTGCTCTGTTTGACAAAACTATGATGCCAAAACAGCAAAACGGACAGGAAGTGATGGACAACATGGCTACTCAGCTGGAGCTGCTGCTGCTGGTGGAGTCGTTGCAGTCATAATATTGTTCTTAGTGATGGCTGGTGTTATATTCTGGAGGCGAAAGTAAGTTAAACAAACTGAATAATTTTCAACAACACTTAATTCTATATAATCACTTAACCTTGACAGAATTGTTATAATAGAGGCACATGTACACGGTGCTAAAATAATGATCATTATTCAATTCTGCTAATAGACCTTTCTCGCGCGGCGGCCATCTTGAATAAAACCATTGTTCATGCCCGTCCAGCCTCGTTCTAAAACGTGTTGAATCGAGGCTGAACGGTCATGGACAATGGTTTTATTCCAAGATGGCTGCCGCGTGAGAAAGGTCTATTGACAAAACATTCCAGGTTTAGCTTGGTGTTCAACGGTATTATTTTGGAATAAGAGACCGTTACTGTAAACATGCAAGGGGATACTTATCTTGATATGTGTTCCATAGCTACTCTAACAATTTCTAAGCAATTCTACAAGTTCAATCCTAGAGACTGGCCAACGAACATTCTAACGGCTTGCTTAGTTATATCTCACTGAATAATTTAAATAAGTTTTAGTTGAAAAGCGAACTCCAATACAAGAGACGGGGTACGATGTGCTAAATATGTTATGTTATTAGGCACCATAATCTGTCTGATGTATATTTTATATATTAAAAGACGCAAAGACAAGCATGCTGGTTCTGATGGCAACGATATAAAATTGGAAAATCTTGATGCACAATTGAACGTTAGACAGAATATAGCGAACTCCGTGCCAGGCAAGTATAATCATTATTTATAAATTCCAATTCAATCTGAGGATTAGCCGGGTCCTAACTTTGATCAGCCCCTATGGATGTTTCAGGTCCTGACTTTGATCAGCCACTATATATGGTTGTTTCAGGTCCCGTTAGGAATTCAGAGTTGTTGTTGTCATATTTATACCACCACCAATAGGTCTTTTGCAGGAAACAGTCACGTGATGATATAATACTTCGTTAATGAATGTGATTCCCGTGGGAAAGGCGTTGCTATGGATGCTGGAGGACAAGCTATCTTTGAAAACGCTGTTTTAGTAACATCGACAATAGATTGGAGGTGGAAAATAGCATTTACAAACATGTATACTAATATCACTATACCTCTCTCGTGCAAAAAAATGTGCCCTCCAGTACAACCATGTGATGGCTTGCACGTGACGTCATCGCCGCCATGTTGGTGGATGTTAACAACAGATTCCTCGATAGCTTCTCTTGTTAGTTCCCCCAACATCGCCGCCACGGCTTAGTTATTTGAATCTCTGGGGATTGGTTACAAGTCAAGAATATTGTTAAAATCCCCTCTTGATCAAAAGTTATAAATGCTTTTATAAACATAAAAGCATTTATGGGAATGTTTTTCAGTTGTAACTACTGGTGCATGACATTTGGTCCATTCATAAAACACGTATGTTTTTAGAATTGATTCTTTTAACGATAACCGGCTTAATATTTAAGCCATGTCTAAATGTACATCTAAGAAAAACATATTCTTTTTTTTTTGTCCTTATCAGAGCAACTAGATGACACTAGTACTAATGATCATAGGCCGATACCAACAACGTCATTTACAGGATACGTGTCAACTATGAAAAGCAACGACGCCGAACAACTGAAGGAAGAATATAAGGTATTAATAACTAGGATTCACTATTTTTAATATGAGCCCATTAATTTCTGCAATCTGATTAACTAGGACGAGTGGTAATAGTAGCATTACAAGACACTCATGTACATAATATAACATGATCATGTGCGGGTACGGGTTTGAGCAAACAAGGTTTAGTTTTGAAGCAAAACTAAATGTCAAACCGGTATGCTTTTCAATAAATGTTATTACAATTCTGGTTAATCCCCTCCCCTTTTCAATCTCAGTATAGTTCGAAGCGGATGCTACAAAGGCAGCAAATTCCATGCTTTTCACGGTCAGAATGGAAGACTTTGGAATTCAAATAAAGGGGTATATGGATTGATCATTTATTCCTCTGCTAGTGGAATCTGGGGTAATTGTAGAAAGCTTATTTAAGTAATATGTAAATTTTCGAAGAATATACGAAGCTCCGAGCGTTTTACATGGCTTCTCAAACTCCACTTTCATGATAAAATTAGCGATCTAAAAGTCTTGAAGAAATGCTGTAGTCTTGTCACGAACGACTGAGCATTATGCATGGAGCCTCGTATTGATTTCTTTGGAAACTATTTGGAAACGATTTCAAAATATTCGCGATTGTCATGATTTCTATTGTATTCACCTGATGAATTATTAATGAGTTTGAGAAAGTTATTTTCAAGACTTTGAGTGACGAGCTGACTCGCCGATAATCAACTTTGCAGGTAGTTTGAATAAATATCTCGGAACCGAAAATGGGCCTTCATCTCAGTCAATATATTGCTGCCCAGGAATAGCTAAGAATACACAAGGACAAATAAACAGGAGAGTTAAGCCAAGTTAATGTTTTGAATTTTCGGAACAATTATAGAATACCCGGCCATTTGAGTCATTAATAATTATTTTTTTCAAATTTTCATACAAACCTTCTAAAAACCTAATCCTGAAATTTAAAAACACCCTAACTATTTTCGACTCCAAATCATTCATAGAACGACCCTACATACACCTGCACTATAATGGACAATTTAGCATAGTTTAGCACAGTTTTCAAGTGATCTTTTGAAGTGGCCGGGTATTCTATAGTTTAGACCTGGCGGTTCCAACTGAGATAGTTTTTTTCAGTTTTTTTTTCGATTATTAGGTTTTTTTCTTGGAGATGCAACTGTCTCAAAAGTGATAACTATTAGTTAGATTTTGCCCGTTGAATTGAAATTAACTTTGCTTTTTGCTAGTGTACTTGTTTCATAAATGAACGTTTATTCATTTATAAAGTAGCTTAGCTACTTTTTGATTCAGCTTCAGTCGATTAAGTTTTTCTTTGAGCTTTTGCTGTTTGTGTTAAAAGGCAAGTTATTTGTCAAGTGTACTTGTAAAAACAGGCTTATTAACTTTATTTATTTGAGCTCGAAGAGGTAAACAAATCTGGTGGACATGAGAGAAAATCTTGTCATCTTTTTCAGTAAATGTATTGGCTCATATTATGTAGGTTAGTTACTTCAGTGTTCCGAGGTGACAAAGTGATTTGATGCCCGAGGAACGAGTAATCTAAACAAAATTGGAATGCATACCATTGTTAAGCAAAGCATTGATGATCATAATTCCCCTGGTAAAACACAAAATTCTAGCTGTTTGAAAGGTCCATTTTTAATGGTTTATCGCAAAGATTTTGATTGTTAGTTTGTTCAGATATCGACAGATATTTCCAGCGATTGTTGCAATAGAACAGTCGGGAACGGGAAGTGACATAATTCGAGATCTACGGTTCGAGTCCAGTGAAGTGCTACCAAAATATTTAATATGTATATATAGTTTGTTCCCTCTATGATATCAAGAATAAACACATAAATTATGTAATGTATGGGTAATATAAGACAGTGGATGTTCGAGGTAATTCAGTTGGATTAGTGACCGCGGCACATCAAAGATAAGCGAGCCAACTATGAACTAAAAACAAATACTAATATACTCATGATATTCCAAAATTGCCTGTAATAGGTAATTACTTTGGCCAACAACATTGTTAGATATATGCCCGAAGCTGACTGTAATATATCAAATAATGCTGTTGGCAGAATAATTATTTATTATAATTACTATTCTTCATCCAATACCATTGTTCTTTCTCTGCATTATATCTACGATTAAAGCTGTTCCCTGTATACTGTTTTTGAATACATGAAACAATGAACTAATTAACACATATTGTCTGTGATTGCAAGGAGGAATTGTTGTACAATAACGCCAACCTGTATTCTTATGTCATTAGGAAGTATTGTTTGCTGGGTATTTTGTTGCATGCACTAATCGATCCCTTGGTTTATATTGTTATTTCCTCTTCATCATTTCAATCAACATGTCTTATAGTAAAAAATAAAAAATAAAATTATTTTTATTATAGCAGGCTATATATTTCAGCATAGCTGGTAGGAGCCAGCTTTCAACTCCACACAACACTCCCCACTACATTCATATATTTGTATACATACTACTCTCAAACTCACATGTTGATTTTTACGGTGAGAGGAAACCGGAGAAGCCGAAGAGAACCCTCGTGGCAAGGTAGAGAACAACACAACAAACAAACTCAATTCACATATGCACCAAGCCATACTCGAAAGTCGGGCCGCAGCGGTGAGAGGCGAGCTCTACCACACTGCGCCACCCATTCCACCCATAATATTGTAGTTGAAAGAGAAGGAGGTGTTCGTGAGTTCAATGGTTCAACACCCAAAATATGCTGGGTTTTTTCTCGTTATCTAAAACCATACTTATGATGTCATGTCTTTAATATTATTTTCTGACTGGCTGCAATAATAAGTTAATCGAACTACGTGATATCGAGGCTGGAGGCTCGCATCTCGTTACAATGATTCCATATTCATAGAAAGAGGGTTAGTATCAGCGCAGGGTCAAGTCCATCCTTCATGCGAGGCTAAGGCTTGGTTAGCGGGACCTGAAACAATCATAGGGGCTGATCAAAGCCAGATCCCAGCTAAACCACAGATCGAATTGGAATTTAGCGTGTTGGTTTTTGTGGAGGGACGAAAACTGGAGGACCCGGAGAAAAACCGAGATACCAACAAACTGAACTCACATATGGCGTCGCGTCCGGGGATCGAACCTGGGTCACAGAGGTGAGAGGTGAAGCGCTTAACCACTGCACCACCCCGGCTTCTCTTAGGCTTGGTTACCTTTCAAGAACTACGAATTGGACTATTATTAAGTAATAGGTCAAGGGTAAAATATTTGTGGTAAAATAGTTGGTGTCAAACTCACGTCAATTGTACTATTACTTTTAAAGAAATTACCAAGCGGTCTGCAGTTTCCATCGAATGTGGCTAAGAAACCTGTTAATAAGCACAAGAACCGATACGGCAACATTGTGCCATGTAAGTATACCTCGTGACTGTGTCAATGTGTAAAACCGTGTGAAACGCACTCTCACTGATCAGAGACAGTGATGCATGTGTTGATATAAATGGTATAAATGAACCGAACGTTTGCAGAACCGTTTTCCTGTGGATATTAGTTACAATATTGATGACGTTTTGCCGTTTTTCTGTCCCCTCTTTAAGACTTATAGATTTGTTGACAATAATTAATACTGCATGCGGCCGAAGGCAGAACAATGAAAACGTTCATCGTACAGTTAGCTAAAGCCTGCTAGCGGCTCTTCTGGGTGGTGTTTTCGCGCGCCACAGGTAACCCAACGAAAACTCCACCCAGAATAGCCGCTAGCAGGCTAAGTTAGCAAGTGCAACATGTATTTGTCAACAAAACACAAACATAAAGTCTCTAACCATTTTAATAGTCAATCATAATGTACTGCAGTACGTTTCAATCGAAATCAGTTGTCGATAACATAAAAATGTGACACCTTCTGTAAATAGGTTTACAAAGAAATAACTTTCCAATAGGGCAATGAATCAAACAGGCGAGAAGAATTTAGTAAAGAAAGGTCGGCCAACTGTCGGCCATTAGACGGTCGAGGGTCGGCCGAGAGTCGACCGCTACTCGGCCGACATTCGACTATTCTGTATGTCGACCGACATGGTTAATGATTAATCGACCGATTGATCACCGACACTCTATCGATAGTTTACCGACAGTCGAGCGAGGTATCGGTGACCCTTACATTCTCAGCCAATGCATATGTACTTTATTAATTTCTAACCTTCAAGTTCCGAAAGTATACGATCCCCAAAGCAACGATAAAATGTTATGTTATTAATAAATCGTGAAAGTAGCGATCCCAATATTTGCAAATGTTCAGTTTTATTATTTTACGTCGAATACTGGGAGCCATCGTAGGGTCTCCCTAGCCAAGGGTTAATATTTAGGTTCGACGAATTCCAGATCGAATTAGAATTTAAGGTTGTATTTTGAGGAGGCCACACATCACAATTCCCATATCTTTCTATACACCCCAAACCTTATCCACACTATCCTTCCACATACCCCAAATCTTGAACCAAACATTCTTATATACACCCTAAACCTTACCCCAAGCTTCACTCCATACAACTCTTTCAGGCAACCACCTACACACGGCCGACTATCGACTGACATGTCGGCCAACCCTCGCGGTTAGACTTCACTGTTCTGTAGGTCGTATCCTATTGGACTTCACTGATGAAGAATCCCATTGTTTTAGGGTTAGGGTTTGTATTGTTTTAGGGGTAGGCTATTGCTTGGGTAACCAATAACATTTCAGGTTGCAAACGGTGAAGTCTGCCCCAACCCTCGACTGACAGTCGGCCGACATTGCGTACAGTACTGCTAGCAAGGAAACACAAGATTGAATTATGTCTCTCGTCTGGCAAAAAATATTCACCGACAAAAATGGCTGAATTGCAACTGAAGTGGCTTTTGTTTCTTGAGACACTAGTCTCTTAAAAAGAAAAGAAAAGAAAAGAAAAGAAAAGAAAAGAAAAGAAAAGAAAAGAAAAGAAAAGAAAAAAACTACAGTGTACTGTTTCCTTGCTGACAGTTGTTTGTCATTCTCACAAATATGCGGTGGTAATTACGTTTTCTTAGCCGTCCGAAGGGCTCTCTTTTCAGATATCATTCACCCTATTATTTTCAAATACAGTGGTACCACATGATTGTTACTAGCCAATTACCTGCCACTGCTTATTTATTTTCCACGAAGTTTCATTTGAATATTAATATATGGTAATGCACGAACTACGTTAAAACCATAGTTATGTCATATCGTTACTATCAAATTAAACCTTGGAGAACAGGCACGTTTTAAGTGATCTTGACCATGTACGATTTAAGCTGGAAGCCTGTGTAACGGATATTGATAAATGGATGTTGCGTAATAACCTTAAACTTAATGATGATAAGACGGAGATGTTGGTATTCCACGCTAAGCATCGTCCCGCTCCAATCTTGGACGATATTCAAGTCGCTGCTGCATCTGTTGGGCTTTCGAATTCTTCGAGGAACATTGGAGTCATATTCGACACAACTCTTTCACTGGACAAGCATATTATGTAAATTTGCAAATATTCTTTTTATGCTATTAGGAACATATCACGCATTAGAAAGTTTTTAAGTGTAGATATAGCCAAGATTTAGTTCACGCATTTGTCACGTCAACGCTTGACAATTGTAATTCTTTGCTCAACGGTATTCCTAAGAAATTGTCACAGCGCCTGCAATATGTCCTACATTCAGTGGCTAGGCCTGTTATTACCTTGTCTCGCAAGTCAGACCACGTTACACCACTTCTTATAGAATTGCACTGGCTGCCTATTGAGCAGCGCATATAATTTAAGGTATTACTGTTTACTTATAAGGTGATGAATGCTACTGCTCCTCAGTACTTGTGTGATGGAGCCTTATGCATCGAAGTTAATGTTACAGGCGCCAACTTTTAATCTTAAATCGTACGGCTGTAGAGCCTTTTCTGAATGTGCGCCAAAGCTATGGAACTCATTGCCTTTTCACATTAAATCTAATCCTTCAATAGAGCTATTTAAGAATAGTCTTAAGACATACCTTTTTAAGAAAGTTTTTATTGATTTTTCGGATATCGACAATTTATTGTAATTTTTGTATTGATGGCTTATAGCTAAATAAACTTAGGAATTTTAATTATTACTGTATTTGTAACTTTGTAACTTTTAATTCAGGTGTAAAGCGCTTTTGGACTTGTAGGAAAAAGCGCTATATAAATGTAATTATTATTATCATATTCAAATATTATTAAGTTAGGTTCGAAAATAATGTACATATAGATTTACATTGCTTTTTAATAAAACATTTTTTTATCACAGATGATAGGTCACGTGTCATGCTGGAGTGTGTTAATGATGACGCGAACTCAGACTACATAAACGCTTCTTACTTGCGTGTGAGTTGAACATACTTTGTAATCACAGCACTGAGGAATTATATTCTGTCAGGAGCCATTATCAGGAGCCATACTTGGTCTATTTTAGAACACCTGAGGCGAATAGCCCCCTTCCCTCTGAGCGGAGAGCCGATGAAATGCTTTTTTTTTTTACAATGGCGAGGTTTTCTCTAGCCTCCTCCGCATGCATCTCTAGTATCGGAAACCGCCGAAGAAATTAAATTGGGTTACCTGTAGCCAATCTCCCTCTTCTGTTTTCTTTACCTGCCACAGGAAGCCCACAATCCAAGTTCGAACTTGAGATGCCTCCAAAGGAGGCTAGGTTTTCTCGTTGTACGTAATAACAATATCTATTTTCATAAATCAATAGGAAGCATTGTTTCCCTAGTACATAATTGCATACAATTACTGGGAACCTGATTCTAAAAATAGCCTGATCTGGGAACACGCTGGATCACGAATGCATAACAGATGGACGCTCCTGGTAGTAGGCTCCTGGTTCTGTTGAAATATTTATGCTAGGAATGGTCATCGTAATCACTCCTAACATAATACTTGCTCGCGTAAAAATACACAGAGGATATTCAGCTTCTGTTTTCTTAACTGAATATTATCTCTACAGGGATATGATGGAAGACGAAATGCATACATTGCATCACAAGGTAACATTGCACTTCCTTGATACTATGTGACAGTCTTCATGTATAATAATGTATACATTAATTACTGGTATAATCAACTCATCGAGGAGGACGTAGACTGTCAGAATTATATTAACTTAGTAACACTTGTTAACTCAGTTCCTACGCCAAGAGGGTGTAATAAACTATTTATTTTTATTATCATCATCATCATCATTATTATTATTATTATTATATTATTATTATTATTATTATTATTATATTATTATTATTATTATTATTATTATTTAAAAAGTCGATTAAGGTATGCTAAATAATATGGTCCATTTGGCCACAATTCAATGCGAATCTAACACAGTCCAAACAACACGTAGACATCATCCTTTCTCTCAGATGACAGTGCCGTGAGAACAGAATTTGTCTTCCCTGATTTTTTTTATATTCTAAACATCTCTACCGCGATTTGAAAATGGGTTTAAGGATTTTCGCGTGAAAGGATGTGTGGGCAAGTGGAAAGCGAGTAGCAGCTGACGTTTCTAGCGTTAGTCCTCCGTCACAGCGAAAACGACCAGCTAACGCAGGAAACGTCAGCTGCTACTCCCATGGTAATTAGCATACCTTAATCGACTTTTAATTGACCGTAACAGTGTTTATTTCCCCGCCTACGCAGACCAACACTAGTTATACATTATAAATTAATTGACTGCTGAATTAAAATATTGACGTAAAATATTGACTCGTAGAAAATAGTTTTTATTGGATGATTACGGAAAGAGCTACTCATAGGCCTCGAATGCCTATGAGTAGCTCTTTCCGTAATCATCCAATAAAATAAATAACTTTCTAATGCACCTAATTGCGGTGCGCAATGTTATTGTCTCTAATCTGCTTTTTTATCTTTATGTGACAACGTTCTCGAAATTAGGACTATACTGTTCTTTAAATATACTGCAATGTATTTGCTTTGTATTTCATAAGGTCCCGTACCTCCTGCCTTTAACGACTTTTGGCGAATGATCTGGGAACAGAACACTGCTTCAATCGTGATGTTAACTAACCTGAAGGAGTTGGGAAAGGTACCATATTTTTGTAATTTTTATTTTATCTAGTATGACGTTAATTTTGAAATGTTTTTGACACTTTTGTTGAAACTTTGGGTCTGACTAACGACATCCATCAGCTATTTATAGTTCCACAACCCCATATTTATTGTTGCTACGTCTCACAACCCCATAGTTACTGTTGCTACGTCTCACAACCCCATAGTTACTGTTGCTACGTCTCACAACCCCATAGTTACTGTTGCTACGTCTCACAACCCCATAGTTACTGTTGCTACGTCTCACAACCCCATAGTTACTGTTGCTACGTCTCACAACCCCAAAGCCATCGAATTTTATCACAAAATGTCGCAAAAAAATCATTGATTACAAAAAAATAAAAAAATAAATTCACCTAATTTAATCATATATCATCACCAAACCCGTGAAATTCTTAAAACCTTTCTAAAAATAGCCAGCCTGTGTTAAGTTATGTTTGTGTGATATGAGATATTCCTGTGGGAAAACTTCTACGCTGATTGGTGCGCTGTTGTTTCAGTGAAAATATGAATTATGTATACCTCAGTTTCTTTTGTTCTACTAAAACTAATATATACTATAATCTATGTCCAATTTACAAGTACCTAAATAGCCGGGAGCGATTGTTGATCTCGCAAAGGGAAGCATGGGGCTAATGAACAGCTAATTGGGCTAATTAAAACGCAAAACGCATTTTTCTATATAATCCAGCCCTAGTCCATAAAATGATGAAGCAAAATCAAAATAATATGCTACTTGCTTAGGTTTTTTTGCTTTAAATTTTCTTGCAGAATTCAAGCAATACAACTCTTTTGCGACGAATTAATATTTGCTACGATATTTCTTAGATTTAGTTTTACTTGTATTTCACATGGCTCGGTTTTATTTATTCTTTCGAGGAATAGATCTCATGTTTTCATACATATCAAACTTCGATTTCTTTGTTCTTCAAAGCGGAATATATATATTTCTCCTTCCATTGTAGTATATATATTCCCGTCAACGTATTCCCTCACACTTTTCGTGATACTTAGAACTTGGTCTACTTACACTTTGACGTATGTGGAGTTCAGGAATCGGATGCGAGATGTCCCTCACACTAACGCATGCGTAGTTAGTATTCTGTAACTGATACATAATTCGAATTAGCTTAGGGCGCGTTCGATTAGCCATTTCCGAGTTGAGGAAGGGCCTGGGACCGATTGTCTAAACTTAAACTGATTAAGAAATGGACTCTACCACAAGAGACATCACGCTAAAATTAGTAAGTTTGCCGAGTTTGAGAAGGTTTGGAGAAATACGAACTGAATAGCAAGCTTTCAAAAATCGCAAAAATAAGACAGAATGTATGGTTTTGGGGGACGCCATTCCCTAAAGCCACTGACATTCTCTCTTATTTTGGGGATTTTTTAAAGTTCGCCACTTTGTTATTTTCAAATTATCATCAAATTAATCAGATTAAATTTTGACACTAGGTCCCAGTCCCCTCCTCGACTTTGAAATGGCTAATTGCCGGACCGTATTCCAGAATAAGAATATGCTGCCGTTTACAATTATGAGTGATTGTTAGTTCTTCAGAATCCCAGGCTGTTGTGTTGGAAGACAATCACCTACTCTTTCTCGAAATAATACAACAGGTTCTTTCACGTCCCCCTCATATTGATTAGAAGAGGAAGGAGTCGAGGCTAACGGCTTATATGTCCCTGCCAAGGACGCGGCCGGACTTCTCGTGCAATTACCAACTTGTAAGCTATACATACGCTTGCTGACATATAATACATACAGGATATATTTAGCGTTATACTGTCTGAAAACGGATTTTTTTAACGGGCCCTGAAACCACCATAGAGGCTGGACCCGGCTATACCACAGACTGAGATCGAATTGGAATTTAACGTATTAGTTTTTAGTGGTGCTAGTATTGTGTGTCCTTTGATAAAGAATATGACTAGATTGGTTAGCACCCTTATGAATTATTAATTCATTCTATAAGATTGGTATAAGTTTGGGAGCTTTCAACAAACACTCGTATTGTTGGCTTGAGTTTCTACTTTGATGAATTGTTTATGTATTTTGTATCTTTTTTTTCTTATATTAAAGTCAAAGTGTCACCAGTACTGGCCTAACGAGGCCGAGCAATACAGTGACATCACCGTTAACAATCACAAGACTGAAGTGTTTCCAGACTACGCGATTAGAACATTCATCGTATCAAGGGTACGTTCGCTTATTGATATAATTTTCTCATTAATTAGCACAATTGTCTCACTGTTATAGATAGTATTTGCAAAGCGACTGTTATTCGTTTATGCTAGCTTTAGAGTAAAGGTCTCTCGGACTTTATAAATATCGCGGGTAACTCGTAAAAGATTCTTGGGAGCTATGAGGGCAAATGATTTCATCAATCTTTACCTAAAAAACAATTTGACAACAATGTTATTAATATCAGAATTCCATATTCAGAAGTCTCGATATCTCATACTGGGTCTTTGCGCATGCGCATCCGTTAATGGCATAATCCGATTCTCGTTAAATCAATAGTCACACCTATTGAACTAATTGCACCAGCAACTCATATTGCTCCAAAACATGAAAGCCTTTGTTCTAATGATAACTAATTTTGTATTAACAAAAGAAACATGGCTGCCATTTTCCCCCCACCAAAGTAGTTTGAGCGCCGTTCTAAAAATAGATTATACCGTAAACTGATGGGCCGCATTTCATTGGTTATCGAGACTTCTGGACTTCTGTTAATACCTAAGAATTATCGCCATATTTTATATTTCAGTGGTGAAAGTATTGTTTCACTTTATGTCAAATAGGTTAGAGAAGGCATATATCAAAATACAAGTCAAGAAAAGCGTTGGCTTCGTCAGTTCCATTTCACCGTGTGGCCAGACAAAGGTGTTCCACAATACGCAACATCCATCCTGGCATTCATAAGAAAGGTCGTCGCCATGAATACCAACACTGATGTACCAATAGTCGTACACTGCAGGTAAATACAAAGGTTAAACTAAAGGTGAGTTCGTTTGGGAGTATTCCGGAATACAAATAGCCGAAATAATACGTTTAAGCGTTCGTGTGGGAGCTATTCCTATTCTGCAATACTTGGAATGCATTATATTTATTCTGCTCCTGGAGGCAGAATAACTAGAGTAAGACTATTCCGGAATATCTCAAACGAAGGCGCCCTGAACTAGCAATGATGGAATTGAAATATTCGGCTTTCTGACATTTTTACACTTTCTGATGCTTTCTTTCCCAATTGCTGGTTTGCACGTGACGTCATATCCGCCATGTTTGTGCCCTTAAACAATAGATTCCTCGTTAGCTTCTTTTGTTGGGGCACCAACATGGCCGCCATGCCCTTTGTCATTTGAATCTCTGGGAACTGAGTGAAAACCAGCAATAAGCGCTGTAAAACCTCAGCAACGGATAAACCCTGGGTGACCTCAAATTTGAAGACACCTATTTTCAGGAGACAAGCTGTGTTCTGGGAAAACGGTAAGATATCCGAAGAATATAAACAGTTGAGGAATAAAATTCAGTTTGAGATTAAACATTGTAAAGCAGCATATTACAGTAGAAGAGTTAGGAACCTTAAAGAGAATGTTGATATTTCAAATTGGTGGAAAGAAATTAAACGCCTGAGTGGAGCTAGTGATAACACAGAATGGCACCATCAACTGTTGGACGAGGCGACCCCAACTTTGCCGTTGCTTTCTGAAAGAGTTTATAACTTTTTTGTGGATCTTACATCGGGTTGTCACCCTCTTCTCCCCCATGACCCTGATGACGATTTCATCGATGTCCCTAGAGAATTCCTAGTTACTGAACGGGAAACCTATAAAGAACTTAGAAACGTTAAATGTGGAAAGTCACCCGGTCCTGATTTTATACCGAACAAAATATTAAAGGATTTGCGTTTGAACTCGCACCTGTCGTGGCTAATATCTATACTGATGCATCAATGCTTCAAGACGAAATTCCAATTCAGCTGAAAATATCTATTGTTTGGCCAATTCCCAAATGTAACCCGGCAAAAAAACAATTGAAGGCGACCAACGTTCGATCTCACTTACACCGAAAGTCTCTAAAATAATGGAAGAATTCACTTTAAAACCACTACTTCGACAGATAATGGATAAACTTGACCCCTTTCAGTTTGCAAGAAAAGAGTGTTCTACTACGTATACGTAGGCCCTTGTATATTTTCTTCATAACATTCTCGAAGCACTTGAAACAGGAAACTATTCTGTGAGAGCCTTCTTTGCCGATTTCCGTAAAGGATTTGAACTGGTGGACCATAATGTCCTCTTAGCGGAATTGAATAATCTGAATGTACATCCTGTATTGGTTAGATGGATAAGATCATTCCTGACAAACCGTTCTCAGTGTGTTAGGATCAGCGGCTCATCTTCAGAGTTTAAAACAGTAAATGGGGGAATCCCACAGGATCTAAATTAGGTCCTGTCCTGTTTGCAATTTTAGTGAACTCATTAGTTAGTGACTGGAATTTCAGAATTAAGTATCTCGATGATTTATCTATTGTTGAGAGAATTCCTCGATGCTCACCTAGTATTATACGATATATTGTAAATGATATTCACCGGTTTGCGTGCGCGATTAAACCTTAAGAAGTGTAAAGAGATGATAATTGACACTTTACAGTATCGCCTTCCGATCCAGGCTCCTTTGTTTATTGGCAATTACGCTATTGAGTCTAACCCTCTAACCCTTTTTGACATTTTTCTACTTATGAACCTGTGAAAGGTTTTGGGTACTTCTGCGAAGAAATTTTTGGTTTACTGATAATATTCTATGTTCTACGCTTGTTTGAAAATGGTGAAAAACTGACCTTTCCTTACCCATGACCGCGTAAGTAAGAGACTGGGTCGATTTCCTGGGGTGACGTCATCTCATTAATGCATTATCCTCCATGGTGCTTTTCTATCACAACAACATCGATTTATAGAAAATATACATAGTTTGCGAGTTGTTAAGGTCTCGATAAAGTTCAAAATGGAAAAGTTTCGAAAATGCGTTTTTTCGCAAATTCTAAATCTAAAAGCCCTAATCTAGCATCACAAAAAAACTCAAACTCAAAGAAATTATTTAAAGCCTTGAAAATGCGACTTTCTGATTTCCAGCTAAAAAAGGCGCGAAAAATGATTGACAGCTGCTGTCATTCACCGGGCATGTTATTTCATTCTCGCTATCCTGTGATTTTCTGTGCTATTTTTCGTTCGTAAAGATTTCCTACGTTTATAATGCAATGCCCAAAAGTGTAAAAGTAGATATTTCTTGGTGCCGTATTCAAAAGAGGAGAAGAAAAAACACAACACAATTTAGTTTGTAATAATTTAGTTTGTGAGTAAATTTGGAAGCGGGTGTAAAGTTCAAATTAGGACAAAGAATGGCTGGAGGGATTATACTCAAGTTCCAAGAAATTAGAATCATCGAAGACTGAAAGTCCACAAATAATGAAGCAATAAAGTTTTGTTATCTTCAATCGGCTAAAAATTTAAAGAGAATTCAATGCAGGAAGCTAATGTTTGCCGGTTTGTTTCAGCGCGATGATTTTTTTTAGAATGACAAACAGTCCAAACAGTCTACTGTGTACATGGTGTGGATCGAGCTGCGCTTCAGTGCCAGTGGTTTTCCCTGCATGTTTCTGTAGAAGTATCGAGCATCGGTAAACTATATAGCTTTCTCTGTTCTGCGGCTCGTCTGACTGAACTTTGTAATCGGCCGAGACTGAACACAATATGAATCGCTCTGATTGGCTAATGTTAATGAGATTACCCTTGGAGGCGGCACTTCTTAGTCAACCGTCAAATGAATCGAAAACCTTTATCAGGCTGTTTCTCGGCTCTTTTTTTCGACCAAAAACAGAACTTTGTTGAAGTCCAGCCTTTTAGCGTTTTGTCCAAGTTTCCTAAATTTTTCACGAGTCGTAGAAAACAGCTGTTTCTCAAATACTGTGTCGGGGAATTTTGAAAGATTTTTTCTTTCAGGTTTTATGACCTAGTTTGTATCAAAATGGGATGAAAAACTACTTTTTCAACTTTGAAAAGGGATAAAATCTGTAATACGCAATATATCAAAAATGCCCGACACAGTAGTTGAGTCAATTTAGTTGGGATTCGAAAGGGCTAATTAAGAAAAAAAATATTTAAAAGCCTGAAGAGCTGAACTCCTTCTGGCGGACGGAGTCATTTCGCGTAGAAATATATACAACATTTATGCTTTTAACCTTTGCTCGAAATGGATTAAATATATACTTTCTTCAATTCAAGACCTTTAAAACGGTATATAGTACGACTATGTCGCTTTAATTACGACGTTGCAAGAGCGTTTTTCCGAAATGACACGTCCAACCTTTATCGAGACCTTAATAAAGAAAAAAGTCATTTTAGAAAAAATCCTAAGTATTTATTCAGATTATTGCAAAGTCGAATTAATTAGATGACGTCACCCCGGGAAATCGACCCAGGCTTTTACTTACGCGGTCATGGGTCAGGAAAGGTCAGTTTTTCACCATTTCAAACAAGCGTGGAACATAGAGTATTATCTGTAAACCAAAAATTTCTTCGCAGAAGTACTCAAAACCTTTCACAGGTTCATAAATAGAAAAATGTCAAGAAGGGTTAGAGGCACTTTAAACTCCTTGGTGTTTACTTTAGTAGAGATCTGCGACGGCGTAGTCAAGAAAGGTACTAAACGACTTTATATTCTACGTCAGTCATGGAAGGCAGGCCACCATTCCACTGAGCTAGCTTGTATCCATTTACTGCAGTTTAGTACGTCCTGTTCTTGAGTATGCCGTTCCAGTCTGGGCTCATATACCACTGCTTACTTATGTGACAGCATTGTGACTGTCCAAAAACGTGCAATGAGGATTGTCTACCCAGGTTTGCATTATGGCATGGCTATCAAGGTAGCCAAGCTGGACTCACTGTCATTTTAGGAGAGTGAATATTTGTAAACAATCTATAAGGCCAAATCAGAAAGGAGGACCGTTGAAATCTCTCCTTTCAGCTAACCACCATACGGTAAATCACGGCTATAACCTTAGGTCTGGTGATAAATCTGAACATTTAAACACTGTAAGGACTTCAAGAATAGCACATTTTGTTACTTATAAGTATATTTTGTAGAATATAGGATGTTTTATTGTACACACGATGTTTTCTTACATATATTGTGTAGGCTTGCATATGTATTTAGTATAAGTTCCTGTAATTCAGTTACTCTGCAAAGGGATTTAATAAACATTACATTAGACAGCAAATGAAAACAGGCATTATTTCGGGGCAAATGGGATTCTATGGGCAAGCAATCGGGCAATCTATCATGGCTACAAATGGTAATCCGAAATAGAGCATCAGAACAGTTTTTACGAACATTGCATGTCCTCTGTTTTCGAGTTGTAATTCTTGTAAACAAGAATATTCACAAACATACCCGATATTGATCGATTGAACCATGAACAAGCTTTTTAGATCAACTATAACGTGTCATTTTTATAATGTTCCTTCAAAGTGCCGGTGTTGGAAGGACAGGTACCTACATTGTTATTGACGCCATGCTGCAACGAGCCAAGAAGCTTCGTGACGTCGACATCTTCAACTACGTCACAGCCATCAGGAACGAGAGGCCACACATGGTGCAGACCAATGTAAGAACGATAGGCCAGACATGGTGCAGACCAATGTAAGAACGATAGGCCAGATATGGTACAGACCAAAATAAGAACGATAGGCCAGACATGGTGCAGACCAATGTAAGAACGATAGGCCAGACATGGTGCAGACCAAAGTAAGAACGATAGGCCAGACATGGTGCAGACCAATGTAAGAACGATACGCCAGACATGGTGCAGACCAATGTAAGAACGATAGGCCAGACATGGTGCAGACCAATGTAAGAACGATAGGCCAGACATGGTGCAGACCAAAGTAAGAACGATAGGCCAGACATGGTGCAGACCAATGTAAGAACGATAGGCCAGACATGGTGCAGACCAATGTAAGAACGATAGGCCAGACATGGTGCAGACCAAAGTAAGAACGGTAGGCCAGACATGGTGCAGACCAATGTAAGAACGATAGGCCAGACATGGTGCAGACCAATGTAAGAACGATAGGCCAGACATGGTGCAGACCAATGTAAGAACGATAGGCCAGACATGGTGCAGACCAAAGTAAGAACGATAGGCCAGACATGGTGCAGACCAATGTAAGAACGATAGGCCAGACATGGTGCAGACCAATGTAAGAACGATAGGCCAGACATGGTGCAGACCAATGTAAGAACGATAGGCCAGACATGGTGCAGACCAAAGTAAGAAGCGAAATTGTTATATGACCCGTACGGCTCCGCGCGCGCTATCCTTTCAAAACCATTTACAACTGTCACGTGATGGGGGCCGTACGCGTTTGGCCTTCCTCTAGATCGATTTTTGCTTGCTTTTTTTTTTTTCATTCTTAAAACAAACTGAGTGGTCACATGATAATAAAGCATTATTCTCTGAGTTATATGGCCCGAACGGGAAAATATTCGGCTCTCGGTCAATTTGTACCTTCCGACCTCTCTCTCGGGCAATTTATACCGTCCGACCTCTCACTCAGTCAAATAAGTATCTAGTTTGGCATTCACATAGTCAAAAGTTTGTAGTCAATAAAAACATCAAACTTAATAATTTTATGGAAGATGTTCCATAAAGGGCCAAGTATATATTTTATTTTAGTTTTGTATATTAGGTGTGAAAATGAAACCCTCAACACATTTTTTTTTAACAGGAACAGTACGCGTTTATCCATTTTGCTATACTCGAGGCCATCACTTGCGGCAACACAGAAATACAAGCTCAAGACCTAAGTATAGCGATGAGAAAACTTGCTCCAGTGAACAGGAAAACGATGATCTCGGGTTATGCTACTGAATTCCAGGTGTGAATGAAGTATCTGGGGCTTTTTTGCTGAAAGAAAGATACCTGTTTTAAATGAATGTTATAAACAAAATGTCAACCTGCGTATTAAGCACTTATGACTGGCCCCGAGGGAAACAGTGAGTTTTGTTTCCCCAGAGCCGAGGGAAATATTGATGGTCGAGGGGAAACAAAACTCACTGGTTTCCGAGGGTGGCAGTCATTAAGCGTTTTGTTATACCTCCCAAGTAAAAACACGGTTTCCGAATTTCATTCAACATTAGGGTAAACCGGTCGCCCTAGTGGTAAGAAGGACGACGAGAAGAAACAACTGTCTAGACATAATAGACCCTTTCAGCTTGCCTGTTTGTTGCCCCATTTCAGATCACGCGACAGTTCTCCATAGGATTCAGTGCTTTGTTTTACAATTATAGAAACTGGTACATTTCCTCTTGGGATACAGAAAAAAAAAACAGTAGTCAAGGGAAACGTCACGTGGTCTGAAATGGGGCAACATACATGCAAGCTGAAAGGGACTATTGTCAATACAATCGATTCACGTGAAACAGTTTTGTTCTATTCGAGCGGTTTTCAGTTGAGTGCAGTGAAACCAAACGCAAATTGCCCACAGCCAGCCAATCATAGGAGCGAGTAATCACAAATAACTCATAAATGGCTTTATGTGAGCCAATGACAAACCAAAGCAAAACCAAAAGAAATTTGCGTTTGGTTTTATTTTGGATTCTGATTGGTTGGTTTACTTTCTCAGCCAATAGGAGAGCTTAGTAAAAGCTCTATAAAATGTATGTTGTCTGCAAAAAGAACGCGACGTCACAAACAAAATTTAGTAGCTCAAGTGTTAGACCATATGGAAACTGAATATAATGATGTCATTCGAAAATGTAGACGTGAAGAGCGTTAAAAGGCGAACAGGAAAAGCAATAAATACCTAACTTCGCGAGAAACACTTTCTCGCCTCCCGTTTTGTAGACTTTGCCGTCCTGGTAAGCATGACGCGATGTGCCACAAATTTCCCGCTTTTTCCAGACGCACGTGCAAGTCCAAAAGCCAAGCTGTTGTTAAAGGATTTGATGCCGCCTGTCACGTGATACGTTATCGTCCAATCGAAAAAGGCGTTTTACTTGGGGGTATAACAAAACTATCTAACCTATCGTGGTTAATGACGTATACATTATAATTACGCTTTTAGATAGATAGATTATCGTTCTTATTGCCTCGCTGAAGTCCGTTATGTCTCAGTCATTTTAGTGTCCAAATATGGTTCGGTCACGCGTGCATACGTGACGTTGTATTAGTTGTTTCGTTATGAATAACATTAGTTTTACCCCGACCTCTGTTCAGTGAAGAGTTCTCGCTCGCTCGCTGTTCTACAAGTTAATTTGATTTATTGCCTTATCGCCCTTCTTCCGGCCTATCCTTACCGGACATGCATTTCCAACTTGGTCTCAATTGTTTAACAGCGCCTGGGTGTCGTTACATCTGATTCATCAGAAGAATGCGATGTTGGAAGAAAGCCTGAAAATACTAATAGGAACAGAACCTCTGACATCATACCATGTAAGTAGCCGTGCTTCGGCAAAAAAAAGACTCTTCTTTTAGTAGAATCCCATAGCACAAGGCAAATTCGCACGTTGATTGGCTAACGAAGGGTTGAATATTTTGTGGAATTCAATGGTTTGAAAAGCTCTATTCAACGATGTTCAGGAAGCCGACGCATAAATAGTTTGGTTTATTTTATTATCGCGAACAGAGACAAATCATGTTAAAATTCGAAACCAGATTATTCACAAAGTTAACAGTAGTCAAAGAACGCGAAAATAATATTTCTTCTTTTTCCGTTTTTCACGAGAAATGATATGTTTTGGCACTCGACTGTCCGAGGAATTGACAACTGCACTCTGCAGCAAAACAAGCTTATGTATTTGAGACTGAGAAATTCAGCATTCAAATTTGGTAATTTGTTTATAAAGTAAGGAACACTTAATTCTTACAGGTTTGTTCCTATACTTGTGGAGTACGTTTTGTCAGGTTTTACATTTTCACTTATCGTCATCCAACATTAACAAGTGATTTCAACAGGCAGCCGGTTTTCGAAATCTTTCACAGACATTCACAATTTGTTTCCACTTAATGCATTTTCGTTTTCTTGATAAAGAGTAGATTGAAATCAAGTTTACCTAAATAAAATACAGGTATTTTCATGCATAAAAATGATGTTTTGATGTCGGAATACCAAATGTTGTGAACAACGACTTCACTTGAAGTTGAACCTCGTGTGAGTTTGAGTCTAATTTTTATTATTTTACATTTTACTCACTATCTCAATTCTGATTGGCTGAGAGCACACAGCTAATTCTCGATAGCTAATCTCGTTCTCAGATCCCGCGCGTTTTTTGGCCAGCGGTGTAGGTATTATCTGTAGGTTGTGACGTCACACTGCTATTATCTGTAGGTAGAGCTCGATGATAAGCAAGTACGACCATTTTTCACTAAAAAGTAGTTAAATGTTTTCGCTTTTTTGTGCCATTTTGCTATTTTAAGCTCTGAGCTATGTTTCAAGTCTTTCTTTTCCCCTAAACTTGTAAATAAAGGCAATTTGTAGCTCGAATGACGAACAGAACATCTTGAAATTCAATCGTCAACAAACCAATTGACGGCGTTTCATTAGCTTCGTTTTCGCTAGCTTTCTTTTTGCTAAAGCGTTAGCTTAAAATGTGTAATAAAAAAATCATTGAATTCGGTTTTCGCATGAGAGCGAAAATTATCAAGACCTCGACCTTCGGCTTCGGCAGATAACACAGAGCTCTGTCTTGATAATTTTCGCTATCATGCTCAACCTCATCCAATAATTGCTTAATAGCGCTTGATTCCTATTTGCTCTTCACTTTACCGTGCAGTGGGTTACTGACGCGTGGCGGGAATTTCGGCAAGACTTTCAAACCGCCTATACCCTTTATATATTTTCGTAAATGCTATGGGATTTCATTGCCCGACTCGGGAATTCCAGGTTAAACTGATTTCACTTGAAAAACCGATATCGATTTTCGGTTTTTCGCGTGAAATTTAACCTGGAATTCCCTCGTCAGGCAATGAATTACCTATAATATTGACAGGTTTATATAATTATGATGACGACAGTGCTTTTGCTGGGGTTTATTTAATTTGTGACGTAAACTATTTGAAAAATCAACACAAAAAGATTAGTCATTGGCAGGAGGTTGTCATTGGTTGTTTTAGCTTTAGCCAATATATATTCTTCAAATTAAAATAGGTAATGTTTGCAAATATAATAATATAATTTCGTCTGTTCACAGGGCTATAGCGCCAATTAAATTAGTAGGTTACCATCTGTTTACAGGCACAATAACTAGATTTTGGCGCCTATCTTCCAATCAGAATATCTTATGTGAAATGTAATAAACATCAATAATAAGACATAGAATACTGACACATGGCTAACTGCTGCTGTAGTGAACAGATGCAGAGTGATGTTACACGCGATGGAGGAAACAGACTCAGACTATATCAACGCATCCTTTGTAGATGTAAGTGGCTGTCTTATTTATTTCTGATTTTACTGATTAAGCCATTACATTCTCTTCTTCTCAAGTGCATGCTCTATAATTATGATCGACAACTGTCAATCAAGTAAACCGGAAGTATCTTGATAGTGACTGTAAAAATGAAAATGTAATTAACAAATAAAGAAGCCTTAGCCATGTTTTATACTATCATAAAACACGATGGGCATTTGAGAACATGAGAGAAGTATTAAAGCACATTTCTCGAGTGTTCTCAAATAACCAGAGTGTTTTATGATAGTTTAATGTTCAAATTTCGTGCATTGTACAAAATCCAAGCATGTGAGTGGCTAATGAGCGTGCATTATTGGTGACCACAGCACTCGACCCAGACCCTCTCTTACCTAGGGAAAAGAGGAGACCTAGTCCTTCGCTTAGTTACGTGTTTGGACGGCTTGGAAAACCTCATTACAATCGCATATTAAACAGTGAAAATGCAGACAATTACTAGAAAGGTAACGGCAGGATTGAACTCTGTTGCCTGTGTGACAGAAGATATATATTTTGAGGCGAACATTTGCATAATCGCTCGTTGAAAATGGCTGATTTGCGAGTTTGATTGGATGCTCAGCGTGCTTGATTTTGTTATAAATGCACGCTCAAGAAAAATCAAGCACGCTGAGCATCCAATCAAAACAAAACGTATCGGTGATTGTTTTTCGCGAGTTTGCATAGCTAACAGAGATAATTTCAGACTGGGAAGAAAACATGTCCGACTTTGAGTTGTTAAGGTGTGTTGAAAAACAGAAAAATAAAAGTCGCTTCCCAAATCTAAAAGAAAATCATCGGCGAGAGAATTTAGCATCGGCTTCGTACTCTAAAGCGACCACAAAATGGGATGCTAAAACGTTTGAAGTTGAGAAAAGAAATGTCCACATTCCAATACAGTGTTACTCATTGACAGTTTGATATGATAAATGATTTAGAAAGATCGACAATCGATTGGAGGTGGAAAATAGCATTTACAAACAGGTTTTGCTAATTGGCCACTTTGGAAAAGAGTAGGGGATTGGGGCGAGGGTGGTCTCGCAAAGGCGCTTGGGATCGTTACAGGGGACACGCATCGTACAGAATACAACCAAACATGGCGAATATCGCAATCAACTCATCGAATACAAGCAGAGAAAGTGAAATAAGCTTGAAAGAAGACACTGTACCAGAAGTAAAGCTCAACAGAAGTGTCCAGGAAAGGGTTCATAAAAGCCAACTTATTAAAGCAGAGCAAAGAAGTGAAAACTACCGCGGAACGGGAGTTAGCAGAAGTAAAGCGAAGTTGTGTGGCCGATTGCTACGATGAATCCGCAACGATCCGAACACGTTACGCTTTAGCCGATTCCTAAATTTACCACCAACATGGATTTGTCACTTTAAAGTATTAAATACTTTGTAACTTCTTGTTATGTTCATGGGATTGTAGGCCGTGAATAACTACTGACAAGAGAAACGTTGAACCACTTGATCTTGAAGTCCGCTAGGGTGACATGTATTTGTAGCGATTTACTACATACCAACTCCTTCCGGCTCTTCACCCTACAATCCCAAGAACAGAACAGGGCCTGTTTAAAGTTACAAAGTACAACTTTAAAATCATAAATCCATGATGGGAAACGTAGGAATCGGCTATTAAAAGCATAACGTGTTCGGGTCGTAGCATTATTCGGTCACACAGCTTCGCTTTACTTCTGCTGGCTCCCTTCTGCTAACTCCGTTCCGCGGTAGTTTTCACTTCTTTGCTTTCCTTTAATAAGTTGATTTTTATGAACCCACATTTCTGGACACTTCTGTTGAGCTTTACTTCTGGTGCAGTGCCTTTTTTAAAGTTTATTTCACTTTCTGTGCTTATATTCGATGAGTAAATTGCGATATTCGCCGTGTTTGTTTGTATTCTGTACGATGCGTGTCCCCTGTAACGATCCCAAGCGCCTTTGCGAGACCACCCTCGCCCCAATCCCCAAACAACCACGTGATTGCATTCCTGCAAAAGGCCCATTAACAACCACCAGCCGAATATTGACCCTCTACATGCGCAGAATCGCGACATAGCTCCTTTCAGTAAATCCGTTTTAAAAGCTCGACACCCGTCACATTTCTTTCAGGCCTACAAGCAGAACAATGCCTTTATCATGACACAAGCTCCTTTGGAAAACACAATCCAAGACTTCTGGAGTATGGTTCTTGACTACAAGATAGGAACCATGGTCATGTTGAACGACGACCAGGAGGAGGACGAGGTGATGTTTTTCTATTTGTTCTAGAATTTGCATTTATTTTGTTGAGATATATAAAGGATATTACACGGTCGTGCGCAGATATGAAGTTTATCCTCGAGAGTCGAAAACATAAACTTCATATCTTCAAACCACCGTGTAATTTTCTTTTTATTATATGGACAATTAAATTGCTCTAAGAACTCTTATCTATTCATTTTACTCACTGTCAGTACGAACTTCTTCGTGATCTTTCTAAGCTGTTTTCTTGTCTCTTCGTTGCAGTCGAGAAAATATTTAGAGAGTTTTAGATCGTATTTGGCTTTTCGTGCTCGGAATATTCATTGTCATGCAACTCATTTAAGGGGCCATTGACATATTTAAATCGGCCGTTGTTAGGGAAAATTTGCATCCTCGTAAAACCCGCGTAAATTATAGAGTGGGCAATAATTATTGTCAAGGTGACTAGGGTAAGGTCTTGTAGTCTAATGACGTCATCAAGTGACGTCATGATAACGTCATCAAAATCAGAAAATTTCTAAACTCTCCAAGGATTTTTGATCTACCAGTAATTTATGAATATTTTCCGAACCTACGAATTAAGGCGCATAAAACCGAGCATGCGTTTTACATTACGACAAAAATGAAGATTTTACAACACATTTCAGTCCAATTTTAAGCTTTTTTGGCATTTATTGTCGGTTTACAAAATCCATGTTCGATTTTGTCATTTTCTGCAATGAGCTAGCTTGATTGTCTGCAATGAGCTTCGGACTGTATGGAGCACATGCCAGGAACCAATTTCGTGGCAAACCGAAGAGCCAATAGAAATCAAGCTAAAATTAGACCGAGATTCGACAACTTTCACTTGAAAAACACACGAGTAAAAATTAATCCCAAATTGCACGAGAAAACCGTATGATTACTTATTAATAATATACATGAAAAAAATTGTCAGGAAGTGACGTTGGCGAGTCATGTGACAAAGTAATTTATTCAGTCAACACACCATAATAGTTCACACTTTCAAATTCATTCAAATTGTTCGAGTGTTCTCAGAAGTCGAAAGGAAATGTTTCATTACTTTCCAAAGAAATTTGCATCGTATTTCCTTTTTTCGGCACTATGTTTCCTTTTTTCTGCACTGTGTTTCCTTGAAATTGCATTGCCCTCAACCAATCAGAATTGAGCATTTTTTTCATGTATATTATTAGAGTTGAAAATCTACCGGTCGAAAATTACTTGACTTCTTGAGTGGCCGTACTTTTCTTCGTGATTTTAAAAGCCATGTTCTCGCTGGAAGCAGCCATTTCAGCTTCTATATCTTTGACAACTTATAGATACTATTTACTAGATGTTCTTTCAATCTATCAATAGCGGGAAGAGCTCGGCTACATCTGAGAGTCCAATACAAGTTTGCTTTCCCATTCATCGGCGATTTCCTGACCGATTACACTCATCACTGTGTTGGCCGCGCCGTACGCTTGCTGTTACGTTTTTGCTCGATACAAACTATTAATTATTTTCCTTTCTCTAGGTTCAAGTACATTTAGGCCCCTTTCGAGTCCTGAACGATTCCTTCAAAATTATCGGATTGAGTTTCTTGTCAAGTATTATTTTCTTTCACACGATAAGCCAAACCTTTCATTTTCCAGCGACAAAAGCACTACGGCTTGCTACGACTTTTGAATACTTTACTTCATGCATTCATGAAAACCTTTCAGGTAAACCACGAATAAAACTTACAAACATGTCATTGTAAGTATTAAAACTATCGGGTGGTCGGTGGACAAACATGCATAAAACTAGCCTGGGAAAAACATCCGACTCGTCTCGCCCGAGTCGGCTGTTTTCTCAGACTATTAAGCTGTCTACATCTTCCTCTGTGATTTTCGCAAACCTGCCGCCATCTTTCTAGTTCAAAAGGTGGCAAACGTGACGTCATCGATATTTTCACTAGTGAGGTTATGGAAAATACGCAACTCAGTACCCGGATGTAGTTTCGTGGTTTATTCGTGGTTTATTTGTCAGTAAAACACTATCGTCCATATAATAATATCATGTAGTTGATAGTCGAAAAAAAGGTGATTCACTATCCATATAATACTGTTCTTATCTAATTAACATGCGTTATTTGAATAAATAAACTATCCGATTTCTTTTATATTTGCTGAGAGTGCGAAACATATTTTTCTACCGATTTAAGTTGTTAAATTGGATAGCACATACTATTCGTTTTAAATGTTTGTTCTTAATATGTCTTCTGTTATTTGTTTCCTTTCCATTGTATAGAGCTGGATATAGGTTATTTACCGCCTTGTACTTTTCAATAATTCCCAACCTGTTGTTTTTCTTGTCTATTCACATAAGAATTAACTCTACTTTTCTCCAAACAGAATTATCCTCGATATTGGCCAAAACAAGGTGCCGTGGAGTTTGGTCAGATCTCAGTTGAAAAACTTGGAGCACAGTACTCTGGGGACATTATCTCGCGTCGCTTCCGTGTGTCGAAAGATTCGGTTGGTTTTTACTTGATGTTTTCTTTTCTTCTATGTTAAGTTACAACACACAACTGTTTCCATACTGATAACCCCCCAGACAAAAGTTTAGGCATACCGTTTATGTGATGTTTCGTTTTGAACATATCACCCCTTCCTGCTTTGTTACGATTTACCTTTAGCCAGACAACAAAGGCCCTACAACCTTGGTTTTTGAAATCCTAACAGCACCTTTATAAGCAACTGCTTAAATTTCTCGTTCACTTTTTGAATGAATTCCAAATCAGTATGGAGGGATAATTCCATTCATTTCATTGATGTTACATTCTATAATGATGGCATCAAACTTCATGAATTTATAAATATTAATACATGATTTTAAGTTTTTAATCACTTACTTTTAATGCGAAATGTGGTGGGGAGACTGAGGTCTAAGATAAATACAGGAATCCAAACGGGGATCGAAGGTTAGGGGTACTTAGTGGTTAAGACATAAGTGAGCGTAAGTGTTCTTATTCTTAACAAATATCCGATGTAACAATACAAAACAAAGGATTTAGTGCTATTTATTGACCTTATTCATAAAGGTCATAAAGCGAGGCCAGTTGTCCCAGTCTCCCAGATTGTCACAGGAAGAGAACAATCTACAGTCGAAAAACGGAAAACGTTAATTTCCTTATGACATAAAAGAACACAACAGTGGGGTACGACAGAAACTAACAACTTTCTGATCGACCCCAATTTTGCGATCTTTGGGACAACTAGCCTCGCTCTGATACCATTGTTACCAGACTTCTTTCCCCGCGGGCATGAGATACGGATAAGATACATCGTATTTATTTCACGGCCGGATATAATGACTGCGCTCAACAAAGAATAAAATATATTGGAAGAGACAGAGTTGAATAACTAGGGCGCGTGCGAGAGCTGACGCGTAAACCGGCGGTAATTTTGCCCATAAATACTAACTTGGAGGCCGGTCTCGTGTTTGTAGTAAATTTATCCCAGTGCCCAAGTCTTAAACTACAATGTTGAAAACATATGCTTTTTCTTATAGTTCCTGAAGGAAATGATCTGAATATTTCACGTTTATCCTTGCCATAAAACTCTTATTATTCGTAGGAATTCGCAAAATATTAACATTTCCGCCATTTAACTCGTGGAAGCGCAGGAACGAGTTATTGGGGAAATCGTGTCTCTCACTCACTCACTCGCTAAGATGTTAGCAGAATGGAATGCTTGGAATAAAAATCGATATATGATTTTTAAATTAGTAATTCAAGATCAATGTAGAACATTAAAGCGCCCCTCAACCCCAATTTTATTTATTTTATTTTCGAAAAGAGAAGATAATTTTGAGTAATTCTGCGAAAAAAGTTTTGAATTTTCGTTAATCCTTGATTTTTTATGAGCGATTGTAAACGCGATCTGATGGCAAAGCGCCGCCATTAGCATTGTGACGTAAGTGAAGGATTTTTCTCAAGTCTTCATCGCCAGTTCCCTTCTTGATATTATCTCTAAAATTAACGCAAACGCATTTATAGAATGTTACATAGAATGATTGATTCAAAACAATACTACATAATTCGAACAAATACATTAGAGACCAGATACCTTCGTTCCTAGAGCCAAGGAGCATAATTGATTACCACCAGGAGGTGTAGCGGAATTGTTGACCCGACAAAATCATATCCCGACCCCACCTAGTACTGATTAATTCACGGTCACGAAGTATCAATATATATTATTTAACCTAGAAGTTTTTTTAGCTTGAATTGAGTTATACGTATTTTCAAACCTTCGCTTCATCGTAGACAACATTGTTAGGTAAATAATGACTATCCTCGAAACAGAAATGGCTTTTCTCGTTAAAAATAGTTACCGATGTTTTCCCTGCGACCTCGTGTCCGTGAATTTGTCAGTACTAGTGTAGAATCAGGATATGCATTTGTCGGGTCAACAATTTCGTTGCAACTCCCAGTGGTAATCAGTTATGCTCATTGGCTCCAGCAACCACAGGCAGCCCAAACTAATGATTTTTAGTAAGATTGTATGGGAATTTTTAGAAAAATCTGAAACTGTACTAAATTGGTCAATAAATTTATGACATCTTACCTGTGTATTGTGACATTGTTCCTCTTCATCACTGATGTGTTTATTTTTGACTTTAGCTATTTCTGTTTTTTTTTCACCCCCACTAAAAGAAAGGGAAGGCAGGAAATACGAGTCGCTGGTTGTCCACTGTGGCGATAGTAATTCTTCGAAAATCCAAACTTTCAGCATTTTACCTCACTCTCTCTCGTATTCATATAGCACTCATTTTATCGACCCATCGCTTATTTTCTCGCTTTGTAAGTAGTCAAATTCGACGGTTTCTGCAGCTAACCATGCATGTACCGAGCCGGCGTTCCATCAACTTAGCCTTCGTTGAATGGTTTTTCTTCGGGATCAGTGACGAACGAGTGCCGAAGGAATCCGACACATCCTCGTGGTTTTTTTTTCGAGGAAGTAACGCACATATATAAAGTCAAATAGAAATGTAGTTGATTACTTGGTTTAGTTCTCTTCAAAAGCTGTAAAATAACCAAAGCTGTAAAATAACCAAAGCTGTAAAATAACCAAAAATGAAACGAATGTAAGTTGTAAAAGAATTTGTTATGGACGATATCCAAATCCGTTTCTTTGGTTCTTGATCGTTACGCATAGTCGATAACATATTTGAATGTTCGACTCTCGTAGAAGAAACTGTAAGCGTTTTGAATAAATTCGAACTGTTCGTGGGTCTCCCTTTCAGATTCCACCGTTCAGCGTTTGGTCGATTGAGCACAATGACTTCGTTCTCCGAATCTCCTCGAAAAAAACACGAGAAGGTGTCGGATTCCTTCGGTACTCGTTCGTCACTGGTCCCGAAGAAAAGCCGTTCAACGAAGGATAAGGGATGGAACCTGTCTCGGTACATGCTTGGTTAGCTGCAGAAACCGTCGAATTTGACTACTTACAAAGCGAAGAAATAAGCGATGGGTCGATTAAATGAGTGCTAGAGGAATGTGAGAAAGAGTGAGGTGAAATGTTGAAAGTTTGGAGTTTAGAAGAATTACGAGGCCTCGAAGACTCGCCACATGGACTAATAACGACTCCTATCAGTTCCTGCCTTCCCTTTCTTTTAGTAGGAACTCAAATCAAAAATAAACACATCAGTGATGAAGAGGAATAACATTACAACACACAGATAAGATTTCATAACTTTATTGATCATTTTAGTACAATCCTTCTAAAAATCATTAGCTTGGGCTGCCTGTGGTCTTTGGAGAGAGCGGGGCTGAATTCAAAACCCGGGATTTTCAAATTCAAGGCCTGCCCAGGGTTATTCAAATCCTGCGAATGTAGGGCTTCCCTAGTGGTTCAAAATCTCATAAAATAATGAAATTGGGGCGTGGCTGACTTAAATATTTTTTTTAAACAGATAGGATTCCGTGCATTATTTCAGAATTACGAAACAAAATAGCCCACAAGTATCGAGACTAGCCAGAAGTGTCTCGCAAGGCCGGACAAGTTATTTGTAAAATTATTTTTGCCGTCCAGGTGAACTTTGGTTCTGTAGTAAACAATACGTTTTTACCGAGAGAGTTTAGGTTTGCCGTTGAATATGTTTCAGTTTCCGTGATTGTCTCGCTATAGTAAATAACATACCCGCATTATAATAGAACTTTGTCATACAATGCGTGTCACTAAAGATGATTTTTCACCGTTGCGTATTTTTAACATATGTAAAGCATGCCTCAAGTAAACGTCCGTAATTCCACTGTGGCGTTTAAAGTTCGTAATTTAAAACGTCACGATCGTTTTTCAAAATGAGGGTTTACTCGCGTAAAAAAACAATGCTTCGATTCCTTTTCTGACGAACGTTCGTACAGAGGCTTGTTTTAACGCCAGGCCTTGAACGGAAACTCCAGGACAGGGGTTCAAGCAAATATAAAAAGGGAGAGGGTGGGTGTGTGCATATGTTTTGAAACTACAAAACGTAGTGCAGTTTTGTCGGGAGTTTGAAATAGGCACATACAGTTTGATGCTAAGAGCCGGATATTGCCTCTGGCACCAAAGGAGTAGTAAAGTTACCTATTATAAAGATCTCGCTAGCCGTGTCTAGCAAGTGAAACTTAATTTACACATGATTGCATTTTGCATGTGTCCTATCCGGAGACTATACAGTATATGTGGTTTGAAAGCCCTTCGATGAATATTCAACCACAAGCCACTGTATTCAAAGGTTTCTATTTTCTCGAGAGTTCATGCTTTTTAGACACAACACCAATGGTTAGTATAAGTTCCATATCACGGTAGCTGTATCTCAAAGTGATGTTCTAAATGGTATATTCTAGACATCGTATAGTCTAGCTGATATTTCTGTCTCAGTCAGTGTTTTATAACTTTCAGATGAAGTTACTGGTATAATTTTATGGATTTTCAAGTCAAATATGAAGTTAAAATATGATATTACGTTCACAATTCCTATTTGATAATATGGTAACCTACTCTTATGGATGTTTTTTGCTCATTTGTTTTCGGATCGGACTACCAATGGCTCGCAGTTCCCTTTCTCCTCGCCCCATTTTGACCGTAAGAGCCGCTAATATGCCAATAATAAGGCATTTTGTTTCATATCAGTGTCTGTATACGGCTTTCAAGTCTGTTTACGATTTTACAGTTTATGTTCGCGTATAGTTATGTCAATTCATAGTTCTATGTACGGATATCCATTTACCGTTTACGATATTCAGCTTGTAAATGTTGTATAGTTTGTTACATATGTTTACCAGACAGGTCTGCAAAACACTTGCGCATGCGTGGATTTTACCCGAAAAATCACGCTCGCGCGCATCATTTTGGTCGAATTTTCACTCGAGATTTGGACTTCAAATCATTGTTAAAGAAAAGTACGTGCTTTGAATTTTAAGTCCTTTCATGGACCGGTCCCAAATTTAATTGGCTTGATAACTAAACCAATAATACTCTTGCGATTTTCTCCTGATTTTCTCTTCTTTTTTGCGATGTGTCGATTTTCTGAATATTTTCTGAACAGAAACCATTTAGGCTGCTCTCGCGATTTCCATCGCTTACTGGACATGCGTACATTTTGCAGACCTGTCTGTTTACCATTGAGAGCACAATTAAAATACACTTTGCATCTTCGAGTTCGCCATTGGGGGCGCTATTTTTGTATACACTGCTGTCGTTCTTCGTCGCCGAACATCACATTATTCAGCTCTGTCATAGGAAGTGTACATTGACTTGTTTAATTGTGAAATTATTAGCTTATTTCAGCATGTTCTTTGTCTTCTCAGACCAGTCAAGATGTTCAGCACTTTCAACACATCGGGTGGGTTGATAAGTGCATTCCTACAAAGCCTCAAAGTGTGATTGAACTTCTGAATCAAGTGCAGAGTTCCCAACAGAAATCCGACAATGGAGCCGTTGTTGTGCAGTGCAGGTATGCATCTGGTTTCTTCCTTTACCTAAACTGAAATTACAAAATTTCAAAATGTAATCAATTTGAAATGGCATAATGACACCTTAAAGTACCTATAACACGTTTTTTAAACGTTGAAATCGATTCTACATCAAATAAATTGAATAATAGTAAAATATTTATTGATTTGAGTGTTGCGTCTATGAGTTTTAGAGGTTTCTATTTCCAATATACTAATGATGTGATGTCACGGAACGCCAACAAAAAGTCATTTCTTTCTCCTTGTGAATAAAACAATTTCTGATTTATATTAAATTTTAGGTAAATCACTGATATAAGGCCCCAAAATATAATATGTGTAGAAATATTATTTTACCTCTGCCAGCACGTTTTTGTATCAGGCCTCCTGTGACATCACATCATTAGCATATTGGAAATAGACACTTCTATAACTCATAGACAACAATCAAATCAAGAAATATCTTATTATTTCCTTATTTACTTGATGTGGAATCGATTTTAATGGTTAAAAAGTGGGATTATTGGAACTTAAAACTGCATATAAGCCCAAGCCAGTTATATTTGATATCGATTGTACATTAAGTGGATAGTCCAACGGTAGAATATTTCTTAATTTGAGTGTTACGTCTACGAGATATAAAGGTTTATATTTCGAATATGCTAATGATGTGAAGTCATCACCGACATCACTTATTATACAAAAGCATGCTGGTAGAGACGAATTACCTAATTTTTAATTCTAAGTTATATTTGAAGCTTATCAAAGTGATTTTACAAAAAAAAAATTCACAAGCACAAAGGAATTCAACAAATGTTGGTGATGACATCACATCATTAGCATATTGAAAATATCACCCTTTATATCTCGTAGACGCAACACCCAAATCAAGAAATATTCTGATACCGTTAGACTATCCACTTCATGTACAATCGATATCAAAGATATCTGGCTAGGGCTTATATTCACTTTAAGCAATGACAGACTTACGAGATTTTCTGGTACAATTTCGTATTTCAGGTAGAAGGGAATTCGTAAAGGGGTACAATCAAAATATTGGGGGGGGGGGGGGTGGGGAGCGGAGCATCATCAAAAATATTTAAACTCTGCATTCCATATCTTTACGATATATGGATGAATTTATGTAATGGTATTATTATGCGTGTGTGGGGGGTGGGGTGAGGATTATTCTAAATTTCATTTTCAAGTTTGACTTCGTATCAGAAAAGGGGAACTTTCTATAGGGTCGGCGTTTAATTGAGGAAATAATGTAAATTTCATTTTCGTAAACGTTTCGTAATAATAAACTAATACTTATTTGTTCTTTTCTCAAGTAACGGCGTCGGTCGTAGTGGCACATTCTGTGCAATTTCATCGATCCTCAAGAGATTGAAACAGGAACAAGTTGTTGATGTCTTCCAAACCGTGAAATGCATCCGAGTCAATCGACCAGGAGCTGTCGAGAGCTTGGTACGACGCCCCTTTTAATAACTCAGATAGCTACGGAATGACAGACTCGATCCTTCCCTCATTTTTTAAAGTAGAATTTGAATAGACCGAATGGGCCTTTTGCAGGAATGTGATCACGTGGTTATACTGGGTGGCAACAGATCTTAATTTATATATTGAAAGGCACTTGTACGATATCGATAGTATTATTAGAAAAACCTGTTTCTAAATGCGATTTTCCACGTCCAATCGATTGTCGATCTTTCTAAAACAGCGTTTTAAAGTGCATATGAAGCGAAAATTAAGTTGAGCTAATGTTAAAATGCGTGGGGCCATGAGAGTTTCCATGGAAACACCATAATTTGCCCAGTGATATGCACTTTCCATGGTTTCATGCATGTGCAAAGTTTCAGTAATTTTTATTCAATATTTGCAGATATATTCTTCATTTTATGATTTGTCTCCAGGGCTGTGCAAACAATATAACGTCATAGGTTATCTCATTTGCATATTACAAAAACCTGAATATCTCGGAAACGATATTAGATGTTGACAAACGGAAAATGTCATTATTCCTCATTTCGAAAGCATTTTAACATTAGATCAACTTAATTTTCGCTTCATATGCACTTTGAAGATAGCTTCCCCTCCAGCATCCATGGCAATGTCTTTCCCATGCGGATTACAAACTCAATTCATTCGTTAACGAATTATTATATCAGCACGTGACTGTTTCCTGTAAAAGACCCATTAGCTTGTACATTTGTTGTTCCAATTCAGATCATGTGACAGCTCTCCAGAGGATTCAGTGATCTGTTTTCAAGATCTACAAATTTATGCAACAAAACAATTACTCAAGGGAGAAGTCAGGTGACCTGAATTGGGGCAACAAATCTCCAGGCTAAATCGGTCAATTGGAATGTGGTATTGTGTATTGTATTGTATTTAAAACAACAACAAAATGAGATGTCTACATAAAATACCCTGCGCATATTATTAGAACCTGTTCATTCCAATGTTTCAGTAGTGGTCAGTTAAAAGACGCTCAATTTTCTCCTTTGAGAGTATGATTCCAATTAATGTTATATAAATTAAAGGAATTTACTCTTTTCTTCACAGACCCAGTACGTGTTCTGTTACCAGATTATTCAGAAGTACCTGGACTCCTTCAGTAACTACGCCAACTTCACAGCCGGCTAAACTTGACATTCAAATATCGTAAACGAGTGTTTCAAAATAAGCTGCAAACACTTATTTCATTAGAAAATCGTAATAAAAAAGGAGCAAGGTAGTATGAAGCATCTACACAAATACGTATTAGAAACCAACTATTGTTCTATCACGAATCCTGCAATCTCATTGGCTAAATTATTCACTCTCTATTATTTGATAGATAGTGAGTAGCGAAAAATTCGGTTTTCAAACGCATAACAATGGCCACCAAGTCGTCAAATTACAAAACAGTATTCTTGGTTCAGTTGAAGACTGAACAACTAGTTGGTTTCTACTTTACGCTCCTCGTCAACTATCAGCGGATAGAAGCTTCGAGCTCATAGTCTAATTGTTAAATAGATTTTAGATAAGTTTGTTTGTGTAACTGGAAGCCCACTAAGCCAAATGTTTATCTCTTTTGCCTGATATAAATACCTACCTGGTATTTCTGGTTCCAAACTAATAATTATTAAAATATTATTCCTTCAATTTATTCTAAAACAAGTTTGTTAGCCTAACAGGAAGGCCACTAAGTGAGAAACGAATTAACCAATCGCATCGCTGCGCTCGTTGTTTCACTTGAGTTTTGAACATTTTATGGCGTCATTTCTATGATCAATACGAGTACGGACAATGGCAAAATGTATGCGATTTGTTTTTTTACAACGACGAAGCACTTAGCTTCAAATGAGTACGTAATAAACTGCTTTCGAGTCCAAAAAGGCCATTGAAAGTCAAAATGTAAACACTTCTAATTACCGGCTTTCTTTGACAAATGGCAGCATACAAGGAAATTTGGTTCATCGATTAACTTCTGTCATTGATGGAATGCTTGTGAAATCCTTTCTTTTTTTTTTTTTTCTGGATCAGAAAAGTTCTTGTTGTAATTCTAGACTTCTGAGCTCTGAAAAAACTAGGCACAAAGTCTGAACGACAAATTCGCCGAAACTTTCTCCACTCAAGAGAAAACCCACATTTTGCCAAATGCACACTACAAAGAAGTTTGACTCACCGATTAACTTCTCCTAGATAGTGGTGAAATGCTTGTAAAATTCTCATTTTCTTGTTTTTGGAAGATAAGTTAACAATCATTTGAATTCACAAATCTCGCCATGAAAGCACTTTGTAAAGCTACCGGTTGCGAGTGACGTCATTTTCATTGTACGTACTTATATTGCATATAGCGGAGAGCCAATCAGAATGCGAGAAAATAGGATGTTGTTGTAAAAAATAAAATATATACATTTTGATAATTTTTGTCCTGAGTATAAATTCGTTCTTAGTATTTCTGATTATACAAGCAATACTACTTAAAGTAAAGGGGCTGTCACGGTAACAAACATTTATATAATAACAAGCAATACTACTTTAAGTAAAGGGGTTGTGTCACGGTAACAGACATTTATATTTGCAGTCCATGTGAATTTGAGGGAGGAGCTTAACTGTTTGTAGCCAATTAGAGCGGTTTTTCGATTGAGTGTCGTAAAACCAAAAACAAAGTAATCACAAACCAATCACAGGAGCAAATAAAAATACAATGATCCAATCACGAACTGAAGAAATTCATGATTGGTTTTACTTGAACCGATCACGAGGAAAAGTAAACGCAATCATGGTGGCGTGATGACTGATGGCGTGATGGACCAAAACACGTTTGGTTTTAGTTTAGAATGATTGGCTGATAATCATAAAACATTTTCCACAGCCAATAGGAAAACTGAGCAAACGCAAAACCAAAGCAATCACGATTTGCTTTCGACACTCAATCAAAATCCGCTCCAACATCCGCCAACCGAACATGGATTCCATACATGCGCAGCACTATTAGTACATAACCCTTTAATACTAAGTGAAGTCAGGAGCCCATAACTAGGAGCGTCCCACATACTAGGCCTATGTCACAGCGTTTTCACAAATTAGGTTATTTTTAGAACAGTTTCCCGCTATTCTTGGGTTGCAATCATTCCTAAGGGAATACAATGACAAAAGCGTAGCAGCCATGTTGTTGGTATAACGAAAGTAGCTAATGAGGCAGTTTGTCCCGCCACTGCGGGTGCAACCCACTTAATCGGCGGCAAAAATGATCTAAAAATAGCCCAACTTGTGAAAACGCTTTGACAGCTATATAGGAGATATGGACGCTCCTAGTTATGGACGCTCCTGGTCAAGTATAGTATGGCATTTGTAAAGGTTAAAAGTTGTTAGATAAAGTCAAATTCAAGCCAAACACTAGTGGAACAAGAATAAGTTAAAAGCTCAAAGTGAAAGACGGTCGAACTGTTTCATTTTTAGATCGAATAAAAATAAACTTCCATCGATCGTTACAAGTCACTGATAAGCTTACAGTTAGCATTGTCTGTATTTACACTTCATTTTTACAAAGGTGTTTCTTTTTAAGAAACTATATCACAGTATTGGGAGTTTCATAAAGTTTAAATATGACAACAAATAATTTTAAATGTAATCATATTTCAATATATTATCTGCTATTAATGTACGACACAATAAGTAATGGTTAATGAATGGCCACGAGTGTGATATGGAATTTATCATCGCGAGTAATGCTTAACGACGACGAGAGCATAGCCCGAGAGGCCCTTAAGGATTACGAGCGATGATAAATCCCATATCACACTCGTAGCCATTCATTAACCAATTTATCTTATGCCGTTTAACCCAGAAAGAAATAAAATCAATACTTTTTAAGATTAAAATGTCAGTTTTGTCGGTGTGTGAGTGATAAATAAATATCATAAGTTCCATATTTCGAAATCACATGCACGTGAATGAAATATTTTGAAATTCACGTGCACATGAGCATGAAATAAAACATTTTTCGTTGGAATTGTGTTTATGCAAAATAGCTAGGCATAACTGACAAATCTATTTGGTACAACTACCTCAGCTGATTATTCTTCTCGCTAGCAATGGAGTTGTTAAAGGAGATTAATACCCAAGACCTAGTTTCTGGGATAAACATGACGATTTTTTCTGTGGAAGAGCTGCTGTTTCTTGAGGATGACAATGAGTTTCAGGGTTCAAAGAAGCACTTTGGCGATATAGTGACCGAAAGTGATTTACAGAGGAGAAACGTCGAAAGAGTACCAGCTAACACGAGACGTTCAATGAAGTGGACAGTCAAAGTTTGGGAATCGTGGGCAAACATTCGAAAGAAAGCTGTGGATACTGCCTTGGGGAGGTACCCTCAAATTGCCGAGCTTGGAACCTCAAGCCCAGAAGAGTTGAATTTTTGGCTTAGAAGATTCATTGTAGAAGTACGCAAGGAAGACCGTGACAACTTCCACCTTCCACGCTCTATTATCTCGCATGTGGTTTGAATTGTCACGTCAAAGAAGATTTGGGAAGGGGAGACATCAATATTCTTTCAAAAGCAGACTTTCGTTTTGCTGATTTTGGAGCGGCGTGAAAGAGGTATGTAACGAAATAGGCTAAATTGCAGAATGCAGTGGCACTCTCTGGCTCAGTGGCTCCGTAGTTGCCCGCGCAGTTGTTTTAAGGAACTGAAATAGTACTTAACTGTATTAGCGATTGAAACTAAATTCGTAGCTAATCTTAGGCAAAGGGGTTAGGATTAGCTAAGTCTTACAACCCCCATTTCGAATTTATTACCATCACAAAGTAGGAGAGTATAGGACTAGGGAGACAAAGGTCATGGCTCCGCGGCTCCGTGGATGAACAAAACACACAGGAATCCCATAATATAGTGTTTGTTGTCCATAATTTAATTGAATCAAATCTTAAAATAACCCCATCGCACCTCATCGTGAATTCGCCCCTAGGATGTTTTTCTTGTTTTTGTTTTTTTCTTGATGACTTAAAAAGATGTGTTTAGAAAAAAAACTTTTTCATCCCAGTTTGTATAGCCATTATATAACCATTTATACTAACTTTTATACGTTTCGTTGTCGCATTGACCCGTTGACATCATACATGTTGCTTCGTTCTACTACCCCCCCCCCCCCCCCCCCCTGTAATATAAAACACCTCTTTGTTTTATAAGTACGTTTTGTAAACGGCAGTTAGGAGTTAGTAGGGGCGCCTCAAACGCGAGCTTGGGAAGTTTAGCTTAAAATCCGATTGCCAAACTAATAGCACAAAATTCTGGGTAAGACTTCTTGCTCTTGACAGTAACTCGCTGCTCTCAAAAGCTTATAAGGAAATGAAAAGTACAAATTATAACACAAAAAAATACGTATTATTTTTTATAAGTACGGCTTTGGTGAAATTTGATTGCCCGGCACCTCAAATCCTTAACTCAAGGTGATTCCAAAGGTATTTCTTAACAGAGCCAGAGCTATGGAAAGACAAGAATGCCTCTCTAGCTTGTTTAACGACAATAGAAATAACTCTAACCAGCAAAACAAATTAAGAAACTTTCCTACCTTTAAAACAGAGGTCGCGCTAGAGGATTATCTCTTATAAATAAAGAACATAAAACACCGAATTTCACTAACAAAGTTAAGACATAGACATAGATGATGTGATACGCTGGGGCACTATAATGCAGGATACATTACGTACCAGCCCGCACACAGCGGTCAAACGTCTGTGTGTGCGTATTACGGTTAGTCTGGTGGGCGGCCGCGCGAATTTCCCGCGCAAAATTTACCTTAAAACATATTACAGTGAATTTCTACCCCCAAAAGTTAAGAAAAATACGTGAAAGTTAAGCTTTATATTTTCTTAGTCGACGGGAAATTGAACAAGCTTCAAACTGTGAGTTTACCAATTTTTTTCGTAATTTACCAAAAAAGTTCTCAAGGTTTGAAAACGGGTGTGTGAACAGTGACGGCCGCCGGCTCGCTTTGAATTTGTTTTGGAATATGTTGTTGTTGCTGCAAGACTTTTGAAGCATGCGCAGACGTTTAACCGCTGTGTGACCAGCCCGTAATCGAGTAACACCGCTTACCAGAATTTTTTCGTAGATTCATCGCTTTTGGTCCGTTTAGGACCTACTTTCCAAAAGGGAAAATTAGCTTGAATAACTGCTGGTCGTTCAAACAAACAGATTGTAGTTTCTAAAGGAAAGTACGAGCTTTCCAACGGTGCGATTTCGTTTGGATTTGGTCGCTCGTAGTCAGAGATATAACACTCAAGACAAGCAATATTACGGGTTTAGCATGCAAACATGGACTCGTAGAAGCTGCCGATATTCAAGAAGGAAGGAATCATCGAAAATGGAGTTTGGGACATCAGAAGTGAAGAATACGGTAACTTTATGTTTTCAACTCTTCGACCGCACATTTTTTTGCGAAGCGCCTGGGTCAACACAAAAACATATTATGAAATTGGTTTTAAGCGAATTTTTACAAAATTGCACATACTAACGACGATAACAAGTCCGAAGACTGCAGTATTTGCTTATCAGTCTAGTCTCTCGCATACTTACATATCTCGTGAACCTTCACGCTTTAAAGTGAAAACTGCAGTCATGTGACATGTCACGTGACCCTTCCTCGTGTGAACGTTCAACTGCAAATGGGGCAATGAGGATAATCCCTTTCAGAATTGTTTTGGTTTTAAAATATTGGGGACTTGGAGATACACATAAATCTGCCCTCACATCATGACTTTTATTTATTGGTAAGGAGAACCGCTGATCAATGAAACGAATACAAGGTCACGTGACCTATTTTGCTCAATATCCTCTTATGGATAAAAAGATGTTCTACATCAGAGAAACAGGAAAACTCTGTGTACCTTGGCGTGACAAGAATACGCATTGCCCATTTGCTATTGAAATTTTATGTAAAACCAAAGTCAATGGAGGGGTCACATTACACCTCATTTGCATAATTGTGGTCTTCAAAACATCGAAGTGGACGAGTTATATGAGTATGCATAATTTGGTGTAGTTGGTAAAAAAAGTAGATACTTAAAGTGAAAATTATCGCTTTTTGCCTCACTTTCACGTAAGGCCAGGCCTTACGTACTTGAGAGGTTGTATATTTGCAGCAGATACATTTTATAAACTGTTATCTGCATGTTTTTACTGGAAATCATTTAATGTCCACTGTAATAAATGATTGTTTACGCTTCCCCTAAAATCAAAGAAAAGAATCATCAAAGTTTACCACTTGGCTTTGAAAATATCAAATATGATTTGATAACACTTTAAATCACAATCTGTCCGGAATTGCATTGTTCCTTGATTTCAGGAAAGCTTTTGACACAATAGAGTGGACATACATTCAAAACGTTTTACAAAAAAATGAGTTTGGTCCGGAGCTAATACATTGGGTTAAAACATTTTATACAGATATTTCAAGCTGTATAATAAATAATGGGTATGCTTCTGATTTCTTCAACCTGGAACGAGGTGTAAGACAAGGATGCCCCCTCTCAGGATTACTTTTTGTTCTAGGGATTGAAGTACTCGCACTTGCGATTAATAGTAACAAAAACATAAAAGGTATTGATGTATTTGGAGAAGAGATTAAACTAACACAATATGCCGATGATACCACCTGTTTTCTTAGGGACACAGAGTCAGTAGTACATCTTAACGAGCTCTTAAACTCTTTCAGTCGTGTCTCCGGCTTAACCATAAACAATTCTAAGACGGAAGCAATGTGGTTAGGCAGTGCGCGAAGGTCGCGTGAAAAACCATTTGACTTTAACTGGCCACAAAAACCTATTCTGGGGCTAGGGATATACTTTTCTTACGATACAGATGCATCGACCAAGCTCAATTTTCTTGATAAACTTGAACATCTTAAAAAATGTCTCATGGTGTGGGAAAAAAGAAATCTCACGTTATATGGCCGTATAAACATAGTAAAAACTTTGGGATTATCGAAGCTAGTCTACAATGCATCTGTTTTGCCCATACCAGAAAAATATTCCAAGCAAGTGGATGAAGTTACATAAAAAAATATTTAGAAAAACAAACCCCCTAAAATAAAAAAGTCAACTTTAATTGGGCGTAAAGAAGATGGAGGCCTTTGTATGATTAATGTTGGTGATATTGAAAAAGCAATCAAAATCAGCTAGATAAAGAGGCTGGCAGACACACGTGTCGCAGCATGGAAAATAATCCCCTTGAGTCCCCTGGTAAAATACGGGGGCGCTTTTCTATTTAAGTGCAACTATGATGTTAAACACCTAACGCTTTTAGAGCTTCCACTGTTTTACAAACAAATTCTGGTATATTGGCAGGATTTAAAATCGGACTGGTTTAAACAACACCCTACAGCTTCCAAAGAAAACGAAATAATTTGGAACAATAGTAAAATCAAAATAGGTGGGAGCCCAGTATTTTACAAATAATGGCTACAAAAAGGGATATACAGCTGTGACGATTTGTGTAATGATAACCACAAACTGCTTACTTATCATGAATTTCAAACTAAGTTTAAAATTAAAACAACTTTTATACGGTTTATAGGGCTCATAAATGCAGTAAAAACGTATAAGCGAGTAAATGGGCGTGAATTACCAGTTAATTTACCTGTACCCGCACCACATCTACCTGAATGTTTCACAAACGCGAAAATATTACGGCCAAAAAGACTCGCGGAGTACTCATAGAGCAACAATTCAAAGCACCAACCGCTCAAAGGAAACTAAACTGAGCCAAGGGCTACGCGAAAATAAGTTAAAAGAAATTTACACAGTTCCGTTTGCTATTACAAAAGAGATAAAATTAAGCATATTCCAATACAAAATTAACCACATGCAACATTCTTGCTACAAATGATTTCCTCTTCAAGGTAAAAATAAAAGACAGCGATCAATGCCCGTTCTGTGTTGAGAGACACACTTTAGAACATATGTTCGCCCAATGTGATGAAGCCAAAACTTTCTGGGAATGTTTCAAGAAATGGTGGTTAAAAAACACATCGCAAACGTTAAACCTAAACACCGCAAATTGCTAAACCATGTATTGATAATTGCAAAGGTTCATATGTATATGTTGTGGTTCAAAAATGTTTTGGTTCAAATTTTTTTTAAACCAGTTCAAATGTTTTTAACCGGTTCAAAATTTTTACACTAGTTCAAAATTTTTACACCAGTTCAAAATTTTAAAACCAGTTTATATTTAACATTCTAAAAGGGAAGTTATGTTAACTGATGTTAGGGTTATTTTAAATGTTGGATTTGGGATCCTAAATTAGTGACTACTAGATGTTATTGTTTGCTTCGTTCTATTAATGTTTGTTCTATTGTTTGTCGGTGAAGGTAGTAGCAAATTGGAGCAAATCTTACGGGCGCTGCGAGGCACCCAAAATTATTAGTGACTAGCTCTAAACACCCTAAATTAGTGAGAATCCGTTGTTGACGGTTAGGGTATTCTTAAATGTAGGGGTAGGGTTTGTATTAGTTAACAGGACCATCGAAGAAGCATTATTATTCTGAGTTGTTCAGTGATCTAGTTCTAAGTGTAGTGACTATAGCTCTAAACACCCTAAATTAGTGAGCATCCGTTGTTGACGGTTAGGGTACTTTTAAATGTAGGGGTAGGGTTTGTATTAGTTCACAGGACCATCGAAGAAGCATTATTATTCTGAGTTGTTCAGTGATCTAGTTCTAAGTGTAGTGACTATAGCTCTAAACACCCTAAATTAGTGAGCATCCGTTGTTGACGGTTAGGGTATTTTTAAATGTAGGGGTAGGGTTTGTATTAGTTCACAGGACCATCGAAGAAGCATTATTATTCTTAGTTGTTCAGTGATCTAGTTCTAAGTGTAGTGACTATAGCTCTAAACACCCAAATTAGTGAGCATCCGTTGTTGACGGTTAGGGTATTTTTAAATGTAGGTGTAGGGTTTGTATTAGTTCACGGGACCAATGAAGAAGCATTATTATTCTGAGTTCTTCAGTAATCTAGTTCTAAGTGTAGTGACTACAGCTCTAAACACCCTAAATTAGTGAGCACCCGTTGTTGACGGTTAGGGTGTTTTTAAATGTGTTTTTTTGTTTGGATTATAAGTCGTTTATGGCATCATAGAAGGCCTCTTTACTTACGCACGGTTCATCGGCCATCTTTATGCGCATTCGCGTATAAATTTAAGAGACTGGAAACAAATTAGCATAATGAGAGGGACTGGGTTCAACGACTAGCACTTATAGAATATACGGTGGTGTTCAAATCAACGATTGCTTCTGTGGCGCATTGCGTTAGGCGAGTGGATCATCGAGTAGCTGAAGTTAAACCCGATCGGGTAGGGTTAGTGAGTGGATGGGTGACCGCCGAGGAAAGTGGTAAGTAAGTGGTACAGTAAGGTAAGTAGGTAGGGGGCAAGGGAAAACAGGGAATGGAATAGGTTGGGGTTTTTTTTGCAGGGGAGGGGTGGGTAATTTTTTTTTTCTTTTGAAAAAGATAAACCAGTTTTCAAAATTTGAACTGGTGTAAAATTTTTGAACTGGTGTAAAATTTATGAACTGGTTTAAAAATTTTGAACTAGTTTAACAATTTTGAACCCAAAAAATTTTCCAACCACAACATATGCATCCTTTATAAGAAATACGCCCTTCTGTTTTGAAAGCTTCCTTATCCTCTTAAGTAAAAAAGCAATCATTGAAAGAGAATCTGCCATCAACAAACAAAAAGATGAAAAATTTCAAACGAAATGGCAACCCATATATGACTGGCTAAAACGAGCTGAAAATGTAATCACTGAAGGATAATTTGCACGTGTAAATTGTAATATGTTTTTGTATTCGTAGTTAAGCCCTTTTTTTTGTGTGTGTGTGTTTTTTTGTTTAGTTTTGCACCATTGCACTTGTAAAGTTGTGTTTGTTGTAGTAAAAAAAAGGCAAAAAAAAAAATTTAAATGTTTACTGCCAAATAAACTTTTGAAAAAGTAGAACTAAGTGGTGGCAGTGTTGATATCCTTACACGACATTCATGAACCTTGTCAATTAAACTACTGCTCGTTTTCTCATAAAATAAAAAAAAATAAAAAAATAAAAAAAATCTGTAGAAGTAATGCCTTGATCGCACATTTTTACGATTGCACCGTATTTCATGAGAAATAAGGAAAATGTTTAGGATCTCCATACATTTCTCTGTAAATTTTCACGACCGATTTCACACAGTGAGCAGGAGTCAAATATGTGTTGCGTAATACCATGTCTCGAATTTCTGGCGATGTCATAGATGTGATTACTTCGTCGTGCTCATGCTTGCGTCGCTAGTGTGAACCAGGCTTTAGCAAACACTTATTTATTGATATTCAGTAGGTATTGTGCTGCTGAACAGCAGGTACATCCATAATTTACCTGTATGTCCCAATCCCAGCAACAAAATCAAAGTAGAAATGCAAGATTAGATTGCCCAAACTGCTTCAGCACGTTGGCTGAATTGATGAGTTTTGTTCTCTAGCACTACTGGTAGCTGACCTTCGTTAGCTGCCAATTTTCCTGTCAAGTTGTAGTTATCATTCCTTGATTGGAGACGGCAGACGTATCACACAATATTTTACTCGATGTAACTCGCAATTCAACGTTGGCCGGAGCATGCTACAGACTCCAGTAGTGCAACACATTCTCAGGCTTTGACGAATGTTCTTACCAATCTTCTAAACATATAATGAGCAAAATATTCGACTGACATACCGCAGGGGTTCTATTCGCGTTTAGTGGTTGCCATGTTCTTCCGGTCGTGCTACAACTTCATAGCCATGCAAACCACGATGGCGCCGGATTTGGGACAGAAAGATAAAAACCAAATCGATAATTTTCTTGGCAGCATGGAAACAGGTAGCCCACACATAACCACAGGTAGCCCAATTCATATCAGTGTTGCGTTCCCATTCGCCGAACGAAAAATGCAGTATATTAAAATTCGTCGTAACCAATATACAATGTCACCATTTAAAACCGCCGAATTCAACACCATGCTACTGTATGTATTTGTCATTTCTATATCCAAGACAGTGCCGTGCTTATACATATTACCAAAATTATGACTTCATATCAGTACTTCAACAAGAATTAGAACTGAAATATTTATCAGTGATACACTGAAAGAGGTAAGCAGTGGTAAATGTAAACTACAACCATGATTATACTGAGAAACTAATCGATCATTTAGAGGAAAGACAATGTGACTCAAAATGTCATAAGCTGTATATCACGAATCTGACTAATTTAATTGCGTTCTCTTTTTTTCTTTCTTTCCGTTATTTTAACTTATTCCTAGTTTGGACAAGAGAGGATGAGGTAAGAGAACGAATCCCATACCCTATGATAAATTTTTTTATTCTATTTTTAGTTTCACAACACGTGATTTTTATCTCGTTCTGGTAGACTATCCTCGTTAGTTACCCATTGTTTATATCCCCTGGGTCCTCATAGCATCGTTATAAACCACTCCTTAGCACAAGAGCGCCACGTTACCCCTAATCAGGTGTCTTTCTTAAAATAACCAGGCTGTCATGTTAATCTAAAATAGATTTTAAGTGATTATTATTGGAAGAGATGTATGGGGGATTCGTTCTCTTATTTCATTCTCTCTTGGTATTGGGTTAGTGTTTAATGGGTTTAGATCCAAGGGTGAGTTAGTAGGTATAAATATCGATCAGGATTTTAAATAAAACATTAATTGGCATTAACTATGAAAACCATTCCTCATAGCTCGAACACACGACAAGGAAATATTTTTTATGTATTTTAAGTACGAAAAACACTTCCCCACATTCCGGCGCATGCGCGCATCTACGAGTTACAAGCGGCCAACTTAGTATTAATTGTTCTTCCTACTAAACCTATGTCAATAATAACTATCGAAACATATAAATTTCTTTCATTAACAGTTTATTTATTTTTGAATCTGATGATGAGTGAACCTACATGTTTCATTATTAATACGTCAATCGAAGATAAAGGAATAGGAATAAAGCACTTCCTTTATATAGCTACAATTCCATTATAAGTGACACTGTCGCTCAATATCTATTATGTGAATATCGGTACAGGATGTGTTTACTGAGCTTGGTGCCTTGCATGAAAGACGTTTATAAGCATTTCATACATCGTACTTTCATATCAGGGGCGTTCCTAACCGCGAGTGCCCAAATCCTTCCAGCGAGCAGAGACATGCTGGAAAGGTTTGAAAATCTAAGGCCTCTTAAATGGTATTTCTTGCACTTCAAATGTAAGAAACCCAGTCGGTAAAAACAACTTGACAAATATCAAGATATGAAATGGGGAAGGCTATTTAGCTCTTTCTTTTTCTCTTTTCTTTACTCATTTTTCTTCTGGCTTGGAAAAAGGAGGGAGAGGCTTATTTTCTTTACGGAAATTAGGGGGGTGGGGGTAAAGTTCAAGAACCGGCCAGGAATCTGCCCTGGCTACGCCCCTGAATACTGGCCGCATAAACTGACGTGTGAAAATATACTCTGGGAAGATGGTGTGGAGGTAAATAAAAGCTACGTTAGCAATTAAATATTCCAGAAAGTGTTGATAAAACGTGATTTCTATAATTGGAAAACAAAGCACCGAATCCTCTGGAGAACTATCACGTGGTCTGAAATGGGACAACAAACAGACAAGCTGAAAGGGTCTATTGCGATTGGTCGAATCTGACTTTTAAGTTTTGTTTTGGCAGTGGCGAGAATATAAAATAAATGAAAACAAAAACGAGTGTGTTCCCGGTAAATAACAGCTCTCGGTCTACGATAAAATTGTCATTCTTTAGCCGGCGTGCTCATTCCATGATGTCAGAACTTCTGCAATATTTGCCTGAATATGTAGTGAATGGGTGGCAAGAACTGAAGATGTGTAACATTCCAAACACACAGCTGGGTTATGCTTCACGAAATAAATTGGCCCTAAGAAAGTCTTTCTGTTGGATTGAGATACCATATGCATGGCTGCTGATATTCGAAACGCTAAAGGACAGACATTTGACAGCAAAAAGCCTTATTGAGCTTTTAAATGACAGATAACCAAACAGAGGATTTGCAGGAAAAAGATGCAAAAAGAGTAGAAGATGGCCTGAGAACTAGTAATTTATGATTGACAGGCTCTATTGCATAATTTTAAGTCCCGCCCACAATGGAATAGATTTCTGACAATGGAAAACGTTAGCTACAATTGGAAACAGGTTTAGTTGGGACACTCCTCCTTAATGTTGGGACCCTAGAAGGCACAATGTTTCTACCCAACGTTGAGGAGGGAAAAGACGAAAGTGTCCCATCAATAGTGTCACGGATTGTAGCTAGTAACAAAACAATGTGCATCTAAATAATAAGCCATCCTTTTTTATTTCGGATTAAAACGTAGGTAAATCATAGTTCTGAGACTTGATATAGATCTAGCGGCATCAACTTGACAATGTGGCTCTTAGTCAATGTGTTTTTAAATTTTAAGTAAGATGGAGCGAGCTCTTTTTATCAAGTTGAGGTGTGACATATAAAGCACCGCTTAAAGAATCCCTATCGACCGCTTTGTGCGGCTCAAGCGAATTTCGATAAAAGTTTGAGATACTGATGTTTTTGCGTATTTGTAAAGTTGTAAACTGTTTTTCGATATTACGACGGGAAGTCTTATTTTTGGGGGTCTGAATCATGAGTTTTTATCTCCGCCATTACCCGAACCCGTTCCTGTGATAGAGCTAATTTTCAGCGGAAGTGACGTCATTTTACTCAACTCAACATCATTCCGGGCTACTTTTCTCGCATACCTTCGCGCGAACTTATAAGTAAAGTACAATGTTTTACAATTTTTTCACAAAGGAAAGAAAAGAACGTTTTGAATAAAAACATTCCTTTGAGAGACTGTTGAGAAAATGACGTCACGTCACGACAGCAAATCGCAGGATGAAAATCGCGAACTATTGTTTTTTTTAGTAACAGCTATAAGCATAATGTCGACAGAGAATCTTTAAGGATATTGATATTCGATTCACTATATGTTTTCCTGTTTCGACTTAGGACTGTTATAAGTTAAAGTTAGGTTCCTCTGTCAATATTTTCATGTGGTATAGTTCTGAGAAGTTGGAGAAATATATACTTTTAATTTGAATCACGAATGCCACTGGACAATTCGACTGATCCACTATGATTTTAATTTTGTTTCACTGTCGATGTTTTCTTGTAGTCTAGTTAATTATATAGACAGGGAAAGTTTGGTCTACATTTATATCGTAATTATAGAATAAATAACCGTTGGATGACTAGTTTCTGTAATAACTAGTGTAGGCGTTCTTCGGCGGGAACGATAAACACTGTGCTCTATCAACTACAATAAAAATATGCCAACTGAAGCAATATGCTAACGGAAGCAATTTGTGCTGACGTTCTGAGAGCTAGCCTTTCGCCTTTCTCTCCAACGAACTAACAAGCACAAGCAATAAGATATCAGTGAACTCTGGATATATTTCCAAAAGACAGTTATATCAGTATTAAAGATTGCTTTAAGTCTCGTAAACTTATCAACATGCCGGCGCAATATCAATAATTACTTATAAATATTTTACTACTAGTTTCGAATACGTAAGTGCGACGTACTATAAATGATAAAAATAGTCCAAATAGTTTAAAAATGGTCATCTTACGTCGTTTTACATTACCATTAATATCTTATTGTTCTTCCTACTGAAGCTATATCGATAATAGCTTTCATCATAGTATTAGCATTATTACCTTCATATATGCCCTTCATTTTCGTAGCCTAATCACCTTTTGTTAATACTTACTGGGATATTTTGTTTAATTACCTGAATTTTTGTGCACTCGATACTATTTTTCGCGAGTTGAAACAGGTATGTTTTCACACCATTTTTGGCGACCTGTATTGTCTCTGGAAATGAGTGCAAATTACGACGTGCAAAATAGTCATACAAATACTGACACGACGTATCCTTTGACGTATTTCATTTACACTTAGGCCAATATTCATGTCATAGAGAAATTGTTGATATCATCAAAAGCTATCATAAGGAAATTGTGGACTGTTATGACAAAAAAACATACCGTATATCTGTCGATGTTTCCGTATAGGTAAGTCCTGGAATTTGGAGAAAGATCTGTTTCTAAATTTAAATGGCGAATACTATTTAAGGGTTAGAGACTGATGTGAGTGCTTTATCGGCTAATATAGTCACGCCCTGACTGTACGATGAACGAAAAATATTGAATACTACACGAGGCCGAAGGCCGAATGCAGTGTAACGAAATTTCAGTTCATCGTATAGTCAGCAAGTGACTATATTTGTCGATAAAGCTCAAACATAAAGTCTCTAACCCTATTAATAGTCAAACTGAGTGCACTGTCAGCAGTGAGTTTCAGTTGAAATCAGTTGGCAATAACAATTTTATAAAGAAGTGAAATATTCCGAATGAATAAGCCATTTTTTTCGGTAAATATCTCCACAAAGAAATGTCATTTCAATAGACAATGAATGAAAACAGGATTTTTAATATCCAACTAACTTTGCAAAGAATAATTTACTTTGGTATTCGGTCGGTGAAGTTGACGTGAAGCCGCCTTGCGAGATCAATTGAATCAGTATGATTGTACATTTTAACTCAAAAACGTTTCTCTTGGAGCCATGTATTCAAATATCAAGTATTCTTCCGGCTTATCTCCTAGACAGCCTAGTTTCTTTCATTCGAAAATGACTAACCTGTAGATTCCAGTGAATTGAAATCTTGAAACGGGCCTCCATGTGCTCGGCTCCGGTGCAAACATTTTCCAAATCAAACATCCTGGATTTTCGAATGAAAGAGGAAGGTCTCGAAAATAAAAGTCATTTCTTCAATAAGGCTACTCGAGTGTTGTAGAAACATTTGTTCACTGCCACATATATTGACTTGTTGTACTTCCAGCGCTTGCAAATTAGTCATTTCCAACGAGTGCAAACATGCAAATGTTCGCCTCAAAATATATATCTTCTGTCACACAGGAGCCAGAGTTCAATTCTGCCGTCACCTTTCTAGTAATTGTCTCCTATTTTCACTGTTAAATATGCGATTGGAATGACGTTTTCCAAGCCGTCCAAACACGTTATAGCCGCGAAGCCAGGTTGGCTCACATGTATCAGGACTCCTTTTCCGTAGGTAAGAGAGGATCTGGGTCGAGTGCTTTGTTCTCCAATAATGCAGTCTCATTAGCCAATCACCTACTTGGATTTTGTACAATGCACGAAATTTGAATATTAATTCTCAATAATGCACTATACCCTATAATGTGTCTATTTTCACGCTGATTCTTGTTTTCTCTAAATACAACTGGGCTTTAAACAATTCCTATTCAAAGAGGTTATTACCCGGAAAATTGTGTCATTTTACGAGTAAGTTTATTTTTTTCGAGCCTGAAAGGCGAGAACAAATATAATTGACGAGTAAAATTTCCCAGCCGTATTACACAACGTTTCGTGTAATAAATTGTTTATTATACGACAGTTAACATACACAAAAAAGTTTATGTTTGCTTACCTTACAGCTCTGTATAAAGAAATAATCTTAAGTGCAGAAACTATCAGTAATTTTTGTAGCCAAATGTCGGGGCGCGCGCGCTAAAAGCTGATTGGCTATTACTCAAACAGCCTCATTTTTGATTGGCTCGCGCGCTTAGAAAATTAAGTGTTGAATAAACCTGTGCAAACCTTTTCGGTACCTGTGTAACACGCTCGCATATTTGTACTCGTTTTATCCCGTATTTGCATTCGAAAACGCCAAGTCGTATAATAAAACCATTTACGTCAAAAGAAACAATATTGGGAGGGTAGTTCGTGTAAAGGTGAAGGTTTGTTTCAGCGGGGAGGTAAGCACTGGGTTTTATCAACTAAGAGTTGATTAATGTATTACCATCGTGGGAAGCGTCAGTTGCAGTTTACGTTTCGAGCGCCAGCCTTTCGCTTTCACGAAGGGATAGCACTTGAAACAGCAGTTAGCATGCGTTCGATTGACGATATTCCAGAATAAAAATACATAGAATGATCGCTAAAAATTGCTCACGTCGGGATTGGTAGGCACAGAAATAATAAATGTATCCTGAATATCATATGTCAGCAAGCGTTTGTAGCCGGCTTGCACTGCAAAATGTACCTGAACCGGAAAATTCATATTCCGGAAAAGTGTCATGAGAACGCTCCTTACAAATAAGGATGTTAATGAGCTATACTCAGTAGTTATTTTTCGGTTTAGATTAGTTAGAACTGTTATTGACCCCAAATCCAACTATGCAATATAAAACGTCCTCGAGGCACTTTAGAAACTTGTATACATTTAGAACAGCTATTGTTAAATGTTCAGTCTGCATAAAATCTTGAAACTGTGTTATATTTTGCAACATCACTGTCGTCATCATTGAGGTGATAAACAGCTTCGCATTTAAATGTTCATATTAGTTGTTGCTTGACTTCCACGAAGACAGATCGGAGGAAAACTGACTACAAGAGACTTAACTCCAACTGAATATGAAGGTAAGGTTAATGAAGTGTTTATTAGATTTAAAAAAACATTTAGATGGGGAAATATCATGACAAGGTTAGTTTCGCTGGTGTACTTGGTCGTTGTGGTTAAAGAAACTTTTGATACTTCGAACAGTGCTCGAAATGTCCATGGACGTTTTCTCCCGGGGGGAGGGGGGGGGACACCCCATAAAAATAGACGGGGGTGCTCGACGTGAGAAATGAAATTCACCCCTAAAAGATAGCAATATGGGCGTGGCTCACAAACATTTTACCCCTAAAAGATAGCACTCCAAAAGACAAATTTGTGCAAACTAAAGGAAATAAGAGACAAAGCTCTGCCCCATAACCTCGTCTTTAATATTCGGATGGATCAAACGCTATATCAAAGCCGTAAATATCGATTCAACTTGTGGGGTCTCATGCTCGAGGATCCAGCGCTATTTTTTCTCGGCCACAAACATTTTGGGTCTCGGAGACCCCTAAAAGATAGCAGACCTTTGGAAGACCCCTAAGAGATAGCACTGCTTACGATTTTAACCCCTAAAAGATAGGTCGAGCACCCCCGTCTATTTTTATGGGGAGTCCCCCCCCCCCCCGGGCGTTTTCTAACATAAAATTACATTGACTTCAATCAGGCCTTCAGGATTCTCCTCGGTCAACAACATATTATCTAAATTTCGTAACTAAGCTTAAACAGGAGCCCATAACTAGCTTAAATAGTGCTTTCCAAACGATTCCGAAATATCAAATATTAGTATTGTACTCTTCATTATAACAGCGAGTTTAACCGGTTTGACTTCACTGTTTTTAAGGTCGTATCCTATTGGACTTCACTGATAAAGAATCCCATTGTTTTAGGGTTAGCGTTTGTATTGTTTTAGGGGTAGGCTATTGCTTGGGTAACCCATAACATTTTAGGTTGCAAACGGTGAAGTCTGCCCCAGTTTAAACCGCAAAATATGTTTTGTAACTTGATGAGCATGCATGCTAATTTGACGACTCATGCATAAGTCACATGGAGTCGTGTTGGTGATCGGACTCAGTGTGAGCATATATAGTTTGATAGTTTGGGGCGGAGATAATATATAGTTCAATGGAAGTGGAATGTAATTGGCGATCGGAATGGGGTGGAAACGTGTTTTACAGCCACGGAACAAAACATAGTAGAGGCGTTTTGGTTTTGTTTAACCCCAAATTTGACATAACAATTGAGAAAACAATCCATGACAAAAAAGGAAGATACGTTATTGTTCAAGCAACAATTGACGAGGCAGTTTTCACGTTCTGCAATGTTTATTTACCAAATGAGCCAAAAAACCAGATCAATGTTTTAGATTACTTGACAGAAATACTTAACCAGTTCCCCGAAGAAAACATGATTTTAGCAGGCGATTTCGGTTGTGTGCTTTCGACCATAGATAAAAAAGGCGGTGCGCCAATTGATGCAAAACACTTAGTTATCGAAAGGATCCGCAAACTAATGACGCACTTTCAGTTAATAAATATTTGGAGGGATAAACACCCGAATGATCAAATGTATACATGGAGGGACAAAAGTCTCAAAGTGCATTGCAGACTAGACTATGTCCTCCTGTTAGCGCATTTTCTCCCAATAACGGAAGACTGATCTATCTTATTTAGCCCGTTTTCTGACCATTCTGCAGTTTCCATCGCAATTCAAAGCAAAGACTATAAGTCAAAGAGAGGTCCAGGTTTCTGGAAATTCAACTGTGAGCTTTTGAAAGATAAGCAATACAGTGAATCACTACGAAACAACTTCAGTGCATTCTTGGAAAAACACAACGAAACAACCGACAAAGGATTACTTTGGGACTTAGTGAAAATGGAAATCGCAATTTTTTCCATGTCTTATTCCAAACGAATAGAAAAACGTAAGAGAAGCGATGAAAAGAAATATTTCCAACAATTGACTGAGCTTCAGAAAAGTATTGAGAATACCGATTGCAAAGGCAAGCGCGCAGAGCTTCTGTTAAAAGCAGAACACCTAAAAAAGAAACTAGATAAACTTTTAGACGATAGAATAAAAGGTACTATACTTCGCAGTAAGGTTAGATGGTATGAAGGAGGAGAAAGAAACTCAAAATATTTCTACGGTTTTGAAAAAAGAAGCTATAACACAAAACACATTACCAAGCTTAAAATAAACGAAGACATAATCAATGAGCCGTCATTGATTTTGAAAGAGCAAAAATCCTTTATGAGAAATTATATACCTCCCAAACCAATAACGAAAACCTACACTGTAAATTCAAAAGAGCTGTTTCAGCCCAAAAAGCCAAATCAGCCCCAAAGGCACTAGGGCTGATTTGGCTCTTATAGGGGTCGTTTTGAAAAATGAGGCCAAATCAGCCCCAATAAAAACCAAATTGACCCCATAGATTTCTAATTTGGCCCCTTTATGTCATTTTAGTGCTACAATAAGAGCCAATTTAGCTTTTAAGCAAGGGTAATATTGACTCCATTATTTCTAATTTAGCCCTTAGACCATATCAGTCCTACAATAAGGGTCAATTTAGGTTTTTGGCATGTGTCATATTGACCCCAGTATTTCTAATTTGGCCCTTAGGCCATTTTAGTCCTATCACAAGGGTCAATTTAGCTTTTTAGCATGGGTCGTATTGACCCCATTTATTTTTAATTTGGTCCTTAGGCCATTTTAGTCCTACAATAAGGGTCAATTTAGCTTTTTAGCATGAGTCATATTGACCCTATTATTTTTAATTATTTTTAATTATTTTTCCTACCCTTTGAAACCACATAGGCATGAAGTCTGGTGTCATGGGCTGATTCCTATACCGTAGACCGCAGCGAGTGGATATAACATAAAGCCGCATTGCCATAGTCCGGAAATTTTCTCAGATGCGAATAACTATTTAAATAGTTTCTACTTTGTGAGGAAGTTAGCATGTACCTGTACATTGCTTATGCATTAATAAATGAAAAATAATTCAAAAGTACGAAATAATATTATGAAAATAGTCCAGAAGAGTCCGCAGTTGTTCCGCGAGTACAACCGTGTCTCCTGGTGCACAAGTAGAGACTGGTAACTACAGTACTGCAAATTTGTCAGCGGCAACGCTCATGAATATATATCAGGTTTCGATTTTTCGGCGGTACTTCAACGGTCACTATCAACGAAGCAGTTTCTGGTTTTGAGCGGTCTTGTCCTACAACTTCAATGGATTTACAGAAGGTTAGCTAGTTTAAGAGTTTGGGAAACAAACTAAGAACTTATCAAGACGTCGTTTGGACCGTAAATGGCTATTTATGGCTGGTATCCTTGGAGGAAAACGAAACACTAAAAACTAACAGTTCGAAGATGACGGTAAGTTGGCCAGTACAGTTTTATTTTTATCTTTTAAAGTAATGACTAATGCTAGTAATGGTCCAAAGACCAAAGTAATTCCTAATTTACCTACAAGTAGATATGTTGATCGGTAGGTCCCTTAATAATACTTACAAAACGTAAATATAATGAGTATTTCATGGATGAACTAACTATGCAATTTGCTCACTCTCTCGCCTTTATAAATCTGCGACCGAGCAGAGTCACATTACAACTTAAATACACATCGGCGACTCGAATTAACCATCTAGTTACTACTTTAGGACACTGTGTTGTGTTTGAGTATATTTCTAAGTTAACAAGGTCGTTTCTAAACGAGTAAATAATGAAAAGAATAACACAAAACCATAGATCAAAGTATGTTGCAAATGCCCCACCATATCCCGGGGGGGAGGGAATGGGCATTGCTGGAATTGACTGATGCATTAGAATTTGGACTTTTGTTTTAATTTCTTAATTAACAAAATAACATTTACTTTCTTTATTAGAATTTCTTCTATAGTGGGTATTTCCAATGGTCACACAAACAACTTGAAAATCAAAAACAATTTTGTTATTTCCCAAAATAATGTAAATTAAGTAACTACACCACTGCTAACAGTAAGTGTTGTACTCTTCCTTTTACAGCATGTACATGTATGCTAGAAAAGCAAAGATAGAACAACAGGACTGGCAGGCATACGTGAACAGTATACAACAAGTTTGCTGGTTGGCTGAGTACACATGGGAGAAGACCAACAGATAAGACTTATAAAAACATAAACTAGGCTATTTTAGGATAATTACTAATCTTTAAAAATATGCCTGTCCTGCTATATGAAAGGAATATTTACTTATAATAATTATGCTTACAACATTTTCTGGAATATTAATGCCAGGTATCTGTACAATGTATGAGCAGGGTGATTTTAAATAAATGCTAGGGACGTTTATTTGAGACCCTGCTTTTTATTCGAGACCTGGCCTGGAATAGCCTGAATTTCATATTTTATAATTTTGCATAATTATCATAAGTAACTCATCAGAGAAGATGGCAGGATTTGTTGTTTCTGTTTTGGACTCACAGTAGTTGATCATTGATGTGTTGCATAACTGGACACATCAATACAAAAGCATTATGTTTACTGAAAATCTGATTAGCTGATGAAGAAGGTACATGTACATTTCTTATTGGGGGCAGAATTGTGTCCTATTGATTGCTTGATAAACACTTGCAAAACTTTGTTAATTGGGAGGCCAAAGGCCTGGCACAAGTAATAACTAATCAAGCAACTTTCTTGAACAATAAAAATTGTGTCTTGTGTTCATGTTGTTTGATATTTGACACTAACCCGGTTTTCCCATGAGATAGAATGCACATTACAATTTATTCCACTATTTTGTCAAAAAGTTTGACCTCTGTTATTAACAAGTAATCACATGGGTCCTCATAAACGTAAGGATTAATTTCACAGAGGCACAACAACAACAAATATTAATGTCTAATAAACACTCGGTCAATATTATTATGGCTAAATTTTAGATAAAGCATGGGCATTTGTTTAAGAAAATGCAGAATTACTTGAATCACTGCAGCGGTTACATGACTAAAATGCATTGCAGTACAATGTACATGTTCAATGTAAGTTTTTTATCAATTTCATTTACAAGCCCTGGCATTTCATGGAATTTGGCTCTGTGGACCAGGTTGTTCAAAGGGTTGATAGCTTAGGGACTTATCCAGTGGATAAAGTTATCCACCCTTTGAACATGCAACTGGGCCCTGGTCTAGAGAGCCACATTTTATAAGTAAATATCAGGGCTTGTATTTAAGAAAATACTACTTACATTATACATGTACCAGTTGCAATGCATTTTAGTCAGGTAACATTTGTAATTCAAGTAATTCTGCATTTTCTCAAACAAATGCCCATGCTTTCCTTACAATTTAGCCATAATAATATTGACCCAGTGTTTATAAGACATTAATCTTTTTTGTTGTTGAGAGCCTCATTTCTGAAATACTCACTGGTTCAGGGAATAGGGCACTCCTCTCTTATATTTATAGGTAATAGAGTCATGCAGCAAAGCAATTTTATCAATTTTGAAGACACAAGTGAAATTAATCCTTATGTTTACGAGAACCCATGCGATTACTTGTTAATAACATAGAGGACAAGCAGTTTTGACAAAATAGTGGAAAAAAATTGTAATGTGCATTCTACCCACCTTTTATCCACCCTTTGAACAACTGAACCCTTGCATGTATTTGAACCTGCCCCAGTATTTAGTAAACATGAACACTTTTTTTTGTATTTGCTTGACAACTTCATTTTTGTAGTCCTTTTGAAACCAGAAACATTCTTTCCTCTGTCTATAATTATATGGAAAGTAATAAAACTGGTATTCCCTGGTTCATGTAAAATTGTATATTGACAAGATGTTTAGTTAAAATTAATTATAAGGCTGGGTTTTCAATAAACATTGTGGTCTCGAATAAATGCTGGGCCCTGTAAGTTATTGGTATGTCTATACATTTTTTTAGTAGATTGCAAGATCCAGATATAATAATAACACTTGAAACATTTCTTGATCAGTGGGTGCCCTAGAAAGTGTAAAGCTTGCATGGTCATAGCCTTGGAAACCAGCTGACTCTTATCACTCCCCCACTCACGAAAGAGACGTCTGGGCAGCAAGGCAGAAAATTCCATACTGATGACATAGCAGATACGATGCATAAATTAGTTGCAATTCTCAGAAGCTGAATGCGAACAACAGAGTTCTTTTCAAGGAATATAACTACTGAGGCTGCTTGGCATCGTGAAACGGCTATCTGCCACATGTATGTCATCAGTATGGAATTTTCTGCCTCGCTGCACAGACGTCTCTTTCACAAGTGGGGGAGCGATAAGAGTCCGCTGGTTTCCCAGGCTAGCATGGTCAGTAAGGTGTTTGTAATATGGCATTTTCCATAAAGTAAATGTTTTTTGAAGCACTGATATAAATCATAAAACTCGTTGATGTTGGCATTGTCCTAGCCTGCGAAAGCAGCTGCATCTTTGTACTCACTCTGAAACGGATTCCCCCAAAGAAATGTCTGCAGGGCGAGAAACAACATTCCATATTGATGATGTATTTTTGGCTAAATTATTTTTTTGAACAAGCTTCAAGTGCAAATTGCAAAGCAAGTGTAGGGAAAGATTGTCTTTGGATGTCTTTAAACATTGTGTCAAAGAGTTATACAGGCCCTGCTTTTAGCTTTAAATCGCTCACCAACAGTCGGGTCAATTCCTTATGCAACTGTTGTGATGTATTTGTGTTTACTGATGAAACTTGAATGAAAGTCTCATTCAGTTTGTGTTTGTGTTTACTGATGAAACTTGAATGAAAGTCTCATTCAGTTTGTTGTCCACAGAAAGTGTACCACAGAAAGTTTGAAGCATATCTTGACTCTTGTGTATGTACAAACTCTGTGTGTATGTACAAACTCAAATTATTAGTCTCAATTATTAATCTCAAACTTCAGATGGATACCATTATGGCCATGATACAAACTAGGGTGTAGCAAGAATAATTGATTGGTATAGCAGGCGATCAAATCTACTGTAATGAACTGATACAGCTCTTCTCAAATAGCAAAGTGAAGTTAGCCTTGAATTGTGTGGTGATACAGCAAACTGAATGAGTACAAGTTACATGTACATGAACATTCAAATCTCATCGGTAAGCTCAAATACATCTTTACCATCACAACAACAGTCCCATAAGGAATTGATCTGACTGTTGGTGAAGGATTTAAAGCCAAAAGCATGGCCCAGCTCTTCGACACAATGTTTAAAAACATCCAAAGACAATATTTCCCTATGCTTGCTTTGCACTCAATAGTTTGTTGGGAAAAAAATATTATACACAGAAGACAAAAGGATCTGATTGACCAATCAAATTTTTTTGTGAGATTCAGGTCAAACACCAGTATGGAATTGTGTTACTCGTTCTGCAGGCGTTTCTTTGCGGAAACGGTTTCGGAGTGAGCACAAAGATGCAGCTGCTTTTGCAGGCTAGCGTTGGGATTGAAAGAGCTGGTCAGACTTTAGTGTCTGCCACCTCACTTATGAATGCTATCTATATATATATATATTAAGTGCTTTACCCGTTGAAGCTGATATATTTATATATATATAGTATACTCATACATGTACATGTTTCATGTCCATTTCCAGAAAGCATGCAGATTAGCACATCCTGTGGTAATTCTGGTAAGAGACTTAAAATTTTGTTGCCATGGTAATTTACCTTGGATTCGTGCTAATCACGTTTTTGGGGACTGAACTGAGAGCATGTACATGTATCTTACGTATATAATTTTGAATGGTAGAAATGCTTGCACAAGTTGTCAATAGTGTTGATTGTGCCATTTTTGTTATGTTATAGCTATATACATGTAGTACATGTAAGTCAACCCTGCATTGCTTTAATAGTTGACTTGAGGTTATTACTTGTCTTATCTCATGTATTTATCTCGTGTATTTTATGACTTGAAAAGTTTTATGCACTAAAATGTAAACTGCAGTCATGGAAATATTTGAATAAATGTGAATTTACAATCTAGAAATTCTGTTCGGCTATTATTGAAATGAGTTAAGTTGGAAGAAATATTTATTTATCCTGGGAAATATAGTGAAATCTTTTCTGGGTTCCAAATTACAAAGAAAGATCAAAACAGCCCTTCTTTGAGCTAAAATAGCTCTTTTTGGGAGGGCTGTTTCTTTGGGGGCTAATTATTTTGGGGCTGTTTCTGCTTCCATAAAACCCAAATTGACCCCAGTGTCTTCCAAATCAGCACTTAAAAAGGTCTAATTCAGCCCAAAAGCTGGGGTCAAATTAGCTCCACAACTTGGGGCTGTTTTAGCTCCATTCTAATGGGACTAAAACAGCCCCAAAATTAACACCAAATTTTACTCACCGTTTTGGCCCCATTTTTGGGGCCGAAACGGCTCTTTTCAATTTACAGTGTAGAACAAGAAGCGTTTTTGAACAATGTGAAGTCAAATAATAAAATATCTGACGAACAAAAGAAATCCTGTGAGGGTTTGTTAACAATAGAAGAATGCCTATCTGCATTAAAAAAGTTCAAGAGCAACAAAACTCCAAGGTCGGAGTTTTACCACTTTTTCTGGAATGACTTAAATCACCTTATAGTAGACAGTTTCAACAATGCTTTCAGTACAGGTAAATTATCTATTAGTCAAAGACGAGGCATCATTACGCTTCTGCCAAACAAAACCAAACAGAAATGTTTTCTTGAAAACTGGCGACCGATCTCGCTATTGAACGTGGACAACAAAATAGCAACAAAGGTAATCGCTAACAGACTAGAAAAGGTACTGCCTAGTATCATCAACCCAAATCAAACTGGTTATGTCAAAGGCCGTTATATAGGGGAAACATCCGTCTAATTACCGACTTAATGGAACACACTTTAAATCACAACCTGTCCGGAATTGCATTGTTCCTTGATTTCAGGAAAGCTTTTGACACAATAGAGTGGACATACATTCAAAACGTTTTACAAAAAATTGAGTTTGGTCCGGAGCTAATACATTGGGTTAAAACATTTTATACAGATATTTCAAGCTGTATAATAAATAATGGATATGCTTCTGATTTCTTCAACCTGGAACGAGGTGTAAGACAAGGATGCCCCCTCTCAGGATTACTTTTTGTTCTAGGGATTGAAGTACTCGCACTTGCGATTAATAGTAACAAAAACATAAAAGGTATTGATGTATTTGGAGAAGAGATTAAACTAACACAATATGCCGATGATACCACCTGTTTTCTTGATAAACTTGAACATCTTAAAAAATGTCTCATGGTGTGGGAAAAAAGAAATCTCACGTTATATGGCCGTATAAACATAGTAAAAACTTTGGGATTATCGAAGCTAGTCTACAATGCATCTGTTTTGCCCATACCAGAAAACTATTCCAAGCAAGTGGATGAAGTTACATAAAAAAATATTTAGAAAAACAAACCCCCTAAAATAAAAAAGTCAACTTTAATTGGGCGTAAAGAAGATGGAGGCCTTTGTATGATTAATGTTGGTGATATTGAAAAAGCAATCAAAATCAGCTAGATAAAGAGGCTGGCAGACACACGTGTCGCAGCATGGAAAATAATCCCCTTGAGTCCCCTGGTAAAATACGGGGGCGCTTTTCTATTTAAGTGCAACTATGATGTTAAACACCTAACGCTTTTAGAGCTTCCACTGTTTTACAAACAAATTCTGGTATATTGGCAGGATTTAAAATCGGACTGGTTTAAACAACACCCTACAGCTTCCAAAGAAAACGAAATAATTTGGAACAATAGTAAAATCAAAATAGGTGGGAGCCCAGTATTTTACAAAGAATGGCTACAAAAAGGGATATACAGCTGTGACGATTTGTGTAATGATAACCACAAACTGCTTACTTATCATGAATTTCAAACTAAGTTTAAAATTAAAACAACTTTTATACGGTTTATAGGGCTCATAAATGCAGTAAAAACGTATAAGCGAGTAAATGGGCGTGAATTACCAGTTAATTTACCTGTACCCGCACCACATCTACCTGAATGTTTCACAAACGCGAAAATATTACGGCCAAAAAGACTCGCGGAGTACTCATAGAGCAACAATTCAAAGCACCAACCGCTCAAAGGAAATTAAAAAGCCAAGGGCTACCCGAAAATAAGTTAAAAGAAATTTACACAGTTCCGTTTGCTATTACAAAAGAGATAAAATTAAGCATATTCCAATACAAAATTAACCACATGCAACATTCTTGCTACAAATGATTTCCTCTTCAAGGTAAAAATAAAAGACAGCGATCAATGCCCGTTCTGTGTTGAGAGACACACTTTAGAACATATGTTCGCCCAATGTGATGAAGCCAAAACTTTCTGGGAATGTTTCAAGAAATGGTGGTTAAAAAACACATCGCAAACGTTAAACCTAAACACCGCAAATTGCTAAACCATGTATTGATAATTGCAAAGGTTCATATGTATATGTTGTGGTTCAAAAATGTTTTGGTTCAATTTTTTTTTAAACCAGTTCAAATGTTTTTAACCGGTTCAAAATTTTTACACTAGTTCAAAATTTTTACACCAGTTCAAAATTTTAAAACCAGTTTATATTTAACATTCTAAAAGGGAAGTTATGTTAACTGATGTTAGGGTTATTTTAAATGTTGGATTTGGGATCCTAAATTAGTGACTACTAGATGTTATTGTTTGCTTCGTTCTATTAATGTTTGTTCTATTGTTTGTCGGTGAAGGTAGTAGCAAATTGGAGCAAATCTTACGGGCGCTGCGAGGCACCCAAAATTATTAGTGACTAGCTCTAAACACCCTAAATTAGTGAGCATCCGTTGTTGACGGTTAGGGTATTCTTAAATGTAGGGGTAGGGTTTGTATTAGTTAACAGGACCATCGAAGAAGCATTATTATTCTGAGTTGTTCAGTGATCTAGTTCTAAGTGTAGTGACTATAGCTCTAAACACCCTAAATTAGTGAGCATCCGTTGTTGACGGTTAGGGTACTTTTAAATGTAGGGGTAGGGTTTGTATTAGTTCACAGGACCATCGAAGAAGCATTATTATTCTGAGTTGTTCAGTGATCTAGTTCTAAGTGTAGTGACTATAGCTCTAAACACCCTAAATTAGTGAGCATCCGTTGTTGACGGTTAGGGTATTTTTAAATGTAGGGGTAGGGTTTGTATTAGTTCACAGGACCATCGAAGAAGCATTATTATTCTTAGTTGTTCAGTGATCTAGTTCTAAGTGTAGTGACTATAGCTCTAAACACCCAAATTAGTGAGCATCCGTTGTTGACGGTTAGGGTATTTTTAAATGTAGGGGTAGGGTTTGTATTAGTTCACGGGACCAATGAAGAAGCATTATTATTCTGAGTTCTTCAGTAATCTACACTGTAAATTGAAAAGAGCTGTTTTGACCCCAAAAGCCAAATCAGCCCCAAAGTCACTTGGGCTGATTCGGCCCCTAAAGGAGCCATTTTGAAAAATGAGGCCAAATCAGCCCTTATAGCAACTAATTTGTCCCCATGAGTATCCAATTTGGCTCCAAGAATTTCCAATTTGGCCCTACCTATCAATTCGGCTCTATAAAGAGTCAAATGCACTTGGATTGATTTTGCCCAAAAATTTCTAATTTGGCCCATGGAATAATTTCCTCCCACAAGATGGAACCATTTAAACCCCATTGAAGGAGTCGTTGAGACTTAAATTTACAGTCATATATTAGGTAAACAAAGTGTATTTAATAAGTAAAAGTACATTTCTACAGTGTATTATGAAAGTACAAATTATACAGATAAATTACCCTCTTGCATGGACATGTATCTAAATACAGTGGGACACTGTAAATTCAATCACACAGGCGATACAGAAAACGGATGGATATACATGCATGTATACATGTACAAGCTGTCATGTTGATGCAGATGTGCCATTTTACATGTATTGGGTGAAGGCTAAATCTGCTCATTGTACACTGTCATCAACGTCATATTTTGGGCAAACATACTTAAATTCATTGTTACCAATAAGCTTACAGATATGCATTGGCCTATACGTAATTAACTCAGCTTGCCTCCTCACTGTAATCAATCCTGGGATCACTGGTTTCACCCTAAATGCATTTGTGTGACTGTCATAATTTAGGGTCATGATGTCCTTTAACACAAAAAACACATCTTTGTTATTTTTGTTTGTTGTAACAATTTTCTGGATTACAGAAAACTGTGGCATGATTCCATCAGATCCAGAGTGGACAACAGCACCTTTCTTGTATTTCGTACCATGTACAGTACACCAATTTGCTCTGAAACAAATAGGAGTGTTTTTATTATTATTAAAAGTTTCCTCAAAACATTGATATGGTATTTTCAATAAACAATATTACTATGGGTAGCCCTTAGCTACATACCAAAACCTTTCTGAATATTAGAATCCCCCTAAAATATTCCCCTTAATTATATCTCCTTCCAATAATAAGCCCCATCATCTCCCAATATCAGCCCATGGTCAGTTTGGAATATTAGTCTATATTAAATATAAAATTGAAAGTACATGTACTTACTCATGAACAATATCGTCATCTCCTAGAGTGTCTAGCTTGTCACGGAGCATGTCCAAGTAGGCAACATTGTTAGCTTCCTTCTGAGATCCTAAAAAACATGGCTTATTTTAGCATTGGCTTGGTTTTCTTTGTTCTTCTGCATGGGAATATATGTAATACCCCTGCAGATTAGTGTACAAGGGGAATTTAAATTAAAATGCAAGGGGAATATATATTAAAATGCAAGGGGAATATGTCATATTTCCCTTGCACTTTAGTACATATTCCCCTTGCATTTTAATGCATATTCCCAATGCACACTTGGAGCACATGTGGTTGCTCTTCATACTGGGGGCATGTTTCATCCATGTGGGATAATCGAGCAAATTGTATGCATGCTCCTTACCACAGATACTTAATTTATATTTATGACCTCATTGTATCACAATCCTCAAAGAATGTTATGAACAGGGGTATGTGATTTATTCACCATTTACAACATTGCAAGTCCATATGATTTCTCACATTCAAATGCATCAACAAACAATTCCTCTACAGTGATATTGCAATTACCTCCAGGTGGTTCAACACAACTTTTCTAACTGGCTTTGAGGTTCAATAAACCATGAAAACTATTTCGAGTGAGAAAAGTATCCAACTCTGACTCACTTGACATTTTTCATTCAACTGTTCGAGGTGACTTGAACTAATTTGAATAATGTGGTTTTGCAATCAGTGCAAGGCTAAAAAGGCAAAGGATATGTAATGTTTTCGCTTGGGGATACATGTATGTGATTACATAATGTGGAACATACTCTTTAATCTACACCCACCCTATTCAAAATGACAAGGTGCCAATACAAACAATACACATTGTTTTTTTCTTTTGTCATTGAGAGCATTTGAGAGAAAACCGTTTGCTAATATAAAAATGTATTTTATCGGCCTTTCGCTCTGGTGTGATCATAGTTAATAGAGTGGAATGGTTAGGAAACCCGGCAAACTTCAAAAGGGCTAACAAAGGCGCTGTGATTTATGTTGGAAGGGGGTAAGACAAAAGATTGTGCATGGACATAGTTCATTAGCGTTCACCTGAACGACTGAACTCACACGTTTCTATTGGCTGATTGATTTATAACATGTTGGAATTTCTATTGTGTTTTGTGCACGGTAGTGGTTGAAAAAAGCTAACAAAGACATACATTGTATAAGAAAAAAGGTCTCAGAGTTTCATAACCATTCCACTCTATTAACTATGGTGTGATCTTTTCCTTGGGTGCCCACAGGGAATAAATCACATACATATCCCCAAGGGAAAGGCCGATTACCCTCACTTATTACTTTTCATTAAATAACACGATTGTACAGTACTTACATGTAATAATATTTAAGCATTGTACACCTATTTCAATGAAGGTTCATTTTGTTGATTTGAAGAATGAACTCTTTGACCAAAAGGTTTCATAGGAATGCTTTATCTAACTTGTAATAATACAGCAACTCAATTATTATTTCAAATTATTTTCCACTTCAGTGTTGAGAAGTCATGTACAATGGACTTCAGGTTGTCATTTCTGTAAGTTAAAATGAAAATCGCACAATAGATTGCTCCCATTTGGTCAGGGAGGTCATTCTTTGAACTAATAAACCTTTGTTGAAATAGCTGCATACATGTACATGTATGTTACATGTACACAAATGAGGACACTACAATATGTATTGTGCAAATATATATATATGCTAAGTATATTATTGATACCTGGGCCTACTTCTAAAGGCTTCTCGATTGATGGCTGTCCATGCTTACTACCAGCCATTTCGTAGCACTGTAGTAACTGATGACGATTGGCCAAAGTCAAAGGGATATTGGTGAAATTACCAATAGTTGTGCCAAGCCGCTTCAGTCGTTCATGCTTGGCCTCAAATCGCATACACCACGATCGCACCATTGGACCGAGTCTAAAATATAAAGAAATTGAGAATAAAATATTTGTTGTTTTACACTCTTTTTCACAATATGGTACTAAGCTACATTGTACATGTACTGTACATTGTAGAGCAGCTAGGTTACTGCATATTTTACCATACAGATGGTGGCATTTATCCTGTGGAAAAAGGTTTTATGGAAGATCAATGTACACATAATTTAATATTTGTCTAAGGTGCAAATTTCGTAAAGATAAATACAGAAAAAGATAAAATTAACAGTATTCTAGCAGTAATATGTCAGTGTTTTTCTGTATTGACCAATGCAATATCATTGGTAAATTGCATATTTTCTGCATTTATCACTGGAAAAATACCCAATAAAACTTTAATGGGAATTTACCCAAAACAATACTACATTGATGGGAAGAATTCAGAGTTATCATTAATGGAATGGTGGACCTGAATTCTGCACATTTGTCACTTGAGTTTGGGTGTATCCCATCAATGCTTTTATTAGATTAGACATTTTCCTGTGTATCGTGGATCCTAAATGAATAGCTCTTATACAACATTTTCACACTAGGGACTAATCCAGCCAATCACATTGCTTTTGTCTTCCACATTTAACCCACATTTTTGAAAGACTTGATAAAATAACAGCCAAGATTAGCACATCCAAATTTATTCACAATCACTTTCTAGTTTTAATTATTAAACATTTTTATTATAATTACTGTTTGGATAATATTATACGCTCATGGATATGTCATGGATATGCTTGTATTACCTAATCATTGTCGTTGGGTAATGGATCATGTAATGCATCTTTGGGATGACTGAGCAATGAGGATATAGCTGAATGAATCTGCTGTGGTGGTCTGTAATCAGATCTCTCAAGTAAGTTGCTTTGTTAATGGTGGTCACTTCAGCAAAGATGATGTCAACTATCTCAAGTAGTGTTATGTATAGGTTCCACTTCTCATCGTCGGCAGGCATGTAGGATCCAATCATCAAGGGCAAGAATCTGCCAAGGCACCACATCTGTGAAGCTGAAATACCAAACAAATTCTATAATAGGCAATATTTGTATTCTCACGGATGAACTGGAATGAAAAGGAACAACATTGAGGGTAGCTGAAGTAGTTTATTTAACAACTTTCAAGTTACATGTAAAACAGATTGATAATTTATTTATATTTTTAAAATATTCCTGTCTTCATTAAGGTCATTTGAGTAAAACTGCACTGAATGATACAGTTTTTATTTAGAATGACTGCACAGAAACTGATAATTTACTTTGTTAGTCCCAGCTGAAAGATCATAATTTATAACTGATAAATTGCATTCAGTTCCATCTTGCATTCTAAAATATGGCAGGCATGATTAGTACTCGCATCAATGTCACCTTTCCATACCTCTTTGTTTAAGGGAATTTGTTGTAGAATTCAAGGTACTACTTGAAATAACAGATGGCTTGTTGGGGGTATCAGCATAGCCATAATCAAAGTCTTGAATCCATTGGTTGAGCTGCTCCAATCTGAAGAAGCGTTGCTCATTGATTGCATACTTTAAAACCTCTTTCGCCTCATATTGTAAGAGGCCTTCGAGCACATCATGCATGGCATCTCCAGGAAGCCCACCAATTACATGGAAGTAGCGTGAGTGGTTCAATATTGACCTGAAGTTTATTCCATACTGCACAGAAATATCAACATCAGAGTTTTCAATTGCTGTGCAATGCTGGTCATACATCACTCGTGTCCGCAACTGGAAATCATCTTCATTGAACTGCAATAAAATATACTTTTTTAATGGTATTCTGGCATCTTTGCAACAATATTTGGTCTAAGGTGTGTAAGGGCATTCTATTTCTGTAGCTTTTAAAATAACTTGGTACAGTACATGTACATTTTGATTCACCAAGCCTGTAAACCAATATATACATGCACATATATATAATAATCTACTGCATACCAATAATCTAAATAACTTGTGGTGCAAATTTAACCCCTGGTGCAAATTTATCTTGCACTGGTGCAATATAATTATATTATCAAGATTTAAAAGTTTAAAAAATTCCACCCCTCCCCCCACAAAAAAAAATACACTCCCGCCCCATCTCTCCTCTCCTGCCACCCCTCCCTATCCCTTACTACCCTCCTCCTTAATTTCTACCTCACTAATTATTGTTACACATTATTATTACATACTTTGTTCTTTCCTTCCTTTTTCTGCTTCTTGGACTCCTGGTTGCAAGATCAGTGCTCTACCAACTGAGCTGCTAGAGAATCGTGATGGATGGAGGGTGTGCCTTTTCTAATAAATAACTAAACTGATGCCCAGTCTCTCTCGGTTTACTTAATGTTTCATGGCAACAGTGACAAAATCTCTCTTCAAACGGATCTTTTGCTTCCCATTCATCATGACCAAGCAAGAGACTTTCTAGCAACAGATAAAATAATGCCTGAAATGCCATTGGAACCAAACAAAAACAAAGAATCACTGATTACCCTTTTTTTTAGAGCACACTTTCTTACTCAACCACTAACCCTGAACCTAAACTATTTCTAAGATATGTAAGTTCCCAGGTAAAAGATGAGTTCTCACCCACTTAGGGATACAGATCACAGGTAAACAATGAGTTCTCACTAAAACTTCTGCTCATGGCTCAAATTGACAATAATAACAGTTCTAAATCATGGTTATAGTACATTGTCAATTTTAGTTCCTGCATGGTAAAAATTTACACCAGACAGTGCAAAATGTTTGCATCAGTGCAAAACAAATTTGCACCAAGGTTAAATTTGCTCTACAACATACAATGTACACATGCATTAATTTTGATGGTTATTGTGGGCTTTGCAGCCCATTTGACTTCAGGCCTATACTGTATGGTAGCTATGAACATTATTATTTATTGCGCATTGTACCTTAGTAGCAACATCAATTGCATTTCCCATGCATACCCTGCACTTCAAAGCAGAAGCACTTCCAACTTTAAATCCACCAATTTCTTGAGATGCCAAGTTGTCCCCAGACATGAAGGTCACACTACCAGTAAAGGATTTTCTTTCACCATTTACATTGAATTCATATCCTCCATCCTGTCAAAATGAATGGACTTAAATAGGTAAAATTATGGTTTGCATTTCTGTGGCAAATTCCAATTACAGTTGTACTAGTAGTGGTGAAACTGTCCATAAATGCAAATTTTACGTCAAATACAGGGAGCCATTGCCGGGTCTCCCAAACCAGGATCGAATTGGAATTTAGGTTGGTTTTTGTGGAGGGAGGAAAACCAAAGAATCCATAGAAAAACCCTTGGAGCAAGGGTGAGATACCAACAAACTCAACTCACATGTTACCTGGGCTCAAACTCTGACCACAGTGGTGAGAGGCAAAGTGATTAACACCCTGCACTACCCTGGCTCCCCTATCCAATATTTAAATATATTTCTTAATCAAATTTGTCATCCTAGATAACACTGGTACAAACTTTCGGTGTATATAAGCTTTCGATGTTGTACTGACCTGTTCCAACTGATCAAGAGCAATCATGAATGACTGAAGAACTTTGTTGGTTCCATATTTCTTTATGACGTTCCTTTTTGCAATTGAGAGAAGCTGCATGCTCTTCAGCTGAGAGCGGTGTGTAGGATGTATGTTTGCCAATGTATAATAAAAGACACCTTTCGAGAAAATAAAACAAAATAAGAGATACCAGAAACAATGCATTGTATTTTGGAAATGCCTTAAACAAATAAAGGTAGAGCAGTTTGTTAATGATTGCTGGCATAGAGCAGGTTTCAATTGACTGTAAACCCAAAGCAATTACAACGAACCAATCATGAACTAAAGTGAATACCGATTGGTTTCACTGGCATAAGAAAGCAATCAATCAGGAGGAAAAGTAAACACAATCATGGATTGATGGCGTGACGGACCAAAACCACAATTGGTTTTACTCTGGAATTTGATTTGCTGGCTGATTACAAAACATTTTCACAACCAATAGAAAAGCTAAGTAAACACAAAACCAATGCAATCACCGAAAACATTCTACACTCAATTGAAACCTGCTCTAACACATACATGTAATACAATATTATGACAAATATTTTTATTACCAACTTTATGCTTTGAGGTTTTGCTGCCCAATGGGTTCACTACCTCGACCTCATCATAATACAATATGATTTGTAAAGCATGAGGGTCCCTTGAAAAGAGGGGATGTTGCTGGAATACCTGAGCATCACAGAAGTCTGCAATCATCCCATCACGCCGCTGATGTGGATTTTCTACCTGCATGGCATTCAATAAAATTAGATGTATCTAACTTGATGAATTACTGCACATGTCAAATGATGTGAACCAAGAGCCAATATTTTTCTACTCAGTTCATACCAGTACATGTTTTTGCAAAGATAACAGAGTAATATTATTATTTTATTAACTTTACATGTATTTTAGTGTCAACAGATTGCAGCACCGCTCAACTGAAATAATGCAGCCAAACCTCTCCACAATGACAACCTATTGACCATTATGGGGAGGTTCTAATAAGAGAAATTGTATTGACTGCCTGCCAGGACAAAATATTGATCGTGCTATACAGGTGGCCATTGTGGGGAGGTGACTGTACAAATAAAAAATATTACAAAAACTAACATGTAGCTAATAATGTATTAAAAAGCACATTCATACAATGTAGATGTCATATACATTACAATAGTACACATTTCTGTTTACCTGTTTTAGAATGGAAGGGTCATTCAGTAATAATTCTAAACTGTCAAGCAAGGGGATGTCAATAACTTCATCTGAAAGTTGAACCCTTCTTCTTTTTGCTCCCTTTTGTCTGTGCCCATGATAGTTACCAAGAACATGTCTAACTGGTTCCTTAAAGATACAAAAATGCCATGGTATACCTTTAGTTCATTTTTTTCTCAGATTTTTTGAATTAGGAATTTTTTTTAAACTACAATGTAGGCATTACGATATGTGCTCGGTCTAAATGTGTCTTTAACCATTGTTTTCAGTTTCTTTTGTTGGGTTAGTTACATGTAATGTACATTCAAATATGCAGAATGGAGTCACTCCTAGTTTCAAGAGGGTCTATACATGTAGATGAATGGGACTTAATTTGACATTATTACTGTACAGGTTTATTTGAGTGCATAATGAGCTCTTCTCAACGTGTATAAAAGCCGCCACATTTTGAAATGTAAATTAGCCGTAGGTCGCACTGGTGACAGGCTAGTGACAGTTGAATGGCCAGTCAGAAAACGTGTAAGAATGAGCATTAGTAAAAGCCAATCAGAATCGACTACATATATCCTAGTACTTCGTTGGGGGTCAAGAACAAGCTTTCTGTCGCTGTTTCGCAGACAGACTTAACCGGGGTTCAGTTTGGATGCAACGCAGGCTAAGCCAATCTGATACCACAAAATCTGAAAAACAAAAGAACTTGAGAACAATAGTTAAAGACACATTTAGACCAAGCACATACATGTATCGTAATGGAATTTTTTTTTGACCTAGGAAATTTTTTAAACCAAAAGTAAATTCACCCTCCCGTCCCCCTGTTTTCCCACCCCCTTATCACTTTATATCTTATACAATGTAGCATAGAGGGCAAAATTTCTCGAAGCTCATTTTGAACTGACTTGGCAACACTTAAAAGGCTTTCAAATTGCACACCTCTTTAAAATTGTGTCCTTTATACTATCAAAAAGTAATAATTGCATGAGTCCTTGTAAAATTTGAGATAAATTTTACTTGTGTTTTCAAATTTTTCCAAATTGCCCTTGTCGCAAAATTTTACCCAGCCCCATGCAATTTACATATACAAAGTATTGCCTTCCTTTGCAAATGCTAGATGTGAACCAGACTTTACATACCGGTACATATTTTAAGACTGTACTCAACTTACAACAAATCCAAACATTTCTTTGAATGTTTGCGTCTGTCCTTTGGCAGTTTCCATGCCTTGAAATGGGTTGGCCACCACAGAGTTTTCATCATATAGAGTTCCCCATGCAACTTTGTTGTACATGTTATCTTCTGCGGTTACATTCCTCAGTTCCTTGCCAATGTTATCACACACTGCCTGTACCGTTTCACAAACAAGAGTGGTGGTATGTTCAACAATATCATCCAATGCTTTTTGTGTCAGATTGTGAGTTTCCTTTATTCTTAAAAGGTATGCTGCACTATTGCGCTTTATTTGTATATCTGAACAATTGATTTCATCTTCGTCAGAACTCATTTCGTCCATAACATGCACTTCCTCATCTGGTGAATTAGGGATACATGTATCTTCTGGTTCAATACCTTGCCCCAGGTCTTGCTCCTGTCTGCCTACGAAATATGTAACATCACTTGCAGTCTCCCAGATACGTTGGTGTTTTCGTTGTAGGTGACTTCTGTAGCCATAAAAAATTCTGTATGTGCACCCACAGCCATTGACACCACATGAAATATGAAAATTGGAGTCTTGTCCATGAACACGCTGGTAATGGTTGACTAGAAGGGCAAAATTGCCCATGATCGCAGTACACATATTACAATGAAATACCATTGTCGTGCGACTGCATGCAAACAACTAGCACACGAGGGAAGCAGTGTAATGTGATCATATATAACCATGTTAATCTTAAACTTGGAGATAGTTATTTAGAATATATTTGATTGGACAATCCAACGTAATAAACAACTGTCGTTAATAATTTCTAGTCGGGTATAAAACCGGTTTCCCTCCAAAATCAGTCCTCTTTTCGCGCTTGTTTCAAAAGCATCTAGAACTGAGGTCAGTGAAGAAGACGAGTTTGCCTACGATTACAGTATTGATTTGTTCAACGATGGAGTTCAATCCAGACTTTAATACACAGAAGAGTTGCAATCTTGGCTCCACAATTATGGCTTTTCGACTGAAACAACGGAAAGGATAGGTAAGACTAAAATATTTGGAGAGCACGACTCAGTGCCTCACTCCGACTGCAGTGCTTCATTCAATAACTATCGATGCATGCGTTTGTTCATTCCTCCAGAAACAGAGTGCCTTGATGGCGAATCTCTCTGCGATGTATATGATGACGCTCAGGAGTTGAGGCACTTTTTCCCAAAGATTAAAGAACGGCTGCAATTAAAGAAACTAGTAGGTGAAATCGTACAGGAAGAGAATGAGTCGAGGGTAAGTTCGGCACTCCCTTCATGTAGTAAGTTGATATTCACAGCAGTTCCCGCCATTTTGAATCGAGCATGCGCAGCGAGTTCTTTCTCAGGCCTCCGCGGCTTCAAAAATAACGGCGCCATTCGAAAATAACGGCAATGATCGAGAAGAAGAAATCCCCTTCCGGCCTTCGCCTTCCTTTGCCTTGACAAATTGACGCACGCCTTCGATTCAATATCATTCGTATATTTTTGTGTGTGTTTTATTCACTGATTTATCTTTATTTGTTTCTTTAGTGCCCTTTATCAAGTCCGTTTCGCCAGATTCCAAGCACTAGCACAAGTACCGGGGGCGGGACAAGTACATGTAGCAGCGCCCGTTCAAGCGAGGATTGGTCCTTAATTGTTGCTTCCCCTTCGTCCAGTTCGTCTAAATCTAGTTCAGTCATTAGTGATCCTGTTCTAAGCTCTACACCAAAGCCGAGTAATGACTCCTTATCTTCTGGTTCGTCAAGCTCGACTCCTCGTCATGTTTCTCAACCAATATTTATGTCCGAGTCAAGTGATGTTAATGTAAGTATAACTATAAAGCTTTATTATTTATAGTTTACAATTACATGTATGCATGTATTCACTTCTGACTTCTGTACAAATGTACCTTGACTAGCTACAGAATATTGATCCCTCTGTTAAGTACTACAGTATGTGTGTAGTTTATATATACATGTAGTTTATATATACAGTCAATGCCAAAAAGGTTGTCCAGCAAAACATAATATAATACTTTAATATCCATTGTTTTGGCCTATTGTCTTGGTCTAGACAATAGCCCAAAACAATGGATATTATAGTATTATATTATGTTCTGCTGGACAACCTTTTTGGCATTGACTGTATATAGTTTATATATATATAGTTACATAAAAGATGAAAGAAAGGAAGAAACTTTAATTTCCCTGCTTGATTAAAATAAAACATTTTATCATAATTATAACAGGCAAAAACAGCAGAGGCTTCAACTGGTAAAAGCACTGGTAAAAATGCAACATCAACAATGAAGGTGATTTCAAGTAGATTGATTTATTATGCAGTGCATGACTTGTTCTATAGCTAGTAAAGATGCTTTTAATATAGTTTTCCTTCCCTGCTAGCAGAGGTCTTTCTCTGTCTTGGTCTCTCTCTGTTTTGGTAAAATTTTACCTGCTAGCAGGGAACAGTTTTCCATATTTAAGTATAAATTTGTATCTATTCTAATAATACTATAGACCCATTCGAAAAATGGCTGCCACTAATTTGCATAATGTTGATATTCAATATTTTCTGTAGAATTAACTAGCCTATATCAAAGAGCGAGTTCATGTTAGCAACATGTAGCTCTTTGATAACAGAAGAATATATCTTTTCAAAGCAATCCACGTTTGAAACTCTGAAGAAACATGAAAACGAGGCTAGTCAGTCCTGACGTCCTGAATCTCATACAAAACTCTCTTATTTTGAACCTCGGTAACTTCGCAACACTTGGTGCTATATATATGCCCCTTAAATTTTACAAATGTACTCATTTTTGCATGCTCTCTGAAGTGACAGTGCTTATTTTGGTACCAACATTTCATTACAACCAAAGCTTGGTGACACCATTTTTCTAATGGGTCTATAAGGTAGCATCCACATATCGATTTTGGGACGCTTAACGTCATTGGGCCATTCCATTTTATATGCACACCCCCCTCGGGGGGGGGGGGGGGGGATAAACTGACAAACATCCAGACGGGGATGAGTAAAATACCCAAAAGGGTATAGCAGTCCCCCCTATTGAGCAACTTGGATATCCAGAGGGGGTGAGAGGGTATCCAAGGGGGTAAAAAAGCAATTCCCTCAATAGGGCAAGACAAAACGCAAGGGGGAGAAAAATCCTAGAGGGCTGGAAAGGCTATCCAAGAGGGTATGGAGAAACAGCGACAAAAAAAAACTATATCCAAAGGGGTATAGAAGTGACATCCTCAATAGGGGGGGTGTGCTGTAAAATGGAATGGCCCATTGTGACGTTAAGTGGGTGGGTTAGCTCTTGGTATTAAAATTTAAACAAAATCAAATATTAATTTAATCAATAGCTGCATGGCTAGTGTTGAAGTGAATTGTAATAATCAAAAGGTTACAACTTGTATTAACTTCAAGTTCACAAACAACGGAGTTGTTCTTTCGACTTTGTTGTAGGTTGTTGGCTGGATATCGAAGTTTCAACTACCGTCTCGTGTAAGTGTTGCTTCCTACTTTATTTGTTAAAGAAAAGGTCTGTCTACATGCACATCAGGGCTCGTTTTGGCGTGAGATCGTGAGAATTTGCACATTAATTTTGAAAATATCCCCCGAATTTCATAGGCGGGGGAGCCAAGTCTCCCCTCTTTTCACACTTTGTCTACCCCTTGTATTCTTCAAACGAAAACTTGCCAATTTTAATTTAATTACTCGTGTGCCTTTTTTTCTGGTTGCCATTTTGGATTTTCCTCCACTTTTGAGACTGGACAGTTGTGATTAGATGAAGCACATGATGTGGAAACACACTACATTGATGGTTTGAAGGGATGCAGAAAAGCGATCTCCTCTCATTCCAAGGAGGCTACAATTGTCTCCCCCTCAAAATGGAATTCTCCTCCATTTTTAGGAAAAGGGGGAGACATACATTTTTTCCCTGAATCAATCTTAAAGTGGAAAGCGAGCACTGCACATGTACATTGTGTATGACCTTATATCATTGTAGTATGACCAATGCCTGGTCAGGGGATTGACCTTGAAAGTAATTGCTCTGTTTTTAAAAAATGTCTCAAAGAATTGCTGCTCTTGATTTATATCACAGTTTTCTGCATCAGTAGAGATGGGATTGAAACATGGACAACTGACAAACAACCAGCAAAATGAATTTGTGAGGGATGTGTGCACATGTATCATGAACTACACAACTCGTCCAAGCAAGGAAGAGAGGGTCCATGTTGCAAAACAAATGATTGCCGAGTACCCCTGTATGGCAGACAAAAAACTTGTTGATTGTTCAAATGAGTGGGTAGGTACATGTATTTTCAGACATTATATATTCCAGAAAATACACCCCCTGGCCCCTAGATTAAAACATAGAAATTCATCTCTAGATAGTAAATTTTAAAACAGAGTATTCTCGATATAGAAAGCATGAGGAATATGATAAGAATATTTTCAAACTGATATCTATGACGCGAAAAGAGATTTTCGTTCGAGCGGTAGATCCAAAGTTAAGCTGCCACCCAACGGAAGGGATTTAACTTACATTTACATGTACATGTAGAAATGCCACCCTCCAGACTTTTCTGGTTTTCCCTCACTCATGCTCTGTAATTTTCTGACCTACATGTAGCTCCACCCCCTGCAAGTTGATGATCACCCAGTTCACCTACCAGAAAACTCATTGATATCTGGCTGTTATTATAAGATCTGTAAAACATTGTTTAGCTTTTGTATTCATGATTAACTACATGTATTCCGTTATTTTAAATGTCTTTGTAGAGCTCCTTGGAAGTGAAAATCTTCAATAGGATGAAGAAATTACAGAAACCAAAGCGGCTTGCTGGTAACTTGGAATCTTCGTGTGCCCCATCCAAGGGGAAAAGACAGAGGCTGAATGAAAACAGCTGGTCTGAAAAGCCAGTGCTCCCCGAAGGCGAGACCTTGGCCAGCCTGAGATGTTATGCTGATGAGAACCGTCCTGAACTCCTTAAGAAACCAACTAATGTTAAGCTTCATAAGGAATTCATGGACCACACCTTTGCCCTTCGCCGCCATGATATCCTAACAGCCCCAAGACCTGTCAATGAAGTGCTGAAAGAGTACCCATCTCTTCGAAAGTTCATACATGTAAGAGCTGAACATACATTAGGGGCTGACCATTTGACTTATGGCGGCGATCTGATCCATGCAATAATTATTGTTTTATTTGTAGCTGTCACATTGCAGGAATTATTTTTCACCCAAAATGTACATGTAAGGCTCTAAGTCGGGGTGTACATGTACCTCTACAACATTTTCTTTTCAAAGTGCATTGGCTTGCAGGATATCACCCCCCTAAGAAGTCAAATGGTCAGCCCCTTAATGTAGTAAATAAATTGATTAGTATCATAAAAAAATATCATTGGTATGACAATTGTTTCAAACTTATTTAGGAGGCATTAAAACTGTAAAGTGCATAATTTGTAGAACAACAGACCCAATGCAAAATCTTTGAAAAATGCAAATTAAAATGAGTCACTTTTTTTGCATTGAATTGATGATAATTTAAACCCAAATTACACACCTCAAGATCTTTTTACAGTGTACATGTACTAATACTAAGGAATGTCATGCCAGTAATATGAATGTTTCTATTGCCATAATTATTATGATAAAAGTTAATGGGGGCATACTGCATTTGTGTATATCGTTACATGTACATATCTCAGGTTTTTCCAACTGAGTTGTACCGTTTCACAAGTCAACCTCGAGCCTGAGTCAAGTTCGAGCCAAGCCCTTAGGATGTATTAAAATTAAATTATTTTTCATCTAAACCTAAACCAAACCCTAACCCAAAAAAACCTAGTAATTCTGGTCTTGGTGGTGGTTTAGTATTTTCCACCACGAGCAGCAGCCAGCTATCTCTGAGTTTCCAAGATCACTGGAAATTACCAAGAAGACCCTGGGAAAGAGGTTGATGTTTAGGTTATTTGGGCTCAAACTTGACTCATGACTCTTACCCGACTCTGGCCCAAGGTACATGTAATGGTAGACTTTCTCAAAGTCCTTTCTCGAAGGACTTTTCCCACTTGCAGCACGCCAAATTTACTGGTTGAGTTTTCAACCGGAGGCGTGGCTTCTGACGTACTAAGATTTGCCCAATCACAAAGCGTCAATTCTTCAGGCATTGTATGTTGACATGTCAAGTCAGTCGACTGTGGATGTGGTATTTACAATTAATTTTTGATTGTACTCAGAAAGAGTTTGTCAAAGGCGCGAAATGTAAGCTCCGCCCCTGAAACGTGTTTTCGCGCCAAAACATAATCCCCCGATTCAATTTCGTGCAAATGAAACAAGTCGAACTCGTTTCGATTTTCGCACTCGCTTTTTGACCCAGTAATTGCTTACCCAGTGACTCAGCGAGTTCGACTTGGAGCAAGTCTAATGTAATGGGAACACTGGTCCCACCACCCCAGAACAGTGTACACTTATTTTGATTGTGAAGTATAAAAAACTAAGAAGAACCATTTTTATTTCAAGCTTAAAGGAGAGATGTGCCGCATCCTTGGCAGTGACGACATTCCAACCAATGTGAGGGATAAATATCAGACTTGGCAGGGGAGAGTCATAAAATTTGCTAGCAAGTGCAAAGACAAGGAAGTGAAAACAAATATGGACAGTATGGAGGCTGCTCTCTCAGAAGAAGGCTGTGACAAAACAGGTGAATGCAAATGCTAGACATCAGAAATACATGCTCTCTGTGGTATGATGATGATATTGAGTTGCCCCAATGTCATACAATGTAAAGTACATGTATTTCATCAAATGAAGCTAACATGTGAGGTTACTGTATACCATTAAGCATGCAGCTTACATGTATAGTTCACTTTTAAGAGTAAATTTGAAAATAAATACCATTTCATACATTTCTGTTTGGTAGAAAATTTCACGTTTCAGTCAAGTTAAGATGCTGTGACAACAAGCAGCTGTGTAAAACATTCCCTGGAAAGTTTGCTACCCTTGTGTAATGTGGTGTCAAAAACGATACATGTCTGCACGTGGGAATTTACATGCCAAGTTGTCAACTCAGAGGATTTTCGAAAAGCTGATTTCCCAACGATGCGACATGGCTACAATTTTTTTTTTGTCAACCCAAAAATCACACCTCGTATACATGTACATTCATTACAAATCATTCAGAATCATTCAGAGCCTGTGTAGTGTAAGTAACTGTAAGCTACCTTGTCTTATAGCCCATTCTTTCACTTCAAATTAAACCTGTTTCAAGTATCATGAAAGTGCCTGTATCAAATATTAACTACAATACTAATTGTCTGCATTGATAAATCAATGGTTAAATGATAGTAAACATCATGGTGGTCATTGCTGAGGACACAAAAAGAACCTTTCACGGGGCATACTGTAACAAATCAAAGTACGTTTTAATTATTTTTTTGCAGAAATAGAAAACAGATCTGCATTCCTGATTTTGAATAAGCTGCTGAAGCAGAAAAACGGGAGGAAAAGAGGCATTCAGGAGGAGGTCATTACAATTTTGCCAGTAAGTAAAGATTGCCGATTTTGTGTTTTGCAGGATTTACATGTACATGTAATTTGTGCATATTTGAAAGACTGAAATTTCTGGGGAAAGTAATTTTTCGCTACAACTAAGGACTGAACTGAACAATTGTCTTTTAAATTAAGCTGTGAAACAGTTGAATGACAAGTAGGATTGTGCCAAAGACATTCTTTGTTTTTCTTTCTGAAAGGCAGTCTGCACACTGCACTATAATGCACAGTCAGGTCTATCAATGTTAAGCCCAAGGGGGTGGGACCATGGGCAGAGGTGGGGACTGCCTGCCGAAGGTAGGGAACTTTGACATACACAAAAAAATATTCCACCTCTGCCTATGATCCCCCTTCCCCCTTTGGATTAACATTGATAGGTACATTAGCCATCAGATATAGTGTAATGCCAATCAGACTATCACAATTACTGAAAGTAATCCTTTGTTGGAATAGTAGACAGTATTATAAAAGTCATGTTTTCAAGCACAACTCCTTTTTTTTTTTTAGAACAAATACTTAAAAAAGTGTATGAAAAATTGGCAGGATAGTATTTTTGCTGGATTAAATTAGAAGCCACAAAAAAATCATGCTATACAGTAGTCACCCACTGTGCATTAAAAAGTTCCATTGCAAGTTTTTGTCATATGGTGAAGGGTTCCAAATATGTGAAGTACTTATAACTGAATTGAATTGTTGATGTCGACCTGGTGGTGTACATGTACAGCTTTCATACAATAAATTATGTCCTTTGTATTACTTGATCCCATGGTGAACGCCAAACTAAAACTACATGCTATCATAAAATAAAGTCGACAATACCCGAGGTCAGAGTTATACTTTCATTTATGCTCTCACACCTTAAAAGTGCTAGTTTTTTTTGTAGCGGAATAAGGTGCACCCTCAAATATTTTTTGTTCAGAAGCAATACAAAATTAGTGGCAATTATGTAAGGACAATCTAGCTGCTAGTATGATTAATTTTATTTTCTAAACGTGGTTAAAATAATGCACTATTATTGTTTATTGTTATTACAGATGTTAATTTTGTTACATTAAAGGGACATTATGACCAAAGACAAAAATAACTACTCAGATTATCAGAGTATGCTTTCCAGGTATACTGGAGAAAACATGAGACTATTTTGATTGAAGGATGGCAAAGATTCAAGTGGATGAAAAATACTGATTTTGAGAGAAATTTAGAGCAACTTGAAATCGGTTCACTGTAACTGGAATCATAGCCTGCGAATACAGCCGTCTCGCATTGGGAACCACAATCAAAACATGGCCCCCGAGAGAGACGTCTGCATCTTGAGATGGAAAATTCCATACTGATGATGTTTTGCATACAGGATCTGGTTGTGTCATTTGATTGGCTGGTATGCCCAATTATTACATAAAAGCCAATCAAAATGGTGTGACCAGATCCTGTCCACGAAACGTCATCAGTATGGAATCTTCTGTCTCAAGACGCAGACGTCTCTCTCAGGGGCCATGTTTTGATTGTGGTTCCCAATGAGAGACAGTTATATTCGCAGGCTACTGCATGGAATCAAGTTTATAGAACAAACTTTTGTAATCCAATTTAATCTTTGTCATCCTCCATCAAAAACATTTGGATAAAAATCATCAGAACATTCACAAGGTACAATGTACATGTATATATCTTTGAAATCAGGGTGTAATTGTTTTTGTTTTATTTAATAAAGAAACTAGAGGGTTGAAATCGATTGAATTAAAGTACCCCTTTAATCAACTGTTTTTTGCTACTACAGAAAGTTTTTTTTAAATATATGCTGTGATAGATGGGATAGGTGGACAATCGTTATGTACATACATTGTATGTAGATTTGCCTTTTGGTCTATTTTTTCTAATATGCACCTAATTCAGGAACTTTATAAGAGTTGTAGGGGATTTGCTTAGTTACATGTATAATAAATATGCCATATTAGAAATTGAGAATGCAGGTTTTGGAAACATTTTTTGCATTTCATTACGTAATTACCCTGTGTTGCATTTTTTTTTATGATGTGACGTCATATTGTCTAAAAAAACTTTTGGTTCTCTGGTTCTTGTTCAGTTTTGACCTAGCTCAGATTCATTTCTGCATCTATGGAAAAGTCTTATGAAAACTCTTACCAGTTGGCTTCTACTGGAATCTGAGGTCAAAATAGAGCAAGAATCAGATAAGCAAAAGTTTGTTTGATGATATGACATCACATTGGCAATCCAAGATGGCAGCTAAGAGTGTCTTCGAATGGATTTTCTAAAAAAATATTGTGAATTGACAGTAATAACTAAGTTGTTCAAATTTGTTTTAAATATTATTCAAATGCATGTGAAACTTACTCAAAATTGGCCTTGGCTTCCCCTTTAAGCTACATGTACATGTATGTCATTGGTGATTCTTCAATAATGTTGTAGTCCATGCAGTCACATCTATCACACCATATAAGCTTTGTATCTGGGAAAACATTCTGGGTCTAAGCAAAAAGCAATCGATTAAGTGTAACAAAATTAGCATCTGGAAATATTAGGATCAAGAGGAACAATAATAATGCATTATTTTAACCAGTATTTGAGAAAAAATCTGAAACAAAGCAACAGTTACATAGTGCATCGATACTTTGATGCCATTTAGTTGGTTCCATAGAAAAATATCAAAGTTAAACCACTTATAATATTGGGAACTAAAATGAGCCTTTCTTGGCGGTAACAGGTAAACAAAGGCACTGTGTCGAGTTGCTAAGGGAAAAAGTGAGCTCTGACCTCTATTGCTGCAGGTGCACAACAAACTAAGTTTCTGCTCTGAAAGCGATGTGTGTACCATATGACCAAGTGATGCAAAGGGCCTATTTTATCAATGAAACAAAAATGCTGAAATGCAGAATCAAACGGTAACAAAACTGAAGAAAGAAATTAGATATCCAGGTATTAGGAACGGAATGCGCCATACGCATTTTGATGCAAAATGACGCATTCTGAGAGCACTGCTCTGTGCCATTTACGCATTACAGCAATTCAATGATCTGTTGTAATTATTTTATCTTCCAGCCCAATTTGAGCTACAAAAAAATTGGCCATTACTTTGTAAATTGATTTGTTCTCCTTGGCCAGTAAGGGACCAATAGTCCCATCATGATTTATTTTCCTAATACATGTACAATGTACATTTGTACCTGTATATCTGTGAATGGATGTCAATTAAGAAGTAAATTTATAACGGTTGTACCATACAATGTTTATGGGTTAGAGACTGCAGAGTGCTTTGTTGCCAAATACATGCATGTGCTGTTGCAGTAATTAACTAGATATTTTGAATAATGAATGAGACCGAAAGCAGAATTAAATCAGTTTTTATTTCATTATTTTATTTTTAACCTTATTATATTACATTTTATTTCAGAGGGATAGTGATATCGAAGCCAGCATTGGACAACTAGTTCAGCCCCAAGTTGTAGTGGTTGGTGACATCTTCGATATCGATCTAATGTATATTGTGGTTGAGGGGAGCATTCTTTGCAGCATTCCACAGCAAAGAATGCTTGATGCTGTCTTGGGGCTGCTTGCATCATTTTATGTCTTCAACATGGCTTATAAAGAAGGCAAAGCCACTTTAAATTTTTTAGAGCAAACTTTACTGGGGATTGGAAGAGGTCAGACATTAGTGACTGTCACCTCACTTATCAATGCTCTGTCCAACATCTAACTAATCACTATACCGGTAGACTTGGCTAACTGTTTAGGCGACACCACCTAAATTTGAGTTAAATATGCTTTGTATAAAAAAAATACTGTTACTGTTAGACATGGTTGCAAATGTTAGTTTCTTAAGGGTTGTTTATATGGATGCAGGCTGGCCCGTTTACAGGACTGACTATTTTCAAGCTTATTGCTTTTAATTATCAAAACTTCACTGCTTTTATATGGAAAGTACATGTAGGCTGGCGCACTTCCACTTTTCATATATTAATCAAAATTTTGATAAAAGAAAACTACCATTTTCGAGCTACCATGACGTGTGATCGTTTTCCTGCATTAGTTTTAGTTCAAAACTTACATGTTTGACATCACAAACTGGTGCATATCAAGTATGAAATGTATGACATTGAGACAGTGATATTACAAAATTTGGCAGTTCTGCCTTTTATGTTTCAGAAAGTGGGACTCCAAGACAACAAAGTTTTATTTCGCATCAAACTTACCAAAGTTAATCTTGAATAATTGGAACGTTTATCATGGGTGTTGGGTGTTAATTCTCGTATAAAGAATTCCACAGAAGAAAAATGATAAGCCATATGTTTCATCTTCAAATGCAACAGTTTGTCTGCAAAATGTACGAGTTTCAAACATAAACAAACACAGAAAAACAATCTAGCTTCCCAGTAGCTTGAAAATACATGTATATGGTGAAGCTAATAAATGCATAAATAAAATAATTTTTAAATGGTAGTAAGTATCAGAAGAGATTTTGTTAAAGTAAGGAGGTCCAGTAAGCAGGCCAGCCGGCCTACATGTACATGTGAACAGACCCTTAGAGCCAGATTCTGCATTTTAGTTAACTAGTAATTAGTTAGTTGTTGGACATTAGAGGTGCTCTTATGTAAAGATAGCTACTACTCTTCCCAGTAAACTGCGACACCCCAATTTTTTTTACGGCCCCCGTGATGTGAATGGTCTGTACCACGTGATTACTGTTTGGCATACCACCGGTAGAGATTTTGTGTGGCGGTGCAAGAAAAGTGACGTGTTGTTCTACATTGTAGACAAAGAATGCCTCGTTATAGATAGTAGAATGACACATTGCAGACAAGTTTGACGTTTCAAAACAGCAGAACAACTGACTATGAGATCTTAAAATATGAACTCTTAAAATACATGTATCAGATGAATTGGCAAAATATTTCCTCCATTTACCTTAAAAAGTTAAGCCATGTTATGTGGTTCTTCAAATACACAAATACATTTAGTAATAAACTCCAGAACTTAGAGAAGAGCAAAAAGCAAATTTTCCCAGCGATTGATAGACTTTTAAATCAACAAGGCAGTTGAAACTTGTCTACAATCATACTGCCAGGCTGCCGCCGACAAAAAATCTACCCGGTGGTAAGCCAAACAGTAATCCGTGGTACAGAATATTCACATCACGTGAGCCATAAAAAAACTTGGGGTGTCGCAGTTTACTGGGAAGAGTAGTACACTGTAATACACAGAGTTCATCTGCATAAAATATAAAATATGGCACTTGAAGATTGATATTATGGATAATTTGGATGGGTTTCTTCAAGGTCATAAATTTACTACCATTTGCAAGCTACTGTTAAGCGTGAACCTTTTTCCGCGTTCATTTATGTTTGAAAGTAGACGTCTGGCATCCCAAACCTTTGCAATTCGTCGGCAAATTAATTAGTTTCAACCTGATCTTGAAAACCTTTGATATGTCTTCTACTGTCGTGCAACTCAGATTATGCCAAGAGACAGTTGTTGTCTTGCATCTCTCGTAATTCTGAGCATCCATAACTTGAACTTGAACCAACATTTATATAATTTAGCGTGTGGCGCGAAGGAAAATCTAGCTGAAAAGTTTCCAAACCTGAATCCCACTCGCTGAAACGTGAAGGCGGGACATGTCAAAGGTTGTCATTATCGCGGTTAAATTGCAAAGGCTTGTGCCGCCAGACGTCTAGGTTTCAAACATAAACGAACGCGGAAAAAGGTTCACGCTTAACGGTAGCTTGCAAATGGTAGTAATGAAATTGTGTTTCTAACTTCCAGTGGATGAAATCCTTCCAATTTAATTTTGTCTTGTGTCTAATGACCAGTATAGATTGCTGGATATTTTGGTAGCAATAATGTATTTGTGACCTACCTCAAGCATGCATTCAAATTAATGTCAGCATCTTTGTTTTTCTGAAAAGGGTATTATTCGAGGGGATACTCTAACTTTGAAGCAATTTTTAAATAGAACAGCCTAAAAAAATGTATACATGTATGTAATTTCAGTATAATTGATTTGGGGTGGTAAACATGTTAGCATGTTATTAAAGTACTGTGAAAGCTCTAATAATCCCCCTCCCCTCAATATACATCCTGGATATTAAATCAACAAGAAAGGAAAAATAGACAGAAGTCACATAAGAGGCTAGGTATATTTTCAGCAACCTTATTTCACATACCCTGCAGTTTCGTGTATGCAGGTGCACAAATTTGAGCACTTTCAGTATATTTAACTCTTTCAAGATAACTGAAACCTTTGTTCTTGTTAGGGGCCTAACAATTTTAAAATAAGCCACCCCTCTCTGAGCACCCACTCTCCAAGGCCTAAAATAAGTCCTGGGGACTTATCACAGCTTTTGTGGCCCTTAATGGTCCTGATGGTTGCCATAGTAAGATCTTTCATTTGGATCTGATGTATATTGTTGTTGAGGGAAGGATGCTTTGCAGCATTTCACAGCAAAAAAAATTATGCTGTCTTACGGCTGCTTGCCTTTTTGTGTTTTCATACAGCTGTACATGTATATCATACAAAGAAGGTAAAGCTACATGTTTCTAGAAAAAAAAACATACTCCAATCATCAATGCATATTTCTAAGTACACCTTATACCTATATTGAAAATATATTATTTAAAGCTGATTTTTTTTCTATTACACAATATTTTTTTTTTTTTTCCTTACAAAAAAGGCAAACCTTGCTTAGTGTCTGCCATCTTCCTTATCAATGCTATCTATATATACAGTGTACATTAAGTGCTTTACCCATTGAAGCTGATCTATAATTATGTCTATAAGTATATATATATGTACTCACATGTTTCAGAGTCCATTTCCAGAAAGCATGCAGATTAGCACTAATCCTGTGTTAATTCTGGTTAGACTATATTTGTTGCCATGGTAATTTATCTTGGATTTGTGCTATATCATGCTTTTAGGGACTGAACTGAGAGCAGTTATCTTGAAACCTTTGGGTACATGAAAATGTATATAATTTTGTATGTTAGAAATGCTTGCACAAGTTGTGTAAATATAGCATTCATTGTGCCATTTTTGTTACATTTACATGTTATAGCTATATATATAGCAAGTCAACCCATTGCAGTCACACCATTGAGGTTACATTACTTGCCTTATATCTCATACACGTGTATTTTAAGACATGAACAGTTTTATGCACTGAAATATAAACTACATGCATGGAAATATTTGATTAAATGTGAATTTACAATCTGGAAACTCTGTTTGCCTATTATTATAATGAGTTTAGTTGGAAGAAATATTTGTTTATACTAGGAAATATAGTGAAATCTTTTCTGGGTTCCAAATTACCAAGAAAGACCAATAGTTATTTCATTTGTTAGTTCCTAAAATTGTTCTGTAACAGCACTTCTTTGAGCTAAAACAGCTCTTTTTGGGGGGGCTGTTTCTTTGGGGGCTAATTATTTTGGGGCTGTTTCTGCTTCCATAAAACCCAAATTGACCCCAGTCTCTTCCAAATCAGCACTTAAAAAGGTCTAATTCAGCCCAAAGGCTGGGGTCGAATTAGCTCCACAACCTGGGGCTGTTTCAGCTCCATTCTAATGGAGCTAAAACAGCCCCAAAATTAACACCAAATTTTACTCACCGTTTTGGCCCCATTTTTGGGGCCGAAACAGCTCTTTTCAATTTACAGTGTAGTTCTAAGTGTAGTGACTACAGCTCTAAACACCCTAAATTAGTGAGCACCCGTTGTTGACGGTTAGGGTGTTTTTAAATGTGTTTTTTTGTTTGGATTATAAGTCGTTTATGGCATCATAGAAGGCCTCTTTACTTACGCACGGTTCATCGGCCATCTTTATGCGCATTCGCGTATAAATTTAAGAGACTGGAAACAAATTAGCATAATGAGAGGGACTAGGTTCAACGACTAGCACTTATAGAATATACGGTGGTGTTCAAATCAACGATTGCTTCTGTGGCGCATTGCGTTAGGCGAGTGGATCATCGAGTAGCTGAAGTTAAACCCGATCGGGTAGGGTTAGTGAGTGGATGGGTGACCGCCGAGGAAAGTGGTAAGTAAGTGGTACAGTAAGGTAAGTAGGTAGGGGGCAAGGGAAAACAGGGAATGGAATAGGTTGGGTTTTTTTTTGCAGGGGAGGGGTGGGTATTTTTTTTTTCTTTTGAAAAAGATAAACCAGTTTTCAAAATTTGAACTGGTGTAAAATTTTTGAACTGGTGTAAAATTTATGAACTGGTTTAAAATTTTTGAACTAGTTTAAAAATTTTGAACCAAAAAAATTTTCCAACCACAACATATGCATCCTTTATAAGAAATACGCCCTTCTGTTTTGAAAGCTTCCTTATCCTCTTAAGCAAAAAAGCAATCATTCAAAGAGAATCTGCCATCAACAAACAAAAAGATGAAAAATTTCAAACAAAATGGCAACCCATATATGACTGGCTAAAACGAGCTGAAAATGTAATGACTGAAGGATAATTTGCACTTGTAAATTGTAATATGTTTTTGTATTCGTAGGTAAGGACTTCTTTTTTTTTTTTTTTTTGTTTGTTTAATTTTGCACCATTGCACTTGTAAAGCTGTGTTTGTAGTATAAAAAAAAGGCAAATAAAAAATATCATTATGGATAAAAGAAATAAGATTTCTTTGGTCTACCTTACCACCCTCATCTGAGAATAGTTCTCCATCTGGACTGGGATATAAGTTAGCATCTATGTCATATCCACGAATTACGTGAACGTTTTCATAACCGGAATCCGGATAATAGAGAAATATATCACCTAGACCATGATTACGACCTCCTTTCCATCTGAAGTCGGGATTGGTAGAAAGACCAAATTCGTTACACAAACGTTGGAAAGCAACCTTACTATATCAATTATTTGTTTGATTGAATATGTGATCATCTGGTAATGGGGTTCCCAACTCATATAAGATTCTTCGTATGGTAAAGTAAACATGGAACTTGATAAATCCTTGAATCACTGGGGGATAGTGTTCTTGTAGACTTATTCCACAACCAGAAGTAGAGCACCACACAGCAAAGTTTAATTGTTGTGACCAATACCCATAGTCAGGACCACCCAACCAATGTCTTGACTGTTTAGCAGATTTGAAAGTCACTGTACAATCTTTGAAAATGTTTCGAAACTTTATGATAAAGTATTTAGTTGGAGAAACGTAGATCTTCATTTTTTTCAACAATGGGGCAATGTCTAAAGCCGTTTGTGTAAATAGGATTCCAGGAATTGGATACTTGTGTGTAGTAGGTAGTAAAGAATCTGGGAAATTTAATGTGTGACCTAAGGCATGTTTCATCGCCTGCTTGTCAGCATTTGTGATAGAATTAGGATTATCAATATATTTCTTATCACCCCACACAGCATGATCCATATCAGGTCCTTTGAAGAAGACGTTATAATAAATAATACCATTTTCTTCAGTAGATTCCTTATAGAACTTACTTAGATTAGCGTTAGGATAATGTCTTTGAAACTATCCCATAATGAGATCAGTTTTTGTGAATGTATTCACCGATATCACACGGCGGCCATCTTGTTTTTACGTCACGTTTTTTTACACGGGAACGAGGCCACACGTGTCACTTTTCCCGCGGTTATTAAAATGCCAAACAGAGATCACAGTTGTGTTCCAAAGTGGACTAACAATCGCAGGAAAAACTATCATGGAATTAGTTTCCACCAGTTTCCTACAGAAAAAGTAATTAAAAAGCAATGGATTCTAAAAGTTCGAAGAGATGTCGGGAAATATTTCAAGGTAAATCTCGTATTTTGCTTCTTAGAATCTTTGCAAGTCAGACATTTTCTCACCTTAAATATAAATACGCCGTTTCAGATTTGAAGCAGCACCAAGGTTTGCTCGCATCATTTTCGCCCTCAGACATCAAGAAAACTGTTGCAGGAAAGACAGTATTATCAAAATATGCAGTGCCAACATTTTCCGCCTGGACCACGTCTCATAAGCAGAGAAAACTACCTACAAGGATCACTACTCATTGTAAACAATGAGCTAGACATAGTAATTGCAACCTATAGCTAGTAGAAATGTAGATTAATTTACACAAATATAATATGACAAATCTTTGAGTTTGTGACTCAGTTCGTTGTATTTTCTTTGATTTTAATATCAGAAACTGTCGACGAGGTTGAACCACTCATTGTAAACAATAATGACCCCATTTGAGATATTTTAAGATTTAAGATGGTAGTCATAGTTACTCAGGTAATTGAAATAATCAGTGTAATAAAAATATAATTTGACAAATCTTTGGGCAATTATTCTTTCACGCATGCACCGTTGGCAATATCCAATACTTAACAATTCAAAGGATTACGATGAGACATATGCTTATTTAGTTATAAGCTTAAACATCAACAAACCGCTTAGAACAGTTGAAAACACGTACCTTATTAATGTCATGAATCATATAACATTCATGAAAAAATAATTGATAGGTAGGTAATCTATCTGCGGCAAAAATTTCAATAAGGCTGCTAGTAATAGGAGGTAATTTGTTGGTATTCTTGTGATAGAATTCCTTCGCTTTCGCCGCCGCCATGTTCAAAAACTCACATCTGACACGTGTGGCCTCGTTCCCGTGTAAAAAACCGTGACGTCAAAACAAGATGGCCGCCGTGTGATATCGGTGAATTATTTCAGACTTTGTTGGTATGTTATCTTTATTTCTTATTATATAATCCTCTGTATTTGATGAATGCCAATTGAAAAATACTTTATTTGTTCCTCGACGCATCTTATGATTTATAATATGAGATACTTTTTTATATCGTTTAGTATTTTTCATATCTAAATTTACGAATAAAGCCTCCATAAGGTGTTACGTCATAAGAATACGTTATTTCTCTAGTTGCTTTAATAGCTCCTGCTTTACTTCCTCCCGTATCTTCTGTGTATCGGTTCTTTTTCTTAATTCCTCTACTTTCAGAGTGTCTGTTCTTTTTTTTAATTCCTCCATTCGGGTATTTTGTCTGATCTCACATTTCAAGTCTTCATACTTATTAAATTCAACCATGATCAATTCGAATTCTGTATCGCTGATCTTGTTATCGTTTAATGCTTTCGATACTAGGTAACGTATCGTGTTTAGTTTTGCTTTTCCTAACATTACGGTTTCTTCATGTTTAGACACCTTCTTAGTTAGAGCTTTAGTAGCTGTTGCAGAAGAAGCTGAAAGTAGACCACATAAGCCCCCAACTACTCCTACTGGTAGTCCAATGATGGAACCAAACCCTGACAAAGAAGTTGCTACTGCAGAACTGGTTAAGATAACTGAAAGTATACCAGCACCTACAGAAAGATTGTGGGTTATTCCTCGTATTCTAACATATTTCTTCCGCACCTTTTCATAATGTTTAATTTCAGCTCCTAATTCTGATAGGACCGTATTTACCTTATGAAGTCTAAAGTTTTCTCCAGTTTTCATGTCTTGTAGTGCTATATCTGGATAAATCGAATCGTAGTCAACCATATGGTTAATAGTAATGTTTTAATTTTTAAATAACTTCTAATACGATTCGCATTGGATATATTCCAGAATTTATCATATTATGATTACTATCTGTTACCCATAAACGAATGCTATTAATATAATCGGTCACTCTAGTATTAATATGATTATTAGGAGTATGGGATACCTTTTCTCCTTTTTTATTTACTTCTATAGATGTTAAGATTTGTGAATATTTAGTTTCTTTTATGACTTGTGTTGAATCAACGATATCACAATGAATCTGTATAATATTAGTGCTCTCATTAATCTGAATCTCAGTTTGAAACCCACTTTTAATACCATCTTTTGTAGTAAGTAATATAGCCAAGTTCTCACTTAGTATGATATCTTCATTAGAAGTAAGATAGACTATACCATTTAGGGTTTCTATATTGATCAGATCATTGTACTTAGGAATCTTGCTCATTATGGTTGTAATGCTTCCCAAGGTGTAATCTCCACTAGGAACATGGTATAGAGCATCACCATTCATATTAAAAATCACACCATCTTCTGGAAGGTTGATGGCTGGATATATATAGAAGCGGGTCCTACTTGATGCTTTAATGTATCTATCAATATTAAATAATTTAGCCATGCTATCATTCAATATGAGGTCATCAGTAGTATAGATACGCCATTCGTTACTGAGATATGGGTGACCTATAATAGGATTACTCAATGGATTTGAATTCCCATTAACTTTGTAAAAGATATCAGATATAGTCTTATAAGTATGGTTTCCCTTAGGAAATCTAAATATTACGACACCATTTACGTGAGAGATCGTACCTTCACTTGGAAGGTTGTAGGCTTTCCGGATCCAAATCTCATTTCGAGACCCCTTTTTTTAAATCCTGTTAATAGTAAGTAATTTAGTTAAGCTTTCGCTTATGGAAAGATCTATATTAGGAATGAGGTAGGTTATACCATCTAAATGTTCTTTAGAGAATAATAAGTTAGTCTGCTTTATGAAGATTTTAAGACTTTCTAAGGTATAATCTCCACTAGGAAGGCGTAATAGTTCATTTCGGTTTGTATCGTAGATTATACCATCGCTTTTGAGATTATCGATTTCCATAATCTGAATATCATAGGGAGTCAGTGGTTTTATGCTACTACTAACATGAAGTAATCTAGCTAGGTGATTGTTTAGTGTGATTTATCGTTTAGTAACAATGCTGGCTTTACTACCTCTCCTTATTATTTTAACGATATCTCTTTTATCCTTACCTACTATTAATTTTAATAATAAAATAATTAAAACTTTCTAAGGTATAATCTCCACTAGGAAAACGATATAGTTCAATACCTTGCATATTGTAAATTATATCATCACTCATAAGATTAGTGGCCTTCATGATCTGAATCTTATTTAGAGACCCCATTTTTAAACTCTTATTAATAGTAAGTAATTTAGCTAAGCCCTTATTAATAATAATATCTTTATTAGGAATAATATAGGTTATACCTTCTATAGTCTTAAGATGGAATGGTTCCCTTCTTTCTATGTTATCTTTATTTATTTTATTTATAATGTTTTTAAAACTTTCTACACTATAATATCCCTTAGGAAAACGATATAGTTCTTCACCTGCGATATTGGAAATTGTACCATCATTAATAAGATTATATGAATGATTATAAAAAATACAACTAATCATTGAAATATGTTTTCTAACTTCAATAGGATTCTTTAAGTATATAGTCTCATCACATTTTGTTTTTTCAATATATAGTATTACCATTTATAATCTATCTTTTTATCTTTCTAAGTAACTTGTAACACGATCCGCATTGGATATATTCCAGAATTTATCATATTATGATTACTATCTGTTACCCATAAACGAATGCTATTAATATGATCGACCTCTCTAATGCTAATATTAGGAGAATTATTAGGATTGTAGGACACCTTTTCTCTTTTTTTATTTAGTTCTAATGACGTTAAGATTTGTGAATATTTAGTTTCTTTTATAACTTGTGTTGGATCAATTAGATCACAATGTATATATATAACATTAATCTTCATAATCTGAAACTCATTTCGAGACTCTATTTTTAAACTCCTATTAATAGTAAGTAGTTTAGCTAAACTCTCATTTAGTACGACACCAACTGTATGAATAAGATAGGCTTTACTGTTTGAAATTTCTATACTGATTGGCTTATCACCAATTGAAACAGCTTTACTTACAGCAATCTTAAAACTTTCTATAGTATAATCTCCTTGGGGAATACGAAGTCTTACGTTACCTTGTGCATCAAAAACTGTACCTTCACTCATAAGATCATATAAGTGATTATTAAAATTACAGCTAATCAGCGAAATATACCTCCCAACTTCAATAGGATTCTCGAGATATATAGTCTCGTCACATTTAGTTTTTTCGATGTATAGTACTACCATTATACGTATATAGTCTATCTTTTATTTTTATATCTTTCTACGAAATAGACAACAACAGCTACAATAAGAAGCCACACATTTTTAGCTAGAAAGCTAATAACTTCACCAGCTGTTCTGAAAATAAAGGATACAATCGCTCCAATCATTCCAGGTAATATTTCACCTAATTTCTTTCCAATAGTTTTCAAACCATTTCCAACACCTTTTGCAACGCTAGATAGTCCATTTTTTAGACTGCTAACAATTACTCCAATAACAACCCCAACAGCTGTTAGAATGGAAACAATAGTAAAGCCATATTTTTGGAATATAGCTTTTATACGATCTTTTAGAGACATATGCCCTTCTATTACTTCATTCATATGTTCCAACTGTTCGATCTCTACTTCTTTTTCATAAATCTGTTCTCGAAGTGATCTATCTAACCTTTCTATAACATCTACACTTTTGATTTGAGAAATATTGTCCATCTCTTTTTTTAACTGTTTAACTTTTTCTCGTTGATTTTCGATAGCTTCTTTATTATTTTGAATAATTTCTTCAGCAGGTGGGCCAAGATTTTTAGTAATTGTTTTAGGTAATTTTTCATTTATTTCTTCACCTGCAGTAAATAAGGGATAATATTTACCACCCAGTCTCTTAGTTCTTACCATAACTCTATCGTATTTATCAATGGTGGCAAGGAATGGAGCTTTATTTCGGTTAATTCTGGGATACTTATCTTGAATCCTTTCCCAAGCAAGATTCACTTTATCTTCCTTATGTAATAGAGGTGTATTATCATCACCATCTCAAAACGATGTTTCTTCAGTGGCGTGATGGCAAGGTTTTATATGGGTTGATGTCATATGATACATCTCATAAGCATCATAATCATCATCGTCATGACCAACATTATCATGATCAAAAGGATTTTTAGTATCTGGAATCTCTTCTGTAGGGTCAATATCCATCTTATAATTTATAGTATGTGATATCTTTTATATACATTTAGTAGCTATATATGTTACAGCCATGATACCACCTCCCACATACGCCATTTCATATTGTTTTCGATTATTACTTGGTTTATAATAGTCAGATAATTGTGGCTCATTCAAATTGAAATCTGGATGTGCTTGGGCATATAATCTAAAAGCATTATCAGTCTCTTTGTCGTTATCGTCTGCATGAATTTTGTTTTGATATTTTTCTGATAACCAATCTTGATATTCTCGTCTTCTTTTCTGCCATTCACCCATATCGTGTTGACATTTTTCTAGAGCTTTATTATGTCTGATTCGTTCTTCATCTAAATTGTTACCTGATAGATACTTTGCTAGATAGGATCCTCCTACGAATGTTGTTGCATTTAAAATAGCTCCACCAATCATTATAGCTATAGTTGCCATTTATATTATATAATATAACTCGTATTGTTTAAAGTGATTTTGGTAGTATTTTTTTATCTTCGAGATACTCTTTCAAATATATACTTCCAGATAGTACTAAGACCCACTTACCATAATTCGTGATACTTGATGAGGGGTCATTTAGGAACGATTCCTTCATCATCTTTTTCCTTAGATAACCAACACCAGCTGAAAGTCCAACTATAACGGCAGCATCTGTAGCTGTTTTAACAAGTTTGTTTTCTGTCATAATATTAATATATCTTATCATAGGTTTAAATCAATTTATTCCATACCTATTTTTATAGGAACATTGGTTTTTACAGGTGGTTCACTTATGATTTCATTTTCTTGTACATTATGTTATTTCTTACTACCATATCTAAAATACAAGTCTATAACAGTTAGACCTATACCAATTATTGTTAATACTGTTGCAAACGATAACTCAGGTATGTAAGACTTAGGATCTGATTCGACTTCAGTATTTTGTTTAACCTCAAGAGCTTTCTTTGCTTTCTTATGGTATTCTGCTAACTTCCTTCCTGCTTCAACCTTCTTAGGGTCTTTCTGTTTAGGGGTTGGTTTTTCTGGTTCCTTAGTAATTACATCATCTGGCTCCTTAGTAATTATATTATCTGACATATTATAATATATACTATCATAATAAGTGTTTAAACGAGTTTCATTGGAGGTGCTTAAGAGTCTGCTCAACAGATGCTCAACAGATGCTCAAGAGTGCTCAAGAGACTTATCAACAGTTTGTTGAATCTGATTCACAAAATTAATGTTAGTCTCAGAAGGAATCTTAATGTGTTTTGCTACTTGAAGTATACCACTTGCTAGAGCTACCATTCTACTCCCTTTTAGAACTATGTATCCAGCTATGTTATTGAGTTCTTGTTTAACCAAATCATTTGTTTGCAGGTCTTTGCAAATATTTACTTTATTATCTATAGGAATTGCATAAGAAACTAGTTCTACAGTAGTTTGTATCACTGTATCAACTAAACCATTAGTAACCTTATTTCCCATAACGATCTGATATCGATTATAATATTTTTCAACATCCTTGGGTGGTAATTTCTTAACATTACCTAAACTCATATCTACCCCGGTAAACTGATTAATAGTTCCCAATACTGCTAGAATTGATAATTGTTCTCTTTTCTCTTCAACATCTATTTTATCGTAGTTTTTCTTTGGTGTCTTTACTTTAATAGGTTTGTCTTCCTCAACAATTTTATCATCTGTTATTTGATCATCATTTAGATACTCTTCAACAATCGACGTCATATAAATTATAATTATCAACTATTATTTATATCATTTTTATGAAAATCATATGTGGATGTATATTTGTAAGGGTCGTGAAACGCGACCCTTGTAATTTTCAACCATCATTTACGAATTCTATGGAAGTACCTTTTATGATTTCTTAGTGTTTCCCTCATACAAAATTTCCTATTACAATATGTACATTTTATTCTAACATCTTTAAAATAATCGTTTAGCTCTTTTATTATTAGATCATAATCATTTGATACTATACACTTGAACTCATTCTCTTCATACCGTTCTAATAAATTATTTTGTTTAGTAGATAGAACACCATTACCAGTAGGGGTTTTGAATTCAATACATAAACCATTGTAAGTTTTATGACAATTAGTTATAATAATATCTGGCTGCCCCTTCATATGTCCTTTTTTATAAGAATTGATTCGTTTAGCCGAACTATCTTGTAATTCACCCAATCCAGCTGTTATTAAAGTATTGGGGTAAAAACGTCTAATATATTTGATGACTCTCGTATGCAGATCGTATTCATCTTCTATCTTGAATGCTAAAGTATTAGGATTGTCGAACATTCTATAATATCCATACTTTCTGATAGATGGTAGCACTTTAGAGAATACTCAATCTTGGAATATTTTTGCTGAATCTAATTTAGATGCAAAAATAATAGAATAGAATCCAGGTTCTTTAATGAAAATAGTATGTGGGTGCACATTTTTCAAAGGGGGGCGAAACGCCCGCCTTTGTAGTTTCCTATATTCTACCTTATATTTCTCATCTACGTGACATGTTATTGCTTTATTAGTGTCTTCATAACCTAGTGCTCTAGCAATATCTTTCCCTTTGAAATAGACATTCTGCTTACTATCTATGAAAGCATCAATAGACAGGCTAAGATCAACGTTTTCGAATTTCTTGATTACTATTGACATTATAATTATAGTTATTGACTACTGCTTAAATCATGTGGTATCTCAAGATAAAGCTGAAATGGATATCGTAAACAAAAACATATCCTAGAATATTTTTCAGACTTTAGCAACTTTACGAATTTCTTGCGATCTTCACTAGTGATATCACCTCCACACTCTTCAAATAACGTCTTTGTTGATGTTTGACAAGAACTATGGAATGCAATTACAAAAGCTACGTTTTCACGAAACGGTTTAGCAATTGAGGTTAATTGTTGAGTTAACACCCAAACAGATATTCCTTCATGTCTACCTGAAAACCCAAGATTAAAAAACTTGTTAGAACGCTGTTTTAGATCTTTACTAAAAGCACAATCATCTAGTATAATTAACGTATTAGTACCTGTAAACAATTGTTGACAACATGATAACAAATCATTTATCTCATCTACGTTACTTGCATCAGATGATAAAACAATAAATCTAGGATCATTTTGTGCAAACCCATGATACGTTTTATTATTCACATATGTCGGACATAATAATATTATATATTCAAATATGTGACGAAAGGGTCCTCTAAGCAGATCTATCAAATGTTTCGTTTTTCCACATTCCGTTGGTCCTGTAATAATACAGTGAAAGGGTGTTTTCAATTTTTCCATATATGTATATTAATACTCAATCTCTTAAAACATGATTGATTGAAGGTTAGAATTCATAAGACTAAACAAAGCATCAGCTACAACAAACATGTAACAGGTAAAAGCAGTTCCAGCTTTTCTCTTAATCTCTAGTCTTACACCATCTCGCGTATTACTCAACATTAATCCCCCTCCATGAATATCATTATCTGCAAAAGTCCTCAAATCGATCCACATTGCAAACTTATCTCCAGCATAAAAGTCATTTTGTTTAACACTTTCTACTACTGTAAAACGTTTCCTTATGGATTCCCACAAATCAGATGGTAGCATACCTTTTGAGTATAGACGGTTTGGCATCCCATCAATATCAATAGTTAATTAGATGTGATCTTTGGGTTAGCAAACTTTTCAGAATCCCGTGCACCTCCAGCATAGGTTTCAGTAAACAAACACAATACACCAGTCATAGACCTCCGTGGTAAATTAATATGTTCATTAATAACGGTATCTGCTGTCTTGATGTTGAATGTCTTATAGAGGATTATGGTTTCATAGAAGAAGCCTTTACCGACTTGATATGTTGATGCTGCTTCACGTGTTAGGTATTCACTTGAAATACATGAATACTCCATTTCTATATTGTTTAGTTTATAGTTAGGAGCTATTGTGGTATCTGCATATACTAACACATCTGAGACTGGAGCTAGTGTAATCTCAAAGATTAGTGGGTGGGGTAATTCTTTTGGATAAAATACTCCATGATTGTTCAAAATGGAATGGTCAAGTGGGATCTTATACTTAGTGCCATGTATTGCTGCTAGAGCAGTGTCCTTAGGAACATCAGAGGGTTTATCACCAGCATCTGCTCGCATCTTTCTCATGGCTTCAGATGATATGCCCTGTTTTAATCGATTCTCACGTTCTTCTGTTGATAAATATAAATCGTGATAGGTTTGGAAAAGGTCATGTCGTTGCGTATCCTGAAGCGTTTCTCCACCAAATATGACCTTTTGTCTAAATACTAGGTTTCTACCTATGTTATTCACAAGTCTCTTGTTTGCATACCCTGTAGTGGTGATATCAAATAGTAGAGCTACGCTACCAGGGATAATAACGACGTTCTCTGATAATTGTGGAATATTAACATACAAAGTTTCACCAGGACTTGCAGAAGATGGGTTCATAGTTATTCGATTTAGACTACTTTCAGCCTTTAATCCAAATGGTTGTTTATAGACATGATTTACGTCTAGCTTTTCTGAAATTGATTGCTGTGACATAATACTATAAGGAGAGAACTATTCTTTTATTATATATGTTTAGTAAGATTTATTATTCAACCAATGGTTATTGGAAAGGATATTCAGCTATTTATAAACTAGCACAGGCTGCTAATGTCAGTGAAGATGCTGCAAAGAAGTGGCTTGAGAAACAAGCAATTTGGCAGATATACTTACCAGCTCCCACATACGTTCCAAGACCTCACTGGGATATTTCTAAACCAAATCAGATACATCAAGCAGATCTACTATTTCTACCACACGATACTGTGAAAGGAAGAACTTACAAATATGCTTTAGTTGTCGTTGATATAGCTTCAAGGTACATCGATGCTGAACCCTTGACGTCTAAGTATTCAACAGAAGTATTGAAAGCTTTTACTAACATTTATTCTAGAAAATTAAAATGGCCACAAATATTGATGGTAGATCCTGGAACAGAATTCATGGGAGAAATGAAAAAACATAATATCAAATTTCAAAGAAGTGAGGCTGGAAACCATAGAGCACAAGCATTAGTTGAAAGAGCTAATAGGACTATCTCAGGAAATGATCATGGAAAATGATCGATCGAGAAAGTGGGTTCAGATACTACCAGGCGTCCTGAAAGCCATTAATAGCACTGTTAAAAGAATCACTGGTAAAGAACCTATCGAACTGATAAGCTCTAAAGACGTCGAAAACAAAGAAGACGAATATAAAAGACCTGTTGGATTAGATGAAAAAATATTACCAACAAGGGTGAAAGTTAGGTATTTATATGCTACAGGAGAACTTGAAGGTGGAGAAAGATATCGGTCAACTGATCCAATATGGAGTTTAGATATATATGATATTTCACGTAGTATCGTCTCTACAAATCAACCGGTCTTATACTATTTAATATTGGGTCCAAAACTAGGTTTCATAAGAGAAGAATTACAAACTGTACCATATGATACTGAACTGCCACCTGATAGCGTTTTAAAATAACTGTTTTTCGATCTCAGTTTGAACTATACTTTAATTAATCGATTTCATTATGTTTTCGAGGCTTATATGAATGATATTGTTACGTTCTTACCAAGTAAAACGTCAATATTAATTTGGTCTGTACTACCACAAGGATTTTATTTTTGGATTATATTTTTGATTATACTTTTAGATCATACTTTTGGATTATGCTTTGGATTATACGTTTCGATATGTTTTCGAGGCTTATATGAATGATATTGTTACGTTCTTACCAAGTAAAACGTTAATATTAATTTGGCCTGTACTATCACAAGGATTTAATTTTTTGGGTTTCTTTTTGTAGGTAATAATTTCTTCGTCTATATTCTCGTAACCATATGCTAGAGTATGAATACCATCAGAATCGATATTCCGTTTATCATCATCTCTAGATAGTGCTACCTTATTAATTTCTTCTGTATAAATATTATGTAAGTGACTTCTGATCACATTCATCTTTCTTATCTGAGGATCGCCATCGAATAAGCAGGTTTTATAATTGTCAAATGTAATGTCATTCTTAACGACTGCTTTCTTCACACCCTTACATTTCTTCTCTTCTACATCATAATACTTGAATGCATATAGCTTTGCCCGCAGTCCAACGAACTCAGTAATGATCTTACCGCCTGCTTCATCCTTGAACATTCCTATAACTTTTTATTGACTCCTGTTTCTATACCTGATGGATGATCGTTTGGATAGTTGCTTGTGTCGAACTTTGATCTCACATCATTATTTATATCCTTATAGAAATCGTCCGTTTCTATTTCATACATCAAGCTGTCTGTATCTGTGAATAGGAGTCTTGCTTTCTCATTATACCTAGGTTTGACGTAGCTATGATGGAAGTCATACATTAGTGATTTACTAAGGTCTAAGATAGACATACCTAAATAGATTGGTTTGTCGAATACTAGTTTTGTTCTTTTCATATGTATAGCCACCAAGTTCTCTGAGAATATAGTTCTATGTTGATAGTTTGGTTTAGATACAAACTTCTTTGCCTTCTTCTCAGATGTAATGAGTTGGATGTCAACTCTATTACGTATGTTTTCCATAGTCTTACCAAAGGTCGAGTTATTCATTAGTTTGAAGAAGTCTTTTTCGAATTCATTCTTAGCAACCTTTCGCAGCTCTGTATTCAAGTTTATGTATGGAGCCATCCAAACACTCTCACTAAACGTTATACCTCTATGGATCTTAGTAATTTTCAATTCCATGCTCTCATATACTTTCAGTGTATTATGGTGGATAATGTACTTAGATTTATTACCCAGATTTGGAATCAATTTCTCTACCTCATTTACTGTTAGTCTTTCTGGAGCTAGAGGATAATCGTTATGGAGGTTGTGAAGTTCTATCGGATACTCTAGATCCACTTCCAAGATAGAAGGATACTTATCCCACTTCTTCAACTCCATCTTATTCATCCATTTAAAATTATGTGTTGGTAATTTTCTACTCATTGCCCATCCATATAAATTATTTGCATCTAGGTATTGAATATATTTCGATGGCTTCAAGGAATCATAATTCTTCATGTACTTATTATTAGCCTTACCATAACGGGTTGAGATCATTGATATCCCACCTCTAATACCCTTCTCAACCATATTTATCATATCGATGTCATGTAGTAGTTGTAATTCGATCTTAGTCATTTTCAAACAGGCATCCCATGTGTAGTACCATGCTGGATCTAGCTTGTAGTTCTTCAAACATACGTCTCTAAAATTCTCAAACACATCTGCTAATAAGATAACATCAGATTTGAGATATACATCATGGTAATCTTTCATAGATTTCATATAAAAGTTTTCCAAACGTTCTTTGCATGTTGATGATCCTCCTCTGATATCATTGTGTCATTTAGCTTTGAGTAGAAGGCTTCTATTGGTGGAAGACTTGTATCAGCTAACTTATCAAAACTATCTACATACATGTAGTCATAAGGATAAACTCCTTTCCTTAGTAAGAGGTCTAACTGTTTTCCTTTGTAGAATCTTTTCATATTCTTACAACTAGACTTATCAAGATTACTTACAAGATTTGCTAGACTCATTTGCATGAATTTGAAGCTATCGATAAATCTAATATCTCGTGTAATATTTTTATTCTTTCCATCCTTCATAAAGCTGTCTACAACTCTCTTCTTTGTAAATGAAATATATTTCTCATCATTGTTTGGTATACAATCTATCTCACCTTCTGTCACACCTAGATTCTTAATAAAAAGATGTGCGTCATATCCAGATAGATTATGAAATATGACAGGAAAGAACTTTGGAATGTTATAATTAATATTACAATCATTGTGTGCAGCACCCCTGTACTTGCCTGTTAGGTGGCAATGATCTAATACCTTATCATTTACCAACTCTTTACCACAGATATGACAACTAGTAGCTTTCTTATAGACGATCTTATCTTCTTTCGTCATATGTACCTTCTTTGTGAATTTGATTTTTTTATAGACTTCTTTTATGGAATTCTCAAGGTAACTTATGAATGTCTGTGCAACATCATCATTGTATGACTTAGCTGTGTATGTAACTAGCTTTGGTTTTAATATGTTGTCATCAAAGCATTTTATCAAGTAGCAGAATCCTGATGGTTTATGCTTCTGATATTGTTTTGTATAACTCTCACTATCATTAGGGCTACAAGTCGATATGCTCTCCGTAAAGCATTCAAAATCCAGCAAAGATTACAAATGGAACTCTCATAGATCTATTATAGTTTTTGGAATGATAACATAGTTCCTTTTTCTGGTATCTCTATCTTAACAGCATCATGATCCGAACAATATTCTATATGCTTGTTTAGGAATTCTTCTGATTTGAATGAATTCAAACATCTATTACAAAATACCTTTCATGTCCATTTTATTAACCTGTGATGATAGTATAGTCTGCTAAGATTCTTAATCCAACAATAATGATTTGTCTCATCATTTGATATCATTAATAAATTGATAGTTTGATCTCTATTCACATTACTAATTCTTAGAGGATATACTTCACCATCATCGTATCCGAAAACATTGATTGAATATGGTGTGTTATTCTTCAAACCTACTGATTTGATTTAGTGGAACTGGAAATTCGATATCACTCCAATCTAACTTTCTGAGTCTTTTCTCATTTCCTTTGTAATACGTTCTTGGTCTCTTTTTCTTGGATATGCGGCTTCAGTCACACACCATTTGAAACATTCGTTATCCTTATTTTCCATATTTATAATTGCTTTCTTAGTAGCTAAATTATTAGGAAGAGGTATATACGAACTTGCTTTAATAGGTTTATATTTATCGATATGTATATCGAAGTTTCACCCAGAGCCTCCATTTTGAAACGTTTCAATTTTTTCAAGTATTTCTCCCACCATATTATCAAACATCTCAGATACATTCGTCGCTTCCGTAATTATCTCTATTCTAGAATGGAAATTCCCAATACTAGTAATAGACAATCCTGTATTCAGATCTTCTTTTATAAACTCACATGTAAATATGAATTTCGTTTTAATTGGTTTATCTTGTTGACTTATTAAATTATCGACTCTTTGTTTGATATTATCAATAAAGATTTTATAACCAATCTTATCATCTCGTCCTTCTATTCTGGATGTTTTCAAAAAACCCTTTATTGCAGTCTTGTACTGTTTGGGTTGTAACTTATCATTATGATCATACATTTTATTTATTTCCTCCTTCAATTTCTCAACACGTTTATCTGTCGTTTTCTTACTAGCCTCTGGAACATATGATATGATCTCATCAGCAAATTTATTTATTCTCTTATTTATCGAATCGACAACGTTCTTAGATACGCCTAAAGATTTTGGTTTGTTGCCTACTGGTTTCAAAATCGGCACATCGATTTCTGGTATTTCTTGATTCATAATATCTTTTCTCATTAGTTTAGTCTGCTTATTTGCTCTTAATGTCTGCTTGTGATCCTTAATCACCGACTTGGCATATGCATCAATTCTCGATGACTCTCTATTTTCCTTTATCATCGATTTGGTTATCTCGTGATCCTTAAACACCGACTCGGCATATGCATCGATTCTCGATGACTCTCTATTTTCCTTTATCATCAATTTGGCATGCGTGTCTATTATCGACTTATCTTTTTCATCGATGGCTGTGGTTTATCTACCCTTATTTGTGGAACGAATTTATAATCTTCCAAATACTTGACCATCATCGATCTGGTTGACTTCCTTTCCTCCTTCATTCGTCCTACTCCTTCGTCATCGAAGTAAGATCCTCTCGAACCTTCAACACAGTCTTCTTAAAATCCTCACCTTTCGATCTGCGATTTACGTGTATCAAATAGTTGGATCTTAGAAGAAACCTTTTTGATAATTTATTTATCTTCTCTTCTTGCTTAGATTCTAGATTTCGAAGTTCGTTATACTTTTTATTATTACATGGCAAGCCACTCTCAATGTCAAATCGAGTGTTTTGATTGGCTGGTGCTCGGTCGGGATTTTGCCGTACGGACCGTTACCATGATAACGGTCACAAATCCGCATATTTTGGTCTAAGTTCGGGATATTGAAAACTCAAATCGAACCGGGTGAAACAGAGATAACTATGCACTTAGTGATGCAGTTTAACAACACAAACATCGTAATAATACCGTTTTTTAAAAGAGAGAAAGCCGGTCCATCAAAAAAAAATGACCTGTAAATATAATTACAAAGCTTACCTCCAAAACGAACTTGACCATTTGTTGTCAAACATTATCATTGATGTACGCAAAGTCAACCAGAAAAGGACAGGAAAGAACTAGTTGAAATACAATGCCATCCAAAGGTCTAGTGCTACAGAGACGAGATACATGTCCTACTGATTAGGTTCTACAGAAGCTTCAGAAGTCACCGTCTAGCAGAGTTCAATGTACGTATACGGAAGAACCATATTCTCTGGCCGTCAACTACAAGCGAGTCCCAACATGAAGTCTCCACTCGGTATAGAAACGAAATTAGAACATAGCTCAGTAATGTATCAGGTAACTGCAGGAATCAAATACCCCAGCAGCGAAATAACTGAATAATCCAACTCAATAAAGGTAAACCTGCTAACGCTGATCCTGAAAGCTTCGTGGCTCTGTTGAGTGTTGACACGAGAACTCGATCCGTCCAGTGAAAGTAGCGAGTAAAACTACAAGACAATCACCAGAGCCAGAAGTCATACTCCATATTTCAACAAGTTTACTCCTCTGCAGCCGGCTTTCTTTCGGCTTAAGAAATTTATCTTGAATGTCAGCATCCGTCCAGTTTACAAATTACAATCCCTCACTATAAACCAGGGAAGTTCTGATTCCATAGCCGGCAACCAGTTTTGCCGATCAGTAGCAAATATCGGAGATTTTCAGGTCCAGATTTTCCACTGATGTCCTCCCAGTCAAAGTTGTCCAGGATACAAACAAACAGCATAGAACTGTCATCGCCGAAAGTGATCCGACGAAGATCTTGAACTTTTTCGCCGACCACATGGCACTTGACTTGAGCGAACGGTTTGTTTTTCGAGTTGATTTAGTGGAAATATGTTCTTTTCTGATAGCTTTTTCTACGAATTCCACCTTTCATGCACTTTGAATTAGCAAAGTTTTCTAATTCTGAATTGATTCTGACATCTGACATTGTATTTCCATTCATCTTTTGTATTGATTTACGGAGAGCTGTCAAATAGATCCCGGAATAAATTCTGAACGGCTTCCACTTTGGTATGTAAATTTATGTAAATTAGGTATATCACGTTGTGTTACGGGGCGCGAGTCACGCGAGTCACTTATTTTCTCATTCTTCGTTTATCACAAAGTGCCATATAATAAACTACTTATTAACCTCGCTCACTCGGTCTTTACGGGAAAATATCACACCTCGGTCTGATATTTTCCCGTAAAGACCTCGCTCTTGGTTAATAAGAAGTTAATATTTTCTTTAACATATTTTATTATTATATTTATATTTTATTTAATAGAATCAAAAATGATAGTAGTCGAGAAAACCAAATTTTGACGCACTTTTGTGCGTCACAATCGGCTTTTCCCTACTACTCATTTTGACTTTGTTAAAGCTTTATGGCTTGGTTTCTTTAGGAAAAAACAACCAGGAATAAGAAAGTTTTGATTTTATAAACATGTCATTTGGGGCTCTGGTTTCCAAGCGACCGTATAGAGATGTCTGTCGAACGACATGTCGAGTCACTTATGTAATTATTATATTATTCTAAGTTCGCTCTTCGTTCCGTCATCTTCAATCTTTAATCAGACATAATTGTCATAATAGCATAGCTAATCCCGGCAATGGTGGGCAGCGGTGTTGCGCATACACAAGAAACACAATAATAGCCCGTCAGAAAAATAGACGATACACGAAAAACATCGATGGTCATCCCGAGACGGATACCTCACACGTACCCAAAGATCCACTGCTATTACGACCGAAGTGGTACATACATACCCGGGTTTTATTTGGATCGCGTACAAACGTTGTACATTGATTGTTTGTTCCAAATAACGTTAGTGTTACCATAATTTAAAAAGATAATTTTACAATAATTTACATTTGACTTTATAACTAGTTTTACAAATTCTATCAGAGATAATATATATTAAAATATATTATCGGACTCTCTTTTTTTTAAAACAATCGTAAACATATTTAGCTGATGGCTTTTGCAGTATTTTGTGGGTTTATCAGTGCGAGAAACAATTGTTTCTCTGTCATTGTCTCGGGTTTTTTTTTGGCAAGTCTAAATGTTGAAAATAAATTTTCTCTTAGCTTATTATAAATTGGGCATTTTATCAAGAAGTGCATTTCGTCTTCGATATCTTTTTGACATTTTAAACAGATTCGTTCTTCCGGATTTTTGTATGGCCTTGCGTGCCTGCCTTTTTCTATTCCTACGTTGTGATTACTAATTCTTAGTCTAGTTAGGGCCGTTCTGTGTTTCAGATTTTTAACTTCTGTAAGGTAATTCTCATATGTATATGTTGTTTTAATTAAGCGGTACGTTCTTAATTTATTTTGCCATACTTTTTGTTGAGTAATATTGTCTTGATCATACCAAAGATTTCCAAAGCCGCAATGAAATAATATTTATTTGACTTTCTTACTCCAGTACGCTTTGTTATTTTCGTTTTTTGTTTCACGATAGATAAAGTAAGATAATTTTGGACGTTATCTAGTTCAACAAGTTTTATCCATAATTTTACGCATCTATGTTTTGCATCCACATTAAGGGGAAATCGACCTCAAGTATTTTCCGGCTCCAAGTAACACTGTACACTGTGTTCCTCCTGGATAGCCCCCCCCCCCCCCCCCCCCACGTTTGTCCATGACACAGTCGCACTCTCCCTCAGCGATACATACATACATACATAAACTTTATTTCAACTCGAATTTGCAGAGTAGCAAATACATGCTAATATCCTCGAGAAAACTACTGTTTCTAATACTAATACTATTGTTATATTACTAATACTAAAAATATATTTACAATATTTACAACCTAGAAATTATTAACAAATAGGCATTACTGTAAAATTAGATTTAGATTATATTTACGGATTTCTCTCTTAAAATCAGTGATAGTTGTTAAAGATGGAAGATTATCAGGTAGGGAGTTCCAGAATTTTGCAGTCGAATATTTGAAAGAGTGCAGGCCATAAGTTGTTGTTTTCGGTTTAGGTAGGTTCAAAATATCAGTGCCTCTTAAGGAATATATTACAGATCTTAGAGTAAACGTATATTTTAGGAAGCCTGGATAGTTTGAAAATTTCAGAGATTTAAAAAGTGTAATTGGCATATTCTGTATTCTTCTATTATATAATGAAGGTGTTTTAGCTTTATATAATAGCTGGTTGTAGTTAGAATTCCTGTCATCGAACATAAATCTTAGAATACGCTTATTTAAGGCTTCTAATTTATCAGTGTTTCTACAACTACAAAAATGCCAAACCATGGAACAATAATGGAAGTGCGGTAGGATAAATGCCTTATATAGGCGAAGCAATGTACTTTTAGAAATAAGCTAGCGAAATCTAATCATCACATTAAATTGATTATTAACTTTTTTACAAATTGAGGTTATGTTACCTGTAATATCAGCATGTGACTGCACGTACAACATGTTCTTAGTTAACCCACCACACAAGAACATCGTGTTGATGTGATGTGTTACCTGTAATATCAGCATGTGACTACACGTACAACATGTTCTTAGTTAACCCACCACACAAGAACATCGTGTTGATGTGATATGTTACCTGTAACATCAGCATGTGACTGCACGTACAACATGTTCTTAGTTAACCCACCGATTTGTTTCACTAATACCGATAGCTTCAAAACAACACGTCCGTAACAGTTCACAACCCTTTCTTATGTAATGTCCCACGGCCCGCATGGTCATGAAAATGTCCCGATTTTTAGCTCGTGGATGCATGCATGTGCAAGAACGAGTTATTGGGGTTTAGTGGATTTCATTTCCGATCGTACCGTATACGCCACGCTCGGAAAAGGATACGCGGATATTTTTCGAGCGTGGCGTATCCGCGTATCCTTTTCCGCGTATCCTTTTCCGAGCGTGGCGTATCCGCGTATCCTTTTTCGAGCGTGGCGTATCTTTTTCCGAAGATGTATTGACGACCGTTTGTAATGTTTCTATTCCACTTCGCGGTGATCTTTATTCTATAGTTGTTACTAAGTTCATATAACCAGTGACCTTTGGATTTTAATATTCTACATAACCAGTACTTGTGACCTGTTGGATTTGAATACGCTCCCTGAAGAGGCTAGTTGTTGACAAACCTTTTAACTGCCGAATGTCTAGAAATATGTTTAGATCCACTGTGACTTGACCTAAATTGGCTTGGCAATGAAAGCTATCACGGGAGCTGCTGATCAGACGACAACGAAACTCGAAAGGTCGAACTTTGCAGTGTTACAGTTGTGATTTTTAAAGTAGGAAATGTGACTGGCTGTTTGATCATATGGGTTTTTTAATTCAAAGTTGATTATAAAGCTTGCAATTCTTCGCGAGTATAAGATAACATATTTGAGACATAATACCATTTTTTATGCGCTAATTTATAAATAGAGAACTTATCATAAAATTAACATCATACGACACTCAAACAACTGTAATCTTTATTTCTTGAGTATATTTCAGAATTACGTACGAACCTAGCCAGAAGTATCGCATAACGCCACACAATGTTTATTTGCAAATTTACGTTTTTTGTCCGGGTGAACTTTGGTCCTGCAGTAAACAATGCACTTTTACTGAGATATTTTAAATTTGCTGTTGAGTAAATTTCAGTTTCCGTGATCAATTTGATCTCGCTACAGTAAATAACATACGCGCATTATAATAGAACTTTGACACACAATGCGTGTCACGAAAGGTGATGTGCCACCCTTAGGTATTGTTTACATGTGTAAAACGTGCGTGACGTCGGTAATTCCACTGTAGAAATTACGAACTTTAAACGCCACACACACCCATCAGAAACATAACTAACTGAATTATATATAATTCCCGGAGTTGCATGTGTCCTATCCGGAGACTAGAGCGGTTTTCAGATTGAGTGTCGTAAAACCAAAACCAAAGTAACTACATAGCCAATCACAGGAGCAAGTTAAAACACAATGCCGCCAGTCACGAACGATTGGTTTTACTTGAACCAATCACGAGGCAAAGTAAACGCAGTCGTCAATACTGTTGCTAAAACAAAACCTGATTGCGTGATTGCGTTTGGTTTTAGTTTAGAACCTGATTGACTGATAACTGGAAAACTTTTCTCACAGCCAATATAGAAAAGCTAAGCAAATGCAAAACCAAAGCAATCACTCACTTCTCTCAATGAATATTCAACCATATTTTCGAATATCAAAACCACGGTATTCAAAGGTTTCTATTTTCTCGACAGTGCATGCCTTAATTTTAGACGCAAAACTGATAAGTTCCATATCACGGTAGTTGTATCTCAAAGTAATAAATACAACAATCTAGCTGATATTTATGTCTCAATCAGTGTTTTATAACTTTGTGATGAAGTCACTTTCCGTATCACATTCAAGATGAAGTTCAAATATGATATTACGTTCACAGTTCCTATTTTGATATTAAAGAAGCTAGTCTGCTCGCGGCTGTTATGGATATTTTCTTGCTCATTAGTTTTCGGTTCGGGCTACCTGTGGCGCGCGGTATTGGGTTACCACGATTGCCTTAGTAGTCATGTCGTAACGATGACGTCATCGATCACGTGATTTTTAGTACATGCCCGTATCTCCCTCATTTCTAATGGCAGGTGGCTAAAGCTTTGACAGACATGGTATTGTGTCCCCATAAATCACTTAGTGGTGATGCCGTAATGATGAGGTCGTCACGTGTTTTAAGTACTCCCGGCGGTGATGCCCATATCTCTCTCATTTGTAATGCCAGGGAGCTCAAACTTTCACAGGCATGGTATCGGATTACCACGATTCACTTAGTGGTGATGTCGTAACGATGACGTCATCGCTCACGTGGTTTTATACGCTACACAGGCTATCACAACAACAAAAATAACATAAACTGTAAATATTTCCACATGTTTCAGATGTTTACCCTTGAGAACACACTAAAATACACTTTACATCCACGAGTTCGCCATTGTGGCGCCATGTTTCGTTTCCGCATTATCATTTCACATTTTTACTTATAGATCATTTTCACTGACGTCATCAAAAAAATTTGCCTCAAGAAAAACTAATATTGATGTGTATAGAGCAGGTAAAAAAATAAAGTGACCAAAATTTTGGAGCAATAGAGTACTTCGTAACCGAGCTGTCGGACAATATTCGAAAACTTTAGTATAATGATGTACCACTTTGTACACCAAGATAGCGGCCGAAAACGTACTCTACAAATAAAGCTGTTTTCCCATCAATATGATTAGCGTTTACTTCAAAACACTTTAGCTGTCACTTTTAACGGTTTATCAAGTCTAACATTTTAAATTGGCCGAAATATATGGATTTTCATGACATTTAGATAACACGCTGAGCTGGGCTTTGACAAAATTAAGAATACTGTAACTCAAAAACGAATCATAGTATCGACGTAAAATTTTCGAAGAATATCGAGAATACCGATATCTAAATCATATTAAAAGACCAGCTTTATAGATGTTATAGTTTAGATTTTAGAATTTTGATGACGTCACGTGAAAAATGTAATTTGTTTCTGTCCTGCATTTTCCTGGTATATACTTCATGGTAGTGTGTCGTTCCATATAGTCTCCTGCATAATCATTTTCTCTATTGTTTTACAGTATTATGCAGGGAGACTATATGGAACGAAACACTACCATGAAGTATATACCATTTTGCTTGTCACGGCCTTTTTTGGGTTGCAGAAATATAACATACTATAGATTATTACATGTTAACAGCTTGCATAACAAATATTATATATCGTATACACACACATACGTAGTTTTTGTTGGGCATTCGTAATTAGCGTCTCGTGCTCGTCCCTTAGAGATGTTATTTACATATAGTTTTCACTTGACGCCAACCAGTTTCTGACACGCTTGGTTATCCGGGCCAAAATTTCTAGTCATTCCTCTGTAATCCTGGCTTTAACAGCGTTTGTCTATATAAGTAAGTAAGTTTTTGACGACCCTTAACTTCCAGAAATGCAGCAGCAGTGAAGCAAGGAGCGACAGTTATAGCAGAGGAGCTCCTCTAGATGGCATCCTACTAACACGCCTTGCTTGATGTGTATGTAGAACATACAACATTAATATTTTCTATGCGGCGGAGCACAGTGACAGATCATATAGATATATTTACATTTTCCCTTTCTGTCGTTATTTTTGGACTTTTGATATTTTATAAGATTACCAGATGAGTGAAATACATTATTTATTCCTATTATTTATTTGTTATTTATTCATAAAAAAGCACATGAAATCGCCGCTGAAGTGAACTACCCCATGGTTCCTTCAGGATCCATTCACCGCTCTACATAGCAAACTAAATCATGAGTAAATCATTAAAGAATTGTTATTACTCGAAGTCTTGATAGACGACAACACAGCTAAAATTGTATGTGAGACCTAGGCTTTTAAAAATAGCATCAACAAGAATGATAAGCATTGTAAAAAAAAAGCTTACCACACTTGACCCGGACGGTTCCGCTAAGAGGTTAATATTACTGTGCATAATACTTACTGTGACTATCATCCGAATCGCCTTCCACATCGGCGACATCATCTTCCATGGCCGCATCTGAATTTCTTCCGCCTCGCTCTCACTTTAATCGTAATTCAGCGATACATCCGACATCTTTACGGCTATACCTTCAGCTTCTTCTCAAGTAAAACGTTTTCCTAAGTTTCCGTAAGGAAAAGAGGACGGGATGAAAAAGTTTCATGACGAAATTAATTAGGTGCGAAAATTCTGGCTGCCAAAAATGGTATCACATAGACTGCCAAAATAGACACTCTGCTGAACGCACTGACTCCAATAACTGCGTATGGGAATGCCCAGAGTGTGCTATGCCAAACTATGACACAATATTTTCGATTTCCACTCATCAACTTCATCAACAACAACAAGGGAAGGGGACAGCATAAACTTCAAGTCTTCGCTGGGATCTCCTATAGCAAGCTCGTCTCCCAACAAACCACGCCCTCAACTAGGAGCACCAAAGGCAAAGCCAATCAGAATACTTAATATAAATTGTCAGTCAGTTCTCAAGAATCGCGAAGCATTCGCTACACCCTTAGCCAGCTCTGGTTGCGATATTGTAACAGGAACTGAATCATGGCTCTCCAAATATTTCCTCCAGGTTTCACAATATATCGTAGAGACAGAGAGGGTAGGGGTGGTGGTGTGTTTATAGCCATCAACAAAGATATCGTTAGTGCACGATTCCAGGATGCAGAAACACAGTGTGAAATTGTGTGGGCTAAAATCGAGATAAGAGCATGCAAGTCTCTGTACATTGGATCCTATTATCGACCAAATGCAACTGATGCTGGGAGTCTTCAGTCAGTTAAACGAGTCTCTTACTAAAATGTCAAAGAACGGCCATGTTTGGTTAGCCGGAGAAATGAACCTACCAAATATTATATGGCCTTTTACCACCATTAAACCCACCTGCCCCTCTCCAGCTCAACATAACGTATTAATTCCTTGATATATTGGCTGACCACGGCATGTCTCAGATAGTGGAGAAACCTACCAGAGGCGATAACACACTCGACCTCATAGCACGATGTCGTCTTCGCTGAAATTGATATCAGCCCCAAACGTCATAAACCAGCTAAGAGGAAGATCCCCCTCTATAAGAGTGCTGACTGGGAGAAGCTCGCACAACAAATTACCCGTACAAACCAATATATTCAAGACCACATTGACTCTGAAACCACAGACTGTCTCTGGAATAAGTTTAAATCAGATCTACATGCTGCCATCGAAAAACATATCCCACACAAAACGTGTTCCTCTCGTAATAAGTCCCCATGGATGGAGGAGTAGATTATTTCGGAAGAGCAAGAGAGCAAACAACTAAAGAAGAGAGGACACGGAGAGCAAACTACGTAGTCTCAAACACAAGATCAGACAGGAGACTAGAGTTGCCTATTGGAATTATGTGGAAACTAGTATTCTTCCTGAAATACCGGATGAGTCTAAAAGAGGAGGTACCAAGAAATTATGGTCCTTCATTAAGCATAGGAAAGTAGACTCAGTGGGCGTAGCCCCACTAAAGGATAGGGGAGTCCTCTGGGATAATCCTAGAGACAAGGCGGAAACTCTGAATGCACATTTCAAGTCTGTCTTCACAGAGAAAAGATCCGTAGACCAAGAACCTATCGTCATCGAAGCAGGCACTCCATATCCTGATATTGATGAAGTAGTCATAACAACAAGGGGTGTGCGGACGTTACTCGACAACCTCAATCCAAATAAAGCTATGGGACCTGACGAACTCTACCCGAAAGTGTCGAAGCAGCTAGCTTCTGAAGTCGCACCAATATTAGCAGCAATTTTCAATAAATCTCTGCAGACCTCAGGATTGGAGGACGGCAAACGTTGCTCCAGTCTTCAAGAAAGGGGAACGCTACAACGCAGCTAACTACTGTCCGATATCACTTACCTGTATTGCTTCGAAAATAATGGAACATATAATTACAAAGCACATTCTTAACCATCTGGAACGTAATGGCATATTATATGATTTCCAACACGGGTTTAGGGCACTCCATATCCTGATATTGATGAAGTAGTCATAACAACAAGGGGTGTGCGGAAGTTACTCGACAACCTCAATCCAAATAAAGCTATGGGACCTGACGAACTCCACCCGAAAGTGTTGAAGCAGCGCTCCACTGAAACCCAACTTCTTACGTTCGTTCAGGACCTTTACAGAAACCTCGGTAATAGTCAGCAAACGGATGTTATAGTAATGGATTTCGCTAAGGCCTTCGACAAGGTTTCCCACATTAAGTTGATACAAAAACTTAGAACATATGGAATCAGCAACTCCATCAATACGTGGATAGAGAGCTTCTTGACCCAGCTACAGCAGAGAGATGGAGAGATGTCATCCTGGGAACTCGTGACTAGTGGGGTGCCCCAAAGGTCTGTTATCGGACCAGTTCTATTCTTGGTCTATATCAATGACTTTCCCGATGGTCTTCAGTCACATGTTCGCCTATTTGCTGATGATACAATCATCTACATGACTGTAACCAGCAACACCGATGCCGAGGCGCTACAACGGGATCTCCAACGCCTAGAAGAATGGGAGAACAAGTGACAGATGTCCTTTCATCTTGCATGGCCAAACCCTTAAACAGCTGGATTCAGTTAAGTACCTTGGCGTGCCCTAATCTGGTAGATGTAGATGTAGAAATAATGGCTCGGGGTTAATAGACCCTTCCACCGTTTCTTTGAAATTTTAATATATTACGTATAACAGCAAAACCTTCGATACTGCTGAAAAGAGCACCTCAAAGTTAGTCAAAATCCCAAATTTGAGACTTATATATTGAATAGGAGCAAAGTTATAGGCCCGCAAACTCGGAAAATTTCGGATATTTTTACAGATATTTCTATGGAAATTTTGATTGGGGGACACAAACAGCAGTATCGACGGTTTTGCTGTTATACGTAATATATCAAAAGTTAAAAGAAACCGTGGAAGGATCTATAGGTACTTCATCTATGCCGATTATTATGTCCTAAGATATATAGGTACTGATTATTATCTCCTAGGATATTATTATAGGTACTGATTATTATCTCCTAGGATATTATATATATTTTATACTGCACTACACAGCACTATACAGTACTATACTGCACTATACTGACAGAGCTATACAGCGCTATACAGCGCTATACAGCACTACACAGCACTATACAGTACTATACAGCGCTATACAGCACTATACAGTACTATACAGCACTATACAGTACTATACAGCACTATACAGAGCTATACCGCACTATACAGAGCTATACAGTGCTATACTGCACTATACAGAGCTATACAGTGCTATACTGCACTATACAGAGCTATACAGTGCTATACTGCACTATACAGAGCTACACAGCGCTATATTGCACTATACAGAGCTATACAGCGCTATACTGCACTATACAGAGCTATACAGTACTATACTGCACTATACAGAGCTATACTGCACTACACAGCACTATACTGCACTACACAGCGCTATACAGAGCTATACAGAGCTATACTGCACTATACTGCACTATATAGAGCTATACAGCGCTATACTGCACTATATAGATCTATACAGTGCTATACAGACCTATACAACGCTATACTGCACTATACAGAGCTATACAGCGCTATACTGCACTCTACTGCACTACACAGCACTACGCAGCACTATACAGTACTATACAGCGCTATACTGCGCTATACTGCACTATACAGCACTTTATAATATAAATTATGGGATCATCCTAAGAACGTGCGATTTGATTGGATGCTCAGCGTGCTTGATTTTGTTATAAATGCACGCTCAAGAAAAAAATCAAGCACGCTGAGAATCCAATCAAAACAAAACGTATCGGTGATTGTTTTTCGCGAGTTTATATAGCTAACGGAGATAATTTCATAGACTGGGAAGAAAACATGTCCGACTTTGAGTTGTTGAGGTGTGTTGAAGAAAAGGAAAATAAAAGTCGCTTCCCAAAACTAAAAGAAAATGATCGGCGAGAGAATTTAGCATCGGCTTCGTACACTAAAGCGACCACAAAATGGGATGCTAAAACGTTTGAAGTTGAGAAAAGCAATGTCCACATTCTAATACAGTGTTACTCATTGAGAGTTTGATATAAAAATGATTGAATTTAAGAAAAATGTTTTTTTTCTAACAGCCTGGTGTATTATTAAAACGAGAGGAAAGTGACAACACAACAACAAGACATGACTCACCAATAACTCGACGATAACTGTAATAAGCCTGCTTTATGCTGAAACCTGAATAGTGAATTGCGAAGATTACAATGGGATTTCTCTGGTTTCATGTAGAAATTCGTTTGAGAGGTTCCTGAATGTTCCTGACCTGAATGAATATGAATGGGCGATAAAACTTGCAGAGAACCCAGAACTGGTAGAATTTCAAGAGTAGATTGGCCATGCCAACGAAGAGAGCCTCAAAAGCTACGCAACACGGCCATCAGAGCAGCAGTTACAATACTGTTCCTTGGGATAAAGAAAATACCCTTCTTCAGACCACAGAATCCGTAATCAGTGTCAACTATGCAGTTGTTGTAGAAAATAGTCGGCAATCCTCAACTCACGTGTCCAACTCTACTGCCGCTATCGCTAACGCTTTCTCTGTGAATGCTTTTCCATCAGGCATTTTCAACGCCTTGCACTATCACAATGTGTAGATAAACCTCTCCTATGCTTACCAGAAATTGTAAAAAGAAAGCACTTTGTTTCCTGAAACAGTTTTGACCAGATGACAATATTACAACCCATTTCATTTGCCGGCTCTTGTAATTTCTGTCTTTCACTTTTATCGATTGACACGTTCTATTCTTAGCAGATTACTTCATCCAATAAGAAACGAGCTTTCAGATCGTCAATGTCAAGCTGTCACAATTGAACCAATCAGCGACGAACAAAGTTGTAAACAAGTCAAGTACATTAAAATGGGGTTTTCGCTGTCGTCAGTTTGCTTTTAGATTTTTACGCGGGTTCTAAAGATAGCTTTATTTCCTTCGTCTACATTAAAGGTTATATTATAATTCCGCTCGTGCATCCGCAGTACTATACAGTACTATACAGAGCTATACAGCGCGATACTGCACTATACAGAGCTATACAGAGCTATACTACACTATACAGAGCTATACTGCACTACACAGCACTATACTGCACTACACAGCGCTATACAGAGCTATACAGAGCTATACTGCACTATACTGCACTATACAGTACTATACTGCACTATACAGAGCTATACAGCGCTATACTGCACTATACAGAGCTATACAACGCTATACTGCACTGTACAGAGCTATACAGCGCTATACTGCACTATACAGCGCTATACTGCACTACACAGCACTATACAGTGCTATACTGCACTATACAGAGCTATACAGCGCTATACAGCGCTACACTGCACTATACAGAACTATACAGAACTATACAGCGCTATACTGCACTATACAGAGCTATATATACAACGCTATACTGCACTATACAGCGCTATACAGCGCTATACTGCACTATACAGAGCTATACAGCGCTATACTGCACTATACTGCACTATATAGAGCTATACAGCGCTATACTGCACTATACAGAGCTATACAACGCTATACTGCACTATACAGAGCTATCCAGCGCTATACTGCACTATACAGAGCTATACAGACAGCGCTATACTGCACTATACTGCACTATAGAGAGCTATACAGCGCTATACTGCACTATACAGAGCTATACAGCGCTATACTGCACTATACTGCACTATATAGAGCTATACAGCGCTATACTGCACTATACAGAGCTATACAACGCTATACTGCACTATACAGAGCTATCCAGCGCTATACTGCACTATACAGAGCTATACAGACAGCGCTATACTGCACTATACTGCACTATAGAGAGCTATACAGCGCTATACTGCACTATACAGAGCTATACAGCGCTATACTGCACTATATAGAGCTATACAGCACTATACAGAGCTATACAACGCTATACTGCACTCTACAGAACTATACAGCGCTATACAGCGCTATACTGCACTACACAGCGCTATACAGCGCTATACTGCACTATATTGAAAGTAAAAACCGTATAGAGTTGTGTGGTTTACTCGATAAATACTTTTTAAAATTTCAATTTAAGACTTCAGATTAAATCGTAATCTGGTAAATCAATTTTCTGTCAATTAAAGTAACCTTGAATTGACTGTAAGTACTAATGTTTTGCAATTCACCGAAGAATCTTGCAGATTTCAAGTCGATGTACTAAATTGTAGTAATTGTAAGAATAGATCACATTAAAAAATAGTTTGCTCTTAAAGATCAAGAAAGATCAAGAAAGATCAAGAAAAAAGGAAGAAACTAATACATAATGCTTCAAGGCAACGACTCCAGTTAAAGGAAAGGAATTAAAGCAATCAATTGCAATTGTTTTTTTTTTGTAACGAATTTTAAGAATGTAATATAAATAGAATGTTTGCATCAAAATCAACTATGTCTACGAAGGAAGACTCTGTTCACTGTTATGTTTACAGTGCCATGCTATATTTGAACAAGTTCAAGAGGTACGAGCCTCTGGCTCACATACATAACCATCTCTGGCTTACATACATACCCATCATTCATGTAAGTAACCCCCCCTCCCGGGCGCTCTACCACTACTACCAGACTTACAGTACCCAGTACCCATAGTACGTCTGTGGTCCCTCCAATTTACTTACTAAATTCAGTAACTACTTACGATGGACTACCCAGCGCTATACAAAGTTCTGCATAAAAGATGTGACAATATCGCCATTCAACTGCAGTGTACAAGTATTATATTAGGATAAGAAATGCCCGAGAGACACTGATTTTAGCAAAAGAAAATGAAACTGATAAAACCAGTGGGTCACCCATCCAAGAACTAATCTCGCCCGATTAACTTGAGTGATAATATACATGGCTGCTAGACACGCATGCGCTTCAGTTCATGTTATGTTTTCATGTGAACATAGGCGGCGGAACTATTTTAAACTTGGGGTCTAAGCGATGGGCGGTAGCACAAGCGACGTAGACCTGTGCGAGCTCCTCGGGGGGACCGGGGTCATGAAATTTTGAAAATCTGAGGTCTCTGAAGTAGCATTTCCTGCATTTTGAGACTGGTACTTTGGAGCAAAGTTTGGTAGTTTTCTTTCCTTGAAGGAATCTGAACCTATTTTAACATACCGTATTTATTGCGAGTATTTTATTGGCTAAGAAGAATATTCCTTTGCGATTCGATGCCTGAGCCTCCCCCACTCAAGGTTTTTGTGGGGTAATACAATAGACAGAATCGGTTAACTGTGTTGCTGCCCAATTCAGACCAGCAACGTAAACATGTTAATCTGGCGGATTGTCTCTGAAAATTAATTTTATTCAGACAGGCATGATTGCATTATGATTAGATTGTAAAAGAGCAATTCCCCGTTGTAATATATGTTTACATTTTGTGATTTGAATTGGTAGCAACACAGTTAGCCTTCAGCCCGGGGAGGGGGGGGACTCCCTAATGTGAGGGGTACATGGATGCTCGTACCTTTTAGGGGTCAAAGTCAAGAGTTTGGTACCACTTAGGGTATCCACGATCAAACACAGACATTTCTATGTAAAGCAGTACCTTTTAGGGGTCGGGTGTCACCGAATGCTAGAGAATGACAGAGCTTTTGAAAACAACAAGGAAGAATGTGCTTGATGATACAACATCAAGTAATAGCAATAAAAGGCATCGAAAGTTTAAAATGTTGGCATGTTTTTATCGGTACCTTTTAGGAATCAAAATAAGCTTGAGCCACGCCCATTTTAGTACCTCTTAGGGGTCAAATCGAACTCTAAATTAGCTAACTTTGTCATTTTTCAATGAAATACCATAGAAATCGGTAATTAGGTAGCAATCAAATGTCTTAACATTTTAAGTTGGGTATTCTGGTGTTTTGGTGGTCACGTGACCTTAAGGCTGATAAAACAAAGAACTCAAAATGGGCCGGTCACAGTGCATTTTTAAAGTAACGATTTCTGGCTTATCTGATTACTCTTCTGGTTGTCTCTAAAGCACTGTCTGGAATGGCTGACATTTTTCCATTGTAGGCGAGAAAATTGGGGAAAACTGGTTCCAAGAACAGGTCACGTGACCTGTTTTCTCTATTTTCGCCTTAACGATCTATCAGGGTCAACCATTCCAAACAGATCTTTGGAAACAACCAGAGGTGTAATCAGATAAGCAAGAAACCGTTACTTTAAAAATGCACTGTGACCGGCCCATTTTGAGATGAAATTTCCAGATTTTGTAATCACGTGGCTGGTCACGTGATATACATTTTACAACAAAATCGATTCAAACGACTCATAACGCTGAGATTAGTGATATCCACTATTTTTTTAGAAATAGGGAAAACATAAGCCACTCTATTCAATAAAATAGCTGTAGCCTCTATTTCATGCTCAAACCATGCCTTAACATGCTTGAGAAAATGTCCGACGAGCATCCCTATCCCTTTTATATTGGAGTCCCCCTCCCGGGGCCTTCAGATTACTATCACTGAAGGGATGTAATGCAGCCCACGTACAGGCTAAGTTCAGCCTCGTTATTTTCATTTTTTAATCATATTTTTCAGGAGCCCATCCTATATTTCTTAGTTGTTACAAGTGAAACATCGTGTAACACAACCATTGCCTTGCTAACCATGTGGGAAAGAGTTTAGTAACAAGGCTGTTGTGACAACATATGAACAGGCTTCAAACTGTTTAAAGTAAAACTCTTCCAAACCGAATTATTCTATGGAGGAAGTTTTTTGTGGACCCGAAAATTAACCTTTTAACGATTTTTTGTAATCTTGACTCTTGTCGTGTTAATAGGAGAAAACATGACAAATAGAAATACTATATGTAGATGTGGTTCAGCCCCGGGTACGTAGCCTATTTATAGTTTAATTTCTTCTGACAACTCTGAGCGAACTGACATTAGACTGCTTGCAAACCTGATCAGAGTAAGCTGAGCCGGAATTTGCCTTCACGATTCCTCAGCTTACTCTGACCTTTCGCCTAAGAAAGGGCTGTATACGTAAGCAGTCTAACACGACACTAGCTTGCCAGAAACGATTCTGGCCTTAACTCTCACGCAGAGAGTAATTTATTGAACCTCTGGCACCCTGGGTACTGACAGATCGTACCCAAATCTCCAAAAAAAAAGCGAGGGAGCGGAGAGAGATTTGACAAGAGAAGCAGATGAACTGCCGACCCCCCACCAACGATAATGAATAATGGATGACTAGTTTCTGTAAAAACTAGTGTGAAGCTGCATCGGTGGGGAAAATAAACACCAGTGTAAGCAACAAAGTTGATTAGGGTATGCTAACCGACGTGGGAAGCGAGTAGCAGCTGACGTTTCGAGCGTTAGCCCTTCGTTAGAGCACAACGAAGGACTCCCGGCGAGTTTCCGTCACATTATGGTCAGTCATCTACCGTATGGGTTGCTGCAGAGCAGGTTTGAATCATGCTTAGGGCCCGCCATTGCAGAAGGCACCGCCCTGCCGAGGCTCTGACGAAGGGCTAACGCTGGAAACGTCAGCTGCTACTCGCTTCCCACGGCGGTTAGCATACCCTAATCAACTTTGTCGATTACACCAATGCATAAATAACGAACACTCCCTTAAGCCCGGTCCTCACTAGTGACATAAGCACAAACATAAGAACATATACATGCGTATAAACATGCATGTCTGGCTAATATGCATACGTTGTCCTTGTGCTTATGCTGTGCATGTCCTCACCTGGAAAAACAGCGGCATAAGCACAAGAAGAACGGGACGTTTTTGTATTCTTGTGCTTGTCGCGGCTGTCCTCACGGCGCAGAATACTCTTGTTGCTAGTGAGGACCTGGCTTAACAACTGATGACATTTGCATGATGACGTCACATAATCCAATTACCAGAACTCTTTGCGTGAATCGTTTTCTTCCTCTAATTATATTTGGACAATTGTCTTGGAATTCTTAAAGTAGTATAAAAATCTGAATGAGAAAGAAAATTTGAAAAGAATTCTGTTAATTATAGTAAAATGACACCATAATGAAAATGTCCATATGCAGTGGATGTTGTATAATCAATTATACTTGAATAGAGTATATATAATCAACGTCGATCTGGTGTGAAAACTCACACGCCGTTAGCCTTTGATCGTCTATGACTGGTAGAATAAATAAAAACATTTTTCAGTCAATAGAGCGGTTGAAAGCAATGCTCTTCTCACATGGCGGCCATGTCGAGTCCCAGGAGGATAAAACCTATTGGGTCTATTGCATGGGGTTGGAATGTTTAAACAGTCTGAAGTAGGGAAGAGATTTTCGTGATACGCCACCCAAATCATTGGTGAGAGCCACCTCCCGGGGAATCCTGCAGCGCCTATTCTGCCTTCTCAATTGATGTTCACCTGCTAGTTATTTTGGCTTATGCCGCCGTGTCCAAAGTCAGTGCGATAACTTTTCTACCCATACTAAATTAGCTCTAGTACTATTCATACATCACTGTCTTTATTGCGTTTTTAGATAAACTGTTAACTATACTTTACCCCTTGCAAGCATAAATGGCGTACAATTAGAGTAACAATTGTTTAATATCTAGTCTCATACATAGTGCAGTATAGCGCTGTATAGCTCTGTATAGTGCAGTATAGCACTGTATAGTGCGGTATAGTACTGTATAGTGCTGTATAGTGCAATATAGCGCTGTATAGCTCTGTATAGTGCAGTATAGCTCTGTATAGTGCAGTATAGCTCTGTATTGTGCAGTATAGCGTTGTATAGCTCTGTATAGTGCAGTATAGCATTGTATAGCTCTGTATAGCTCTGTATAGTGCAGTATAGCGCTGTATACCTCTGTATAGTACAGTATAGCGCTGTATAGCTCTATATAGTGCAGTATAGCGCTGTATAGCTCTATATAGTGCAGTATAGCGCTGTATAGCGCTGTATTAAGTGCAGTATAGTTCTGTATGGCTCTGTATAGTACTGTATAGCTCGGTATAGTGCAGTATAGCGCTGCATATAGCTCTGTATAGTGCAGTATAGCGCAGTATAGCGCTGTATAGTGCAGTATAGTGCAGTATAGCGCTGTATAGCTCTGTATAGTACAGTATAGCGCTGTATAGCACTGTATAGTGCAGTATAGCGCTGTATAGCTCTGTATAGCTCTGTATAGTGCAGTATAGCGTTGTATAGCTCTGTATAGTGCAGTATAGCGCTGTATAGCTCTGTATAGTGCAGTATAGCGCTGTATAGCTCTGTATAGTGCAGTATAGCGCTGTATAGCTCTGTTAGTGCGGTATAGTGCTGTATAGTGCTGTATAGTGCAGTATAGTGCAGTATAGTGCAGTATAGCGCTGTATAGCTCTGTATAGCGCTGTATAGCGCTGTATAGCTCTGCATAGTGCAGTATAGTGCAGTATAGCGCTGTATAGCTCTGTATAGTGCAGTATAGCGCTGTATAGCTCTGTATAGTGCAGTATAGCGTTGTATAGTGCTGTATAGTGCAGTATAGCCCTGTATAGCTCTGTATAGCTCTGTATAGTGCAGTATAGTGCTGTATAGTGCAATATAGCGCTGTATAGCTCTGTATAGCTCTGTATAGTTCAGCATAGCGCTGTATAGCTCTGTATAGTGCAGCATAGCGTTGTATAGCTCTGTATAGTTCTGTATAGTTCTGTATAGCTTTATATAGTGCAGTATAGCGCTGTATAGCTCTGTATAGTGCGGTATAGTACTGTATAGTACTGTATAGTGCTGTGTAGTGCTGTGTAGTGCAGTATAGTGCTATATAGTGCTATATAGTGCAGTATAGTGCTGTGTAGTGCAGTATAGTGTAGTTAGGACATAATAATCAGTACCTATATATCTTCGGACATAATCAGTACCTATATATCTTAGGACATAATAATCGGCATAGATGAAGTACCTACCTCAGATCGAGGGCGTTCCTTGAAATGGGACGTGAAGAACTGGGCCCGATACCCGGTAGTGGGAGATAATTCATGCAATCGCAGAAAAGATGAAAGGATCAAACAGGGTTTAGGTTGAATTCATTGAGGAAGAAGAGAGTTAATGGATCATTTAAGATATGGTAAGTATCTGATAATTCAACTCGAACTTAGCTCGCTTGTTGTTCTCAAAAAACTGCGTCTGATCTAGAAAGGTAAATTTTATAGAGAAGATCCGAACTCGATCCAAAAGCATTACATTGTAGTTTAGTACTGATTACTTGTGGTAATTTAGCGTAAGGTGTTTGCCGCAACGATTTTCGTCCTTGATCATTCTGGAATTGGTATACCTTTTAAAGACTAACAGACTTACAGAGCTCCGTAAAATATTCTGGAAATTAACCTCCCGCTGAAACACTCAGATCTGGCATTTGATCTTGTTTTCGCATTTTTAGCTTAGAACATAACACTTTTTGCACTTGATGTTATTCTAGCGGTTCATTTAAGTTATACTTAATGTAGTCAGTAAATCGTTATAAAAATATTCAATTTTGCCTTCTAGTCAGTCAATGCTTATGAAATCACACTATTATAACACAGGAAGCCCAAGCTCTGTTTATGTAAATGATATTAATTTGATTTTATAAGGGTTTGTATGGGAATTATTAAATCTAGCTTTTCAATAAATATACTGTAATATAAATGAATAAAACTTACCTGGTGTATATAAGCTGTGTCTTGGCTGTGTCTGTACGTTATTTCAGCGAATTTTGAATCCTGTACTCTTAACATTCTTCTTTAGTATGTAGGTCGAGTAAGGGTTTCGAAATTCGCCCAAATTTGCTGAAACTATGTACAGACACAGCCAAGACACAGCTTATAGACACCAGGTAAGTTTTATTCATTTTTATTACAGTATATTTATTGAAAAGCTAGATTTAAAAATTCCCATACAAACCCTTATAAAATCAAATTTACATAAACAGAGCTTGTGCTTCCTGTGATTATAAAACGTATTGTGTGGCACAGTTATGAAGTTATCAAGTTACACAAATGATACTTTTTTAATGTAAACACAGAGCAAGGTCAACTGCATGCTGTTGCCTTCAGTGTATTTATAAACTAGCTGTCATGATGCTTCAAACCAGTTCTACTAATCCATTATGCATCAGTCAATTCCAGCAATGCCCATCCCCCCCCCCCCCCCTTCATTCCTATAAATAATCATTTGCAACGCGGTTAATGTTATCAACAATAAATGCTTATTAAAACCACATGATAGACTTTTATAATAATAGTATGACTGTTCTGTTCGTCCAGTTGACAGCAGCAAACTGTGTATATTTGTAAACGAACTACTTGATATCGTTTCAAACTTGGACCGGCAGAGCTTGGGCCCCGAGTGGCTCCTGAAAATTTTAGCGGAGCGTAGCATTAAGAATACAATATACGGGAACTGCTATTTTCTAGCTACAATGTATTTTGTAAAAATTAAACATCCATACATGTAGATTTCCCTGCTTTTTCGTGTCCTAGCATATACGAATAACGTGGATAAGACGGTATAAACTGCAGGTTTAGAGAAATAGATACATGTAGAATCCACAGGCAGCTGGAGTCTTAAATTACAACAACTCAGATTTATTGTTTTTTTTATTTGATACAGTATGGTGTCGTTACCACGAGACCAGTGTCTTTCTCAGAATTCATTTTGGCAGTGTCAAATGCCCCACCATTTGCCCCGGGGTAGAATAATGCTAGACCCCCGGGTCAATATACGTAAGGTTACAAATGCCCCACTCCCGGGATCTCAAAATATGCAAATTCACCACCATGTCCCTGGGGGGGGATGGGCATTGCTGGAATTGACTGATGCATTACGCGCACACACTAATTGTAAGAATGAATGTATAAGAGAGTTTCTTCCCTGTAAATGTAATAGACCAGCCCTCTCTTGATGGCTTCAAAAGTGCTCTAGATGGCCCTAGTCTCATTAACTTCACTAACTTTCAGGGTCGTATTTCAACGAAAACAGTAATAATTATATATTAAATTATGTGAGCAACTTGGGATGCATGGTTAGAGAAACAATTGATGCATTATATATATGTTACCCTCTGACATCTTAGTTTTCAAAAATGTTGCCTGCATGGGTAACAGTTTGTTTATTACTTGTCAGGTGACCATAAATCAACCAATGAGGATGCACATTTTATCTGGAAAACGTATGGCTATATAACAATAATATTATATACTGTAATTCCCTCGATCATGCATATGACCCAGTGCCTATAATTTATCGTCCTTATCCAAGAAGTCATGAAGATCTAACCATTTGCAGTTCGAGAATGAAATTGTTTCACAATGGCGCAGCACCTTCTACTCGGTTATTTTAAGACCCTGAGTGTTAGTCCTACCGAGATTTGAACCTGCAACCTCCCGCATGACAGACCAGAGCTTAACCACTGAGCTAACTGGGAGGCAGTCAATATAACCCAACAGTTAATGGTTGGACCTTCATGTCTGGAAATATGTGCATGCAGGTTTAACAAATCTTGAAATTTTATAACCCTTGATATGTGACAAATATTCATCAATTTAATTATTAATACCTACCCATTTTTATTTCCTTTGTCAGTTTGGATTCTTATAATATGTGCACAGTTGGACCTTATCCAAGGTAAACATTTATTTTAATTAAAAGCACCCCATGTGGGGGCCTGCATGGAGGTGGGGCAGTGATTGGAGATGAGGTGTTTTTTTTCTAATAAGAATTGAGACTGCATAATTATACATGTAATGAGACTACATGTAGTTTCTATTTAGTGCATACATAATGTATGTGGGAAATAAAACATGACATACTACAGCTACATTGTACATTAGCTGAGTTGTTTATATGACAAGTTTTCAGGGGCATATATTTATTCGAATAGGGGTGATCAATGGAATATGACAGGGCCAGAGGGTTAATAAATTATTACTAATTGGAATAGGGGCACTTAAAGAAAAACACTTGCAACCAGGGCACTTATTGGATACAGGGCACTAATTCAAATTTTCATGGTGGTATGATCCATGTACATGAATTGTATAATATGGGATTGTGTGTGTTTGAAAACTGACATACTGTTTTCCCCCTGCATTTCCAAGGCTGCTGCCCTGGTACAAATCCTGGATAGAATCCTATTTAGGATCCTACATGCTCTTGTATAGGGTCCTAATTTTTATAGGATCCTAATTTAGGATCACTATAAGATCCTGAACGAGATCCTGTACAAGATCCAATCGGAAACTGAATAAGATCCTTTATAAGATATATGGGCAACTGCTATCCCATATAATTACCATATTTCAGTGACCCATATAATACCCACATAATGAAGTTTAATGTGGGAAATATATGGGCAACTGCTATCCCATATAATTACCATATTTCAGTGACCCATATAATACCCACATAATGAAGTTTAATGTGGGAAATATATGGGCAACTGCTATCCCATATAATTACCATATTTCAGTGACCCATATAATACCCACATAATGAAGTTTAATGTGGGAAATATATGTATATGGGTAACTGCTATCCCATATAATTACCATATTTCATTGACCCATATATTTAATACCCACATGTGATTTAATGTGGGAAATATATGGGTAACTGCTATCCCATGTAATTACCATATATATCAGTGACCCATATAATACCCACATAATGTGATTTAATGTGGGAAATATACAGGTACATGTAACCGATGTCCCATATATTTACCATATATTTCAGTGACCCATAATACCCACATATAATAGGCCTATGGTTAATGTGGAAAATATAATTATATGGGCATGCAACTTCTATCCCATACTGTATATCTCAGTCATGCATATATTATACCCACTTACCCTAGTGAAAATAGATCTGGAATTCCGGTGGAATCCAGAATTCCAGGTAGTTGAAACATGGAGTCCGGTGTCCAGCGGGATTCCGGTCCAGAGTTATGGAGTCCAGCAGAATTCCAGATGGCTGATACTCTGAGCTCTGGAGTCCGGTGGAATTCCAGATGATTAGTCTTTTATGATTGCATTTAGGTGTAGTTTATGTCTATTGTATGTCTATTGAGTTTTAAGTAGTAGTTTCACACATTTGTATATTTCTACACTGGTACAATGCTGTTGGCTTGATTGTTTATATGTTTCTAGTTAGTTATATCCTTATTGATTGTATTATTTTCAGTTTTTACGTGAATTCAGCATTTAAATGATCTTCAGTAATTTATTACGACAAGTGTTGAGTTCTGAGTTATAAAACCCTGCTCAAACGGCCTATCAGGGATGGATGCTAACATCCTAACATATGACCTTGAACGACCTTCCCAGCCGTTAGATGTAAATTACCCAAATGTAAATCTCCAATAGGCAATATTCTCACGGACGAGCTGGAACGAACACTCAATGGAGGCTCATGCGGGGGAATCTTTTCTAATGCTAAATAGTTTTTAGCGAATTCCCCCGCACGAGCCTCCATTGAGTGCTCGTTCCAGCTCGTCCGTGAGAATACGAATATTGCCTATTGTATAAAATATACATGAATAAGTTATATAAAGACAGTCAGAATTTGAGTTTAAGAAAATTTACTAATACACAAAAAATAAAGATTTAAGTGATTTACATAAACAGTCCTGATTGATCGGTAGCAAATATTAGCATGCAATTATAGTACACAAATACAATTATCAAAGTAGTGAACCTTGTCCTCTCAGATGCAAATTAGACGATAATCAAAATAGAAATCCACAAGCTGCCTCCCTATTTCCCCTTAGTACTCTTTCTTACCCGTTAAGGCAAAAAATGAGGTTTCTCCTACATCGTCTTTCTTGTTATGATCACTCAGTTGTTAGCACTTAATACAGGAAAACTCTGAATTTGTAACGAGACCTGAAACAACCATGGGGCTGATCAGGTCCCCGCTATAAATCCACAGATCGAAAGGAAGCGCTCACTTCTCTCGAGTATTATTTATGCAGTGGGAGAATTACAGAGAATATAGCCGGTCGTAAAAACGTTTTCATGGAGCTATTTCTGATGCCAATAATCTAACAAGTCTGCGATCCGCCATCTTGTTTGTTTGAGGATTTCCCAGCATGCCTCAAGTGGAGCCTCGTTTCAATGCTGAGCGTTTTTCGCGCCTTTTTTCAGTTCTTCCCTCCGAAAGAATAATGGGCGGTCATTTTTGCTGTGTGCCCGAGTTTGTCTACAAAATGGAGAAAAGTGAAGCATTCTGTAAACCTAGAAAAAGGTAAGAAGTACACCAGGCTGTTTATTGTTTCTTGATATATGTTTTTTTGCCCAGAAAAACTTTTGTTTACTTGAATAACCACGAGTTTGTACTGCTTGATAATGTGCCAGGCCTCAGTCACTCAGGCTCAGTAGAATGGATTTTCTTATTGTTGGAATCTAATCCCTACTTAAATCATCGAAAATGGATGACACTAAACTCAGTTTATAGCTACTTGAAGTAGTGTTTCAAACCATAAAGTTTACCCTGGGACACCGAGACGTATAAATCCCAAGCGCTGGCGTTGGTCAGTTCGTAGAGAACCAAGACGGCGACGGCAGTGACGACGGGACCTAGAGTCTAGAGAAGTGTTTTCTGCCGAAATTTGGTGTTTACTCTTTCCTTTGTTCGCCTTAAATTGATCCAACCAGATTTTCGAAAAATATGATGAGTATAGTCATAGAGCTCCGTTCACGCCAAACGAAAAACGGATTGATTATCTTCCTTACCACATTCATGTTCTCTCTAAAACGTAAAATTTGGGGTTTTCACGTTGTGTTTTTGGAGACAACGTCAACGGTTGAAATGTAGGCAAATTTTGATTAAATTCGCTGAAAATCGCTCCAGGCACAGACAATAACTACAAGAAGACACACTGTAAGTTATTTTGAATTTTATTAAAGATTTACATTGAAAATAGAACACAGTAAATTCCCATACAAACTATTATAATTGACACATAGCAAGTGTGGGCTACCTGTGCTGTTAGTTCCGATTTGAATTGTATTTTTTTTCGTAAAATAAGAGTTTATACATGTACACTGTATAGCGATGTTTCGTGTGTCGTCATCTATTGTCATTAATGTGCCAACCAGAGTTCCATTGGTTCCTAACACAAAGCGGCCTTTACAAATTATGGTTGGACATTAGCATAACAATTGCAATGTTTATCAACACGAAACATCGCTATATTTTCATGCCTTTGTTTTACTTTCCTTTCAGGAAGAATTACCAAGCAATAATTATATCCTGTCAAAGAATATCAAAGGAAACTTTTTACACATTGGAATCACCTGGACAGTTTTCCATGCAATAAGCTAGGTCATCACTTTTTATGTCAGTATTTTTGCAAGACTGTAAAGCAGGGAACGAGCCAGGCTGCACTATTCCCACTTTAAAAATGCATTTGTCCCTTGAAAAAATACAATAATGGTCAAATTGACCCGCTTTGGCCTCTTCCAAAGGAAATTAAATGCCAGGACCAAATTGTCCCTTCTGGCTTAATTTCTGGCTCAATCTCTGGTAAAGTGTAATAGTTTTACCACTTTTTATGATAAGTGTATGCTAATAATACATGTTTAGTTTGTTAACACTGACCAGTTATCCACAAAGGCATTTTTATACAATATACAGTTAATTATACAATAAAAGATGTTCCTTGGTCTCTATTATCTGTGGATTTGATCCTTTAAAGTGCTATGAACCTTATTTTTTTATTTTAGATATCAATGGGGATGATGATCCAAAAAAAATAATCAAAATATGCTCCGAGGCCAGAAAGCCTCCAAGAATCAGGAAACAGATGCAAGCTGAGTGAACTGTTCTCGGCTGATACATGTGTTGGAGCCCATGGTGCTTGGCGCTGGCCATTGTTTTGATTAGGTTGTTTATCAATGGCTGCATAAATTAAAGCTAGCTTTTAGTCAAACTAAAATGCTCTCAATTGTTTATTATTTTCATAAAAGAAGTACACATACACTTTGGGTGACGAATTTCATAATTTCTATGGGATTACTGTAAAATCCCAATCGAGCCCTTGAATTTCCCCCTGGTATGTGCTTTGATATGATTTGAACAGTACTCAGCAGGATGCCAGTTGTACTGCCTTTAGATCCCAATTTGATTTACGAGTGCGACTTTTCACAACTCTACAAGCAAACAAATACTCTTGGTAGCTTGTTTTCATGTCTCCAGCATTGTTTAGCTGCATTTGAAGATCTCAGTACTTTCCTTGCGAATGATATATTTTAGTGCAAATGTCGTACTCAACTCAAGGGAAAACTGTCATTCGACTAAAATTATATTATAAATTGTATATATGCAAAACTTAAGATAAAAGAAAGTCAGTTAAACAGATTATCATATGACCCGTACGGCCATGTGCACACTTTCCTTTCAAAACCATTTACAAGTCACATGATATGATGAGGGCCGGATGTGTATGGCGTGAGCGTACACCCAAAAGCAAAGCTTACAAACTTGTGGCCCTCAACTACTAATTTAAGTATAAAATATAACTTTACATATAGGTAGCAAATATGATAAAAACTACGGATAAAACTAAGATGTGCATTATATACAATTGAAATCAGAACCACAATTACTAACTAATAACATATAGCTAAATCGATCTAATATAATCTAGAAATTGAACGAGTACATATATATTGACTAGAGACAGAGATTAAGATAAGTGAATTACAAAAAGCTAAACTTTAAAATGGTCAATTAACTTCTGTTGCAATAAAATATTATAAAAGTATTTGGACTTGAACATATTCAAAGAGGATACATCTTTAACATCAACTGGTAATGAATTCCACAATGATGAGGCTCTAAAAGCAAATGATCTGCCGCCTGCTGTTGTTAGGGATATCTTTGGAATCTGTACATTAAACCTAGACGAGCGAGTGTGTATTCTGTGTACTTTCTTAATAGGTTTAATGCCCTCTGAAAGATAGGCTGGTGCATAGCCATTTAAAATCTTAAACATTAATATACAGCTCAAGTAATTACAGACTTCATGGATAGGAATCCAGCTAAGTGTATTAAATAAGGGAACGGAAGGGCTAAGTGCAGGTGCGTCTAATATAATTCGAGCAGCTCGTTTTTGTAATCTAAGAAGGCGGTACTTACCTTCTATGGAGCATCCACCCCAAACTGTGGCACAGTACTCGATCACAGGCTTAATTAGTGCATTATAAAATAGTATTCTTTCTGCATGAGGTATGTACCTTTTATTACGGTTAAGTAATCCGATGCGTTGCGAAACCTTCTTTTCAGTATAATCAATGTGGATATTCCATGATAATGATTTGTCAATATGTACAACAAGTAGTTTAATCGATTCAGTTGACTGCAGTTTCGTGTTATTGACTTCAATGCTTATATCGCGATCGAGCGCCGAAATTTTGCGTTTGCTTCCAACGAGCATGACTTTCGTTTTCGTGGTGTTGATAACCATTTTATTATGAGAAGCCCAGGCCTGGATTGGTTTGAATCCTTCTATTAACTTTTGCTCAATGGCTTCTAGAGTCTTCCCGGATACAGTTTGCATCGTGTCGTCAGCATACATGTCGATGGTAGATTCATTAGTGTGGAGCGATAAATCATTTATGAAAATGACAAACAGGAGAGGTCCCAATACTGAACCTTGGGGTACGCCATGAGTGACTGGTAACGTAGATGATATCGCATTGGCGATCTTGACAGCCTGTCGACGATTACGGAGATATGACTTGAACAAGGCAAGGGAAGAATCGTTTAGGCCATAAAGCTGTAGTTTCGTCAGTAGAACATCATGGTCTATAAGATCAAAGGCCTTGCGGAAGTCAATGGCTATTAAACCATTAAGCAAACAGCTTTATCTTGCTGTTTTGCAATTTGATCTCCAAAAAAATATGGTCATATGATAAAAATCCTATTGACTGAGTTAGGTTGGGATGGACGGGAAAATGTTTGGCTTGAGTTCATGACTTATGGATCTTGCTGCACTTGATCCATACATCATGACCTCAAGCCAAATATTTTCCAATTTGGTCCTCAATCAGTAATTACAATAATTACATGATGGCCCAAACTAGAGATGGTTTTCAAAAGATTCAAGATTCACACAATAACACCACCATGGGCTTGGACACAGGGTCTTTAAGCTGAAACAGCCTGGGAAGAAAAAATGCTGTTTTGCCATTTTAAGGAAAAAAGTTGTTGAGTGGCATTTCTTAAAATTACAACCATACATTTTGGCTACTTCTGATTATATAAAGAAAATTAAGAAAAATGCAGACTTTTTCAACAAAAACTAAATAATTTGGATCTTTCTTCAGGGAACACTTGTCTGGGAACCATAAATGTATGCCTTCATCAGTAATATGAAAATTTAAATAATCAACTTATTTAAACTGAAAACATACTTTTGAAAATACCAAAACAGTAAGAAAATTAGGGATCCAACTTAAGAATATTATGATTTGGAATAACTTTTTCAATTGGTAAATGGCACTTTTACCTGCTCAGCTGTTTGAGTTTAATTAAACTGTTTTCTCATTTAGAGATAATTTTGTTCATTGGCACTGGGTATAAGAGTGGTGGGAAGCAGTGTATATCCTTGGGGGGGGGGGGGGGGCATATATGGGCCTACTACATTCTGTATTTCGTTGATTCCCATAGTAGGCCCATATGTGATACAATATGGTCCATGTATATATTTTTTATATGTGGGCCATATAATCCAACAGTCATGCATGGACCTATATAGTTGATTCCCATATCAGGCCCATGCATATATGGGGTAAATATGGCCACGTATTTTTAACCCATATAACGTCCACATATTACCCATATATGGGCCTACTACGTATTTGGTTAATTCCCATAGTAGGCCCATATATGTGTATTATGTGGCCCATGTATGGGCCACATATATTTTTATATGTGGGCCATATAATTCCCATATATGGGCCTAATGTGTTTTGGGTGATTTCCACATATCATTTATTATCTTACCCATGTATGGCCCACATATAATAAATATACGGGCCATATTTCTCCATATATGGGCCTACAACGGGAATCAACCAAATACGTAGTAGGCCCTTACGTGGGTTATATGGGCCATATATGGAAAATATGTGACCTTTATATGGGTCTCATAAATTCTGCTGAATTTGGATATGTGGGTTTAATGTGGCCACATAATATCCATATAATATCCATATTTTCTCCATATTTTCCCCATATTTTGTTCCATATTATTTCCATATTTGGCCCATATATGGGCCATATTAAAATTTTGGTAAGGGTATAATTAATTATATATATATATCCAAAGACTCAATGCTATTAAAGATCTTAGAGAAATTTTAAGATCAGTGCAATTCGGAATCAAAACTTGGACGTGAAAGTTTCGCTTTGCTTTAGTTATGCGTTGTGTACTGTGAATTAAAGGGGACATAAATAAATAAGAATAAATAAAAATCCACAAGAAAGGACGATTTCCAAAATGATGCGACCTGGATGAGAAGATGAGAAGAATATTGTATCAGCTCTTGGATGCCGGTCAATCGATCATCGACAAGTGATCATCGATTAACTTCGTCCAACTGTACGACTACCTTGTTGTCTCAACACATAAATATCGCCATATACTAATAGTTCTGAAGGTAACAAACTACAAAAATACTTAAAGTCATATGTCAGGTTATTTCAAAGGAAATATTAAACCGCTAGAAAGTAAAAATCATACAACAAAGTCTACATAAAAGCAACATTTTCTCCCTCGAGTGAGAAGATGGCAAACAGGTTTTGAGAGCGGCCTATAAACCGTTTTCATTGGAAAAGCTACTTGAACAACCGAAAGTGGCCAAGTGCTTTCTTTTCTCCTCCTTTGTCGAAGCGGCAGGACTGCTCTGGCTGCTGTTTGTACAGTTATTATTCCAATATGGCACTGGAACTGCAAAAAAGACTATCCTCTACCCCTCCCTTTACCCCCCTCCAACTTTTCTTTGCTGGCAAATGCCCCAACCCTGGGACAGAAACTCAGTCAATTAGGCTTGAAGGGATTTTCTGTGTGCGCAGTGAATGGTAGCCACGAAAACGTCTTGTCTTTTTTACAGTAATAATATAACAAGCATACCGTGATTTTTTTTCATTTTTGGTTATAGACAAAACCACACAACTTAAAACAGTATGTAGATGGATTCTTAAAACATTCTGTAAGAAGATTCTGTTTCCTAGGGCAATTCTTTAAATTGCACAAGTTCTGTCTTACATAATGTTATATTTTATATTTTTAAAGATAATGTTGTTTAAGCGTTTTAGAAGAATTTCAACACGTGGATTTTTATAAATTATATTTTATATAAAAGTATTGGGTCTTGATACGCGAGGCCGATGTGTTGCCAATGCAACCGATCTCATCAAATTTAATAAATTAATACAATTGTAATATATATATTAGGCAAGCCTAAAAACCGAGCTCCCAATATTTTCTGAACTGAGGTAACGACCCAAAAAAAAAAGATAAATTATGATAAAGAAAACAAACAGAAAAATAACTGCCTGGTAGAATCAAGGGAAATAAGTGCAAAAGGTTTAGAAGATAAAAGAAGATAACGGAAAATGAAAAAACAGAAAGAAAAAGTTATCAATAGCATGCACCTGTGTGCACATTATTGAACCTTTTAACTGACCCATTCTCAACCCCAGACCCTTCTCTTATTTATTACTGCGCATGCTCGACGAAATCGTAAGGCTCTGGGAAACTCCAAAATTTAGAGTGCCCTGATTGTGTTTAATAACACTATACAGATGACGTGCTCAAATTAAATAACCGTCGTGGAGACGACACAAAAAATCCCTCATTTTGAAAGCGCAGACTTCAAATCCGAAATGCTCTGAATCTGAAATGAATTTCAAAAGCCTTCTTGATTCAAGTTAACAGGTACTTCTCCTAGTTTATTAAATGACATTAGGATTTTGTTGAATAACTTTGGTCCAATAAAAAATCAGCAATTCTGAACACTGTTCCTGTGGCGGAGACGACGTCGCGGAGACGACATTAGGTACCATCAATACAATCACAGCAAAATGCTTTTCAAATGAAACAATTTGAACAACCTATCAACTCGAAATAGCATAAAATTGATTGACATAATCAATAGCATAATAATCCTCTGCCTTGGTGGGGTCAGGAGGGATTGAGTGCAAGGCTTGGTTATGCAGCTCAAGAACCATATACTTCCTGAAGTCGGGAATGCTGCTTGGCTGAACCATGACATCTCCCGTCACAAGACACCTGGCATACAGGCAAACAAACACACCACAGTCCCAGCTATTATCTTGTTGTGGGATGTCACCTGGCTTGTTGGCGAGAAATCTCCCCTGGCTGATGTCAAGGCTAGGATCAATCTTCTGTAGTACACCCCACATTTTCTTCAAAGCTGCCTCTGCTGTTGTCTTTACAAAAGCTCCAGCTTTGCTATCCAGGGCTGACATCATCTTCTGCTGTGGAAATACAGCCACAAGGAACCAGTGCTCACTGCTAGCAGGGTTGCAGGGCACAAGGATAACATATTGCTCCAGCAGGTTTCCTCTGTCTGTGAGAAGCCGCTCGGCAGAAGCTCTCTCAAACACCTCCCAAGGAATCACGTCAACTTTCACACCATCCATTGTAGTTGCTGCCTTGATAGCCTCCAAGTAACTATATATTACAAAGTTATTGAGGAAGTTATCCTCTGCTCTTACATGACCACCTAGCAGAGAACTTAGATCACTTTCAGAAATTATTTATTATGCCCTTGAAGCTCACTTGGCTATTCAGAATAGCATCTACCAAAGGAACCTTGGGTGCTGGCAGAGTAAATGATGATGACGTGCTGAGCTTAGCAATCACCTTTGGTGGTAAACCATGCTTTATTGTAGGGGGAGCGGTTGGTGGTGCACCATGCTTGATTGGAGACATTTGGATGAACCTCATGCTCTAACGGACAGGATTCGGTTCTCTTAGCCATTGATTCAGGTACCCGCTCCTTGCCTTGAGCATCCAGATGTGGCTCTGAGATCAGGACATGCTCTTGGCATGCATCCCTTTGAAAGAACTGCAGCTGTGATGCAGGTGTCTGATGTATTTGCGACAAAGTGAACTGAGTGGGTGTGAGGAATAGGTTTGCACTTTTGCCATCTTCCTTGCAACCTCTCTGCAACTTCTTTGACCTGATTCTCTGGGATGTGAACGAGGTTTATCTTGTTACAAACTCTCTGGGCTGTCTGGAAAGGCATCTGTTACTACTGCACTGCTTTGGAGAATGGAGAACCACACTGCCCTCTTCACTTCAGCCCCTATCCCATCACAAGGGCCCTTTCCATGGGCTGTTTCGAAGAAGCTCCAAGTTGCTTCACTTCCAAAGTCTTTCTGGTGATACAGGAGACTTGACAGATTGAATCTATTCTTGAATTGGGAACCCGTCCCATCACTCCAGTAGTGGACTTTGTGAACCTTTGTCACCCTCTTTACATCCTCGAGTATTGCTGTATTAAATGTGTAGACACTGGCCTTGTCATGGGACATTTCGTCGCTGACCACCGCATATGATACATGCTGCAAATCTCCTTGCTGACCCCTGAAGTAGACAACAGCTGTGGAGATCTAGGGTCACCATTTGGGACATTCCCTCTACTACCTTTGCAATAACATGGGACACCTTACTTGGACTTTCTGATAAGCTCTTTTTCACTCTTCTCACTGCCTTTCCAAAACTTTGAGGACTTTTGAAATCTCCAGCAATGCATTTCTTGGCAGAACTATTAGCCATACTTGAGCTTTCAGCTTTCTTTCTCGCTCTGTAGCATCTTTGGCTCTCCGTTTTCTTCCTCCTTAGCAGTGCCTTCTCATTCACAGACATTTTAGATTTAGATTGACATACTGGTTTGCCTTCCTCTCTATCTTTTCTCCGATAGGCTTCCGGTTTTCCCTCATCACTTTTCAACTTCTCTCTAATCTCCTGGTCCTTTCAGCACTGCTAGACATACTCACTACAGACTTGTGGACCATGCCTTACAGACCTTTCAAAGCTTGTAAGCTAAATAGGTACCCACAATTCATTGGGAATATGAACTGCACATGCTCAGAAACTTGCTAGTTCCAGTCTTCTATTAGGACTGGTGCTGAATACTGCTTAGTGAAGCAATAACCACACAGAATGCACTGATTTCTACCATACATGTAAGTTATCCTGCTTCTTCAGGAAAAGCCATAAAAGAAAATTTTGAGTTTGGTAATAATATGGCACATTTTCAGTTTATCTTGATTGGATGTAGTCTCTGCGACAGAAATGTTGTCTCCACGACAGAAAATGAATACTGGGTTTCACCCTGACAATAAAAAAATCAGAACTTTTTGATATGGCACAACTTACCCCTGGTTGTTAATTAGAACTTATCAAACTTTGAACCAAACTGATTATCTAGTCAGCTGTGATAAAAACTTTAAGTTCCAACAACGTCGTGGAGACAACACTTTACAAATGGAATGCCCATAACTCATAGCTAAGATACAAGATCCACTTTGAAACAGCAGTTTTAAAATAAGGGCCAGTGGCACATCATGTCCACAGGCCTTTTTCAGAATTTTATGTTTTCATTCTCTTTTTAAGCAAACAAATTGTTTGTCATCTCCACGACAATCATTTCACCTTTTGCTATAATTAATTATAATTTATGCAACAATGCCGCTTTGGAGTTGCGAACCATTGCTGACAAAGTAAACTTCAGACTCTTATCTACACTTTCCTGGCCAATTTAGGGTTATTTGTGAAAATTTAGAATCTGATGTTGAGGTACCAAAATACTGTGGAATGACCCATAATTTGCATTTGAAAACAAAATGGCGGGCAAACTTTTCGTCAAGTAGCCGGAAAATTTCAATTAACCATAGAAAATCAACAACTATGTAGTATGTATTCCTTTCTCCTTGTATTTGTATTTTGTACTTGTATTTTGAGCTTACCCTGGTGCAAAACCTGGACAGGATCCTAGAGGATCCTATTCAGGATCCTACATAGGATCCTGTACAAGATCTTAAATAGGATCATACAGGATCCTGTAGGATCCTTGCAAGATCCTGTACAGGATCCTACAGGATCTTGTACAGGATCCTAACAGGATCCTATGAAGGATCCTGGACCATTCCTGTAGGATCCTGGACCATTCCTGTAGGATCCTGGGCTATTCCTGTAGGATCCTGGGCTTATTCCCTGTAGGATCCTGGGCTATTCCTGTAGGATCCTGGGCTATTCCTGTAGGATCCTGGGCTATTCCTGTAGGATCCTGGGCTATTCCTGTAGGATCCTTACACCCAAATTGTACCATACATGTAGTAGTCATATAAACATGAAAATAACACAGTAATTGTTTTAAACTCTATGTATAGTTTAATAGAAACATGCATGTAAGTGAGTTACATGTATCATTACAATCACTAGACAGTAAAATACTCCTATTTCTATAAATAAGTTAAAGCTATTCATTTACAAACTGTACATGTACGTGTAGTTCAACTTTATACATGTATATACAATACACGTGTATAGTCCAATTCAAATATGTCATATTCTACTAGTCTATTAAGAGTCTTGATGGTCTGACTATTTACTAATCAAAGTTAATGTCACCTAAATTAGAGGGTAAGACCTCATCTCTAAAAACCTTACATTTTATTGGACTCCCTTTGGGCCACACTATAAAGAAGTTATTGCTTAGTGAATCAAAATTACAGAGTTGAGACTTAATATGTAACAAAAACTGCATCTCATGGAAAATGTAGGAATTCCATCACCTTAACTGGACTTCAGTGACTTCTGAGATTAAATTTGAGCTTTTGAATCTGACTAGATAGATTCTTAAAACATGATCAAATTGGTGTCAAAAATAAATTAAAACTGATCGATTTATAATACCTGCATAAGTGCAGACTTCTAATGGTTTTATGTGAAAAATAATATGTATACTAAAGGTTAGAGTTTAAAGGGGTTGTGTCATGAGAGGCATTTGTAATGATCTCCTTTTTTTGTGAAAAATATTAGATTTTGGAGAAAATCTAAAAACCACTGAATGTACTTGGAATGCACAGTTATTTTCAGCGATTTTGAAATGAACTGAGGAACCTTGCACATAGGTGTATGTGGAGTGGTTAAAATGAAACTAGCAAAAATGACAAACAAATTGTATGTAAAAAGAATGACTACGTATATACAGGTGTAACACCTTAACATAGCCCCTTTAAAACCTAGCTTACATGTAGGTTTAGGCAAAAAGTAACAGAGTTAATAATGAATGTTCCATGCCATTCTAACTTTTTAACTTTTAGTTTATTACAGTGTACATCATATAGCTATAGGTTTTACAAACTACATGTATACAGTTTTAATAACAAATGATTCTGATCTTCACTAACTACTTGGCAGACAACATTTCCCTGATTAGCATTCATTGTTGGTGATGATTTCAAGAATTAACCCTTTAGCCCCAAGGGTGATCAAAGGGAAGCAGGCAGATCATGAGTATTTGGAGTTGATCAAAATGTATCCAAATGTATAGAGACAAGAATTTGGATGTCACTTTTGGGGCTGAAATGGTTAAAAACTTTGGTCCTTCATCTTTAATCCAAAGCCTGTAAAAACAATTAACCACAATAAGAATTACGATTTTAGATGAGTACTGTGGTGTATAAAGTCCCGTGCGGTTTGCCAACCGGAAACTGACAAATATTTTTCTACATCCCACTTCTGTTTCTACCAAAATGACTTCGGTTTTGTGGGTGATTGTATTGAATAGGGTATTGAGAAGCACTCCAACATCAAACATTTTAGAATGATAAAATTCGAAAAGGGATTAACAAGACCCGGGACATGATCATGTGAGTTTTGAAGCTAAGTCCATCTCAACTCTTGAAGAAATTGCAATCATAAACTACACTTGATCTCTTGAAGCTTTCATAAATAGTTTCTTCAAATATATCTTGGAATATATATTCAAGTACACTAACTACAGGGCTCCAACTATTATAGGCTATAGATAGCAACGTTCAGTGTGTTCGGTTCGTTAATTTGTTCATGTTGCTCATAAACTTCCGCTCACCTAGTACTGCACATATTTCTTCAGGAATTCATCTCTTTCCAGAACTGAAACTGCCTCTCACTTGGAGCAGTTATTATTATCTTTCATCTGGTGAATATTGGCATTGAAATGCTGTTGAAATGACCTTCTATTAAAGCGAGTTTAAAACTCCAGCAACAAAATGGCCTCTTGCTATTTGAAATGTGCAACCGTTACCAAATATGGGTATAGACTTGGTTCTAGGCCACTCGGTTGAAGCACATGCAGCCCAAGCCAAAACGTTTATAGAATTGCCTCAAACCAAAATTAAACACAACAGTGATGAACAGGAACAACTTCTTAACACACAGGTAATATGTGACCACACACGGGAAAACGTACACTAACGCTTTTCCGTTAAACGGGCAAATTTAAACGGTTAGTAAACGCTTTTTTGGGTCGTTTAAACGCTTTTTCAGATCGTTTAAACGCTTTTCCAGATCGTTTAAACGCTTTTTCAGATCGTTTAAACGTTTTTTCAGATCGTTTAAACGCTTTTTCAGATCGTTTAAACGCTTTTTCAAAACGTTTAAACGATTTTTCAGATCGTTTAAACGGGCAGCTTTGGAAAGCAAACGGTTTACCAAAACGTTTAAATGGACTGGGTTGAAGAGCAAACGGTTTCTAAAAACGTTTAAACAATCTTGGAAAGTGATTAAACGGTTTTCAGTGATAGCCTAAACGATTAAACTGCTTGCGGAAAGCAACTCGCGAGTGTCCTGTTGGCCCCGTAAATGTTTGCGGATAAGAGCGCGTCACTGGATGGATTTCTATACAGGGGCAAGAAATTTCCCTCAAAGGCGTGATCTTGGAGTTAAAACTGAAACGAAAAGCGCTAACTCCTTGCAGTTTGTCACTTTCAACTTTGCGAATAACTGCAAGGAAAACAATACTTCAAATGCCCTAACAGGTTTCAGACAACTTCAATAAAATCATTGTACACTTACATCCAATCAGAATATGAACTACTCTCACGGTCATGATTTAGGAACAAAGATTTTAGATTTAGATTTTATGAAAGTAAACTATACAAAGCGAATGCACTAACATAATAGTAGGTACTCTCTCTACCGCTGTCAGTTTCCCTGCTCTTCGACTGATGCAACGGGGAAAGTAATAGCAAGCCGTTAAACTCACCTGAAAACTTGACTAAATTGCCATTTGCAGGCCTATAAACCTCTCCTTCTCACGATGTCTTTGCAATCTTGCGGCACCGAATGATTTTGAATGCAAACTTTCCTGATCCAAGTGGTTTGTTTTGGAAGTGAGTTCCAGTGTTCCGACTTACTGGTAATAACATATTAATCAGAAATATTGTGCTACATAAATTATACTCGCGCAAATGATTCGGCGCGGCGGATCCCTTGTTTTTCTGCAAGAACACTGATTATTCTAATTCAGAGCGTTGTAATCCACGTGCAATCAGTCAGGCGTGAACGTGTCAGTGTGATTTTTTACAGAACATCAACAGAGTTTTGAAGCAACGTTGGGAAAGTGCAATTCCTTTTGAATTAAAAGACCTTTAATGCATACAGTATTGTGCAAAAGTCATGCAAACGTATTTCGACGAATTTCGCTCTTTGTTCCTACGAATGTCGCCGGGGCAACTTTCCGTTCGAAATTTCGACGAAGAATCGATCAGATACGCGAAAATTTTAATGCCAAGGCGAAATATCGCCAACATGCGAACGACATTTCGACGATATTTCGTTTATTGTCAAACGAAAATTCGGACCAGGTTATCGAAATATCGTGATCCGAAATAGCGTACGTGTCAATTGCACAGTTTTGTATTTTTCTTTCTTTCTTTCACCAGGATTAACGCGTGACAAATTCGAATTCATGACAAACAGTTTTACAAGCGTACAGTAAGATGGTTTTGGTAAATACCCTGCGTGCCAGAGGCGTCAAAAAGTCAAGATTCTTATATAATAAAAGTCTCCGTCAATCGTGAACTGTCAGCCAGACGCGTGTCTCATTTCTGACACAAATACCGCGGGGGCGTAATTAATTTCCATTTACGCGAACTGACTGATGTGGTCCGATGCATTAAAGCTCTTTTAATTCAAAAGGAATTGCACTTTCCCAGTAGAAGTTTTCTGGTAAGAGTATAGAAGTTTTTGCACGTCTTTCAATATGACAAACGTTGCTTCAAAACTCTGTTGATGTTCAGTAAAATATCAGACTGACACGTTCACGCCTGACTGATTGCACGTGGAAATTCAGAAGAGTTGAGATGAGATTTTAATACGCAAACATTTACAATGATTTCTGCCGAAACCTTTTAATACTAGTAACAAGACAAGGATCTGCCTTAAATGTGAAACTACACTGAAGCAAAAGTTTATTTGGTGTTATGCTTTGCGCTCAGCGAGTGAGTCAAGCTTTAAAGCGGGCCACGCACCGCCGGTTTGGGAACTAATTATAAGCGAGCAGCCGTTTTGTTTATTTTACGGCTCACGATATTTCGATAACTGCATGGTCCGAATTTACTTGAAAACTTTATGCAACGACTTTTACGGGGCTTGACAATAAATGAAAATAATATCGTCGAAATGTCGCTCGCAGGTTGGCGATATTTCGCCTTGGCATTCGAATTTTCGCGTATCTGATCGATTTTTCGTGGAAATTTCGAACGAAAAGTTGCCTGAAATTTCGAGAAAATTTCGTCGCGACATTCGTAGGAACAAACAGCGAAATTCGTCGAAATACGTTTGCATGACTTTTGCACAATACTGTACAGTAACTCAATGAGAGGGCGAACATTTGTTTACTGGCTCGTGTGTGTCCATGGCAGAGGACTCGCCCGCGGTAAGAAATACGCAATATCGATCTGTCAAAACAAAAGGAACATAAGTTCTCATGGTGAATTACGAAGCGCGGCATGTAAGATAGTTTGGTTGTTCGATTAAACGGTTTGCCAAGGCAATTAAACGGCAAACACGGACTATTGAACAATCTGACAAATCGTTTAAACGGTTTCTGTTTTGAAGCAAACGATTTGCGAAAACGTTTAAACGGGCAGGCTGAAAAAGCAAACGATTTTTCAAATCGTTTAAACGAAATTCTAAACCGTTTAAACGAATTTGGAAAACGTTTAAACGGTTTTCAAAACCATTTAAACGATTTTCGAAAACGTTTAAACGGTTTTTGAAAACGTTTAAACGATTTTCGAAAACGTTTAAACGACTTTTTTACCCGTTTAAACGGATAACAAACGGTTAAGAGCACTAAACGGATAACCGTTAGTGTACGTTTTCCCGTGTGTGGTCACATATTTCATGACTTTATTTCTTGTTTTACTACAGTTTCAGGTTTTTTCAAAAAAAAAAATCCTAAATCAATAGCTTGGACTGCCTGTGGTTAAAATGGAACTTTGTGTCTTCTTTTGCTTAATTAAACAATGGGAATTTTCTTTTTGGACAAGCCAGCCAAATTGGTGAGTAATATCATAATCTTTAGTCTAAAACAACCAGGAGAAGATTCTTAATGTTAGAGTTTTTTTATTCTCTCAACAACAATTAACATCAGGAACTGGTCATTAATTAAAGGGGGAGGGGGGCTGGATGGTGGAAAAAGGAGATGGGTCCCCAATTTCCATGCAGTAAATTAGGGGGGGGGGGGCATAGTGAGCTAGAGGGGAAATTATTGGAGGGGTGGGGTCATCAAAAATTGAGCATGACATTTTTCAGTTAATTCTTATAACGATTCTGTTCCTAGAAAGATTATATATTTTTTCAAGAATTTCCTATGTCATAGGATTCAATCCCTATAAGATGCTACTTGGATTCTTATTCATATTTATATGTAGCATATCCTATTCAATTAAGAGCTGCATTTTTCTACATGTATATGTAGGATCCTGATATAGGATCCTATTCAATATGCTGTTCCTATGTAGGATCCTACTCAGGATCCTATTCAGGATCCTGTATAGGATCCTATGTAGGATCCTTTTCAAGATCATTATATTGAAGATGCTGTTCCTATGTAGGATCCTACTCAGGATCCTGTATAGGATCCTATGTAGGATCCTTTTTAGAATCCTATTCAAGAGGCCTTTCCTATGTAGGATCCTATTCAAGAGGCCTTTTCTATGTAGGATCCTATTCAGGATCCTGTATAGGATCCTATGTAGGATCCTTTTTAGGATCCTATTCAAGATGAGGTTCCTATCTAGGATCCTACTCAGGATCCTACATAGGATCCTTTTCAGGATCATATTTATTCAAGATCCTGTTCCTACATAAGATCCTATTCAGGATTATGTTCCTACATAGGATCCTATTCAGGATTATGTTCCTATGTAGAATCCTATTCAGGATCCTATTCCTACATAGGATCCTATTCAGGATCCTGTTCCTGTTCAGGATCCTGTTCCTGTTCAGGATCCTGTTCCTGTTCAGGATCCTGTCCCTGTTCAGGATCCTGTCCCTGTGTAGGATCCTACAGGATCCTACAGGATCCTACAGGATCCTGTCCAGGATTTGCACCAGGGTAGAATAACAAATTAAAGCGAGTGTGATTACCGGCCATAATTCACCCTTGCTCAGTTGTCACTGTCAGCCTTGATCGTACTTGGATTTTGAAGTAATCTGCTGGGAATTGACAGCTTTTCCCTCGATATATCTATTGATCTTGGGCTTCCAGGAGTTATGGAAAACATGTTAATTAGTTTTTTTTTAATGGAGACGTAATCCAAACTCGTGAGTGTTGTCAGATCAGGGTCAGAGATGGACGTGGCCTTTCTACTTCTAGTTGTATCAACGTGAACTATTGTTTTCTGGGGTTAGGGTTCTTTGTATTTCAGGGTATTATTTTTGAATTTGAGGATACACCTAGACAGAGCGGAAATTGTGGGGAAGATTCAAGAATATGAATATAAGGACAACAAACATGGCCACAGAAAGTTGGAGCAGGGGATTCAAATGACTGGCCATGGTGCATGGTGCATGACACTTAAGAAAACATATTTGTATTATGCAGTTGTCATTTTTTTGTCATTTTATGCAAGGCTTCACAAAAAAATATCGTTGAAAAGTAGAAATTGATGTATTAATTAAAAGCTTTATACATGTTTGCTTTTGGTACTGGAAGATTTATATTTTGGCTGACCTTTGTTTTTAATATAGAGTTCTAATCTAAATGTAAATATCCTTGTGGGAAAAGCTAATCCTGAGAGGCTGACCTACAGCAGTCAATCAAATTGTCTTAATATATTAATCTAATGAGCCTTTTGCAGGATAAAATTATGTGGTTGTACTGGAGGGCAAAATATATTTGAATTCTTTAAAGGTACTAATGTATTACATCAGTTAAGTGTTATTGGGAAAACCTGCTTGTAAATCAGTCCCCACCTCCAATCAATAATTTTTTGATATTTCTAAAACTGAATTTTTGAAGTTTGTTAATTGCCATCCAGTTATCCAAGGTATATATGCATATATACATATACATATTTATATATATACTGTATTAAAGCAAGTGACTATTTCCTGCAAAAGGCCTATTATTAGCAGTATGAAAACCATCTGTATTTAGACAAATAGAATTTAAACATAACACCTTTTTTCAATACATGTACAGTATACTAAAAAGGATTACACTGCATGTCATTCTCAAAGTATATGTATATCATCCACAGAAGTTCCCAGGTTCGCATCATATTAAAAGGGACTGTCGTTATGCAACTCTATAAATATGGCAGGAACAACAAAGATGGAAAACAGTCAATATTCACTTTTTTTCTGCCATGTTCCAGAAGTTTGACAGTGACAATTAACAAATATTTTGAAGTTAACTAAACCAAAAGCATCAGGACTCTGTTGTATATTCATAAACAGAATACTAATTCAGTAGTCTAAATTGCACAAAATAAATTGTTATTGACAAAGACATTATTTTATTTAATTGGAGGGATTATCCAAAGGGGTATATACATGTATACAGGGGGAGATTAAACATGGTATTCTATAGTAGCTTCATGCTTTGTTTTGTACAAAAGCCTTTTTTGTGAATTATACCTTTTTACAGCCGGTTTAAAAAAAAGATGTCAAATTCATCTCCCATTTTAATAAAGAGCATGGGTTTCTCAGCAATCTATCTGTCTGCCAGCTTATTATTCCAGTTATGTAGTCTTGCAATTTTTGTTCTGTTGTCTCATGTTGGCTTCACTCTTTTCAATTCTGTCTGGAAGGGTCATGTTCCTCATTCATCTGATTGAGACTTGGGGCAGATGACTGTCATTAAAGTGATAAGAATAGAAATGACAAAAAACAGGTTAGGACTGGTAACAAGTGATGCCATGCGGTCAAAACAAAATGGTGTCGGGTTTACGCTTGCGAAGAACTATCGATGTTATTGTTGGCCCTCATTGTTGCAAGAACACAAAAGTGTTGTGAAACTATCTTAAGAAGCTATTAAGTGTTCTTATATGGTATTTTATTTTAACTGGATCTAGTGAAGAAATGACAAACACGCAATTGTCGAGTTCACAAGTTACCGACCACTTACCAACCACTTACCGACCACCTTTTTTCGGTGCAGATTGTTCACTTTAGCCAATGACAAATGATGTTCTAGTAATTGCTTGATTAGTGTTTGTCTCGTTCTGGAGAGGAAAGCTTTTTCATGTCCATTTCTGTGTGGAGGAGTTGGGGGGTGGGGGTACAAACAGTTGTCTGGAGGATTGGGAAGGGATTTCACAGGGCTGGAAAAACACTTTGCATCCATTTGTGAGCCTAGCTTAGAAAGATGGAAAATGCTGTGGGAACACGTGAAAAACATGGTTAGGGATGCTTACAGGGAGGAATTTTGTCCTCAGTTGATGCAAATAGGTGTGTCAGAGCATCGATCAGCTTTCCAAAGGTTGTCATATTTTACTACCATGTTTTATTGACTTAGACAAATTATGGATTAAAAGTATAATGACCACCACTATGGAATTCACTTTATAATTAATACATAAAACAGTAATCATGTGAGAGTTAACAAGTTTTAGTGTGAAAATTATTATTTGAGTCTGTACCTATTTCGGTTTTCATAAACACAAACTTTTAAAATAATCAAGTTACTAACCACGATGACAAGTGGTGGAATTACCAACCAAAAGTACATTGCAATCGTGTACATATCATTTTAGTAGGCTTATATTCTCTTTATAGTTTACATCAGGACGAAAATGTTTACTGTAAAAGCAAATTTAAACAAGCATTCATTACTGACTACCCGGCCACTAGCATTCACCAATCATACATGCGCCTCATCAACAACAATACCTTGTATTTCTCTGAAATTTGGTTGACTGTAGTCTGTAGCATAGAACAGTTTGTTTGTTATTTTGTCCAGCCGTAGTAAACCCATAATTTGATTGCTTACCCCAGCCGAATCCTTTGCCGGGCAGCACGCCGAAAACATCCTTTCTTGGACAAACAATGGCTTCTTTAATCATTTTCTGCTGTGGTTTCAAGAAAAAGAAAAAACAGTCATTCTCTGCCTTTCTAATAACAAACTAAGTCTAAGCTATACACCCTTTTAATAAGTCTGACTGTAAGTATCATCAATGACGTCATCGCGTACTTCTCGTGTATCAGGACTTGTATGTCTGTTTTAAAATGTAGTTACCAGCGCCTCGGTCGTATCTTGCAAGGTCTGAATTTAATATATTGGCATCTTTTATTCAAGAAATCATGAGTTAAACATTCGCGATTTGTTGCTTTTCCGCGATTGACGTCACTATAAACATCGAGTTGTCCGCCATTTTATTTCTGAAGTTTTGAGCATGCGCTGTGAGGACTGTAGCCAGATTTTGGCTACAAACCTCATTTGCATATCTGGAGTTTCCCAGAGCCTCACGATTTCGTCGAGCATGCGCAGTAGGAAATAAGAGAAGGGTCTGGGGTCGAGAATGGCAACTGGCCAAGGTTCAACAGTGCGCACGCGGGTGCCACACTTTTTCAGGCACGTCGCGCTCTCATCCTCTATCTATGGTGCTCCGCTCGCGGCGGGAGCTCTGCTAATAATAACAAAGAGTGAAGATAAATACACGTAATCAGTGCATGAACATTGTCAAATAATAATAAAAACAAGACAATGTGTACAACAGCGGAGCGCATCCCTATTGTTTCTATTGTTTTTTTATACTGGTCAATGTTCTCGAAATGGGCCTTTTGCAGGAATGCAATCACGTGGTTGTACTGGACGACAAAAAATCTGACTTTATTTATTTAAAGGCACAAATACGAGATCGGTAGTGTTATTAGCAAAATCTGTTTGTAAATGCTATTTTCCGATTGTCGATCTTTCTTAAACAGCGTTTGGAAGTTTGTTTGCCGTCCAGTAAAGCCTTTGCCATAGGATCACGAGCGCAATAGACCCTTTCAGCTTGCCTGTGTGTTGTCCCATTTCAGATCATGTGACAGTTTTCCAGAGGATTCAGTGCTTTGTTTTCCAATTATAGAAATTGTTACATTTGCTCTTACCTAGGTACAGAAAAAACAAAGACATTACTCAAGGGTGAAATAGGGCAACAAAGAGGCAAGCTGGAAGATCTCTATTCATTGGTTATTGAAGTGATATATCAACGCGTGACTGTTTCCTGAAAAAGTTCTATTAGGTGCGTGTAACGTCGCTTCCAAAGTTTACAAAACCTGAACGAACGTTATACTCTGCATTATTGGAGCATGTCGTAAGTCAAATAAAAAATAAGGAATGGATACAGCTATTTCAAAACAGGTTGTCCATTCAAAACCAACAATCCAAGACCGCTAGGGCCTCTGGTTCATACGAATGATTACTTCATGATCATACATGTACTTCGTGATCGTACGTTTTATCAACACCATGCCCAAGTAGTTTCTGGGCAAACATTAGTGAAATGAGAGTTGAAGGTTTCTGCGATGTCAGTAGTATGAGAGGGATGGAATTAGCCCTTTTTTTGGTGCGTTATGTTAATTTTTGGTGCGTTCGCATTAATTCAATGACGTCACGATTCTATTGTCTTAGACTCATGAATAAAGTGCGGTGGTTTCTCATTATCTATTGTCTTAGACTCATGAATAAAGTGCGGTGGTTTCTCATTATCTATTGTCTTAGACTCATGAACAAAGTGCGGCGCTCATGAATATCTATTGTTCCTTTGGATGAGGTCATCGATCTATTCGGGCATGTTTGGGCAAAGCCTATTGTTTGGAGCAGCTACAAAGCTAGAACCGATCGGCCCTGAATCCATTCGAAGTTGAGCAGCAACAAGTTGGAAGTGATCTACAAGATAGGATCTCGAGGCTACCACGCCAGCGCTAACATTTTCCACGGCAAGATGAGAGTTCACATTCGAAAGTACATTCAAGGCCAAAACAAGAAATTTCCCACCAAGGAGGGTATTGCACTAACAGTCGACGAGTGATTGAACCTGAAAGACATTGTGAAGGAGTTGGATGATCTTATTGAAACCATATCCGAAAACCCAGAGGATCCGGACTATGAAGCCTTTGAACGCAAGAATCCACGACAGACTGAAATATCTGATGAACCAGAAGAGGTTTTTCGTCCAAAACGTCAGAGACAAAATGCTATCCTGAAGACCACAGCAGTAGAAGAGCAAGATACCTCCTCAATGACGACTGAACCGGGAGATGTTGAAGAACAGTCAGTACCCAGTGTTACGTTTGGAGGAAAGCCACCTTTGAGCCAACTCAAACAGTGCTCAGTATGCAAGAGAACTCTGTGTTACTATGGAACTATTTGTAATACCTGTAACGGCACTTGGCGGTCAAGTCTCTTTTAGAAACGGCTTTGCCTCAAGATATTCTGTGTCTGTTCCAGAACAATTTTTTAGAAAAGATGAAGAGTTTATGGAGATTGATTGACTTTGTAATTACTTTAACTTTTAAGTCAATAAAGTTCGCTTGTGTTTGGTTGAACAGGTTTGGGCAAGTCTTTGTTATGAATAACAATACGCTATTGTTTCGGTAATCTGCTCTGTATTAACCCAATGATATTATTGATATCGTTCACAGCTATCACTCGTAACGTAATTCTGAGATCAGAATATTTATAAACCTTTACAGTAAATCCACTGGGAGCAACTTTGCTATTGTCCTTACGGATTAGCGATAACTGAAGGGCCATCAGTACAGTTTGATAGAAACAATAGTCCTATTGTTTTGAGGAAAACTCTTGAGATGCAAATTCTTCTCTAAAACCGAACTATAATTACCATACGAATATAAACAAACCACCAGATAAATTAAACAAAGTTTATTCAATTTCGAAAACACCAATTTACAGTTTGTTTCCCTTATAGTCGCAGAGTTGATAACTTTCTTATTTCTCAGTTCTTGGGTTGATATAATGTACCGTGTTACAAGATTACACTGATTTATGTTTTATTGATTTGTTTTCTTGTTGACAAATTAAATGCTGCTTACTGATTGCTTATATTAAAACGATGACAAGAGGAAGAATATTTTAAAAGACATTTATTAATAGAAATCGACTTAATAAAACTTATTTCTAAAAGGTACAAAGGTATTATTCATCGCGGAATCACGCTGTTCCGGAATAGGTTGTTTTTGGAATTGTTTATTCAACAAGAATTTTCGGTGGTGAATTGCAGCCTCGGTCGCTTCTTGCCATCCATAATCTTCCATGTTCATCAAGTTTTGTTTTGTTTCCAAGATTTTTTGGAAATTAGGATCTTTTCTTAAGCTGTGAATCCATTTCATATCTTCGAACAACACTTCTCTTAGGTCTTTTCTATAGGTAGGAACCAAAGCGTTACTGGCTTTGATTTCAGCAACTTCATGACTATCCCCATCGTGTTCATACTTTTGAACCAACGCTCCCCAAACTTCCTGGTATCGTTCTTTAGCTTCGTTTCGAATTCTTTCCCAAGCATCCTCTTCTCCGTCATAACTATCATCAGTGGAGTCCGTGCTCTCCTGAGAATCAGAGCTTTGATAAGAATCTTCAGTCATTTCATCATCTGAGTTGGAACGATTAGCAGCCAGCGTTTATATCTTTACTCTTCAAGGATCGGGAGTAAATCTACTTGATCGTCCCTTTTGTCGCCTTTCGTCCCTCTTTTTTTCGTTTTGAAATAAAAAAAGAGGGAGAAAAAAAGAAAAAAAGCGGGACAAGAGGCGACAAAAGGGACGAAAGGGTCTACTGACAAGAGACGTGTTCACATTCAGATATAGTTATCTCCGTTCATCCCTTTCATCCCTTTTGTCGCCTCTTGTCCCGCTTTTTTTCTTTTTTTCTCCCTCTTTTTTTATTTCAAAACGAAAAAAAGAGGGACGAAAGGCGACAAAAGGGACGATCAAGTAGATTTACTCCCGATCCTTGAAGAGTAAAGATATAAACGCTGGCTGCTAATCGTTCCAACTCAGATGATGAAATGACTGAAGATTCTTATCAAAGCTCTGATTCTCAGGAGAGCACGGACTCCACTGATGATAGTTATGACGGAGAAGAGGATGCTTGGGAAAGAATTCGAAACGAAGCTAAAGAACGATACCAGGAAGATTGGGGAGCGTTGGTTCAAAAGTATGAACACGATGGGGATAGTCATGAAGTTGCTGAAATCAAAGCCAGTAACGCTTTGGTTCCTACAGAAAAGACCTAAGAGAAGTGTTGTTCGAAGATATGAAATGGATTCACAGCTTAAGAAAAGATCCTAATTTCCAAAAAATCTTGGAAACAAAACAAAACTTGATGAACATGGAAGATTATGGATGGCAAGAAGCGACCGAGGCTGCAATTCACCACCGAAAATTCTTGTTGAATAAACAATTCCAAAAACAACCTATTCCGGAACAGCGTGATTCCGCGATGAATAATACCTTTGTACCTTTTAGAAATAAGTTTTATTAAGTCGATTTCTATTTATAAATGTCTTTTAAAATATTCTTCCTCTTGTCATCGTTTTAATATAAGCAATCAGTAAGCAGCATTTAATTTGTCAACAAGAAAACAAATCAATAAAACATAAATCAGTGTAATCTTGTAACACGGTACATTATATCAACCCTAGCCTGCGTGCAGACGTTCTCTTCGGGAAAGAGACGTCTGCGAAACGCCGTTGATAATCGTGTTCTGGTCATAAATTATCATAATTAAAATTCGTAATTTTTCCCAGGCGATTTTAGCGAACACAACATTCTCGGTCTACTGCTTTGAGAAAGAGTTGCTGGACATTTTCTCTCAAAACTGTATTCTTCCATACAATTTGGCTATAAGTTCCACGAAACAACATCTTACCCAAACTTTCAAGGCATTCGTGTTATAACATTTGTTTTGCTCGGCCATTCGACCGGCTTGACTTGGACGACTGTCTTCTGTGTTTTGTTTGGTTTAATATTTTCACCTACGACAACTGAATCATCCAGAATTGGTAACACGGACGAGCAAATGTGAGAAAGTGGAATATCATGGAGGTACGTACATTTATTTGATTTTCTCGCTGCAGGAGTTTATATTCTTGTGGTCGGCAACCTTCTACGAGGGAAGTAGGTCGGCTCGATCGCATTTCCATCTAGAGCAGTTCGTTTCGGGGCAGAGCTGGAGTCAGTCTGACTCAAACAATTCTCTAGCACATGTACTGTCCCTTTTCTTTACGACCAGACCTGCGTTTGTGGCTTTCGAATGATAACTCTCGTAAAGATCTGCCTTCGAAGATTATATTTCACATCTCGCCTTTTCTTCAACTTCAAGACCCAGTGTTTACAAATATATGGCGAATTTAAGTGAACTTCGAAGCTAAGAGTAGAAAGCTCTAATTTTATACTAGATTCTTGCCATTATGTTTCACAATATCAGCAAAACTAGGAGAACACTTCAAAAAAATGGACTCCTGGCAAAACATAAAACACAACTAGACGTTTATGTAAATAATAACCACTTTCGAAAAGTAAACATGGGGTCATCTCGGAAGTTATTAGCCAATCATATATGACTTTATGACAATCCTCCGTCAACAGCCAATCAGCGCGCGGTCCCCAAATACTGGTGAAGAAACACGTGACCAGAACACGATTATCAACGGCGTTTCGCAGACGTCTCTTTCCCGAAGAGAACGTCTGCACGCAGGCTATATCAACCCAAGAACTGAGAAATAAGAAAGTTATCAACTCTGCGACTATAAGGGAAACAAACTGTAAATTGGTGTTTTCGAAATTGAATAAACTTTGTTTAATTTATCTGGTGGTTTGTTTATATTCGTATGGTAATTATAGTTCGGTTTTAGAGAAGAATTTGCATCTCAAGAGTTTTCCTCAAAACAATAGGACTATTGTTTCTATCAAACTGTACTGATGGCCCTTCAGTTATCGCTAATCCGTAAGGACAATAGCAAAGTTGCTCCCAGTGGATTTACTGTAAAGGTTTATAAATATTCTGATCTCAGAATTACGTTACGAGTGATAGCTGTGAACGATATCAATAATATCATTGGGTTAATACAGAGCAGATTACCGAAACAATAGCGTATTGTTATTCATAACAAAGACTTGCCCAAACCTGTTCAACCAAACACAAGCGAACTTTATTGACTTAAAAGTTAAAGTAATCAATCTCCATAAACTCTTCATCTTTTCTAAAAAATTGTTCTGGAACAGACACAGAATATCTTGAGGCAAAGCCGTTTCTAAAAGAGACTTGACCGCCAAGTGCCGTTACAGGTATTACAAATAGTTCCATAGTAACACAGAGTTCTCTTGCATACTGAGCACTGTTTGAGTTGGCTCAAAGGTGGCTTTCCTCCAAACGTAACACTGGGTACTGACTGTTCTTCAACATCTCCCGGTTCAGTCGTCATTGAGGAGGTATCTTGCTCTTCTACTGCTGTGGTCTTCAGGATAGCATTTTGTCTCTGACGTTTTGGACGAAAAACCTCTTCTGGTTCATCAGATATTTCAGTCTGTCGTGGATTCTTGCGTTCAAAGGCTTCATAGTCCGGATCCTCTGGGTTTTCGGATATGGTTTCAATAAGATCATCCATCTCCTTCACAATGTCTTTCAGGTTCAACCACTCGTCGACTGTTAGTGCAATACCCTCCTTGGTGGGAAATTTCTTGTTTTGGCCTTGAATGTACTTTCGAATGTGAACTCTCATCTTGCCGTGGAAAATGTTAGCGCTGGCGTGGTAGCCTCGAGATCCTAGCTTGTAGATCACTTCCATCTTGTTGCTGCTCAACTTCGAATGGATTCAGGGCCGATCGGTTCTAGCTTTGTAGCTGCTCCAAACAATAGGCTGTGCCCAAACATGCCCGAATAGATCGATGACCTCATCCAAAGGAACAATAGATATTCATGAGCGCCGCACTTTGTTCATGAGTCTAAGACAATAGATAATGAGAAACCACCGCACTTTATTCATGAGACTAAGACAATAGATAATGAGAAACCACCGCACTTTATTCATGAGTCTAAGACAATAGATAATGAGAAACCACCGCACTTTATTCATGAGTCTAAGACAATAGAACCGTGACGTCATTTAATTAATGAGAACGCACCAACTTTAACTTCAGGAATGCTAGTCGATTCGTTTATCAGTCCAAGTTTTTCATCATCTTACCGATTCATTTTCTCTTGTGTTTATCTATACTACTCATTAGTAGGTGTTTCCAAACATCCTACATTTCATTTGGGTTTGTATGCAAAGCAACGTCATTCCATTGCTTTTGATTTAGGTCATGTAAGAAATTATCCTTGTTGAAGTTTTTAAGTTGTCGCGTTTCAATAATTTTGTTACCACCTGCACTTGAAAAATGAACTTTGCGAGTTAGATAGACAAGAGAGTGATCGCTAATACCAGTTGAAAAACACCCGAATTTACTACCTTTTCCGGGAAATTCGTTATACATAAGTCGATCAAAGTTCGTGAAATTGGGGTTATTCTTGTTGGCTCAGTCCATATACGTCAAAGACATTAATGAGATTGGAAGAGTTGTGATCGGTGGCACCTGGCAGCAGATTACAATTTAGATCTCCCAACAGATATAGCTCCAAGTTTTCAGCGTCACTTTTACCAAGCAATTCCTCAAACGAGTTAAATAGATCTGGAGGAGACTGTGCAGGTCTATACCAGGTACTCACCAAAAATGATTTAAAGTGAGGCTTACCCGGGGGGGGGGGGGGGGTTATTCCTATATTCGGCTGGTAGGGCTGATAGTCGTATGTTTTTGGGGTTTAAAATCGGCGATTTAGTATTTTTAGGGGTTGTCCAAGCGATATTCATTTTTCAGGGTGATTTTCAGACCATGAGGTACATTTTAGGGTGGGACATTTTTCACGGTTTGGTATTTTTTAGGGTATTTTTCGAGGTTTTCCGACGGTCACCCCTACCCTTTCTACCTTGAGGAACCCCCCCCCCCCCCCCCCCCCCCCCCTCCCCCCGGGAGGCTTAGTTATTTCTACAGTTAAGCATTCAAGTTTATCAGAGCTTAGGTCTTCACGAATTTGGAAATTGAGGTTGCTACGTAAATAAATACATACACCACCACCATTTCTTCCGTTTATGCTTCGATCTTTCCGGACAATTTCAAAGCCTGGTAAATGAATTTCGTTGTCATGAATTGTAGTGTCTAATTTAGTTTCATTTATCGCAAGACTCTAAGCTCGTCAATGTGTGCTACTAAACTATTTATATTTAAACATGCCATAACTAAACCACAACCAGTAATCTTTGGGTCTAGTGACTTACCATAAGGAGCGGACTTACTATTATTCGGCCCGGGCAGCAAAGATGTATCAGACACCCAGGCGGCAATATTCTAATCCCCTCTTATATAAGAAATAATGTTATGCGCCAGTAGCGATGGTCCTGACTTATTGAGATGTGAACTAGGAATTTAAGAATTTTTATAGTAGATATTTCTAACTCTTTCTAAGGGAGTATTCATTATTTATGGCTTGGCGGGGGGGGGGGGGGGGGGGGGGGGGGGTGGGTTGGCATTTCATTTCTTGTTAAAACCTTTTTGACCCCCTATGAATGAATTAAAACTTAGATGACCCCCCCCCCCCCCCTATACAATTGCTCAAAACTTTATTGAATAGCAATAAAGAATATGTTTTGTGAAAGCGAAGTCTTTTTTTTTTATATTCATTTATTTTCCATACAATACATATATACATCCAGACAAAAAAATACCACAAGGTTGAATAGTTGTAACATTTGTGTATTAAGTTACATTTATGTATTAAGCCATTCATTTAATGCTTCCCATTTCTCTTGGTGTCTTTTTATACCTTTCTCTGTGATTGCGCATTCTTTTTCGATTTTATGTTTTTCTTTCAAGAGGATAAGAAAACTTTGAAAATTAAAGGATGTTTCTCTAATAAATGAAGTGTACATGTGATATTTAACAATTATCAGTGCATGATTTAAAAGTTTAGCAGTTTTCGTTTTCTTTATTTTTCCATTCATAATGCAGGCTCTATCAGTTTCCATCGTTTCCGAGGTTTGAGTTTGCCAGAAGGTTTTGAAACGATGCCACAAACGTTGAGCTTCTGCACATTCAAAGAAGAGGTGCTCAGGAGTGTGCTTCTCTTTACAAAAGGGGCACTCATTACTATTCGTAATTTTTACTTTAAATAAAAAGTCGTTTGTGGGAAGAATATTGTGATTGATCTTAAATTGAAATAAGCTCAGTTTGATTTCTTTTGTGACCATAAAAGGCAAGGAGTAAATCAGAGAGATATCTGTTTCCGAAAAACCTCGAGATTTAATTATTTTTTCAGCAGTTGGTTTCTTAAATTGTAATTCAACGAGGGTGCAGTCATCTTTTCTATATTTGTAAACCAAATTGGGGGGTTGAGTAACGGATCGGGTTCTTCCAGTGAATCCTTCAAACGCTTTTCATATGTCTTAATAACATTTATTAGACCTGCAAAGCGTAAAAACTCTGAGTTTTCCATGTGAAATTTTCTTTTAAAGCAGTTGAATGTCAAAGGTTTCTTATTTTCGTCAAGGAAATCTTTTATGCTGTTAATTTTTTTTGCATACCAAGTCTTGTAAAAAATGGGTTTCTGTTATTCCATATTATTTCCGAATCATTGGAAATGGCTGGGTACTGTTTGAACCAAGCATGCCTTATGTCTTGCCAATAGTCGAGAATTTGTTTGTAAAACAAAGACAAACCGGTAAGCTCTAAGTATTTCGCATCGTACATACATTTTAACAAAAAAGTCTCTCCATATTGTTTTATAGAGTTTAACGGGATTATTTTCCAAGCTGATATCTGTTTATTTGCCAGTCATCGTAACCAATTTAATTTAACTGCCTTTTCTACGTCTTCAAAATTGATCATGTCCAAGCCGCCTTTCTGTTTTGGACCTATAATAGTTGATTTTTTAATCTTAGGTGGTTTATTCTTCCATATGAATGCGTAAGTAGTAGTATCCACTAATTTCGCAAACCCCTCAGGTAATGATAATACAGATGCGTTGTAAACCAATTTTGACAAACCTAAAGTTTTAACTATATTAATGCGACCATAAAGAGTAAGGTTTCTTTTTCCCCATATAGTTAGGCACTTTTTAACATTGTCCAGCTTACTATAAAAATTGAGCTTTTCACTTTTATTTTGGGCGTAAGAAAAATACACACCTAAAGCTAAAATAGGTTCTTGGGGCCATTTAAATTCAAAGGGCGTCTCCTTTGAACCTTTCATTTTTCCAAGCCACATTGCTTCTGTTTTGGATGAATTTATTTTTAAGCCCGAAGCACGACCGAAATCATCCAGTAATTGGTTGAGATGTTTTATTGACACCATGTCATTTAGAAAAACAGTTGTATCGTCAGCGTATTGAGTCATTTTGACCTCTTCTCCGTGCACCATAATACCTTTTATGTTTTCGTTGCTTTTTATAGCTAGGGCAAGTATCTCAATACCTAAAACGAACAGGAGCCGAGAGAGGGAACACCCCTGCCGTACTCCACGACCTAGGTTAAAAAACTCTGAAGCATAGCCATTGTTGAGGATGCAGCTAGAGATATCAGTATAAAATAATATTAATCCAATTATTTAAATCTGGCCCAAAGCCAAATTTTTGAAGAACACGAATTAGGTATGACCATTCAATAGTGTCGAAGGCTTTTCCAAAATCCAAAAATAAAGCGATACCTGGTAAGTTATTGTTAAGTGTGTAATCCATTAGGTCCGAGATAAGTCTAATGTTTTTTCCGATGTAACATCCTTTTACATAACCAGTTTGATCGGGATTAATGATATTCGGTAGTACTTTTTCTAGTCTGCTAACTATTGCTTTTGTAGCTATTTTATAGTCAACATTGAGTAGAGAAATCGGTCGCCAGTTCTCTAGCAAAAGATTGTTTTTAGACTTTTTGGGAATTAATGTTATTATCCCGCGCTTTTGACTGATGGATAGCTGACCTCTTTGAAAGGCGCAATTGAAACTGTCTGCTAATACGTTTTTTAAGTCGTCCCAGAAAAACAAATAAACTTCCGCCGTAAGTCCATCAGTACCTGGTGTTTTGTTATTTTTGAACTTCTTTAGGGCTGAAAAATATTCTGTTACAGTCAGGCAGCCTTGGCAAGGTTTTTTTGCTCTTCCGATAACTTGTTGTTTATGTTGATGCTGTCTACAAAGTGCTGTTCGCGACTTGTAAGGGTCGAGGAGATTTCAGATGTGTAGCGTTTCTCGTAATACTGTTTTTGTTCCCTCATGATCAGCGCTGGGTCTTCAATTAAAGTGTTATTTATTTCTACTTTTGTAATGTGCTTCCGGTTATAACTTCTTTTCTCTTAGCCGTAAAAGTATTTAGAATTTCTTTCCCCTTTCTCGTACCAACGAACTAAATGCTTCGGAGAATTGTACCCTCTATTCGTGAGTCTAATATTTTGTCTAGTTTGTTTTTTATCTGCTCAAATTTAAGGCGAAGTTCTAGCTTGGCACTTTCATCCTGAGTGTTTTCTATATTTTTTTGCAAATCATTCAATTCTACTAAGTACTTTTTTTCTTCTTTACGTTTCTTTCTTTCTTTCTTTTTAGCATAGTAAATCGAGAAATTTGCTATCCATTTTCATTAAATCCCATAGAAGCCTTTTGTCCTCTACTTCTTTATGCTTTTCTAAAAAAGCTTGAAATTGACAACATAATAAGTTTGTATAGTCTTTATCTTTTAGCAAGGAACAGTTAAATTTCCAGAAACCCGGGCCTCCATTAGCTTTATGTTCTTTGCTTTGACAATGCAGAATCACAGCAGAGTGATCAGAGAATGGGTCGAAAACAATTGAGCAGTCTTTTGTAATGGAGGAAAAGGTGTGAGGATATAAGAAAATAATCTAACCGACACTGCACTTCGAAACTTTTGTCTCTCCAAGTGTAGCCTTGATCGTTTGGGCGTTTTACCCTCCAAATATCAACAAGCTGAAATTGCGTGGCCAATTTACGAATGTTTTCAATTACTGCAGATTTAGTTTGAACTGCGATACCGCCTTTTTGTCTTGGGCGGAAAGTGCACAATTAAAGTCCCCTGCGATTAACGAGTTTTCCTCCGGGAACTGTTTTAGCTGTTCTGTCAAATTATCAAGGAAACCTAATTGTGTGAAAGCGAAGTCTTTGATGAAGCTCGAATTCGGTTTTTTATTAGCTTATATGTGAATACTCCTTTTACTGAGTGCAGTTATTTTATCAGTTACCAGTTTGTAGTACAATGCCGGGTCGGTGAAACAGTTTTCCTCTTAATGTACCTTTGTGGATAGCCGGTTACCCTGTGAAAAACATTTTATTGTCTTGAAGTTTACCTTTCTCCAATGATGGATTCCCAGGTCTGTAACGGGATGTTTACATACGTACATACACTAACTCCCTAAGATGTGTACAATATGCTACGATCTCAGTTCTGTTTCACGAACCCGGGGACACGAAGTAGATACGTTGCTGGGAAATATTTGAGAGCTATGCGACTATTCAAGTGGCTAGGGGTTTTATGTTTCTCACCAGTCTCACTTTACTTAGGGCATACTGAACATGACGGTCAATTCTTGTCTTTCCGGCAGACATTCCGATTTTACGGACAACCCCAGCTATTACGACAGCAGCTGAAGTCCTGACGGAGTTACGGAAACATTGCTTGACGTTATCAGTTGAACTTGTAAAGAAACAGTAGATCATTTTAACTATTGCGTATTTTGTTCTTATTAGTGGTTACTTTAAATCATTTCCCAGAATTACTCATTGCAATCTGCGGCGATCTTCATTTTATTTTGTTTGTAACCTTGAGGTTGATTTTTTTGGTCTTGTTATAATGCGAGTTTACGTTAGAGGACACGATCGAACTCATTGATTATATCCTGCAGTCGGTATTATTGTGGGCTCAGAAATGCAAATGAGACTGGATATAAATGAAGGGGTTTGGGGACATACCACTGGGGTCTACATATCAAGGTTGGCTTAGTTGTATTAAGGTAATACCTGACAGACCGAAACTTCAAAATGATGCTGTTGAGAAGCCGCCGAAACTTGAAACCTTTGTCTCATACAAGAGAAGATGAACCATCTACAAAGAAACCAAAGTTCGAAAAGATAGGAGATCTCTGTGTCAAAAGATCAGCAGACCATCAAAAACAAAACCGAAGAGCAAGAAACAAACGAAATTAGAGATCTCAAAACATTGTTCCGATTTATGTTTTACCTCGTCTGCGAAACAATCGGAAGTGAAGAAAGACTACAAGAGCTAGAAGCAAAAACAGGAAGAAAACTCACTCTGAGTAACCTGCTTGGCTGGAAAGCCGATGAACAGTTTTGGAAAAACGCGTTCAATGCTGTACACATTCGTTTGGGAGTTAAATTTCCGCCAAGAAAACTGTTTCAGCTGTTTCCTGATATTATGGAACAAGAATACTCTATCAAACCTGAGGACCCGAAGTACGAGGAGACTGAACGAATATTGCACCAGTATGTTAAAGATCTGTATGAATCCAATAGCTGCACAAAGATGATCGAGATCATGCGAGAACAAAGTCAAGGGAAAAAAAACCGTTGGTGATATAAGCCACAAAATTGTATCTCGAGCAGATAGCCATCGACTTGGTGTACCATGTTTTCTATGATTCCACCAGCAAATACGAGAACTGGGATAAGATGTTGAAGAAATCAAAGACAAACTGCTGTTTCATACCGAACTGAATGGTGGTCTCACAGTAAGGAAACTACAGTTCGTTTATTTTAGTTTACCTGTTTTGTACGAGTATATTGTTTTGGAAACGGGTCCTGAACCTGATGCAAGGAGAGCCACATTACTACATAACAGATGTACACAGCAGAAAACCAGCGTCCTGTGACATGGACGACATGAGAGCAAAAAAAAAGTTTTGCGATTTAGAACTTAGATTATACGTTGTATCCTGTTAGGAAATCAAGACCAAGAACAGACATAACATTGAAGACTGAATCAAAAGCTTTAAAACTCTGATATGTACAGTTTGTGAGGAGTGGTGAGAATCATGTAATAATGCGCTGTAGGCATTTCAGTGTGTTTATTAGAGTTCCGTACTACATAAAAATGCACTTTTGTGGAGGACACTAATTTCTGTTTCTCTGTTTTCATAAGCATCCCTGGGGACTGTAACATTTCTTCCTCAATTTTAAAAATAATGAAGTATCAGTTCCAATGTTTTATACTAGTATTTTATAACATGACTTTGGTAATTTATTTTATTTTGCAAATGAATATATATTTCCTTGATGTAATATTTATTTGTTTCCCATACATTGCTTTTATATTTCAGTTTCACTTTGCGAAGAACGCGGAAAGAAAGCCATTCATGAGTCAACTTGGTCTCAGGGCCTGTTCACATGCAGGGAGGTTGACCTTAGAACTAGGGCTATTTTCAGCCCTCGAGTCAGTTTTCCATATCGCCAATAATGCTGTTGGTCCTAGCACTAGGGCTATCTTCATTGCATTGTAATCCCTTGAGTCTGTTTTGCATATCGACAGCAATGCTGCTGGTCCTAACACTAGGGCTATCTTCATTGTATTGTAATCCCTTGATTCTGTTTTGCATATCGACAGCAATGCTGCTGGTCCTAGCACTAGGGCTATCTTCATTGTATTGTAATCCCTTGATTCTGTTTTGCATATCGACAGCAATGCTGCTGGTCCTAGCACTAGGGCTATCTTCATTGTATTGTAATCCCTTGATTCTGTTTTGCATATCGACAGCAATGCTGCTGGTCCTAACACTAGGGCTATCTTCATTGTATTGTAATCCCTCAAGACTGTTTTGCATATCAACAATACAGCTGGGTCAACCTCCTTTCGATACAAAGATCACTGATCAGATTTCAGATCTATTTTAGATTTTCCTCCAATTAACGCTTATGTAAATAGGCGTATGCTTCACTTGTCACCCACAAAGGTGTCGATATCAGGCTCCGCGATAAATTAAACATTATTCTGAATATATCCCGGAGCCTCATAATGAACATTTTGTGCGTGACAAGTGAAGCACATAGTGGAAGGCTGGTTATTTACTGATGCATAAGAAGACGGCGATTTGCTGTGTAATTATTAGAATGTTTATAAACGCCTACAATTAATTTGCGTGAACTCTCATTGAAATGATCACGTCAACACTTTAACTGGACGGTGTCAATTAATATCCCCTTTCTTACAAGATGCAGCTTCGCTTCTCGGCCAAAGGCTCGTTTTTGAAGGCTTTTCTCAGCCTCTATCATTATCATTCGAAATACCATTCAACAATTGTCAGCAGGGGTATTTTTTCAAACTACTTCCTACTTATAGGGCAGGAAGTCAGATTATCGGAAGAAATTAATGAAAAAACAAATAAGGTCTTAAAACAAGTGGAAGGCGGACGGCTGAGGGTGATGTCCAGTACAAGAGTATTGATTGCGGCAGAAGTATAATGAAATAGGAGGATGTATAATGAAGTGAAATGAGGTCTTCGCTAAGAATAATGTGTCTTAAAATCGTTTGCAGTTAATTTCATTTAAATGAAAACCGCTTGCATCTGACGATGAAAAGCCCAGGCGGGGGGGGGGTCCATATAAAAGTGACGGGGATGATCGTCGGAAATTTTGAAAAGAACCCCTAAAAGGTACGAGAATCTCGTTTTGTGGGCGTGACTCTAATTCATTTTCACCCCTAAGAGGTACCGATTCTAAACCAAACCATTAACCGATATTTCACTTTTAGTGAGTCCACACCCCCACCCCCCCCCCCCCCCCCCCCCGGCATTTGAATTTAATAGTTGGAGTATGTTCATGTCATAGAATATTATTGATAGTATAGCGTGCGCAAGAAATGAAATTACAACGCCGGCCAAAACCAGTGTATGAAAAATAGAAATAAAAGTAACAACTAAAGAAGAGTACAATTGAAGATTGACGGCCGCGGGTCCTTTTGAGAACGAGACATGGTTTGTTTCCCTTTCGAGTTGACTGCGATGGATGTTTATTGAAGGACTCATAAAATTCCCTTTTGGTCTGTGAACGGTTTTTGTTTTCATTTATTTGGTTCAAATGTTCCATTAGTAATATCATATTAAACGACTAACAAATTATTGATATGCGCCAAAACAATGCTTACGAACTGTTACAATGTCATTAACCTGTTTATGTAAACTAGAATTTAAAGTATAAAACAGAACATTGGAAATCAAACAAGACTGTTAAATTAGCTACACCCATGAAAGCTGAATAAAAATCTTTCTATGAAATGTTTATTGCCTTTTACACCTGATTTCAATGTACTGCAAACTCTCCGATTTTTTTTTTGTCGTTCGACAGACATCTCTTGATGGTCGCTTGGTACCCAGAACTTGGTAACCAGAGAAACCAAACTCCCTAATCCTAAAGAAACCAAGCTATAAGCCTAACTTAAAGACAAAGTGTCATTGCCATTTTAAGTTTATTTCCATGCCTTCCTCACCTTCTGAAAAGCAAGGTCAAATACTGAGACCCATTTTTACAACGAAATATCGAGTTCGCCACTCATATTCCTTTTCTGGTTGAATTTATAACATACGCAACAAAATATCTGGATTCGGATTGGTCAATAACTAGTGCAAAAGCACAGTTGCATTCTCAGCAAATGTTTGCTCAGTATATTATAAACAAACATTGCATGAACTGCTCGTGCTATACTTGATTTATAGGCACTGACTGATACTGATTTTGAAAGTTGTCACTGAAGTTGCACTCGCCTTTAACTTGTGCAATTATTAGAACTTTCAAAATATCACTCACTGCCGATAACTTCTGTATAGCACGAGCAGTTCATGCGATTACCTCTACTTATTATACAACTATGACGTAATTTTACCATATTAGGTCACAAAAACGGACTGATATGCCAGCGTATTACCCACTAGATTGTCGTATTACCCCCTAGTAAACCAGTATTGACCGGTTTAGTACACGACCGTATACTGAGTTCAAAGCAAAAATGGCCGATGAGAATTGTTACGAACTCAACGCGGACTACCCAAACTTTGACTTAACAGGACTTTTCGACCATATCGACTTTGATACAGAACTTATTAACGCTGTCGAGTTGCTTGATGAAACTGAAACGACTGACACTTCCAGTGGCAATGTTAGAAGCGAGAAAAAAGTGAAAAAACCGGCTGACAATGACGAAGTTACAAAATTTACCGAGGATAACAGAAATAAAAACACAACAAAAAAGATACGAAGCGACCTTAACGTGTTTTATAAATGGGCAAAAACTGTTAACGAAACGAGAACTATTGACAATATACCGCCTATACTGAACTTGACAGTCTGCTTTCACACTTTGTAGTGAAAGTACGAAAACAAGATGGTGACGAATTTGAGCCAGATCGATACACTTACCTCATGCATAATTTCGTAGTTTTGACCGCTTTTTGTGAGAACAAGGAAAAACATACAGCATACTCCTTGACAGACAATTCTCAAAGGCCAGAGAAGCTTTGTCTTGCAAAAGAAAAGAACTTCGTCGCTCTGGTAAAGGTCAAAGGCCGAATAAAGCCCTTGGACTAAACGCCACACAGATCCAGCAGTTATGGCAACAAGAACAGCTTGGAAACTGTTCTTCTCAAACCCTTCTACGTACAGTCTGGTTCAATAATACCATCTATTTTGGCTGGAGGGCTCGGGATGAACACCATCGTGTAAGGTTTGGTGACTTCCAAGTAAAGAAAGAGGATGGCCCAGAGTGAAAATGTACGTCGAGTGGGTCATTGAGCGTACCGGCGAGAACGAGTTTGTTCCTGACCGGCCATTTAATCCCAAAATGTATGCCACCGATGGACCATGTTGTCCTCTTCGTATTTTCACGGAGTACATATCCCGAAGACCAGCAGATATATGAACTACCCAGATGCTCCTTTTTACCTGGCATCAATTCCAAGGCCAGCATCACAGACTTGGTTCAAGAAACAGCCCCTTGCCCTTGGTAAACACTCACTTGGCTCTTTCATGAAAGAAATGAGCAAAGCCGCGGGATTGAATGGCCGATACACTAATCATTCTGTACGAAGAACCATGATTTCAACCTTACGACAAGAGAATGTTGAGCCTCTCAATATTATTGGTCTGGCGGGTCAAAGAAATCTGAAATCCTTGGACAGTTATTCTGAAGCCTCAGAACAACAACAGAAAGACATGTCCAGCAAAATCAGTCAGCACATTCAAGGGACGCGCGATACGTCGAAGGAATCTTTCGAGCCAGAGAAGAAAATCCTCAAACCACTGATGACCAATCCAAATATGTCTGCCGAACAAGACTTAAAACCAGCAATGTTCTGTGGTGCCGTATTCAACAACTGTTCATTGAACTTCGGTGGAAATGCTGTTTTCGAAGCTGCTAATCCTTGTGGCGGGTTAAAAACACCAACCAGAAGATTCAAGAGAATTTTGCCCCTTCTTGATAGCGACGATGAACGTTAGACTGAACACTGTTTCTTAAAGAGAATGTTAAGAGCCTCTGTCAAGTTCAAAAGTATATTAGACGTTTTTGGCTTGAATTTCTCGCTTTATATTCTCTTTGAAACACTTTTCCAAGTTGACTAATTCGAGAACTTTTGCCACAGCTTATAAAAACAAGCTGGTTTTACGAGATTCATATCACATGTCATACTTTTAGTTTATTATCCAATGAAATTAAAGGCACTTTTCTGGCTTTCCGTCGCTCACGTCATTGATCTAAAAGACGCACGGATTTCGTGGATATTTTGTTTTCGAACTGAAAAGGAAATCAGTCACAAAGAAATTCAAGTGTTGTATAATAAATCTTTTATTAGATGATTTTTCGGGTAATACAGGCTGACATTTTACTCGTTGCTTGTATTTTTCCACGGCCCTGCGGGCCCCGGAAAAATACATTCGCAACTCGTAAAATATCAGCCCGTATTACCCGAAAAATCATCTGATAAGATGTAAGTATCGCATGCAACCAACCTTGCTGTGCTGATACAAAGATAGTAAAGAAAGATTTATGCGAACTTTTATGGCATTAGGGTGAATTTTAAATCGTTTAGAATGTTTGTGTGGGCTAATAATTGCACGCAGGGAAAGTTTGGCAAAGTGCCGTATTTGCATGTCTGTAAAATGTGAAAGAATGAAATTAATGCCGCGTGTTTAAGTTCCTGAATTAGAGTCAATACAGGGGAATCCACCGCTAAGACTAGTTCTTGAAATACTTCTGAGAGTTCCTTGGGAATAATAAAGCGCTAATCGACATTAAGATGTAAGTATCGCATGCAACCAACAGTGCTGTGCTGATACAAAGATAGTAAAGAAAGATTTATGCGAACTTTTATGGCATTAGGGTGAATTTTAAATCGTTTAGAATGTTTGTGTGGGCTAATAATTGCACGCAGGGAAAGTCTGGCAAAGTGCCGTATTTGCATGTCTGTAAAATGTGAAAGAATGAAATTAATGCCGCGTGTTTAAGATCCTGAATTAGAGTCAATACAGGGGAATCCACCGCTAAGACTAGTTCTTGAAATACTTCTGAGAGTTCCTTTGAAATAATAAAGCGCTAATCGACATTTTCTGGAGATTTTCATTCGCCAGACCTTTTGCATACTGACTATTCCCTGAGATCGGCACAACAAAAATATATACGCCTTAAAATTCGCTCAAATCCTATTAAATTTCGTTTTTATTCTTCAATACAATTTTGATAGCTGCACAGTAAGTTTGGTTCTGAAACATTCATTGAAAAACGAAATATCAATCCCATTTGATCTTCAGAACGCGACGAAAGCATGGTTTCTAGCACGTAAGCGTAAGTAAACGTAAAACACCAATGGCATTTTGACTTTGTTAAAGCTTTATGGCTTGGTTTCTTTAGGAAAAAACAACCAGGAATAAGGAAGTTTTGATTTTATAAACATGTCATTTGGTTTCTCTTGTTTCCAAGCGACCGTCGAGAGATGTCTCTCGAACGACATGTCGAGTGACAAAAAAAATGCAAGACTTCACTTATGTAATTATTATATTATTCTAAGTTCGCTCTTCGTTCCGTCATCTTCAATCTTTAATCTTTAATCAGACATAATTGTCATAATAGCATAGGTAATGCCGGCAATGGTGGGCAGCGGTGTTACGCATACACACACAAGAAACACAATAATAGCCGTCAGAAAAATATACGATACACGCAAAAGATCGATGGTCATCCCGAGGCGGATACCTCGCACGTACCCAAATATCCACTGCTATCATGACCGAAGTGGTACACTGCGTTCGTCCTGGATAGCCCCACCCCCCGTTTCACCATAATATGGGACACAGTCGCACTCTCCCTCAGCGGCACCAAGGCGGGGACACGCCAACCCAAACCCCTATTGCCTCGCAGCGGCAAAATGACATAGAGCGAGGAGAAAACCAGCGCCCACCAAGGAAGAGTACAACCGATCCCAAGAACTAGAAAATTGTCACTGATAACTTAAACATTACAAAAAGTCTGAAATTGACTGACAGAGGGAGAATTAACAGCTGTAGCAGGTAGATTGTTCCATATGGGAATAGTACGAACAAAAATGACTATTTAGGGATTTACAGTTGGGTTTAAGTGATTAAACTTAAAGTCGTGATTGCTTCTTGTTGGAGTAGAGTTCAGAGTTACTTCGGGTGGAAAAGAGATATTTACAAAGTTGTACTGGATTTTAAAGCTTTATAAGTGCATGAACATTAGGCCTTGGTTTAAAGCAAAGTCGTTTTTTCGTACTTTATTGAGTTTGAACTCAAATTCAATTTGACTAAACATCATATGTAAGACAATCCTTCTTAAATGTATCCAAAATTCTGTCTCCCTTTTTTCTAAGAAGATCGAACTTCGAATGCTAATTTATTGTTTTCAACAAAGACAATCACATGACAGTGAGATCTGTTTCAGTATTGTAATTTACAATGCTTTTCAGTACCAGAATAAACAAGACTTTTTCACTCTTTAATTAGTTTTACTCAAAAGTACAATCTAAACATTAATCCATGGGTCATATTTGTGCAATCTTCTTACAGACCAAGTAAGGCTAAAAAATAAACGTTATTTCCCCGTTATTTCACCTTCGAACTTCTGCTATTCCTTCTAATGTTCGATAAGCGGCAATGACTAAAGTCTAGACTTCTTAATAATAGGGACCTTAAGCAACCACCACGACGACTTTCTTACGCAAGCGTCAGCATTTTCTGCTAAGCAGAATGTTTCGGTTTGATGATAGTGAAACGTATGATCATATTAGACTATAAACACCATCATGGTGGTGAATAGGTATGGAGGAATTTTGTGGGTAGCACTTTTCTTCTTGGCTCTACAGGTTGCATCAGGTAGGGTTTATTAAAACATTGTCTAGCCGCATTGGATTTATGTTTATTTTATATACGTTTATTTGGTTACGTATTGAAAGGAAACTTCGAAAACTTTGTCAGGGTTTAAACACAATCAAGAATCTAATTCTAATATTTGTGGAACTACTGAATGGTTTATACAAAATAGATAATTCAATTCGAAGATAATGATAAAGTGTTATGTTGTTAAATATTCCTCTTTATATAAGTCAAAACATCCTTCAACAGTAATTTATTTGTATGAATGTGGCCATTTTACAAACGTGTGATATTTAAATGAGGCCAGAAAACAAATTAACAGAACCACCTCTTTATAACGTTGTCGTTTATAAGATGCCATTCATTATTAATTCAAACGCCAATTTGTTAAATATTGAATTACAGATGTATCCTGAATGTTCTACACCGCTAATTCAAGTTTCAAGTTTTATTTCGCACTATTTACATAAATAAACACAACAGTACATTTTGAACAAGAAAAAAGTGAAGAAGTAAATACAGATTAAATAGTTGGTAGTGCGCAGTGACCAAAGGAGCAAAAGCTTTCGAGTTGATCACTGCAACGAATGTTCAACTGTATATTGTTTTACCGTGTTGGTTCAAGTTGGTTAACTGATTTCTCCAGCCTTACTCTACGGAAGTCATTTTACTAATAATAACATGTTGTACATCTACGTTACTTGTTATTCGTCGTTATCATACCAGAAACAAATTCTATATTTATTGCATAGAACTTAGAAATGTTGCGGAATGTGCAGATTGACAATTTGTTTACGATTGTCCAAGAATATTTTTGTAATGCACATATAAAATTAATTATTTATTTTATTTTCAAACAAATGATCATAGCTAATAAACCTAGTTTCCGCAATAAATTGTTTTTAATATGTTAATTGTTTCCTGTGACGATTAGACCTGCTTCCAGCTAATGTTTCGGTATTGTATTTCTTTAATCGGTTTATTTTGGGTGCCAGCGTAAAACATTATGAAGGCTGAAGCGATGTCTTACTAAATTTCTCAAAATAAAGAAGACGTCTATGATTTTTATTGTTGCCATATTGTTGCACTTTGATAACGTCAACACCTTAAGGTTCATAAAAGAGAGAGTCCAACGCACAGTTATAGATGAAGTTGATATTTCATATAAAAATCACTTTAAGTGCCTATGAAGTAAACGAAATCGTCACGCATGTCAGGCATGTAATTTAAACAGCATATCTTTAAGTAAAAGTTAAATACCGAGAACCGAGGCATTCGGACATATACATCCCGAGTGCCGTAGGTTGCCGAGGTTCGATGTATTTAAATGACTTGTTTCATTGTTATTCGATAACGTTAACATTCCAGTGAATTTCAATATAAAGACCTAATTAGGTTTTCAAGAGCCTTTATATACCTCATTAGATATTCAAGGTCATACAAAGACCTCCATATAAAATCCTTGAATATGTAATGAGCAATATATTGAAATTCACTGGGATCTTTGCGAAATAAAGGTTATCGAATAACAATAGAAAATGAGATTACGACATATAAATTATCAGAAGCGAGAAGTCCAAGGACTATAGCAAGGCTGAAACAACGTGTATAGTTTTAAACGTACTATATTTCGGCTAGCCAAACTTAAGCCCTCTTCAGGTACTGGATGTTGTAAGTAGAGAGTTCTAAAATAGGGGGTTACAATATATAGGGTTACAATATATAGGATTTCACAATATATAGAATTTCACAATATGTGAATAGGAAGTGACGCAATGGAATGATAAAGTAAAAAATGATGAAATAATAAAGTGATGTAGGTAAGGTAAATAAAGGAAGGTAACAAATTACCATAAACTAATAACATGCAAAAAAAACAATAAAACATTATATTAAAAAAATTGATGATAAATAAAGCATACCGGTATGCAAATAAATGTGTAGAAAATGAGGTGAAAGTGAACTAGGTTTCATCACGTCTATTTATGCCATGAGGTTCAAGTGTTTTGGCCTTTGCCTGGTACATCAACGAATGTAACCGACAACTTAGTGACACTAAATTCTACAAACAACTCGACGTAGATATTACTAACGACATACCAAAACGCATTACCTTCTATGTCCAGAAGAGAGCATTGGCTTGTATTTTTCCGGGGGTTTGCTATACCGACGCACTAGCTCAGGAAGGAATTAGTTCTATTCACGACCATCACGAAATGTTAACTAGGAAACAGTTCCAAGCTATAAGCAAGAATCCTGAGAATAAGTTGAAACATCTCCTACCTAAAGCCAACTCCAATATTAGGTATAACCTCAGGAAACAAAGGCTTTTTTCGGTCCCATGCACAAAAACCAAACGGTTCTCTAAATCGTTTATTATTTCCAGTTGTAATGCCTACAACGTGTTATAAGGCTATAGCTATCATACATTCAGTAGTAGTTATGTAGGAATTCGTTTAATGCCATATATAATTTTTATAATAATTCTAGCTATAGTAGTTCTCATAGTAGTACCTAGTTTTGTAGTAGTTAATTATATTATTCAGTATCATTTAGAGTTGTACACAATTTGTAATAGTTACGCAATTCAGTTTTCTTACTGCGAAGTGACTCAAATAAACCAGTCTATCTATCTATCTATCTATCTATGTCCATCGCATGCGTAATGAGAACTTAATCGACGCTAAAAATTAAACAGTACCTCATACATACTAATGCTAAACCTGGATGTTTCTACATTTTACCCAAAATACATAAAACTGGTAATCCTGGACGCCCGATATTTCATCTAACAGCCATCCCACTGAACGCATTTCTGAATTCGTCGATTTTTATCTCAAACCTCTTGTCTCTTCTCTCCCTTCGTACATTAAAGACACCACTTATATTCTTAATAAACTCCTAAACCTTGGTAAGCTTCCTGATAATGCCATTCTTGTAATTCTAGATGTATCATCCTTGTATACTAACATTCCCCATAAAGATGGTATTGATGCATGTCATCATTTCCTACAAACTCGTATAAACAAAGATATTCCTACTGATACACTTTGTGACTTAATATGCATGATCCTCTCTATGAATAATTTCTCTTTTAACAACACACATTACCTCCAGATTCATGGCACAGCCATGGGTACTAGAATGGCTCCTTCTTTTGCTAATTGATTCCTCGGTAAGTTTGAAAATAATGCCCTTTCTCAGGCTCCTTACACACCACACACTTGGTTAAGATACATCGATGACATTTTCATGATCTGTACCGTGGGTCAAGATCATTTAAACACTTTCATTGATGTTCTTAATAATCTTCATCCCACTATCAAGTTCACCTCATCACATTCATTTACTCATTTACCATGTCTTGATGTAACCGTCTCCTTGCGTGACAGTTACATTGAAACTGACCTTTACACTAAGCCCACTGATAAACACCAATATCTTCTTAACTCCTCTTGCCATCCCTTGCACGCTAAACAAGCTATCCCTTTTAGTTTAGCTCTCCGTCTCCGCCGCATTTGCTCTAACGACAACGCTTTTAAACTTCGCACTAACGAATTGAAAACTTATCTCCTTCAACGAGGTCATAACCGCACATTTCTTAACAGACAAATAAAGCGCGCTGCTAATATTGCTCGTAACGACGCGTTACATACTAAACGTTCGCAAAACTCACAACGTATACCATTCATTACCACTTATAACCCAGCACTTCCTAACATTTCTCGTAGAATTCAAAAACATCTTAATATACTACTTTCATCCGATCGTTGCCAAAACGTTTTTGTTAGCTTTCCTCTCGTTTCCCACCGACGTTGTCCTAACCTTCGTGACCTTCTAGTTAAATCACAATTACCCAATAACACTACTAATCATTCCACACGCACACTCCCACTTGGCTCATTCCTTTGCGGGAAAAATTGTGCCACTTGCCCCTACATCGTCAACGGTAAACAATACACTTGTGCCACTTGCCCCTACATCGTCAACTTAAACAATACACTTTCCATTCCACAGGTGAAACCCGTTTAATCCATTCGCATATCACTTGTAACTCTAAAAAATTAATATACATGGTACAATGTAATCTCTGTCACCTTCAATACATAGGTGAAACCAAACGACGCCTCAAAGACAGATTCAACGAACACAGACGATCAGTTGACAAACTAACATTAAGTCTAAACCCTCCACTGTTGCAGAACACTTTCTTTCTAACCCTAACCATTCTAAAATGCAACTAATGTAACTAATTCCCTTGGAACTCATGCATTCCTCACGAGACTCGATTCGTAAAGCCAGAGATTCCTACCTAATAGACAAGGCCAAAACACTTGAACCACATGGCATCAGTAGACGTGATGAAATCTAGCTCACTTTCACCTCATTTCCTACACATTTATTTACATACCGGTATGTTTTATTTATCATCATTATTTTAAATATAATTTTTTATTAGTTTTTTTGCATTAGTTTATGGTAATTTATTACCTTCCTTTATTTACCTTACTTACATCACTTTATTATTTCATCATTTTTTACTTTATCATTCCATTGCGTCACTTCCTATTCACATATTGTGAAATTCTATATATTGTGAAATCCTATATATTGTAACCCCCTATTTTAGAACTCTCTACTTACAACATCCAGTACCTGAAGAGGGCTAGTTTGGCTAGCCGAAATATAGTACGTTTAAAACTATATACACGTTGTTTCAGCTTTGCTATAGTCCTTGGACTTCTCGCTTCTATTTATTATTATTTGGCTGTTTAGATCTTCATACAGATCCAACGTTCAACAAGCAGGATATTAGTCCACGGTTTGTGCTTATTCGCGAGTCATATAAATTATCGCATGATTTTAGCAATTATGCCAAATTCGAAACGAAAAAAACTATGTTCGCGCTCTCAACATTGATTATTTATTGCACAAAATGACTTAGGAAATACTAACATTTAATATAATTTTACATAGGCACTTTAAGGAATAAACTGATAAACTTATTTTACGTGCTAGATGCTTCTTCATCTCAATTTTCGCTTGAGGAGGAAACACATCAACGGGTTTCGCACGTGTCAACAGAGCTTTTGATCGGAACATTCAGATTTACTAGATAACTACGTTTTGAAAATACTTATCATAATTTTTGATAAAGAATAGAAGCGGTTGGCATTTTCGTTATGGAATTTTAGAATATTTATAAATTTTCAGCCACAGTCAATGGCCCCTTTGCACGTGACGTCATAGCCACCATGTTGGTGTCAGTTAACAATAGATTCTTCGTTAGCTTCTTTTGTTCTGTACACCAACATGGCCGTCATGCCCTTTGTCATTTGAATATCTGAGGATTGAGTGCAAACCATCTATATATGTCTACAAATGTTAATACACGTTGTTAAATTGCTAATAATACACGTACAGTGTTCCTTCAATTCAACCCGAAGGTTGTATTGGGCTTATTACCAACGTTTGATTTATCTAATTGTCCAGGAGCCCATTACCAGGAGCGTCCATCTCCCATACTAGGTCTGTGAGTCAGCGTATGACCGGATTGAGCTATATCCGGTCATACTTTAGACCTGTGTCTAATTTAAAGTTTGTCTCAAAAGCGTATGACCGGATTGAGCTATATCCGGTCATACTTTAGACCTGTGTCTAATTTAAAGTTTGTCTCAAAAGCTACTGAAAAAGTAGTGGCTACACGTTTAAAGTGTTACCTTCATGATAACAGTCTAGAGGAACCCTTTCAATCGGCTTATAAACAATGTCACAGTTGTGAAACAGCCTTGGTTCGCGTACAAAATGACGTACTTCGTGCAATAGATTACAACTGTGGTGTTATATTAGTACTTCTTGACATGTCGGCTGCCTTTGCTACTGTAGACCGTGATATTTTACTGAACAGGATGTCTTCGAGATTCGGAATACAGGGTGATGCCTTAAGGTGGTTTAGGTCATACCTAACTGAACGTACCCAGTTTGTCTGTGTTAATGGGACAACATCACTGAGCCATGACCTGGTTTGTGGGGTTCCTCAAGGATCAGTGTTGGGACCAATGCTTTACTTACTATATACCTCACCTATTGGTGATATCTTACGTATACACAATATGCGGTTCCATATGTATGCGGATGACACACAAAATTTATGCATCTTTCCCGTACAAAAATAGTCACGAATTAGACATTATCAAGCTGCGTGTGGAAAAATGCTCAACCGATATACTCCAGTGGATGACTCTGAACAAGCTCAAGCTGAATACAGATAAAACTGAACTTCTTATATTAAGCTCCAAATATCATTTAGAACCATCATTTTCTTCACTCACTATTGGATCTGATGTTATACGTCCTTCGGATTCAGCCAGAAATATTGGAGTTCTTTTTGATAAAACGATATCCATGTCCTTACATATTAAGAGCATATGTAAATCTGCCTTCTACCATCTAAGGAACATCGCTCGTATTAGGAAATACTTATCACTCATGACCACTGAGAAGCTGGTGCATGCATTCGTGACATCCAAGTTGGATTCTTGTAATTCACTGTTGTACGGACTACCAAAGAATCAAACACAGAAATTACAATATGTACTTAATGCGGCTGCACGTCTTATATCCTGTACACGTAAATATGATCATGTCACCCCTGTCCTTATTCAACTGCACTGGCTACCAATAGAACAACGGATTATCTTCAAGATTCTACTTTTAACCTTCAAGGCACTAAATGGACTTGCACCTAATTATATAATACAAGCCTACCAGAAACCTAAGATCATCTAATGCTTTTTACTTACAAGAAGTAAAATACAATCTAAAAACATACGGAAGTCGTGCCTTTTCTGTTACAGCCCCTCAGTTACGGAACAAACTGCCCATAAACATAAGAAAGTGTTCGTGTCTCTCGAAATTCAAATCTCAGTTAAAAACTTATCTATTTAAACTTTCTTATAACTTAAATTAACTCATGCAGGGCCTGTAACTTGAATATTTTTATTATAATGTTTTTATATTACATGTTATGTCTAATTTTTAGATAAGTTAGAAATTTTTATCAGTCATTAGTATAGCAAAGAGTTTTCTATTTTCTATTTCATTTTCTATATTATATTTTGTGCTTTTATTAGATTAGTTAGGTTTTTATAACTTTTTTAAACTCAGATTGTTACTATTTTAATTATTGTAAAGCGCTTAGAACAGTTTGGATAAGCGCTATATAAGTGTTATTATTATTATTATTATTATATTTAGAACAGAATATAGCTCAAACCGGTCATACGCTGACTCACGGGTATAGTATATATGGACGCTCCTGGTAATGGCTCCTGGATTGTCTTATTTCTCTATACATTTTCTCACCACAGCTTACAAAGCAATTGTTTGCGCTTTAGCAAAAGTAAACAAGGTCCTTCGCAGGTTTGTAAACTAAACAAAGCACTGGATCATATAGTCTGAAATATCTGCCGTTCAATTCAGGCTATGGATCATACAACAACAACAACAACAACAACGAATTGTTTATTTACACTTACTTTACAAAACAATACAATGTATTGGTTTAAATAAAAGTTTGTGTAACTCCCTTGAGACATGATAATGAACCATTCAAACATTTGTTTCCATAACGAACTCATATTCATGAAAAGAATGTTGTAGAATTGTGGTGAAAAGCATAGAATAGTTAATTCAACGCTAAAGTTACGTCACCAATATGCGCAGTTGGAGTATCAGTAGTGAAAAAACACGTCCCATAATGAGGGAGGGAGTGAAAGCATCGTAATAAGACATCAACGTCTGTATCACTGATTCTGAGACGCTTACATCACTGATTATCGTATGCCACACTCTAAACCTTTGTTGCAACTGATGTGATAAATCCCACTAAATTACGTATTCAAGTGGCGATAACTACTTATCACCACTTCAATACAAATGAGTGGATTACATATGCAAGTGCTCTCAAGCTGACAGTCATGTAAGTGCAATGACCCGATATGAGAGCTTCAACACGCGGCTTTCATTCACGTCCTACTTCCGAGTGCCCACCACCGTCTCTATTATGGGACCCGCTTCTTTCACCATACTCCCACTGCGCATGATAATCACGTAAATCAATATTGTAAACAGTATTCTATGCTTCACATCACAATTCTAAAACATTATTTTTAGGAATACAGTTCGTTACGAAGCAAACATGTTTCATGGTTCATTACCATCCATCCAAAGCAACAAAAGACACCATCGCCATTGTCTAGCGAAAACAATAGTTTGCTGAAGCTAGAAAAGTTTTGATTAAAGAACCTATTTTATTCCATAAGTACTGAGATTTATTCACAGAAATGACAGTGATGAAACAGTCGTTCTGTTTTTGGGCAGAGCCAATAAGCGACGTGAACGGTGAAAAAAAACATCGTTCGCGGCTTCTGATTGGACGAATGATGTTTCTTCACGCGCGAAAGCTGGCAAGCCGCCTTCGATCAAAGTTCAATATGTCGGAAAGATTTGTTCACGGCGGTTCGGTTGCTGATTTTATTTCAGGACAAGAAAACAAAGCCACTGTACAAAAAACACAACGAGACATATTAAAATTAAAATAAATAAAGCTCGAGGACTCGCTCGTTCGTTTGTGATTCTTTCACAACTCGTGAATAAAAACCGTACGCGCTCACCAACCATGAAGTAATCTCTATATGCCTGCTCCTTCAAACTCAGTCAACTCGGTAAAATTGTATTTCTTTCTGGGTTAAACGGCATAAGATAAATTGGTTAATGAATGTCCACTCGTGTGATATGGGATTTGATATACCCTTACTACTTATCCAACAAACACTTGTCTGTCAGTGGGTTCTTACAACTAACCAACTTCCCCTTTCCCGGTTAGGGGTAATGTCCAGGTAAACTCATGTATTGATGCGTAGAGACCGTCTCACAAGTATGGGACCTGGGCTTTTTGTACACTACGCATGTCCATGATGCAAACTATAGAGTTGAATTCTTATATTTTACGTTTTTCATGGATGGCATCAGTCTCCATCGAAAACCAGCCAACAGAATTTAAGTTGGACAGTGGTACGGACGTAACCGTAATACCTATGAACACTTACCATCACCTGAAGCCTGAAACAGAGCTGGAGCCCACTAGCAAGGTGCTGGTAGGTCCTTGTAGATATAGAACGAAGTGTCTCGGTACGTTTGCTGCTCATCTGACTACAGGTAAGAGGGCAATGATGGAAGACATCTATGTCATCAAAGACCTAGAAAGACCACTTCTTGGTAGAGAGGCAGCCGAGAAATTAAACCTCATAAACAGGATATCAGTACACGAAGTAAGTAGTGAAGACTATAAAGCCAAGATCACCAGTGAATACCCAGAACTGTTTGCAGGCCTTGGAAAGATGAAAGAAGAGTACACTATAAAGCTAGTTGAAGAGGCAAAACCATTTGCCATCACAGTGCCAAGGAAGGTACCCCTCCCTCTCTGTGAATAGTCTAAGAACGAGATTGAAAAAATCCTCCAACAGGGAGTAATATCGTCAGTAGATGAGCCTACAAGTTGGTGCGCCCCTCTGATGGTATCCCCTAAACCCAAAGGAAAGGTCAGAATCTGTGTGGATTTGAGCATGCTCAGTAATTATGTAGAACGGGAGAACCACCCCTTGCCAACTGTTAATGCTGCATGCTATGCTAGCAGGAGCGCAATACTTCTCAAAGCTAGATGCGAATTCAGGTTTCTGGAAAATAAAGCTAGCAGATGAATCGAAGCCACGAACTACATTCATCACTCCGTGGGGACGTTATTGTTTCAATGTACTTCCGTATGGCATCTGCTCTGGCTCCGAGATATTCCAGAAATCCATGAGCAGAATACTTGAAGGAATGGAAGGGGTGGAATGCAACATTGATGATGTTCTCATTCATGGTACCACCCAGGAACAGCATGATAACACTCTACGGGAAGTCCTGAGGCGACTCTCATCAGCCGGCCTCACCCTCAACACTGACAAGTGTGAATTCAATGTTCACAAGATAAAGTTCTTGGGCCATGTGGTAAGCCCTGAGGGCATTGAGGCTGACCCACAGAAGATATCTGCGGTAGTAGACCTGCCTGCACCGAGAAACCTCCATGAAGTTAGAACCTTCTTAGCGATGGTCAACCATTTAGGCAAGTTCGCAGAGCATCTAGCAGAGAAAACGAAGCCTATAAGAGATCTCGCTAAGAATGATACTCAGTGGGTATGGGGACCACCACAGCATAAAGCATTTGAAGAAATCAAGGTAACCTTGACCACTGCACCTGTATTAGCACTCTATGACCCTAATAAGGAAACTAAAAATCTGCCGACGCCTCTTCATATGGTCTAGGAGCTATGCTGATGCAGAAACAAGACGATGAGTCATAGAGGCCTGTCACATTCATTTCCAGGGCACTGACATCAACCGAGACTAGGTACGCCCAAGTCGAAAAAGAAGCATTGGCATTCACCTGGGCATGTGAACGTTGCGGCAACTACTGCAATCACTGCTGAAACGGATCATAAGCCGCTGATTCCACTCCTAAAGCGCAGGCTGGATGAAATACCCCCCAGGAACCAGAGGTTTAGAATGCGCTTAATGCGGTTTCATATCAGTGAGGAAAGCAGCTCTATGTTGCCGATGCCCTGTCAAGAATGCAGCCAATAGTGCAAGAGCCCCAGCCAACAGTAACAGATGAAGATATGAATATCTACATAGATGGTATCCTTGATAGTTTGCCAACATCTGACGTCAAACTTCAGCAGGTTCAAGAGGCCCAAGACGAAGACGAAGTGTGCAAACAAATCAAAGCATATTGCTTGGAAGTATGGCCTGAGAAGCATGAATTGAATGATTATATCAAACCATATTGGTCAGCCAGAGGAGAGCTCAACCTACTTCAAGGAGTCCTACTTAAGTCAACAAGAATAGTCATCCCATCCTCTATGAGACTTGAGGTGTTCGATAAAATCCACGAGGGACACCAAGGCATTGTAAAGTGCAGAGAGCGTGCAAAAGCTGCCATCTGGTGGCCAGGACTAAGCTGTCAGATTAAGGCCACGGTAGAAAACTGCAGAGTATGCATAAAGCACAAGCAACAAAGACCAGAGCCTCTCATCCCAACACCTTTTCCAGATCGCCCCTGGAAGATGGCGGCAACCGACCTTTTTCAACTTAAAGGTGTGGACTACTTGTTAGTAGTTGATTACTTCTCAAGATACGTTGAGATAGCTGTGATGCGGAAGTCCAAGACGTCTGAGGAGGTCATTAGAGTACTTAAAGCAATCTTTGCTCGACATGGGATCCCCGAGGAGCTTAGATCTGACAATGGACGCCAGTATGCTTCTGCTGATTTCACCTACTTTGCAAAAGAATGGGGATTCAAGCACAGTATCAGTAGCCCAAGATACCCACAAGCAAACGGTGAGGCAGAGCGGGCTGTTAAAACAGTCAAGTCAATCCTAAAGAAAGAAAAGGATCCCACCAAAGCACTGCTGTCATACCGATCTACCCGTCTAGCTAGCGGATACTCTCCAGCACAACTGCTGATGGGCGAAAGCCTAGGTTTGTTAAAACTAGTTGATCTTATAAAATTTAATGCATGATTATTATTTTTTTAGACTAGTTGATCTTATAAAATTTAATGCATGATTATTATTTTTTTAGACTCCCTTAATCTTTTAATGATTTTTTTATTAGAGTTAGTAATGTGCACAACTACAATACTAGGCTTGCTTCAAAACAAAACATATTACATTAAAGACCCTTTAGCACGCCCCGTGATACTTTGCGCGAAACCCGTGTTTTTGTTTTGATTTCGTGTTTCACTGACTGTGACGAGCGGCTAACTCAACAAGTAACTCAACAACCGTCGTCAAAATTCTATGGACCTCTATGAAACTTTATATAAACGGAAATAATGCCTAGTTTAAGAAAGCCCTAAAATCGATTCAGCGTTTAAAGCTGAGACTTATTCATTAATCAAACATCCACAAAGGTAGAACTTGGAAGAGAACTTGATGCAGGACGTTATTTAATTCAACGCGTTCTAGGATTTTAAAACTGATGCAGGAACACTTACATGCATTTCATATCAGATTATAGAGCACAAACAGTTCGATTATTGATCAAATACACAACTAACTAATAATCTAGATGAGGAAAAGTCAAGCAACAACATACAGCAATAGAAAATCAGTAGCAGCAATAACATTATTTGTTCGCTGAGGAGAATATTATAATAGTGTGTACTGACCGATCGCTACAAAGTATTTGCGTTGACTTGTCTTCGGTTTGAACACTAATACAAGCTACTACTGAAATATCGGAATTAGTGAGCACGGATACAACGGAGGAACGGCAACGTATTCATTGAGTTTATCCACTGATATACATGCAACTAGAAACTGAACCATAAATATCATACCGTTGAAGAATCGACAGTCCTTTGAACAGCCAGAGTCATCTGCTCGGCATCCGCTAAGCCGCCGGCTATTTACAAATGTACTCGGAAATGCAAGAATGCTCAGCCCTTGCGAACTGAAATGCCAGACTTTTTGGATATCCTAAGATTTCCTACAAAATCCTAGAAAATCCCAAAAAGTCCCATTGATACGAATAGGTGTGAATTCGCACATTTGAAGTTGATCGCGGTATCCTAGAAAATCCTAGGAAATCGCAAGATTTCTTTTGAAACCATATGCAGGCTTGGAAATCCTAGGACATTCTAGGTTTACCTGGTATTGCTTTTCTAGCTTTCTCAGTTCATGTCTTAGCTTGATCAGTAATTAATGCTGTGAAAGTGACGTGTTGCGAAATCGGCGCGGGAAAAATACAGACAAATGCAACTGCTCGCTCTCCAGAACAGCTACAGCCCTCAGACTTGGCCCATCGGGCAGAATCCGGCGACATTTACTGGGTCACGTGACACGGTTTCACGCGCTTGATTCAAATTTCTGCTCGAGCGCACATACCAAATTACAAAGAAAACTGGCCAAAACTCGGCTACATGCCGAAAATATTGTCGATTTTTAGTTAAAACAAAAACTAAAACAAAAAATGTAACAGCGGGATTTTAAAGAAGAGATATTATGCTGTAAATACCGCAAATTTGGAGGTAAATTAAGTGAACTTCTGTGCCATGAAAAACAGGTTGAAGTTCGAGTCTTTTCAGACAGAAATCGTATGGAAAGTGTTTTCATTAGCTATTCAACACTTATTTTCTCGCGAAATCTTAAGTATCCAAAATTTGTAACACCGGGAAAAGATTATTTGATTATTCATCTGTTATCGAGTGTTTTCTTATCGAAATCGTATAAATATTTCTACCATGAAACTTGAATGTTTTTGCATCAGTCAAATCGCCTTCGATGCTTGCATATTTATTAACTTTCAGAACTCCCGCGGGCAATCCTAAGTCCCGCCTCCTGAATTATAACAGAAGATACCGAAACAAAGGACGGCAGTGAAAAGAGTAATTGGGTTAGGCACTTGTGAAAATTTAAACATTAAGTCTAATGAGTCCGTTAACTATGTTAGGGTAGCGCCGGGCTTTGAAAGTTATTATCTGCGCGGAAGGAGTGAACAAAGATAAATGCATGGCCATTGGAACTGCATCAGAAAATAAACACGCACTAAAAGCGACTTTGCAGTCGAATTTCTGATAGTTTATAAGTTGATCGAATCCGAACTGTTTTTTTTTTTGCGAGCGAATTTGTGTTTTGCGATCGAATCTTTAGGTTGTGAACGAGTCTGTGACCCGAACGCATACACTTGTATAGAATTAAATGAAAGAAGCATTAGAAATTCCGTCATACAGTTGATACAGGCTGAATGACTTTTGTAAACATCGGCTCGCACACTTTATCATTTAGCTTTTATCACACGGCGCCATGTTTAATCCCTGAACTCGTTCTGAAACTGCTCAGTGCGAGGCTACGCGTGGGGAATCTATTGTTTTAACCAACCATGTGATCAATGCAAATTCAAATGGTAATAGACGCCAAGCCTTTGTTTAGGTGATGTCCATACACAGGCTAATCGCTACCTCAGTTCATTTCTGTTTTTCACTGCTTAGAGTTGAATTAGAGTTATAACTAAAAACAATGCCGTCATCTTCACGAGTCCAGCAAGTCGATTGGGAGCTCTTTTCAGAGCTCGTAGAAAACAAGTTCAGAGATCAAGAGCGCATCACAAGTAATTAAACAGATGGATTGTTTAAGTCTTAAGCTTTAAAACGAGACCTTTCCCATGGTTATGTGTGGTCTAGAATCAGAGTTATCCGAAAATAATTTTCGGCTTTACTGAGGACAAGTTTCTGATCAGTATTATAGTTAAGCGGCACTTTGCCTTTGGTGTAAAACCAACGCGCTTTGTGAAATGACAAAACTTAAACGAAGAAAACAAGTTCAGAGATCAAGAGCGCATCACAAGTAATTAAACAGATGGATTGTTTAAGTCTTAAGCTTTAAAACGAGACCTTTCCCATGGTTATGTGTGGCCTAGAATCAGAGTTATCCGAAAATAATTTTCGGCTTTACTGAGGATAAGTTTCTGATCAGTATTATAGTTAAGCGGCACTTTGCCTTTGGTGTAAAACCAACGCGCTTTGTGAAATGACAAAACTTAAACGAAGAAAACAAATTCAGAAATCAAGAGCGCATCACAAGCGATTAAACAGACGGATTGTTTATGTCTTAAGCTTTAAAACGAGACCTTTCCCACGATTATGCGTGGCCAAGAAGCGAACTGTTCCGAAAAATAATTTTCGGCTTTACTGATTGAACTCGAGTTGCGATCCTTTTACTGATATCTAGACTTCTAGTGGTCAGATAAGCTTCAATGATATCTTATTTTAAAGCTACAAAAGTACAGAAATCTGTTTCTAAACCTTTAGGTCAGTGATGCGAACTTCTGAATATGATCGTTATTTTATGTTTAGTAAAGTGCTGTGATCTGAACCAACTCGTATTTTGATTTTAAAGCTACAAAATTACAGAACTGTTTCCACACATTTTTATGGTGCGCTCTCAGTGAGTGATCATGACTTCGTGTTTAATAAAGCGCTTTGGTCAAGAGTTTAAAAAACGTTTATAGCTTGTATGGAGTTTGAAATCTTTCGCTTGGATAGCTCGTGCGAACAATGCCGAGGTTCACTTTTATTTAACTAGTTTCACAAATATGGCACTAAAATAAAGCTTGCTGAATTTGACTTAGGCTTTTCGAATAAGCTCTAAGTGCAGACATTATACTCCATTTTAATGTTGACATGAGTCAAACCTCGAACGCAAACGAAATAGGTTTGGAAACGTCGCGCGACAAAACTTATAACCCAAGTAGCCACGGCAAATTGATTTTGCGGTGATCTTTTACTGTAACCGAGTTTACCTATTTACCCAAGGTCTATTGAAATCTCTTAAAGAGCTTTGGGATTTCAGTTAGTCCCATGACAAGATAGATGACAGTGATTGACATGCCCAAGAGCAAGTATGGGAATGAGATATTCCCAGAAGGATTCCCTAGCAGCCAATCGCAAGCGCTTTGCTGAATATCTAATAAGGCGTATCATAATTATTCATATCTCACGGATGCGAGAAAATGTCGCCTAAAACAATGGGATTCTACCCGATGCAATAAAATATTTTACCTAGTATCTCAAGTTTGCAATACATCTTTGTTTCAGAATTGGGACTTTACGGAAATTATTTGACATCGGAATCTGACTGTCTCTCAGGTCTTGCTATTTAAAACCAAACAAAATCGCAATTAACCCTCTGACAGGTCTATTTGGAAAAGAATTCGAAGATGTTCGTTTAAGATATCAAACATAAGCTAAAAGTTTTAACTAGGTACAGCTTCTAACCTTTCCCTTGGTAGCCGTGGATCTTACGTAGGTGGTCTTCCATTCTTTGTGGACGTGAGAGCTAGAGAATCCTTGAAATGCAGTCAAGAGCGGCATCACTTCTTTCCGTTTCCGATATCGGCAAACGGCGAAATATTCCCTTGATCTATGGCTAATTCCTTCGTATTCCAACTCCTTTACGAAATCATGGACTACACGACGGACCTACAGCTGCAAGGAGTTTGTTTCATACTTTCTTTGTGCTGTAGCTCGTATAATATTCATGATTTTGCCATCTCTCGTAGCTCGTGTAATTTCACCGCCATGTTCAATAACCACAGGCATCCCAATCTCCACTTTTGTATTTCGGGTTACCTGTGGTAATATCCTCGAGAAGAGCTCTGTGAATGTATTTTCCTCATAACATGTAACACATATCTTAAGGAATAAAAGAACAATACTGTATTTAGTTGATTGAGTTGTACTTTGACTTTGTATTTTTCTAATCGCCTATGAAATCTAGCCTGCGTCGCATCCGAACTGAACCCCGGTTAACCGGGGTTCAGTTCGGATGCGACGCAGGCTAATGAAATCGGACATGATGAAACCAAGCCGTAATGACCACAGGCAACCCGAAATATGAAAAGTAGATTTTGGGATGCCTGTGCTTATACAAAATGGCTGCGGAACAATGGCAAATCACGAGTATGTTATACGAGCTACAATGATGGCATAAATCCTGAATATGATACGAGCTACAACATAAAGAAGGTCTTACAGTTGCATCAGAATCACGCAATGGACTTTGACCAGTTCCAGGCCGGATTGTTTTCGTTGGCCAATCAGAACGCCTGAACATTGAAAGCCGTTTCTTCGCGCTTGAATTTGATCGAAGGGCTAGTTCGGCAGTGTTACGATCACTGCGATTGATTCACCCACTGGCTTGCTCCCTAGTTTTCAACAACAAACATGCCCTGAAGGCCGTTGTTCAATGGATTGAAGACCCGAAGATGATAACACCGAGATTAGCGTTAAGTGAGCGACAAAGAAATGGCAAATTATTGGGGACCGATACCTTGACATGAAACCTGAATGGAGGGCGAAATCGTTTGATCGAAAACTTTCTCATGTACGGCTAGTTCGGCAGAGTGTTACGATCACTGCGATTCATTCACCCACTGGCTTGCTCCCTTAAGTTTTCAACAACAAACAAAATTGCCCATGGGCCGTTGTTCAATGGATCGAAGGTAGTGACAGAGCGACAAAGAAATGGCAAATTATATGGGGACCGAAGCCTTGACGAAACCATGGAGTGCGAAATCGTTTGTGTGATTACGAAGAGAGCTCCTAAAAAGAATCCTATGATATATAAAGCATATAGTCTGTGGTAAGTGTAGCTCAAATACAATTGTCTTTCTGTGGTGATTTCATGTTTATATTGGCCGTAATTTTTTTAGTCGGATTCGTGGTAAACGTATTATGCACCTATCAATGTCAAACCCCAGGGGGGGAGGCCGGGCAGATGTGGGGCATTTGACCGTTCTTGGTGTCCCCACCCTGGGGAATTTGAACAGGAGCCTGGATCCCAGGGTGGGGACATTTGACTTTTGAAAGAAAAGGACTGGTACTAAATATCGGTGCCTCATTTTCGATTCGTCTGAAAGGTAGGTTTATCGTCCAGTTCACATTAAAAATATAAATTTATTTAATACTTGAACGCTTCATTCCTATTTACTATAGATCATTCCAAATACTTCTTGAATTTGTGTAAATCAATTTCATACAAGGGTGGGGGATTTGATCCGTTTTGACTCAGAATTTAGTCCCCAGGGTGGGGATTTTGACCAAAAATTCTCCCAAAAAGTCAAATGCCCCACATCTGCCCGGCCTCCCCCCTGGGAGTTGACATTGATAGGTGCATTATTAAAACAACACATATATATTTTTCTTGTTATGTTTCCCCATTTTACAGACAAGCCTGCCAAAGCGAAAGAGGCTTTCTATCAGCTAACTGCTGACGATTCAGGTACGTATAAAGCTATTATAGAATTGCAGATGAATATTGATTGTTGCCTCCTGAGTGAGTCAGACTTTATACAGTAATATTATTACTGTATAATTCTGACTCACTCAGGAGGCAACAATCAATATTCATCATGATCAGCTGCAGCCAATATTCATCTTCAATATTATGATTAGTGATTTGTTTCGTTTATATGTGAATGCTGGGACGATTTCCAGCCCTCTTAAACCGGGCTCAGACTTGCCTCCATATACAGGCCCTTTAATAAACGGATTGAGTGGATTTTTCATAGGAAGTCAATTGGGAATCCATAATAGAGGCGGTACATGTAATTCACTGACTATCATCGATTACTTTCGACAGTCAGAAAACTGCTCTAATGAAATGTGTCAGCACAGGCAGCCCAGACTCGACATATATTTCCCGCCTTTTGTGGGTTACCTGTGGTATGTTTCAAAAGCGATCTCGGAAGAGTTTACATAATTGCTCCTTGTGAATTCTCTTTTCCGATTCCTACGAAATAAATCTTCAATAATAAAAGATTGATGCTTAATGAAGTTTTGTGAGTGATTTGGGGGTGATTTGGGGACTTCTAAAGCAGTTTATTAGGCCTCGAGGTTTTGACCGTTGGCCGCGTGTCTACCTCATAGCTACAAATATACACAAGGTATGCAGCTTCGAGCCGCTTTTCATCGATGTCACCTCACTCGCCGCCGAAATTCGACATGAAATTCAAATCGATTTCGCCTCTGCTTTCGGCACACAAATCCAGACATGTGTAAGCACTTCTCATCCACGTTTCAGGCCAAACGACGTGAAAACGGCCTGGAAAATAAATTCCGAATTCAAAATATTTCTCTCCGTATGTGATCTGCAGATTGATCGGTCCACAAATCAGCGGTAGACATCGCAGGCGGTGCTTTCAAGATGTAGTTCAGCTATGCCCACGCAGGAGCTCAAACTCAAAGTAAACAAACTCTACTCATGAGAACATGTGATTGTCTTTTTCAGTATATTTCTTAGGTCATATATATATTATAAACAAAATTATAATATAGATACGATAGTACGCGCGCTCTGATTGGCTAAGAAGCCATGTTGTATCAGAGTATATAACATGGTTAGCCGTGTTATATAGTTTTCAACTGGTTTCCTTTCATCGCGCGCGTAAATCTATATTATAAAACAGATAAAGAAGCCTTAAATCCATGTTTTATACTATCATAAAACACTCTGGTCATTTGAGAACACTCTAGAAATGTTGAAAGCACGCGCCTTCGGCTTGTGCTTTAACATTTCTCTCATGTTCTCAAATGCCCATCGTGTTTTATGATAGTATAAAACATGGCTAAGGCTTCTTTATTTGTTAAATAGCATGATTTGTACGTGATATTTATCACTTGCTGTACTTATGCGGTGCTTTCAAGATGCAGTTGCCATGCCTACGCATCTTGAAAGCACCGCCTGCGATGTCTACCGCTGATTTGTGGACCGATCAATCTGCAGATCACATACGGAGAGAAATATTTTGAATTCGGAATTTATTTTCCAAGCCGTTTTCACGTCGTTTGGCCTGAAACGTGGATGAGAAGTGCTTACACATGTCTGGATTTGTGTGCCGAAAGCAGAGGCGAAATCGATTTGAATTTCTTGTCGAATTTCGGCGGCGAGTGAGGTGACATCGATGAGAAGCGGCTCGAAGCTGCATACCTTGTGTATATTTGTAGCTATGAGGTAGACACGCGGCCAACGGTCAAAACCTCGAGGCCTAATAAACTGCTTTAGAAGTCCCCAAATCACCCTAAAACTACTCACAAAACTTCATTAAGTATCAATCTTTTATTATTGAAGATTTATTTCGTAGGAATCGGAAAAGAGAATTCACAAGGAGCAATTATGTAAACTCTTCCGAGATCGCTTATGAAACATACCACAGGTAACCCAAAAGGTGGGAAATATATGTCGAGTCTGGGCTGCCTGTGGTGTCAGTGATATGTTTAAGCTTGGGCATTTTCCAATATTCAACATTCTGTTTCACAAACCTTTGTTCCACCCACCCCCACTCCTCTGGAATTCCCATCCCCCACCCCCTCCCCCCATACATTTGATCTCCTATTATAACAGACCTGTAGTGGGGTATGGAAATGTTATTGAATCACACATTCAGAGCACCAGTGCTCTGGTTCGATTCCCGGAGACGGTGCCATTTAACAAATCGCACACATTTTGCCATTTTCACTGCAAAGTTTTGGACATTTTATGGCATCATTTCTATGATCAAAACGAGTACAGACAATGGCAAAATGTGTGCGATTTGTTTTTTACAACGACGAAGCACTTATACATGTAGCTTCAAATGAGTGCGTAATAAACTGCTTTCAAGTCGTAAAGGGCCATTGAAAGTCAAAACGTAAACACTTCTAATTACCGTTGCCGAGAGAAAGCTTTCTTAGACAAATGGCAATTTAGTTCACCGATTAACTTCTGTAATCGATGAATGCATGTAAAATCCTTTCTTGTTTTTTTTCTGGATCAGAAAAGTTATTGTTATATAATTCAAAACTTTTGAGCTCTGAGAGAACTAGTCTAGTCACAAAGTCTGACTACAAATTCGCCGAAACTTTCTCCACTCAAGAGAAAACTCTCATTTTGCCAAATGGCACACTACGAAGAAGTTTGACTCACCGATTAACTTCTCCTGGTAATAAAATGCTTGTGAAATCCTCACTTTCTTGTTTTTGGAAGCGAATTTAACATCCATTTGAATTCACAAACCTCGCCGTGATTGCAAAGCTACCACGGCTTGCGAGTGACGTCATTTTCATTGTATGTACTATTTTGCATATAGCGGAGAGCCAATCAGAAAGCGAGAAAATTGGATGTTGTTGTAAAAATGTGAGTTGAGTTTGTTGGTACATTTTACATGTATCTCGCCCTTGCTCCGAGGGTTTTTCTCCGGGTTCTCCAGTTTTCCTCCATCTGCAAAAACCAACACACTAAATTCCAATTCGATCTGTGGATTAGCCGGGACCTGGCTTTGATCAGGCCCCATGGTTGTTTCAGGTGTTATTAGAAATTCAGAGTTCAGAGTCCACTTGCTGGTAGTAATTTATATCTTACGGAAAAGGCTATAGCAGCTGCTGAAGCAAAAAGTGAGTACAATGCTAGGGACACAACTTTTTTTTTCTTTTTAATGACTGCAACCAGGTAGGTTGCATTATTTAATTTTTGTAACCAAATACAAAATGCATTTAACATTACAGTATTAAAATGCTCTACATGTAATTACTTTTGTAGCCCCTGGGGGGCTCATTTCAGAATTCATCTTGGAAAGGGGGGCCTTACAGTTGATTTCACATAACTTTTGCCAATGGGTTCCATTATGATAGAAAAATGATGGACGTTTGACGGTTATCATAATAGAGAGGGAAGCTTATTCCCAAAAAGATATGCTACCGTCAAAACCCTAACATTTTTCTACCAAGATGTGGTCACATTATATTAGGAGCCTCCCATTTCTTGTAAGCATGGAAATACAAATTCAAGTAACAATGTGGCATGTCATGTTTGCCTTCCCCCTCTTAACATTTGATTTCCACTAAGGCTTATAAAACTATTAAAAAACTTATAAAACTATTCCAAAACTTTGTGGGATTGGTTTTGTGAAGTACATTTCTTAAAGGGGCTGTGTCACGGTAATAGACTTTACATTTGCGTTCCGGGCCGGAAACAGATATTTTCACTGATTTTGATATGAACTAATGAACCTCTCGGCCATGTGGGATGCTAAAAATCAAAGCGAATATGCAAAAATGAGTAACAAACAGTGTATATAAACAGTCCCCAGGGAAAATATTGAAAATCCTTTCAATCAAGCATTGAGGGAGGAGAGTGTGACTGTTTGTATCCAATTAACAGCCACCAACCGAGTGATTACTTGATACATGTGCAGTACCATGACATAGCCCCTTTAATATTTGTTCATTCTATTTCATACATATATGTACAATGTAGATGTCACTGAGCCTGAAATTTCCCATCCCCCAAACAAAAAGGGAAGGAAACAGCTGCCAGTGCAAGCATTTCTACAACTAACAAACTGAGTCATACACATGTACATGTAGCTGCTTTGCAAAATGTATCAAATGGATTAAACTCAAGATGCATACATGTGAATAAAAAAATATAGTGAATGATCATACTGTAGATACATGTAATTCTTATTAAAAAACCTTGTAAGTATACATGTACATGTAACTTGTTGATCTTTGTTATTACTTAATTAATTCACAGATGTCACTGAGCCTGACCTTCTCAGCCACAAAACAAAGAGGGAAGGAACACAGCTGCCAACACAATCACTTCTATAAGTAAGACTGTCATATACATGTACATGATTGCATTTTGCAACTAAATTATACCAAATGCATGATAGTCAATTATTCACACTAAAGACCTGTGAGCTTAAAAATGTACTGTATTTCCTCAAATAAGTCCCCCCTCAAAAAGTGCCCATGGCCCTTTTAGTCAAAATTTGAAATACAGTCAAACCTCTATTAAGTGGTCATGCACCAATTTGTTGGCCAGAGGCTACATAAAATAATAGAAAATCAAATGTATGGAGGAAAATGGCAATTCCAGAGGGGTGGGTAGTTGGGTCATGAGGCAAATTCCCTCCGTGGTGGGGGTATGGATATTACAGTGTATCTGAAATCATACCAGTCCTGTGATAATATAATTATATTAATGTAGCCATCAGGGTTCCAAAATACTGTTTATAAACAGAGTAAAAAAAAATGTTTTAAAATACTTGCCCCTAGGCAAGTACAATCTGAAAAGCACTTGTCCAGAAGCTTGGACTCTTATTTGTACAATAACCAGGGTTCTCAGTAGATTTCTCTACAGCCAGTCAAAAGCATTGTAAGGTGAACCAGCTTTTTGTCATACATTGCTGCTAAATTTGGTCAACACAAACTTTGAACAGTACATTAAACAGGACATTATTGCAAACCATATTACTATCTTATTCAGGCTAAAAAGGACAAACATGAAGAGATGATCTATTTAAAATATTAAATGGGGAGATATTTGAGAAGCGAAAATGTATACATGTAGATTCTACTTATTTGAAAGGGCAAAACAGAAAAAATATATTTTACATTACTGATAATATAGATACGATAGTACGCGCGCTCTGATTGGCTAAGAAGCCATGTTTTATCAGAGTATATAACATGGTTAGCCGTGTTATATAGTTTTCAACTGGCGGTTTCCTTTCATCGCGCGCGTAAATCTATATTATAAAACAGATAAAGAAGCCTTAAATCCATGTTTTATACTATCATAAAAGACTGGTCATTTGAGAACACTCTAGAAATGTTGAAAGCACGCGCCTTCGGCTTGTGCTTTAACATTTCTCTCATGTTCTCAAATGCCCATCGTGTTTTATGATAGTATAAAACATGGCTAAGGCTTCTTTATTTGTCAAATATAGACGCATTTTTCTGTTTTTATTTTTAAGATAATTACTGTATACATGTATATTCATTAAACACAATTTTTTTATGTGCTATGAAAATTATTTTAAAGAGACAATTACAATGTATGATGAGATGATGTTAAAAACCCTGAAAATGTATTTCAAAGGAATATTAAAGTAATAATCTTGAAAAGTAAATGCACGTGTTTGTAATTTCCTCACTTAGAATTTACGGAAAGATTCAGATATTGCGTATATAATTGTCAATGCAAGGTTCTACGTCTCAAGTATGTTAAGGCATGGTTTGAACATGAAAACGAGGCTACAGCTATTTTGTTGAATAGTCACTTGAATTTACTCAAATCCTAGAACAATGGTGGTTATAGCTAATCTCAGCGTTTTTAGTCGTCCTAATATAAAAGTTTGGTAAAATGTCTATCACATGACCAATGACGTGATCACAAAAAGTTGAAAATTTAACTAAAAACGGGGTGGTACATGTATATTTTAAGTAACGATTTTGTGTTTATCTGATTACACTTGTGGTTGACTTTAAAGATCAGTTCGGAATGGTTGACCCTGATAGACTGTTAATGACAAAGATAGCGAATTTTGAATGTTTATCAGAACTGCTCAAAAACCATGCAGCCCTATAAATATGCTTGAGCGTGGATTGGTCGTCACTAAAACCCTGAAAAATGCCCTGAAAAGCTGTTAATATAGCATGCGGTTAATTGGGCAATCCCAGAACATTCTCGAAATTCCTAAGACATCCTAGAAATTCCTAAAAGTCTATTCCTAGATAGTCCCAGCATTTCCTACAAAACCGAAGGAAAATGTAAACTGTAAATCCTAGGATTTCCCACAATATCCTAGAACCATGCATGGTAAATGCTTTGCCATGAATATTTTGAGAAATCCTAGACAATCCTAGAACAACCAAGTGTCCAAATTTACCGTGAAAATTCACACCTCAAATCCTAGAAAATCCTAGGACAATCCTAAGCGGTTCTAGGATTTGAATCTTAAGATATCCAAGGATTATCCCAGAAGATCCTAAGATATCCAAGGCTTTTTTCGCAAGGGAGAGTACTCTCCAAACTCACCGCAGTTGCTTATGTTTCCCTAACTGGAAGATCGGAGAATTATCGGCGAATGATCTTCTTACCTTCGTTTTAGGAAGGAAGACAGACCGTGACTATGTTCTCGGCGGTTGATCTTCGCTGGCGTCATCTCGGATTTGCTAGGCCGTTGGATGTCACACAAAATCTGTCAGCAAATTTTGGTTCAATATTTAAAAGAATGCCCTAAATAAGTTCTTAAGACGGGTATTCATCGTATGTGCGTATATAATAGTAACTATCAGCAGTAACAACGACGATGCAAGCAGATTATTTACATGTAGACATTGCCGGTCACAGAACTGAATTTCGTGGTCCACGAAAATACTTGTTTCGCGCAAAGCATCACGGGGCGTGCTAAAGGGTCTTTAAGCCTGAAAGGACAAATTATGGTAAGTTTAGTCTCCGCTACCAAGGCCCCCAGACATGAAATGTTCTTGACGATAATATCAAAATCACTCAAAAATCTGCTTTTAAAAGTAACTTAAAGGAAGCTTTAAATGGCTCTTATTAATTTTCCTTTGTCTCTTTATGGTTTGTATGATTTGGATTTTGCCTTAATTCTATGTGTGTGCACATATATATGTAATAATGTTAATGTATTGTGCTACAGTCACTGATATTTAATTTACTTATTGGGCTATCTAACTAGTTTAGCGAAAGCTATTTTAGATAACCTACACCAATATTTAGTATTAATTTGTTCCTTTGTATAATGTAATTATTAATAGTGGTGCAAATAAAGTATGTTGTTGTTGTTGTTGTTAGAGTGGAATGGTTTGAAAACCCGGCAGACTTCAAAGGGGCTAACAAACGCGCTGCGATTCATGTTGGAAGGGGGTAAGACAAGATTGTGCAGGGTCATAGTTCATTAGCGTCCCCTGAACGACTGAACCCACGCATTTCTATTGGCTGATTGACACATTCCAATGTCTATTGTCTTTTGTGCACGGTCACGGTTGAACAAAGCGAACAAATACCTATAACAAAGAAGGTCGCTAAGTTTCACAACCATTCCACTCTATTAACTATGTCTAAACAGTTTGGTTTTCGTTCAAAATATTCAACAACACATGCGATCCTTTCTCTAATTGATAAAATACAACAAGATATTGACACAGTTAACCATGACATTTTAATTCACAAACTTGAACATTATAGGATTAGAGGGATTGCTCTAAATTGTTTTAAATCATATTTATGTAATAGGAAGCAATTTACTTAATTAGTAATACATTATCTGAAGAGAGGATTATTCCTTGCGGCGTCCCACAAAGATCAGTTCTTCTCTAATAGCTCTAAAATCTAGCCTTTCATATTTTTGCTGATGATATAGAGGATATTACATGGCCGCGCGGACGGATTTTATCTTCGAGTGTTGATGAAATATATGTAATGTTCTGTTTAATATGTAATTATCGGTGAAATCTCAGTTTAAATTTCTTCCTAAAAAGGTTAGAAATCTTTGAAAGGCAGTCATATTTTCAAAAATGATACCTTCACGTGTGAAGATATCACATTTTAGAATGAAATATACACTGGTATTTAATCGATTACAAGGTAGAAATTTCTGTCATTTGATTGGTTGAGAGCAGTGGTATTTCAGCATAATTTGTAATACCTACATGTATGCATTGCAAACCTATTCCATGTATGGTAGCTTTTGCCATATTTGGAAATACGCAACAAGTTGCTGTCTTGAAAAGAAAAATGGCGGACATGCTTACCTGAAAGTGCGAAGTGATATCTTGGAAAAGCAAATTTAAAGCAAGTAATTATGCAGAACTGACAATTTACAAAAGTGTACATTCATGTTGTTGAGATACATGTTGCAAAATCTTTATGAAAGACTCGAGCACAACTTAGTTTTCGGATCCTCGAACAAGCCGAAGTTTGACCAGAAAATCCCCAGCCCAGCGGGATCTCTGGGGATTGGTTGCAACCCAAGAATAGCGTGGTTTGTACGTAATATTTTGCATAAATACCACTTGTGAGATTTCAAAATTCTTTATAATTTCAGTCACCGCTACGCGACTCGTGAAATTATAAGGAATTTTGAAATCTCACGAGTGGTATTTATGCCAAATACCACTACAAACCATTATATCAGTATCAGTATCAGTATCGGTATCGGTATCAGTATCAGTATTACTAACTTTATATTAAACTAATCTATTTTAAACCAATAACAAAAGGTTTATCACTGAACAGTTAAAACTGAGTAAACATTTTGGTTATCTTCAAATATGCTTTCTTTAAATATTACTAAAACAAACTTTGTAGTTTTTCATCCTCAGCAGAACAAAATTAACTATCCTATTAAATTGATATTAAATGGTAAACCTATAAAACAGGAGAACACAGTGAAATATCTTGGAATACTTACTGACTGCAATCTAAACTGGAAACCCTTTGTACATGAAATCTCTAAAAAATAAACAGAAGTATTGGTGTACTCTCTAAATTACGATATTACTTAAATTACCATAGGTCCATAATCAGAAGCCTCGATCGGTCATACTAGATCTTGGCCCATCAGTTTATAGTACAATCTATTTTTAGAAAACGATTCTCGCTAAATCGCGCTTATAAAAGAAACATGGCAGTCATTCTTTTCATCCACGAAAGTAGTTTGAGCGCCGTTCTAAACTAGATTATACTGTAAACTGATGGGCCATTACTTATTGAGACTTCTGAAATTACCTATTCTCACTAACTCGTACTATTCACTTTTATATCCTTACCTCACCTATATTATCCTTATATGGGAAAACACCTACCATACTACTATTCATCCTTTATTCATTCTTCAAGAAAAAGCTGTTCGTATATGACCTTTTCTAAATATGAAGTACATTCTACCCCTTTATTTAGACAACTTCATACTGCATTATTTATGTTCCAGTTCCACACAAATACTCTCCCACCTGTCTTCGAATATTTTTTCAATCCTCTAGTAAATGTTCACTGTTATAATACACGACTAGCTTCAAGCTCTTATCATATTCCAACTCGTTCAAATTATGGATTATTTAACATTCGTGTTAAGGGTCCTAAAATATGGAATTCGGTTGACAAGAACATAAGATTTCTAAGTAAATATACATTTAAGAACTGTGTGCTAAAATAACTTGTAAATATTAACTTAATTGTTCAATCACATTGTAGTAGTTTGTTAGTTCTGTACAGTATTAATATATGTTAGTTCTGTAGCAGTCTCGTACAGTATAGTAACCTTGTATTAGTCCGTAGTAATTCTGTAGTTCCGTAGTCCTGACCTTTACTATGAATGTAATCTACTTTTTGATGGCTCAGCTTACTTTAGCTTTTCAGTTATTCTAAGCCTCTTTGTACTTAATCTGGATATAATTATTATTACTATTATCTTTTTATAGATTATAAGTACAAAAATAAACTTGTTGTTCGCTCATACTGTAAACACTACTTAAAACACTCGAGCTACGTCCTCGTGTTCTTAAACCTGTTAAAACACTGCAGCTGCTCTTTTATTAAACTTGTCCTCATCAGTTTAATAAATATAAATCATATATTCTACTTCATACGAATTTAAGCGCAAAATTTCAAACATAAATCACTTTTGCCATACAGCGCAACAGCACATTACCAGAAATCACGGACATTTTGCGATCGCGATTAAGCCGAACAGTGGAGTTATTAACACAAGGGCACACAGCATGCGCATTATACCAAAAATCAAAAATAACAAAGATAGCGTCGTGTGGCACTCGACCCCAGGGAATCCAAATGCAGCTCAATCCCTTGTTTTATTATATTAGAGCCTGCATTTTGTCTGAACAGCGATAATACCTTTGAATAGTAAGCCGTCGGTGGAGTGGAGAATGGCGGACAAAACGTCTTCTTCTCCTCTGTGTTTTGATCTAAAAACGTGGGTTCGCTGGCATGCGTCAGAACTGTAATGGCGGCTTCTTGTAGCCAAACGTTACCACGTTTAGGAACAGTTTTGACTGAACCAAACTACGATAAACTACGATAACCACTTTCACCTTTTTCCTTCTTTCGTCTTTTTGTTCCTAGAGAGGTTTTTATTTATTTGCCGGGCCCGGCTTTTTCACTGTATTTGTTCTACTGTATTTGTTCCACTGTAGTTGTTCAGCTTCTGACCCCATTGGGTTCTCACACAGGTATCATTCTACTCTGGTCGCTGATTTTTCTACCACATCGGCAGACGCGCTACGATTTGTGTGAAGCTGAGAGCTTTTTACTTCACACAAACCTGTCTACCATACATAGACCGCGCCAGGTTTGAACACCAGAACTTGTGAACGGCTCTCATTTCGATCACAAGTCTCAGCGACAAACCGGTTGGTCTACGTGTGCCAGACGAGATATTTGGTGGTAAAATATACTACTTATGTTTTAAACACCTGCGCACCGGTACGTCAGAATTAATTTATATGAAACACCTGCCGATAGAAATTTACATACGAACCAAAACAACATGGTAATTTATACGAATTAAGTGCAGCTGTTTTTAGCGAAGTTAAAATGAAATCCATGTTGATTTTTTTCATAGGAGATATTGATTTTTACCCCATTAGACTGCCAAGTTTTTCTCGCATTTCCTTTCGCAGCTCGGTTCGAATTTGTTCCATATTTTTTTCACCACCAGTGGACATCGAAGTCTCTCGACGAATTTCAGACCTCATAATCTCATATTTATCTGCTTCAGCGAGGATGAGACCGTATTCGGTGTCAGATATGTTTTCGTCGCGTAGGGCTTTTGACACTAGATCGCGAATCGTATTGATTTTCGCTTTAGCTAACATAGAGGTTTTCTCATGTTAAGAAACTTTTATTCCTAGCCTTTTAGTTCCCACAGTTGTAGAGGCCGAAATTAATCCACAGAGTCCACCGATAATACCAAGTGGTAGACCAATCACTATTCCAATCCCGGTTAGAGCAACCGCTAAACCGGAACTTGATAGAAGCACAGATAGACTACCTGTTACCACAGCAACACCATGAACGATTCCCTGCGCACGGCATATTTCTTGCGCACACCTTCGTAGTGTTTTTCTTGAGTTTCGATACCTGAAAGCGTATCTCGGACTGTTTGCAACCGAAAATTATTTCCAGTGTCGCTAGCAAACGATGGATACATTTTTGGTGCTGTTGGAATTGTTGAAATCGATTCGCTTTCCATCATATGTGTTATACATATGATTTACTCAATCTTCAATACGTATCGTATAGGTCGACCATGAAAGTCTATGATATTTCCTTTCTCATCGCAAATTGTCAGACGAAGGCTGTTTCGCATTGTCCCTAGAGTTCTGACGGCTTGTGGCGATAGTGAATAATAGGTTGCTTTTGCAAAACTCTTGCCAGGAATATCGTGGGTAGCTAGTAATGTAGAGCGCTTTCCATCAATAAGTGAGAATTTAGAATCCACCACATCGCAGTGGACATACACTATGTGGATATTTTGTAGCATAAGTTTGTGGTTACTTACTTGGATCGTCATATCATCTATACCATGTTCATTTCCTTTAACACCCAACAGTGTGCAAAGATTTCTGCTGAACTGGATTGGGGTTTTAACCTTTGGCTCCAATCCCCCGTTGGTAAGGGACTCGCAACTAATTCGACAATGCCAGCGTCGATAGCGGGTTTTAAGTACATTTGAATGCTTACCATATCTTGGTGCCCTGCAGCGATACTATGTGGAAAACCAACACCTCCGGTATCCCACCAGAACGAGGCCTTCTCTTTTAGATTCCACCAACTGTTTTCAAAAGTGGTTTCGAGTAGCGAAATATTATTGATAAGAATGGGTTGATCGAAGTAGACAGTATGGTCAGCCGAGGTGGTGGCGACATTTAGAATCGCCATTTTATATATTGAAGTCATAACTATGTATACGTATAGCTTCAATAGTTACGATGCCTCTCGTTTTACCAGAAAAAGATGATGATCTATCCGCTGAGGACCTTGCTGAGAATGCTAGGGGCGGCCCAAGGCTTTCGAAAGCTGAGCAGAAAGCCCTCCTTGCCGATGAAAACGCGAGGAGGCACAAAGGTCTTGCCAAAGAAGCTGAGGAAAATAAAAAGGTCGCAACATTGAATGCCGATTTATTCGAGAAGTTCAAGAAGCGATACCCACATGCAGATTCTAACCAATTCTTTGCAGTTACAGACATTGATGGTCCAGGTAAATATTCAACAAGCATTTTATTTCGAGATGGAGATTCTAGCTATGTGGTTTATGGCGATGATGTCTCCAAGCTACCCGAGGCTATTCAAAAACATATTGATGACGTACTATGGGATGTGCACAAAGGCTTCCCATCTACCTTGAGACTAAATCAAAGTGCTAAATATCACTTTCCAATGATCCCATATACCAAATCAGCCCAAGATCTAAATCTAAATACTTTACGTATTGACGTCACACCAACAGAATCATTCGAAAGCAACGTCCGTGACATATTCAAGGAGACCGTTATTACATATAAGACAGCAAGTGAGGCTAATAAATGGTTGGCATCTCCAGATTTCAAATATTGGCCCCAACAATTGAATTTCGCAATGTGGTGTGCAACTGCGGGATGTGGAGTGTCATTGGCTGACCCTATTTTCAAAACATATCCACCCGTCGTTCAAGGGTTTTATCAATTTCACGTTTATTTCACAATACGACGAATTCTACATGAACTTGGAGTTCCTCTACCTGACGATCGTGCTTTCAAACAAACTGATAATCTCTATAACAAAGTGGCTCTGAATAAGTTGCTCAAATAATTTGGTCTACCTAACACACCAGACTTCCGATGGAAAGGAGGTCGTAATAATGGATTGGGGGATATATTTGTTTACTACGAAGGTTATGACTATTTAAGTGAGTATAATCTCAGGATTGATGACCCCGGTTTGTACACTTGGACAGACAATGGATTGTATTTATTCGAAGAGCAAGGGGATACGTCAGCCAACGCCAATAATATTGCCTTTATTAGAAATGATGGGCCCAAAGGAAAACAATATAATTGGTTTGCACCACCAATAGGAAATGGATTGACGGAGTCTGGATTGGTCAGGATCAATCGATTAGTTGAAGCCTTTGTTTATTGCATCGTAGCATCTCAAACCAACGTACGCAAATTCATACTCAATTTGGCTGGAGGAGCTAAAGTCGAGTTCAAAGTCCTACTTAAAGCATCAATCGGTATAAACGATTTACCCAAAAGCGTATCGAATTTTCAGATTGCTATCACAAAAGCAAATATAAGACAGAACCTCGCTGTAGCTAATGGCGTTTGGTTATTACCAAGTAATCTGGTCGTTGACTTCGGAATAGGCGTAGGTTATAATAACTCTCTCAAGACTGCAACGAAAGATATGAAGTTGGGCACTAACGATCATGTAAATACAGAGAATGTAAAACCTCCTACTCCACAAATGGAAGGACCAAGCCAACAGCGACACCTACCAAAGACAAAGCCAACTACGACTCAGATACCAAAGACAAAGCCAACTACGACGGATGTACCAAAGGATGAGCCTTCGCAACACGAAACCAATCTGGCGGTGGTTTCGATTGTTACAGCTGGTGCTGCATGGATGTTGTTTCGTTAGCGTTTCTTGTATTGCTCCACTACGAACACAACTACGGCTACGATCAACAACCAAGCATTCTTTGCCACGAATCCTAAGGCCTCCCCAGCCGTCTTAAACAAGAAGCTAGCAATTGCCCCAACCATCCCAGGTAGAATATTTCCTACCTTTTTTCCTAGTTCCTTTAACCCTTTTCCTAGTGCGTCCAACCCCTTTCCAACCCCCTTAGCTAGACTAGAAAGGCCCTTTTTCGTCATAGCAGCTGTAACGCCAATCGTAATGCCCACTGCAGTAAGCGTGCTAAGCACTGTTACACCATGCTTCTCGAAAATAGCTTTAACCCTATCCCGCAGGGGCATATGCTCTTCTATGTCACCGATCTCTTGCTCGTTTTCTTGAATCTCTTTTTCGTCAACATCTATTTGTTCCTGAGCTGCAGCTTTTTCCGCATCGGTCGAATCGATATCTTTTATGACGGCCTCAGATACTTTCTGTTTCTGTTTGAGGGCTTCGATCTTACCTTCTTTTGTTTTTATGACCTTTTCAGCTGAAGGGCCTAGGGCTGTTTTTATGGTCTTTGGTAGTCTATCGTTGAGGACCACCTCCTTTGCGGTTTTGAAGAGGAGGTGAGGCTTGGCATTCTTCTGGTTGAGTTTTACCCAGACATTGTCATACTCATCTACACGAGCTGTGAATTTATCGAACTTGACTTTGGGGAACCTACTTTGTATCTTTTCCCCTGCCCTTTCTGTCTGCTGTTCCATAAGTTTTAAGGCGTATGGCCTGCAATGAATGATGTCTCATCTGTACCATCGTTTTCAAAGGGATCCATTCAGCAGGATTCTTGCCACTGGCGCCAGGCCCAAACATGTCGTCCATGTAGTCGTCATCATCATAATCGTCTCCACCACCTGTAGTAAGTGGAGTATCTTCGGTCGTATCATCCGCATCGTAATCACCCATATTGAACATAACTATATATCTTGCTATATTCAATATGATATCGTCGAAGCTACTTCCTGCACAAACGCAAAGAGAGCCCCATGGACTAAAAGCTAGACGAATCCTATATAGACGTACCTTCGCACCATCTTCTGCTAATCCTGGAGAAACACTCTATGTTTATGTTCCAAAACTAGGAGAAAACATCGTCCTAGTACCAGGCAGCTTTGCATTATTGGCTGATATCGTATTATTTGGTGGACTCAACACCAATCGCGTGGTGTCCAATGTTGGACGATGTTTAGTCTCTCATCGTAGGTCTATAATTGGATCAGAGGTAATAGAAGACCTCGCCCGACCAGATCTACTACAAACGTATTCAGATATCTATCTTTCTACTCCAG